>JAIUSX010000039.1:4800000-6000000 GCA_026573805.1 Hesperophylax magnus | reverse complement strand
AGACTGTTTGAGAGAGATCTTTTTACCTCTCTCTCGATCCATCACCCTGATTCCTACCCAGCCCTCATACCTATTTCTTTCCCAGATCTTTATCTCCTTCCTTTCCCTAAAAAAACCCTCCACATAGCATCCCATAAGATGACAGGCCTTAAGGAAAATTATTTTCCTCGGGGCCTCCCGTGTGGAGCTAATGTAAAAAATAAAAATAATAAATTGAGTTTTTCCAGAGTTCAATGGCATGATTTTCAGATTTTTTGAGATTATAAGTGAAATTATGCTTTATCTCTTCCAATAATATTTATTTCAAAGAATTAAATTATATTCTTGATTCATTTTGTGGATTAACCTTCCACAAATGGGTTCATAGTAAAAATAAATTGTCAAATGAGTGTGTAATTATTTTTTTGTATTATTATAAACTTTGGAACTTACCATCTGCCAGATTCCCTTTCAATACAGGAATTATTTCTTTCCAAGATGTAAAAATAAAATATGTATACCTGTATAAATATTATAATGTAATGTTCTTGATTGGTTTTGTTTCAGACTCCACCGCTCTACAAGTTAGACACTAGTGATGTTTCCTTGTGGAACGCAAATGTGTTAGAGAAGGCAACACAAATTATTGAACACTTTGTCAATAGTACAGATTGTCCCATAGAACCAGAACCATTAGCCACTGGTCTGGCCTACATAGGGGGCATTAATCCTAATTCATCTAACTTTTGTGAAACCTGTCAAAGGGTGTTTATCGGGGATCATCAGTTTAACATTCATATGCGATCCAAGAGGCATAAGAAGCAATTGAGTAGGGTGAAAAAAAATACCACTAAGGATCCCAACCCTGAAGGCAATGACAAACCTATCACTAAAGATAATGGAAGTAGCAGTTTTTAAAACTGTGAAGTCTTTTGTTAATAGGGTTTTGTGCCATATATTCCCTTACACCTTATAATTTCTTCTTTAGCGTTCTGCCAGTCTACCCACTGCTGAGTCTGCCACACTGGTATTTCTTCCCTCTTGATTTATGTGGTAGTTGTGCAGGTTTTTTTCTATTTGTTAAATAAAGTATAGTTATCTCGATATGTATTGTTTTCACATTTATGTATTTCATACAACTTATTTGAAGATCCACGAACAAATGTTAAAATAAGTAATGTAAAAAATCCTTGCCCTGGTCATTAGTAGTGAAAATTTATTTTTATTGAGGGATTCTTGTGCTGTACCTTTTTATTGTATTCGCCATGCGGTACGGTGTCATAGACCAAGCCCACACTTAATGAGAATATAGCGTACGCGTGAGACTAACATACTGCCATGTCTATCTCAGTAATGTTACATGCAACACCAAGGCATCTAAAACTACAGCTAAAGGAGGATAATTCCGTACAGTAGGTATCACCACCAAAGCAATATGCAACTAAAAGCAAACCATTATTGTGACACAAAGATGAGAATAGTGAAGAATATTAAACGCACCCAGCTGGTATTATAATAAAATTGATAATTCATTTATAGCATCACAGACACAATAATAATATGGTGTTTGTGCACATACAATTAGAATATGATCTTCAGATGGGTTACTTAAAATTACTTATAAACTTCGTGTTCATAGACGACACTAATTTCAAATTTAAGAAAAACGATTTTTGCATGTTATGCTTTGAAATATTTGATTATTATTCAATTATTGTTTATTGGCAGGTGTACATTTGGAATATGAATAAATCAAAGATATTAGAAGAACGAGATATGCTATGTTGGCCGCCGGACCGTAGCCGGAGTACTACCTAATTAGGGTACTTTGAACGGTATCGGAACGTGTACGCACAGAAATCTGTTCTATGTATTAGTGCGGATACCTTAGCGATGCCTTAGCGTAAGCGAAGGTGTGCAGTAGTATTGGTGAACAAAACCGGCGACACTCAGCAAAACAATTCCACTCAGTATGAACTGCGCATAGCACATCTCGTTCTTCTAATATCTTTGGAATAAATAGTTTTGTCCATATTAAAACCCAGTTTTTTCAAGAAACATAAAAATACTTTATTTTACATTGTGAAAAACACAATACAATGAAATATATTTGTTACTTTGTAGTGTAAGAATTGAGTTTTAAGGTTAATCGGCACCGCCTCGCCTCATTTCATTAGCTTGTCTGAGGCGAGGCGATGCTGATTAGTGTGCGTTGCAGTACAGAGTTACATACAAAGAATTCTGAACAGCTCGAGCTGAGGCGATGCTAATTTGGTGCCAGGGTGGTAAGTGCACGACAACTTTTATACAGACAAAACTATTTATCCCTGTATTATATTTATAGCTGGCAGTTTATTATAAATTATAAAAATTAGCGCCATCTATCTAACGTGCAGTTTTATGAATAATTTAATTTTTATTATTCTGAAAAACTTCACTAAGTAATTAAACACAAAAACAAATTTAAATCAACTTTATTTAAGTTCTTCAACTACATAATATATGCACTAATATTAAACGTAAGTATTTGTGGAGTAATCATCTATTTCTGTCAAGTTTTGAGAGTTTATGTCAACTGTGGGGTTTCTGGGAGCCCTTAGATCATAGTTAGCAACCTCGGGGTGCAAGGTAATAATGTGCTGGTATGCGTGACAGAGGCGATTGAACTCTTGGAGGGTAATCTGGAATGGCCGGGTTTGCGGGTTGAGATCTGCCAGTTTGTACATTTCCAAGGCTAGCTCTTGTCGGCACTCTTTGGGAAAAAGTGACTCGGCTCCGCGGATTGAATATTTTTGCCGCAAATGGAATATCTGCCGTACAACTTTTTCTACCAAACCAAATCTCAGCATTATAGTAGGTCTCTTCAGAGGAGTGAGGGTGACAACTCCTACATCCACATCCGGCTTCGGAACAAACGCTTTGCCAGATATTTCAAATTTGTAATCCACCCTACACCAGTTCTGGCACATGATGGACAGTCTGCAGCGCTCTTTGGTCAGTATGGGGGCGACCATCCTCTCCGCCACTTCCTTCTGAAATGTGAGTGTCATCCTAGTCCTGCCGTAAGTCCACGCCCCTGTTTGCTGAGATATCATGTCGAGCCAGCGAATCAGAAGAATTGTGGAAACGTTAAACGGTAAATTACCGATCAAATGCACTTTGGGAACGGGCCCGTCCCACGGTTCTGCCTGGACATTTGTGAAAATCTTTTCTAAATCTGTGTGCAGAATATCACCGCACAGAACCTTAAAATCAATATGGCCTTGTGTTGCGTCAGATAACATTTCCAGCGATGGTATAAATCTGTGATCCTTTTCAACCACAACAAATTGGGCCGGATTTTGGCGAATTATAGAGCGGGTGATTCCTCCAGGCCCCGGGCCCACTTCGCAGACATGGCTTCCATCCAGATTACCGGCAGCACGCACTATTCTGTTTGTAACTTTTTCATCCATTAAAAAATTCTGGGAAAGCTGTTTGACTGCTCTTAATTTATACATTCTTACGATATCGCGAATTGTTGGAAGAGGCGGCAGACGGAGATGAGACAGCTTCGGTATAAGAGCCATCTTGAAAACCAAAAATAACTAATTTTTGCTATAAAAATGTTTTATTATTACGATTCCTTGTGCACTGTGGCAGGTTCGATGAAATCGTCTAAGAAATGCTCTTGTTTGACGGAAAAAATGGAATAAGCGTAAATACCAAGGACGATACCGCCAAGAACCGAACCAGTGATGAAATTGTTCCTTTTAATTCGCTTCAGCTTTTGAACTCGCTCCAAGTTCAGGTTTTCGACAACTTTCATGTAGTCAATTTGACCTTTACTGAAAGCAGGCTTGCTGGTGGAAACAATTTTTGACTTCTGATCTGCGCTATCCATCGTCGAAATATATTTTTTGCGCCGTAAATAAACGGCGAGTGCACTTAACCTCAAAGAAAATGACAGTCTGTTGAAAGTTGATGAAATGTATCGTTACGCAATTTTTACTCGGTAGAAAACTTCTTTTGAGTAGATACAAAGATAATACCGGCAAAACAAAAATCTTCATTCGAGTAGATGATGGTTCAACACGGGCCGCAAGATGGCAGTGGCATTATTTTTGTTTAACGTTTGTTTCAATCTGACATCTGCGTCAGCTGTTCGTGACGTTTGGGTAGAAAACAAAAAGGCATGCGCATTTTCCCTCTCTCTCTCCAACGTACAGAGTTTTGTGTTGGGATTGGATCAGCCGCGCAGTGTTGCTGCGTCTTGCGTCGCTTTTGCCAGCCATACAGAGTGTTTACGGTTGACGGTAGTCGTTTGTTTACTGTTTATATTTTGAGATGCCATTTATTTCCAAAGACTGGAGATCGCCAGGAGAGGAATGGGTAAAAACTCAAGAAGGCTGGGAGAAGAAAAAAGTATTAGAATGTACGGCGCAGCTCGACAACCAAAGGTCAGAAGCCATACATTTTCCACTAAAACGGATCAATGCACTTTAGCTGTTTCTTTGTTCGCGAATCCACTTATTTTACCTTCCGTAAACAATCATTTCTTGTTTTTCTCCCGTTATGCCTTCATTGTACTTGTTATGATTTATGATGTAAAGCTATGTTCTTTTTAACTTTTACCTTATGATACAATTATACACCATGCGTCTATCGCAATTTGTGTTTATTATTAATAATATTATGATTGAGCCCCAATATTTACTCTGTACTTAAATTTTATGTTGAGTAGGCATGTTGCTTATTGCGGAAAATGAACATAAATATTTACCGTTTAATAAATTGTGTAATTACCTGCAAGTACAAAACATGACATACAACCAACCATTGATGTATTATAATACAACGGGTAAAAGCCTCCGAAATAATGCATCAATTTGTGCATTGTTTTGTTTGACATCGGGGTCGAATATTATTTTCGTGAAATTCGCTTACAAAAAATGTGTTGCAAGTTGGTAAGTACTTTATTAAAATTGCAATGCGTTTTGAAAGGCGTTGTGCAATATGACGACAAGATACAGACATTTTGCCTACATATTACACTGTATTTATGCATAATATTATTTTGTACTCTGAAGATATTATGAATGCATCATTTTGATAAAAAATATTTAGCAAGCAATTAAAATTACTTACCTATCTATTTCTATTATTTCTCGGGGGACTAAAACTGAGATAAACAGTACAGATATTTCTCATGAAAAACGGAAACATGCATTTCAATTAATTTAGGTAGTAGGTAGGTAGTTGTGTAAATACTATTGATGCATTGATATGAATGTGTAGGTACTTTACTACGAACAATGAGTTTTTTTGGCATTTTCGGCAATAAATAATGTTGTTCACAAGTTCTCTCAATATTTGAATTAGGAGTACGCCATTTTATTTAACAAATTGCTATTTCGGTGCATACCTTATAATGATAATGTACACCAAATGCACATGGTGATTGGTACTTGATGTAAAATAATACTGAAGGACGTAACAGCGAAGAAAATTACAACCGAAAAACTCATTAGAAATTTGTACATGAATCTAACCTGAATAGTTTGACACCATCTATATAATATTTACAATGTATATAATATGTATTATGTTAATATTAGGTGTTCCTATACATATACTAATATTGTTAGTATTTGAAAGTAGTAGAAATCTGTATGATTTACGGTATACCGAACAATATAGGTACTCGCTGAAGTGTGGAGAGGGGTCAAGGAAAAAGTGGGGGTGATCCTCCGGACTATTTTCCGCCTCCTCCGCCCATACGGGTAGAATATTTCGTTATATCTGTGGGTGAAAGGGATGTATCGCGTTTTGATTCAAGTTTGAAAAGTAACTCTTCCTTGCAAAGAAATATTAAATTAAGTAAAATATAAAATAATTATGGAATTTCGTTTCAGCAAATTTATTGGACAATATACTGCACTCCCGTAGTTAAAATGCTGTATGTTAAACTAATATATTCGACTTTGTGGTTTTTAATATAATCGTAGATATATGTATAATAAATATATATCTAATCATTTTGATTTAGCAGAATTGAAACAACAAAAAGTTTCGTTTCTTTATCCTAGTAGGTATTCCTGTTAGTTTGACTTGGATTTTCAAAAGCCATAATAATAATAATAATAATAATAATTGGATAATTTGTAGAGCGCCGTTCTTGTGAAAAATCACCTCAAGGGCGCTGTACAATTTATTTCCTAGGATCTACATTTGTTATTTAGAAAAAATACCAAAACATACTTACCTGGCAAGTCACTTCCAACAAACACACTTATATTAAAAAGTTTATGCTTATAAAAGATAGAACTGCACGCAGAGGACACTATATCAAAAAACACTGGTCGTCGCATGATCTTAAGTCTGCTATAGTTTTTATTTTAATTTAAATGTATTTTAACTGTCTTAAAAGCCTACAAATTGTTAGTTGTTATCATTTTTATTTATTTATTTTTAATTATTATTTTTATTAATTTTATTTTATTTTTAGTATTTTTTACATTTTGTTAATTTAAATTTAAATTGCCGTCAACTGTGAAAGTGGAGGTTTCTGAAATTATGGATACGACTGTCTGAAAAGGTGCGTTTTAAGTTTAGACCTAAATTCTGTCGAGTCTGCGATCATTCTCAAATCATGTGGCAGTCCATTCCAGGCTTTAGGTCCTGACACGGCAAAAGCACGCTCACCGAACTTAGTATCTGGTGTGCGCTTTGGTTCCTTCAACCTTCCGATAGCTGATGACGTTGCTGACCTAAGGGTTGACTGTCGGGAATTGGAATCTTCTGGAATACACAATTCTGATAAATAAGCCGGAGCCATTCCGTTAAGTGACTTAAATACCATCCAGCATACCTTGAACTGGATTCTTTCAGGACATTTGAGCCAGTGCAGATTTTTGAGATGCTCTGAAATGTGGGAGTATTTAGATACTCCGGTGATAAGCCTTGCCGCGGCGTTGAAAACGGATTGTAATTTGTTGATTTGACATTTAGGGAGACTTGCATATATTCCGTTGCAATAATCTAGACGTGAAACAACATAGGAATTGACTAGCAATTTAGTCACCTCTGTTGGCAGGTTTCTCCGCACTGCTTTAATTTGCCTTAATTGAAAGAACCCCGTGCTTACAGTTCTGTTCACCTGAGTTTTAAGGGAAAAATTAGCGTCCAGATTGACACCCAGTAATTTGATGCACGTTTTTGGAGTGATGTCACTTCCGGAAATGGTTATTGGGGAGTTTTCAATGTTATGCTGACGTCTTCTTGTTGCAGTCCACAGAAACTCAGTCTTTGTGGGATTCAGTTTCAATCTATTTGAGGTCATCTAGCGAGTAATTGCTTCTATACACTCAGTTATACGAATTTTTAGACTGTTTATTTCTTCTGGTAAGCAGTAAAAATAAACTTGCTGGTCATCAGCGTAGCAGTGAGATAGAAGGCCGAATGATTCTATTATTTTAGCGACATCATTTGTGAAGAGGATGAAGAGTAGTGGGCCCAGAACGGACCCTTGGGGTACTCCAGATGAAAGGGTTGCATAATTTGATTGTTTTTTTTTCCACTTTTACGGCTTGTAAACGGTTGGCCAGGTACGATGTCAGCCAGGTCTTAACATCACAGTTTAAACCAAATGATTCATCTAATCGTTTAATAAGAAAGTCATGGTCAATCGTGTCAAATGCAGCACTCATGTCCAAGACTGAAAGAAGTGCCAGTTTACCCGACTCAATGGCAGTAGTTATGTCCGACAAAACACGTAGTAACCCGGTTTCTGTGGAGTGGAACCGTCTATATGCAGATTGGTATTTAGTTAATAATTCATTTGAATTTAAGTGAATTTATGACCTGTGAGGCAGCGATTTTTTCTAATATTTTTGATATAAAAGGCAGATTTGAAACGGGTCGGTAATTTGAAAGATCTTCAGCGTCCAGTTGTGGTTTTTTTTAATAATGGAGTTACGATAGCTGATTTAAGGGATTTTGGAAAGTCACCCGTGCTAAGTGACTTATTGAAAAGATGAACTAAAAAGGGAGCAATTTCATTGCAACACTTTTTCAGTAGCCACGTTGGAATAGGGTCGAGCGAACACTGCTTGTTTGGTGAAGTAAGAATTAATTTCCTTACTTCTTCTAGGGATGTAGGTTTGAAGGCAGAAAGGTTTTCTCTATTGCATTTAGTAAAATACGGTGGTGGAGCGTAGGTTGTTAAGGCTCGTATTGACTCAATTTTGTCAAGGAAAAACTTGGAGAAGATTTCCGGAGCTATGTCGATTGTATTTGGTGCATGGACATCAGCAATGACTGTCTTAACCGAGTTCCAAAGACTACGTGGATTTTGACGCTCTGAAGTGATCCTATTTGTCCAATATTCAGACCTTTTTGAACGGATTAAGATCATGTACTCTTTTTGAGCCTGTATCCAATCGTTCCGTGATGTAACCCCCGAGTGTCTGTAGGACCTCTCCAATTTACGCATCAATCTCTTCTGGCTCCGACATTCTTCGTCAAACCAGGCATCAGATTTTCGTAGACGCCGAGTTTTTGTAGAAATTGGAGCATATGTATTTAAAAGGGTTGAAAGGATGGTGTTATAATATGCTGCTAGTTTGGTTGGCGACTCTGTTTCCCATGCGCTATGTGTACAGAGCGGAGAAGCTATGAGCCATATGAGCGAACTATTTCTACCTTTTTTAAAAAAATATATATAGTATATTGTTATTAATATTAACGTTGATTTGGTGTATTTTAGCAGAATATCTATTTTTAATTTCTGTTTTTTTGTATCTGGTTAACCCTTACGCATTTTTTTAAAATTCGCATGCTTATAATTGTGATTTCTCATAAAGTTGTACTATTAAGTAGAAGCCATCTGAGCGTTTAAATAAAAATAAAAACAAACAAAAAAATAATAAAAAAATTTAAGACCCGCTTTCTCAAAAAACCCGAATGTTATATTACAAGAGTGCGATACGATATGTTTTATTTTTGAACATTCAGAAATGTCAAGTAATACGACACATTATAATATCTTTTATGAATATACGTTAAATAATATTAAATTAATACCAGTAAAATTCGATGTAAACTTGACATTCATTGCACACATAAACTATATAACTAATAAGGGATACTTGGCTTCCTTTTCGGAACTTTAATTAATTTTAAGTCCTTAAATTATATGAGAACCCTCTATATTTCATTAGTCAGAAGTCAAGTGGAATATAATTCACCTATTTGATCTCCTTTGTATAAAGTTCACTCTAACAATATAGAAAGAGTTCAGCACAAATTTCTTAGGTACGTATAATTTAAGCTCAGAATTCCAATTGAATACATTAATTTTGTATTATGAACCAATTGCATCTAATAACACTGTCTGACAAGAGAATTATAACCTGGTTGTGTTACACAGAGTCGTTAACAACTAATTGACAGTCTTGCCATTGTTGCCACTATTAAATTCCACGTGCCGACTGGGAATACAAGACAAAATGTAACATTCTTCTGCAATACGTACACATCCAACTATCAGACACACTCACAATAGGATGCATTATCCGGGCAACAAGTGTGGGGGTACTATTGATTTATTTACTGACTCCATTTATAAAATTAAGCGTAATCTATACCAGCACTTTGTTGAATCATACAAATTATAGTACTGTTAGTAATGTAGTGTTAGTGATTTGTCTTATATGTAGTATTGTTCTAGTTTCTACATTATTTTATGTTTCTGATACATGTTTTACTAATATTTTTTTCATATTCAGTTTACATGCTTTAAAAAATTGTATAATTTTCGTTAGCCCACCAGGTATATTCTGTTCAATCCATGTAAAAGCCCGGCTGGGCCTAAAACCAAAGAAAATACGATAATATGGATACGATACGATGTATTACTTTGTTACTTCTGTGATGGCAGTATAGTTATATTATGAGAGTGCAATATGATACGATACGATTCATTACTGTGTTGCTTTTGTGATGGCAGTCTAGTTATATGATACGGTACAAAAGTGTTAGTTGAGTCCTCTCATTTTTCCTTTTGTCACATATATATTAGATATAGCCCAGTTTTAACGTATTTAAAATTATTTTTTGCCTTTTTGACAAATATCGTTTATGGTTAACAATTGGTATTGTGTTCATATGAACTTTTTAAGCCAGTGAATAGGTCCCTACTTCAATATTTCTCATTAAATTCCAGTCACCTTGTTTGTATAGCTGTGTTTTTTTGTTAATGTGTGCAAACTCGTAATAACCGCTTTCCATAATTTCTATTTGGTTTATTGGTAACATTCCTATACGATAGATATATCTTATAGCAGACTTATCAAATTTAATACAGTGGCGTGCCTCAGAAGGAGAATCGGAACGCGCTCTAGTTTTTGGCCAGTGCCTACCTACCGCACTGGCTCACTATCGTATAAATGTGTCCTTCTACGTCCTATAAAAATAGCACAATTGCGCAAGTCTTGCCTAGAAATATTATTTATTAAAAATATGTTTACAATTTATGCTATCAAGTTTTTTTCTTCTGTCGAAAATTCTGTATTACAGTAGGTAGGTACCAACATAGCTCTATGAAATTTCAAGATAAACTAAACGTTCCCCGGCTACTGGGATTAGCTGACTTAATTATGTTGTTGCATTTTTTTAATTTTATTTTTCAGTTAAAAGTTTTTACAGGTTATTTGCGACCATCAGACTAAGCACATTCCCGTGTTGTACATTTTAAGGTATTTAGCTTATCCTAGCTAATATTATAAATGCGAGAGTTTGTTTGTTTGTTTATCCTTCTTTCACGTCGCAACGGAGCAACTGATCGACGTGTTTTTTACATAGGGGCAGTTGGAGGACTGGGAAGCGACACGGCCTACTTTTCATACCGGAAAAAACATTTTCTTCCTGTGATAAAATACTTTGTACAGTGATTTCTCGCAGGAAGCAGATTTAATTTAATTTCTTTCTAAGCCGCTGGTAAAGATAGTATTTATTATAAATTAAAACATGCGAATCGATATAAAAAAAAGTGTATTTATGTTAGGGTAGCAGAGAGCAGAGCTGTATTTACGATTTTAAAAATATATATACCTCCGATTGAATCTTAGACTTCGTAATACTCCGTACATTAATTCTTAACTTTAAAACGTTTTTAGAAACAACTAATAATATTTTCTCAACAATAAATTCCAGTTAAACACTAAAATCTATAGCTGACATTTTTATGATAAGGACTAAACGAAACAATGTTATCAAACTTCTAAAATATTACTTACAAGTTTTACTGTACATTTTCTAAAAAATGTATCCAGCTATTTCAAGTAGTTTTAATTTACATTGTACCTGTTAAAAGGGTTTTCCTCATAGTAAGTTATTTAATTATTTTCGTGATTCATCTATAATCTATATTAACAATCGTGGCGTAATTCGCCACATTTATCTTATTATTTATTATTAATCAAAATGCCATTGAGCTAATAAATCGTACGTTGCATTTCACTACCATGAATACCACGAATGGATACTGCGATACATTATTATTATTAGTTTGACTGACAGTTTAGGATTGTTGTAAACGGAAGTGGCGCCCTCTGTTATTTTCAAAAAGAACCGTCGAAGTTTTCAAACCGCGGCAGCGGGTTTATATCTGCTAGTCTTCTTTATTCTATGACTGATACCCACTCGAACCGTTATTTCGCCTTTCCCAGATAACCAGGTGTCCAGATTCCAGAACAGAACTCTAATGACCAAACTCACTAAACGGTTTAGTATTTAATTTTAATTTTAAAAACATTTTATTTCTATTTATATATATTAAGTGCAAAATTAACCATCTGCATCTTAGTAGTTGATCTTTGTTGAATCTTTACAAACAATAATATTGTGAGACTGAGCTCGCAAAATTCATTAAATGATTCGGGTTCACTGCGCCATTTGGAGCTTATTTATTTAACAATAAGGCATTCATTCATAATAAAATGGACATCGTTTGATCGAATTATATACATTTTCGTATCTAATACGTTTGTGACCCTTATGTCCATATCAATTATTGAAAATGAACAATTAAATAACTATCCAATCATTAAATTGGTTATAATACATAACGTTCACAATCGTCGTAGTCGTTTTCGTTTCGATTTTTTATGAACACGTATGCCATAACACATTCGTGTTTTACTGATAATTTATTTTGAAACCTGTTTCGTTAAAGGCCTGCAGTCCCGTTTTTAACCGAAATACAAATAATGTGAAGAGATTTTTAATAAATTAGCAACACCTACGTTATCTCAGTAAGTTTTCTCCGTGTAATAGGTTAATTTATTTAGGTAATGTAGGTAATTTGTGGGGTGTGGTTGCTCAAATATCGCAAAACTGCGCTATATAAACTAAACGTTATTATTGTTATTCCATTGCTAATGTTTTATTTGTTCATATTGTCAAATAATTCATTCGTACTTGTTTTAATATTATGATAAAATATTCTAGTTTATATGGTTAATTCTTCTCAGATACAAGATACAAGCAACCATTATATTATGCCGACATCTCATGAAGAAATTATAATCTCGAACCAGATTCTCATAAGAGGCAATGATAATCTCGGAACGCATAAAAATGTGCTTACTGCATCCGCCTTCTCTGACTCATGTCCAGAGATTTTTTCTTCGTCTATTTACAAACATGCTTCTAATTCGATAATATGAAAGTTTCGGTATTATAATTTTCATAATTTGACTTTCTTTTTAACTCGTCCAACCAAATTGTGTCAATTTTACTTAGGCTGTCTGCCGATTCACACACTGACCAGCTATACTCCCGTATTCCAAAATATGCCAAACTAAGCCCGTCGTTCCACGGATCGGTAAGCAATCGACATAAACCAAATGCTGTAAGACCCTGCGCAAAAAAAATCCACATTGAACTAAATTATGTTGTGAGCTAAATTCATTTTTTTTTCTTTCTGCGAAATTTTGATTTTTGGGGTGCGAGCCCGTCGTTAAAAATTAGTTCAAAACCTTTCTCGAACCATCTATTTATCCATACGTTTGGTGGTTTATCCGTACAAACAATGGGCACTACCAACACTAATCAATACGATTTTAATACTATATTGTGTATATACAATTCCATTCAAATATGAATTATAATATTATTTAGTGTTTAGAACTCGATATTACTGTGTACTGTGGCAGTTTTACAGACTTCGACGCTAAAATTTAATAAATATTTTTTTTAATTTTAGATCTGCCATTTGCGAAAGTACAAATTAATCGTGACTCGATCGTTGGATTTGGATGGAGCGAAGTTTGTATATAGATTCTTTAATTCGTAGTTGAGAATTTTGGAACTGTATTGGTTAGCAGTGTCAGCATTGTAGGAAGCCCGTACACTGTGATGTATTGGGTAACTGTGTACTATGTGACTGTGTATTGTATACATCCACAGTTTCAAGGAGTTGTATCAATCAACACAAGGCAAAATGCAACCGTCCATCCGTAGAATGACCTTACACCACCACTGCTCTCCGCCATTATTGCTTTATGCTCAATGGATGTGTCGTGTGTCCCATTCTTCTGTTCATGTACTTGCTGCAGATGCAGATTCAGATATTTCGGACTGCTCTGTTTTTATATGGACTCATATTGTTTCTATTTCGTAGATATGTAATTTCCACCTTGTTTCATTGAAATGGCTTCTTTCATTTTGCTTTCTCATCAATCTAGGAAAATCGCAATACAAAAAATCATTGTTTGGTATATTTGTAACTTTGTGATGAAAAGTGGTTCGTAAAACACTGCAAGAACCTACTTAGCTTTGTGTACATCACTTTATTTCATAACAATAAAATTACCGTCATCGGGGCAAATATAAATAGTATAATCTACAATGAGTAAGATATGTATTTGTCACAATATGTTTACGTCGTTATCCATTTTTTATAAAGAAAGACAAACATTCCGGCGTTATAAAAAATAACCTGACATTTATTTGAAAATCTCCTACTAAGCGGACTAACGGATAAACGACGAGCTTTTATATCTGCCCTGATAAAAGCACTGTTGTGCCAAAACCGATTTATGACGTTACGGTATAGTCTGAATATCATTAAATAATATTGAATAATTTATCGAAAAACGTTTGTGCAGTCATCCTACGTAATATCCCTTAACATTAACTCTGGTAAATATTAATTAAATCTAGGTTCACGTTGTTTTTCCTAAATTATGTTTACCATTATCCATTTTCCAGAATGGCTAAACTTGTCAACTCATTTAGATTTTTTGCTGCAAGTCTATTTGATGAATTGTTCAAATTTCAACGTTCATTTGCGAGTTCTGTGAATGTCCTATTCAAGTTCTGTTATTATATCATTATATGCTAGTTACTTTACAGAACTGAAATAATAACACAACTTGAAAATTAGCTTTGAAATTTGAAGAATTGTTCAAATTCTCTGAAACAATTCGTCCTTGATGTCCACGCGAATAGATTTTATTAACTAGTAATATTTTCTATTTTAGTGCAACTTGATTCATATGAGTTTTTATGATTCTACTGATATAATCATGAACTCCATCAAAACCTTGTTCAGACTTTGACTTGACATCTATTCCCTATTAATAAATGATAATGAATGGAAATAAAAATCAACTTTGAAAAAAAAAACATTCAAATTTACACAAAGTTTATTCTCAAGGTTTTTATATTGGTGTAAGTTTCGACACAATATGTATGTATTGTGTTACACAGTTTTCTATTCGAATCTAGAATATGTATTACTGTTATTATGTTAAATGTTGGTGTCTGAAATCTGAATAGCAAATAGCTCTTCTGTCTCAACGTGATGTAGATGCCATTGCGCAATAATCACCAGCACTGAGTACAAGCAACGAGAACAATTCTTTGACTAAACTCATTTAAATGGATTTCCAGTGCATTTCCGAAGTTGCTTCCCCTTCTCTCAGGGTAACCAGACGGTATCCAAAAGGTGAACGTGTCCTCCCTTTCCACTTAAAAATAATGTCCTCTATCCATTTTCGAATCTGTTCTCTTTTGTTCTCCGTGTCAAATTCGCCAATAACGCCATAAATAATATTATTATCCTTAGCTCCATTTTTTGCACTTGTACCAACGTCAATAATATTTTTCGTAATTGCTAAAAATAAGATAGTTTTTATTTTACATTTCTCCCTACTTTTCATTCGTTTCAGTAGAAACGATTAAAAAAAAAAAACAACAAAAAAGTTGTATTTCCCCCCTCAGATGCACCTCAGAAATATCTAATGTATAAGAATTTTTTTTTCCTTTCGTATATATATATATATACCATAATGTTCTCCATTCTTAGTCATTTGTCCTCCATTCACAAGTTTTAATCTGGTAACCCTGCCTGCTCTGCTCTCTTAATACTCCCGGCACCCGTCTTAATTTAATTTGACAGGATTTGTTTTTCATTTTAAATGTACCGCGATGTCCTCCATTTCTACATTTCTTTACCTGGTAACCCTCCCTGTTCTGAGCTCCCGGTAGGTACTCGTATTAATTTAATTTCTAAGGTGATTTTACCACGATGTCCTCCATTCACAGTTATTGATCTGGTAACCCTCCCTGTTCTGCGCTCCTAATACTTACTCCCGGCATCCGATTTAATTTAATTTCTTATGTGATTACCTAATAAGTTTTTCTTTTCATTTTCGTACAAAAAACAACACTTTACAAATCACCCTATTATTATTATACCATGATGTCCTCCTTTATCATAATCTGTCTTGATTTGGTAACCCTGCCCGCACTGTATTCCAGACACCCGTTGTTGGTATGGTGTATAGATGTGGATGTTGTATCCTTTGTCTTTGATAGAAGACATCTATAAATACCCCCCACTCTGGTGCATTAATGACTGCTGCCGCATCTACTACTGGAAGCTGCAACTACGGCTTAGCTCATAAATAAACCACTCACATAGAGCTGTCCCGGAGATATTTTTAAAAGTACAAACACGGTGCATTCTCATTTTTTGCGTGTTTGAAAGTGCAGCAACATTGCCGCAGTTCAAACTCGTTTGGTGTTTCGATATTATTATAATATCTAAACTATATTTTACGCCCATTCTCCTAGACTAGAGGTATTGATTTATTCTAAAAAATCAATGATATTACAATACAAAATTCGTTTTTCTAATGCCTACCTTACCACGTTGGATTTGCAAATCCCGCACCTTTTTGAAATCCCGCGGGATTGCGGGATAGAATTTAGAAATCCCGCGGGGTGCGGGATTTTTATTAAAGAGTATTAAATTGAAATAATGTCAACATTTCATAAACATTTTTTATTATTATTGGGTATCAATTATCTTTGATAATAGTATGTTATCAAAAAATACATTGAAAAGGTAACATTGTAAATCATTCGAGATGACTTTTCGTATCACTCATCTTTGATACCAGTAGTATTATATAGCAAGATATTGGAAAGAAAACATAAGTATTTTGAGAAGACTTCGATTTAAAAAAAGATCGTAAAAATATATATATATATATAACATAACTGTCACTGACAGGACTCACCACTATATGAGAGTCATTTGAGATCAATTGTCTTTGGTACTAATATTATTAAAATACTTTGAAAACGTATGTAAAGCAACAAGTGCATTAAGAAGACTAGAATATGATCTTTAAAACTTCGTAGGTAGTGACTTCTAAGCATTCTAGCACTAGCGTATCATGTAAATCGCAACTCGCAAGCACGTGCAAATCAAAACAGCATGTTTTGTTGTAAATTTAGTTTTTTTTCCAGACCTGAAAATCCCGCAAATACCTGGGATCAAATTTTGCTGAAATCCCGCGGGATCGCAGGATGCGGTATTGCGGAATTGCAAACCCTAGTACCACGACATAAGTTCGATTGACACGGGCCGAATTTTTCATTCTAAAAGCCCCTACTCACCATCCAATTTGCAGGACAGCATGCTGCAAATTGGATGGTGCCAACCAAATTATTATTATTCCCTTTGGCGGGCCGATAATAATGATTCGGTTGGTGTTTCAATTCAACATGCTGTCCTGCAAGCTGTTCTGCAAATCGGACGGTGTGTAGGCCTTTTAAGCCGCGGTCTGGTCTCCGGTGGGCTAAAAAACAGTTTTTCGGCGGACTAAAAAAATAAGTAGGGTAGACCGAGGCTATTCGGATCGGGTGAGTTATTCGGATCAAGCTAAGCAATATGGATATATCTCGGCTATTGTAACCTAATGACAAGGAAAAAATTTTGGATACAGCGTCCTCATCTACCGTATGTCATAATAGTAAAATTACCGATATTACAGATTGCGTGGGTTGACTGCTAAAAATCGATATGTGTGAAGATCATACAAGTTACGTCTCAAATAAATGCCTGATGTAATATTGTTCTCTGCGTTCTTAGTGTTTTTTCTGAAAAGGTAAGCTATTCAGTCATGTTTATATGTTATATATTTATCAATCAAATGCACAGTAAACAGAATTAAAGCGCAATAAATTGCATTTTGTATGTTTTTGTACTTTAATTTGAGTAAATATCATATTAATAAATGTGAGGTTGAATATACCGACGGTGGGGGGGCTATTTGGATCATATTTTAACGCTTTTAAAATTCGATGCGTTAATTGTTTAATTTTTTTATTTGAAACAGATGGTGCGCAACTATGTGAAAAAGACGACTAATCAATCATGGTCAAAAATTGCAATGGATGAAACCGTTAGGAAAGTAAAATCCGGTGAAATGGGATTACGCAGTGCTGCTGTGAGCTACGGAATCCCATACACGACAATTTTAGTTGGCACATCCTCCTGAAAAGGTGCCAATTTTTCATATTACATCTCCAGTAAACGTTTCCAAATTGCGTAAAGACACTGAAGAAAAAATAAAAGCCTCGAACGCAAAGGAAAACAAAAGATCTCTCGCCAAAAACCGCACAAAATTACAGTTCAAAGGAAAAGGTACCCCGGGACTTAAATTTTAAAAATCTTCCATAACAGCTTCTTCATCAGCTGGGGCTCCAAGAAAGTGGTTTTGCATTTATTGCAATGAAGTTTTTGTACATCCTCCAAAGGAAGATTGGATTCAATGTTCTTCTTGCGAAGAATGGTGCCACGAAAAAAGTTACGACAAGAAAGTTTTTATTTGTGCGGTGTGTAAGCCAATAAGAGTGTAATAAGTGTCATGATACTTTCATATAAGTTATGGGTTCTAAAACCTATTTTTGGTTTTTGTTTTTTTTTCATACTTAACTATTTTTTCGGGTTTGATCCGAGTAGCCCCACCACTGATCCGAATCACCACATATATATGTGGTGATTCGGATCAGTGGAGAGGTCTACAGTAATAGTCGTATGTTTTTTTAAAGTAACTTTATGTTATGATCATTAAAATAAAAACATATAAAAATGTCAAATGCTTATTACTAAATAATTTTTTTTTTCGAAAATGAATTAGTTTTAATTTTGTTCAAGAAAACATAAAAAATGATCCGAATAGCCTCGGTCTACCCTACCAACTTTTAATAAAATTGGATCAAAACTCTATTGCAAAACGCTTATTGAATTTTTAAATCAGTCAATAATCACCCTCTGCACTTTTGCAACACCACAATAATATATATAATGTACCAACAGAAAACACGTTTATATTACTTTTGCAGAAACTCGAATTTAAATTACGAAACTAATATAACATTACCTAATATACATATAATATCAAAGTGTTCACATAGGTGCAAATCGGACTAAAATACGTTTGAATAAATTTACCAGAATTCATCAGACTGAAACGATATCATCATCATTTCAGAAGCAAACAAACCATTGAGTCATCGGTGTGGCAAGTAAATTCTTGTTGGTAGCGCTCTTTCATTATAGTTTCAGGAATAATTTCAACTCCAAAGCGCATTTCAGAAAGCTTTTGTACCGCTGATAGCTTTCCGGTCGACCAAATTACAAATTCATCGTTATGCGAATAAAATTAAAATTACATTTGAAGAGTCGTATCTACTTCTAAAATACTAATAATAAATAATACTTGGTTAAATTATAGCGCAATTTTTGTTAAATGTCGTCTTGAGGGGCTTATGTCCACCTCAGCGATTTTTGGTATATTATGCCAAACGTTTTGAGCGATCGCTGTCATAATGTGCCATATATATAGAACCTAAAAATATAAGATAAACGATGTAATTTAGGTGGATTCATTGATTTTAAACTGCAGTAATTACTTTCATACGTTTTTTAAGGGAGGGCTTAATTAAATAATATTACAAATGACACCAATCGCTCGAGTGAAGTTTCTGGTATCTTATAAACTATTATTAATAGTTTTTGCGTGATGATAATGATTAACAATTTATAATAATTTTAGTGCACTCGCTTCGTATCGCATCTAATCGTCTACGTATCTATTATGTGTTTAATAGTAAAATATTTCGATATCATGTAAAATAATCACTATAACAATAACTATGACATCAAGATTATATATTATTTACTATAGAACTACTCGTTTCCGGCTTCGCCCGAGTTTCAGTTCTTTTTTTTCTTATTGAATAATATTTGAACATTATGTAATAAACAATATTTTTATTTTACTTTCTTTGGCAAAGTTATAAAAGTTAAACAATAATTAAGTGCATTAAAGAAATTACTAAAATTTAACAAATTATATGTTTTCAGTTATTGGTAATATCGATTGTTTAAAGCAGGGGTGGGGAACGTGCTGCCCGCGGGTGATGACAAACAAAAAATATAAAAATATTATTTTTTGAACTTGAACGGTTTTCTTTCACGATGTTTCAGATACATTAAAATTACAATTATGGATTCATCTGCAGATGCATTTAAGAAGGAAACCACTCATGGGCGTCTACAGGGGGAGCAGGAGCGCCCCTCCACTTGGCGAATTGGCGGCTCCTCTAGACAAATTTCCAAAAAAAAGTCAAAGAAAAAAAAGACGTTTGTAACTGGCGCCAAAACTACAAATCTTTTATTTTTGATAATAAATGTTTAGTGCCGGATACAGGCGAAACGCGTCGTCTCGGTCGGGGCTGGACTTCCACTTAGGCCCGAGAGGTCCCGGCCTAGAGCCCCAACCTTGGGGTGGGGGTGGACCCAGCCAGCAACCGAAATCCACATAGGAGGCCTCGTTGGGAAATAATTCCTTAAGGCTTACCGTGTCATCTTCGGGGATGCTGTGAAAATAGTGCACGTTAAGAACACAGAACTCGGAAAATAATGTATCAAAATTTTCATACGGCCCCAACGTCGGGGGGGGGGGGGCGGCTAGATGGATTCCAAAATGTTACACGTTGTTGATGATTTCATATTCTTCACCCACATCACATACCTGCCCCAAGGGCAACCCATAGTAAAATTTCCCCTGCGGCGCTTTTCCATGTATTTGTGAGAGGAACCTATTTTCCACTCCCTTCGTTCTCGTCACGTACTCCAATTGGGGATATTGTAGTTCCATAGGACTCCGAGATTATTGATTTTATATCTTGATATTTAGATAATCTATACAAATTAAAAAAAAAAAAACATACATTTTATTTTTATTTGACCATTTCAAATTCAAAATAATATTTTGGGCTCTTTCACGGCTTAAAACTGCCCTGTTCATAAACCCTAGCTGAAAAAAAAATAAGCTCCCCCCCCCCCCTCGCTAGCTTGGAAGCTGGCGACGCCCCTGAAACCATTCTCGTTTTTGTAATGCAGTTATAAAATTCCAGTTGCGGATTCATGTCTTTGTTTAATTGCGGATAATATATATCGAGAATTGAGCAAAATCTTGGTGCAGCCCGCGGGTGATACTGCAAACATCCAAATGAACCGCGGCGGCGAAAGGGTTCCCCACCCCTGGTTTAAAGCCTAGACATTGTATCTCCACTTTTAATGAACGAAAGTGAAAATTAGCAATGAACTAGACCCCACTAATTATAACCCGAATTGGTATGTTTGTGTAAAAACACGGCTTTTCTAACTCTCACAATAACAAAGATATTTTCCACTCATTTCAAACGCATTAAAATTAAAATTTTCAGAATATTCCAATTTTTATCTTAATCTCTATGTCGGAATAATTGTTTATGGAGATACAAGACGCATTTCCGCGTTCGTAGTAGAAAGATGCTGTTCACACGAACTTTTCTAGCTAAAAATTGTCACTGTTTGAATTGTCTCGTTGCCTTTAATGCTCCTAAGTACACTTTTACATTTTTCCCTTTTCAGTGATTCTGAAAACCCCTCGAAATTGCGATATTCTCCTGTAAATCCACCACTCTACATAATATTTTAGCGTAGGTAGTATGTTCTAGGGTCAACGAAATTAAGAAATTTTTCTCAATTTCTCCCCTGCTATGTCACCAAACTTGGCGATCTACTTGGGGTGACATATAGCAGAGGTGTTGGTTATCCAATAAATGGCTAGCACGCCTCCCAAATTGTTGCTTACTTGTGAAAAATGCTGAAACCTAGTGGATGTATTTTCGACGTGTTGTAACTAAACTACATGGTTTTCACTGGCACACAATGCAACATTCTCACTTATACACTTCTTATTGCGTTTATTTGTTACTTTACTTATGTTTCTTTTTTTAAAGGGATGGAGATCTTTCAGACGAGGCAAATTCCGAAAACACGTGTCCCAATGTTGCGCCGCATTGCCGCATCACCATTAAATGTACGCGAGAGGTAAGTCCGGGGAAATGCTCACTTTCCTTTTCTTATTCTATCTGCCTTCTGTCGTTTGCCTGGTGCCTTCTCCCATCTGTGGTACGATCTTATAGATTATTATAACTGATGCAACACAACGTATTTCAAATTGACTGCCCGCGCCAAACGTACATTTACGTGAAAGTAACGCTACAAACGTAACAGCTTTTTGTTATGCAATTGCGTAAAATGGCAAGAGTAATATAGATTTTTACACACAGATTTTGATGTTTGCATAATATCAATTATTATTATTAATTTACAACAATCTTTTAATAAAAAAATTATTGAATGGGAAAATAAATTGTTTGAATTTTAAAAACAAGGCTTCATATCAAATTTTTGACATTTGAACGTTCCTCTTTGAATGCCGATTTACCGCCCGTTTCAGTTTTTGACCCAATAGTGATCAGCCAACAAGCTTAACAGCATTTGTGATCGTGATCTTGGAATAACTCTTGATAATAAACTTCAATATAACCTTCATATACAACAAATCACAAATAAGGCTGCTAAAATGTTAGGTTTCATCATTAGAAACACAAAACTTTTTAATAACATCAATATCATTAAGCAACTCTACTTTGCCTACGTACGAAGTCATCTGGAGTTTGCATCAATTGTTTGGTCTCCATTCTATAAAATCCACATAAACAAAATCGAAGCAATTCAAAACAAATTCCTAAAATATCTCTGTTACAGGTCATTTGTAAGATTTAATAATTATGCAGAGGCAGCTTCGTACTTTAAAATTGATTCATTAAGTGTACGAAGGCATCATGCAGATGCTCTATTCCTATATAAATTAATTAATAATAATATTCAATGCCCAGAGTTGCTAAATAATATTAAATTTAATGTGCCTGCACGTTTAACACGGTCTTCTATCCTGTTTAAAATCAATCAAAGCAAAACGAACTGTAGACAAAATTCTTGCCTGAACAGAATATGTAATAATTACAATAACATATTATTCAATATCGACATCTTCAATTGCGAATTTACTAAATATAAAATGACCAAGAGTATTTCACTGATGTTTCTTGAATTGATGTTTCTGATGTTTATGTTTCTAGTATTTATATATTTATAATCCTGTTATGGTATGATTTATATGCACAACATTGTCTTCTTATGGTTATGGTTATGATATGATTTATATGCACAATATTGTTTGTATTCTTATGGTTACCAATGTATCGATAATCTTTTATTTTATATAAATTTTAATTTTTTTTTTTTTTCCCCTTTATTTTTATTGTATTATTTTGTTCTATTATTTTATACAATTCTTTTATTTTATATAATTACAACTTCACATTTCTCATAAATTTAATTATTTCTTCTAATGCTGTCTTACGTAAAGTCACAAGGAGGAAATCCGTAATTGGTTTTATTTTGGCTATTTTACTTATGTACAATCTGTAAAAATGTAAACTGTTGATTTCCCAAAAAAATGAATAAATGAATAAATTTCCGTTAGGCCTGACGGCTAATTAAAATTCGATCAACAGGTCGAGAATCAAATATGTATCATAGACGACCTTCGTGGTCTAGAGGTAAGGCCCTCGACTAGCAATTCGAAAGTCGCAGGTTCAAATCCCGGCGTGCGCTAGTAAATTTTATTTGATGAATTTGTTTTATTTCACAATTTAGTCATTTGAAATAATATATAGTATACTTGCGGCACGTTCCAGAGTGAAAGATACTCTCAGTATCGCCCTGGTGTAAGACCACCATTCAGAATCTAAACGTTGCTTGAAATGGCTTTAGCCGTGCTTGGTGACCAGTTCTGAATAACCAGGTACTTCCCCATCTTCTTATCTCCGCCTCCTTTCCCTCCCCTCTACCTTCAGCCTGACAACATGGCCCGATTGGGGATGCCATAGTCTCACTGGCTCTAGACGGTTGGTACTCTTGGGACAGTGCGGTATTCACAATTAAAAAATGTCAAATGTTCAAAATTGCGTTGGCCTCGGATTTGATTGCGACCGATTGAAACACCTCGACCTTTTATTGCCGATATATTGAAGCTATGTTATTTTGCCAAATAACTTTCAAGATAGGAAATGACATTGAAAAAAAATATTGTTCCATGGTTTTACCACTAAATAGATTATTAAATATTGTAATGTGTTTTTTTAATATGGCTTTTAACAAAAATACGAATAATCAACGAGTTTTGTTGGATTTTGGAATTTTGTTGTTTGATTTAGAAAGTAGTTGACGAGTCTGACAATCACTTGAATAATTAATACGGCGCAATATATTGTTTTTTTTTTTTAAATTAAAGTTATGCAAACAGAATGGGAGCATTACGGCACGGCACGTGTGTTTTATATAAGCGGAATAATCGTATTGTTTTAACGAAGTTGTGTTTTCTTTCTCTTTTTTAATATCTTCAACATGCGATGGGATCGCGTAGGAAATATGAGGCACTAATAAAAGTTGTTTTTGTCAATGGTGTACCTAATCATTTATTCGAGGAAAAACCGAATGTACAGGGTTTTCCAATAAGAGGTGTTATTTTGATATTCAATCGTAAAAGATCAATGGTTTCGTTGCTTGTGTGGCACGTAGCGCCGTCTTGTTGAAAGTAAACGTTGTCCAGATCATTACCATCCAATTCCGGCCATAAAATATCATTAATCATCTCTCGATAGCGCAATCCATTCACCGTAACTGTTGCTCCAGCATTATTTTCGAAAAAGGAAGGTCCAATGAATCCGCCGGACCATAAACCGCACCAAACAGTCACACGTTGAGAATAGAGAGGCTTTTCAACAATATTTCTTGGGTTTTCTGAGCCCCAGATGCGACAATTTTGCTTGTTGACAAAGCCACCGAGGTGGAAATGGGCGTCATCACTCAAGATGATTTGCATTTGATTCACTCAAGTGAATTTTAATAATTTCAATGCGTTGTTGAAGCGTGTATCGTTCCATTTTTATTAATGGCGTAGTTTCTACTTGTCAAATGTCAAAAAATGACAGCTTCAAAAGTAACAAAACAAAAAGTACCGAATTAGCCGGCTATTCAAAATACCACCTCTTATATCTATATAACAAAACAATCCTTTTATAAGGTTGTCTTTCGATATCTTCTGTTTATAATTGTCGTATCTTACAATAGTGTTTTTTATCTTAATTTTTGTTATTTGTCAACAGCTCGTGATTGTATTGTTTGTTTTTTCGTGGGTGAGTGTTCAGAATTATTATTGTTGAGCGCATTTTAAAATCCATTAACTGGGGTTATGTTGATGTTATATTGTTATAGTTATAAGTAATAATTACTCGCCTGAAATATCCATATAAATTGAAAATATCTCCCGAGTAAAAATAAATGTCGCCGAAGGGAATTGAACCCGCACCTTCTGATTGCCGGTCAGGTGCTCCGAACCACTAAGCTATGTCGGCTTATTCCCAACCCGCCTAATAATTCAATATGTACTAGTATTTCAATCAACAATTATTGCTTATTATTTTTTTTCACCTGTAAACAACCAACTTTATTTTTATAGGAAAGGCTTTGTTAGTCCTAAATTTCTCACTAGATGGCGTCGAGACATATTATATCTTCATGCATAAAAAAACCTTGTCTTATAAACATTAGTTTATCATTAAAAAATAATGATATTATATTGATTGACATGAACTGTCTGTTGTATGTGCGACATTTTAATAGGCAGTTAACAGGGATCGTCAACCGACGACGCGTGAAAAAAGTTTTTGTTGAATGTTGCAAAACATATGCATAACGGTAGAAATTGATGTGTCGCTCTCGTTAACTTACTAGATTCGTACTCGAATCTCATTGTCCTGTGACGTCAATGTCTAAAAGCTCAGCAAAGTAGATAGTTGTAATTAGAGGAGCGTATGTGCTAGGTTGTAGGCTTGTTCTGGGCCACAGTCTGCAGGGCGAATTTTACCCCGGTGAAAACTCCGATAGGAAAAAGGCACAGGGCACATCAAACGACTCATCTTAAAATTTGACAAAACACTGGCGGGCCGAGAATCACAGGAACCGTTCGCTTGTAAAACATTTAAGCCAGTGACAAACCACGCTATAAACATGCTATATTCTCGTGGCTTATGGCTGATTTCAGCAATATCGCTCTCATTGGAATTTTATGACGAGCGATATGCTGAAATAGGCAAAACCATGATGCGTACCTATATCGTAATCTGTCAGCCCCATCGAAGTGGCGCTAATTTAATTTTCGTTGGTTCCCAATTTTTTTGAGGTTGGCAGCGACTTTTTACCATAATTTTCATTGCGATCAACTTCTCTTAAGAATCTAATAAGAATATTTGTTAATAATAATATTTTTTAATAATAATATTTGTATGATTTGTATAGCGCCGTTTATGTGTAAATCACCTCAAGGGCGCTCTTGCTGTTGCTCTTTTTTAGTTCTTCAAAGCATTAACCGTTGATCCGCTTCATTTTAAGTACGAATCTAGCAAAAAAGCATTTTATCCTACGACCAGGATATATAAATTTGTTTTAATCATTGTTGTAAATTTAAAAAAATATAATGAAATCGTTTTCACTATCTTAATTATTATGATCGACAAATTTTTAATTCGTAATCGACCGGTCGAGAACTCTTGAACTTGACCATATTCCCCTGATAGCATTATTTGTATTGAGAATCATTAATAATAATCTCCTCTACATAAAAGTGTTTTTGTTCGGTAGATCGCTGGCTTCAACGGCCTCTCGGAGGCGGTGCGCCGCCTAGACTTCACCAGCGCCGTGAAGGACGTTCGGCGCTTCAACTACATCTGCGCGCTGCTGCAGTTGCTGATGGCGGGACAGAAGCTGACAGCATTGCCCGGAGCCGCCCAGAAAGTGCTACTGGCCATGATTGAGGAGGTGGCCATGCAAGGTAATGTAAACATTTCCGGGTTACGAATAACCTCGCAATATTTGAACTCATCATTATTGCTTGTGCAATTACATCACATTAATTGTGCAATACAGGTATCTGAGCCTAGTTCCCACCAGGGCAGGACATTGGCATCATAGGTGAATTGTAGTCTCTTCATCCTCTTCACATTTCCTGCATCTATTGGTGTTTTCCACTCCCAATATCTGCATGTGTCTTCTGAGATGGCAGTGTCCCGTTAGTAGTCCTACCAGTTCCCTCAGCGAGTTTCTGTCCATATCGAGTAGTTTCTTAGTTCGTCTAGGATCTGGTCCTTTTATGAGTACTTTGGATTGTCTCATTCCAGGTGCCCTCTCCCATTCTTTGCGGTGCTGGGATTTGACCCACCTATCAATATGTAGTTTTGTGTGGCAAGCTGCTACTCCTACAGCCGGCTCGGATCCTACAAGTTGTGCTTTCGCTCCTTTCCTTGCTAGTTCGTCAGCCCGCTCGTTGCACTCAATACCTTTATGGAGGACTTAGCTAGCAAAGGATTTTACTTGCGACACCTGGGTGGGAACTTGTCGCATTTGTCCACCCGGCTACTGACCGGTTTTCATTAATTATCCCAATAAATTCATTCAATTTATTAAACTTGTATTTGGAACTAACGACCACCAGAACAAGCACATATGCATTGTCATATTGTCGTATTGCGGTGGTCGATATATTTTATTAAATTATCCTATTGCATCACCATCTCATTTTTTACCAACAATTCAATTCAATTACATATTTATCATATATTCAAACAATACACATCTGATCATTTTAACTCTTTAGGTGTGTTTATTGTTATTTATGATTGTTTAATGAGAAGCATCTCACCGATAATTTTAAAATGTTTAGGTACATATTTATAAGATTTAACAAGCAAATGTAAACTCGTGGTACATTTTATAATTTTTTCAGTGATCCAAGAAAAGAAATAAAGTTCTATAATATACTAAGGTAGGTATTTGCAACCATTTCTGTTTGTCTTCTCCTTTCTTTCATTCGTTCATTGATCCACCGTATTGGAGATGCCATTGTACCACTGATTCCAGGCAGTTGGGACTCTTGTACTCATCACATAAATATAAAACCTTTATTTTTTTAATTGTTTAAAATTAAGGTTGTGAACCCCTGAACACCTCCTGGTTACCATTAAAAATATCTATAAATATCCACTGAACATTTCTAAAAATACTTGAGGGATGTTTATATAATACCCTCACAATATTGACATTGACAAAGTTTACCAAAATAGACAGAACACAACTTTTATTTTGTAGCATAATAATAAATACAGTTTTTGTTAATCGTAATTGAATTAAAGAAGAACCTACTATTCTATAAGTTAAAAAACTAAATATTTTGCTATAATTAATGTTGAGAGTTTTGTTTTCCTCCATTCAGGGTAAAAATCGGACTTTTTTCTTAATTTTTATAATAGAATGTAGAATAGAACTACTAAGAGTTTTTTTAGTGCCCCTATTTCGGTGGACATAAAATCCAGCTTTCCCAGTGTATATTCATAGAGAACAACCTTCTCGTGCTGTACTCTTTTTGATAGTCATACATTTTCTTATAAAACTAATGTAAGTACTTATCATGAGAAGTAAATAATGCACATAAAAGCAATGTTCAAAGTAAACAATGCTCTGCTAACCACCTTTCATGTCAACTCACCTCTGGCAAGTGCGAGTCCGTAAGTCGTGTAAGTAGTAATTTGAATGCTCGTTGCAGTAGGAGTTTGCTATTTGTAATAGTCGCTACAGAGCCAGCAAAAGGTCAGGTACTTGCTTGACTTTGACATTTCGGTGTTATGTATTCCTTTGTAAATGGGGATCGACATTCTGTTTCATAATAATCAGTTGAGTTTACACATTGGCTAGGTGCATAGCTTGAGCTTTCGATCAGTAATTATCTTTCTAAAAACTTATTTCTTACTCATCGTCTTGGAAAATATGGAAATTCATAAAAAATATCCGTGCCTCCATCCAGCGCTATAGACATATCATAATTTATTATGATTGTTAAATAATATAGTGTTGCCCCATCCATTATTCTATACAGTGGCGGCTCTTCTTAGAAGGTCATTTGGACAATGACCTCCCAAAAATATGCTGCAATAGTATTAATATAAAAAAAGGATTTAACAAACTACCTGATTATTAATTTAGTTTTTATTCGTGAAGATTCATACGTTTTTTCGAATCGTCCCAGTGCCATCTAGCGTCCAAATGAGAAAATATTGCATGTCCATGTGGGTCACCAAGTTGTATCCCAAACCAAATCTCCTTTCTTTCTCTTTGCTATAGAGACAAAGGAGGTAAACACAATCATGTCTGACATCTGCTTAGTATCATACAAAAATTATTTTTAAGGTGTTTTCAGACATGACCGCGATGAGATATCCATGATCTAGGATTAAAGGTATTGGAGGGAGATGTGAAAAAATGTCATTCGAAAGTTTTTTATGTGATAAACGATAGCCATCTTGAACTTGAATATTTGAATTCAAATTGAATGTTCGCGAAATTATGTCATTGTTGATGTAATTTGCATGGAATAATTTAAAATATCATATTCTGTGGATATCGTATTGAAAGAAATTCATTGAATCATGACAAAAGTATTCAAATAAAGTGACAATTAATTTATTTTACAAGAGACAAAAATAAAGAGGTTAAAACGAAAAGTTATAATTTTTGTCAGTGGTTTTGCGGGTGCAATAAAATGGTATAGATACTTTTGCTTGCATTGTTTACTTTTTTTAATCTAAATTTAAACAATGGACTGAGGATGGAATTAGTGATTTAAAAACTTTTAGGGGGAAAAGATCTTTCAAAAGAAAAAAAAACCATTAATAGTTAGATGTGTAAATAATTATATAAATAATTTTAAATTAAATAATATTCTACTACCGGCTTCAGAATATGTGAGTACGGGTAAATTAATTACATACATTGGCGTTTTTATAATATTCAATACGCATTATCAATATATATTAACATTTCATATTCTTTTTTTTCCATTGACCTTCCACTTCTGGACTCCTAGAGCCGCCTCTGATTCTATATATGACATTCGTTCTTCATAATTGCGACAATTTGATAGTAAACTATTTTTAATATGTACATCGCAAGTATTGATTTTAGACATTTATGTAAGGTGAATTTTCTAATCTATGTGGTTAAGTATTTAATATGAATAGCTTATGATTAATCATTGAGCATCCTACTCCAATCCTGTTCCATGCAATCAGTCCACCTGTTCCTAGACCTGTCTCTGGGTAGCCTCCAATGTGGGAGGATTTTAGATTGAAATGGATTTTACGAGCGCAAACTAAAAACTACATTACATCGGCTTTAATTCAACTCCGTATCTCATTCCGATGCAGAGATATTGCGTTAAGTATTCCTCGGGCGTCCCCAACTTCTTCTACCATTCAAACCACTCTCTAAACACTCCTGGCACTGATAAAAACAAACTTTCACATTTCAGCGATATCGGTCGATTACTTTTAGAGTTTTGCGAGCACAAACATACGCAGGCTGAATTTTTATATATTATGATTATGTATAAAACATAATCAATTTTTTTGCATGCATTGATAACTATAACTGGACTGCAAGCAAAAGAAGGTGCGCAGACACACGTCTCCTGCTATCTCTTTGGTGAGATTTATCAGTAATTCGCCAGCGTTCGTTGGTGGCTTGTCATGCTGCACTTGAGCTTCATCCCAGATGATGAACGATCTTTCGTTTTTTGGTCAAAGTGTAACAACAATAACTACTTGATATTTTCAGTCCACGAATCCCAGCAGAACCCCCGAGTGCTGCGGGCCCTGCTGGGAGCCCTTGGCTCCGTGTGCGAACAGGAGAGGCGCTCCTGCTGGGGCCGCCCCCTCGGCAGCAGGGCCCTGTGGGGCCACCACCGTAATACCATTCACAGGATACACAACATAGCGGAGCGCATACGCACTCGTGAGGTAAAATCAAATTAAGCTACTTTATTTTTCCGGCATGACTTTGATCTTTACTTCGTTTTGTTTGTTCTTAACTTAGGTAAGTTTGCACGCGGGCCAGATTCAAAGATTCATTTTCAATGTCACAAAGTAATGTGTGGCAAGCACATTGTTTACACCTTGAGTTTGCTATTATGAACTTGTTTCATTCTCATTCATTTTAATTAATTACACTTAATTCTACTTTTATTATAATATGTTCCATAATTCTATGTTTAAAGAAACCTTTTTAAAAAAATAAGTGTGTATATTATTTCAATCATGCTAAGCGTAAGAGTTAGTCAAAAACAACATCTTTTCAGGATAGCGATTTCAAATTAATAAACTGTCACTACTTCTATTGGGTGATTGAGAAACAAATGCCTATTTTTGAGATATTTTATTTTGATGCCAAAACTTCAATATCTTGAAGATAGTGTCCTAGAGATTGAAAAAATGTTTTTTTTTTTTTACTCATACTCTTTATACCTAGCATTATAGATTTATTGCAAATTAAACAATTCCAATAAGGACGATTATGTATTTCAATTATTTTTTGTTGTTGGTGTTACATCAAAATTATGTTAAAAAAGACCATGATTGTACTGTATTTCCTTTTCATTTAAAAAAATGTCTAAATTGATTATAAAGTTGTGCTGAATTATCAGCAAGGTTGTACTTTTTTCCAGGCATCAGAAGTTTTTCTTTATCTATGTATGTCAATTGTTCCGGGTTAAATTCTCGACTAGTTAAGCAACAACAGTCCAAGTAGAGAGTTTTACTGATAATAATTTACATATTTAAAATTTTTCTATTTTTAATTATTTCAGCCCGGTCCAGAAACAGATCCCAAGTTAAATGAGTTACCTATAGAATGTATACGAGAAGTACTCCTACGGATATCGGATCACAAAGATTTAGAGGTATGTTTTCAAAATAATTATTTTTCAGCCCTGTTCTTTTTTATATGAAACCGCACAAGTGTCCCAACCGCTCCCAACTGTTCTAGAGCCAGTGAGACTATGGCATTGCCAATTGGGGTATGTTGTGAGGCTGAAGGTAATGGGGAAGGGGAGGAGTTATAGAAGAGGAAGGTGGGGGAGTACTTGGCCATTCAGATCTGGTCACCAAACACGGCCAAAGCCATTTCAGGCAATGTTTCAATTCCGAATGGTGGTCTTACACCAGGGCGATACTGAGAGTATCTTCCACTCTGGAATGTGCCGCAAATACACTACATGTTAAATTAAATTATGATTCTTGACGGAGAAGAATTGACTACTGATCACAGACATAGGAATTAATAGACGAGAAGATAATGGCGAGGGGTAAAATCAACTGTTGAAGAACGAAGGGAGTGAAGCTGACTGTGATTCGTCAATAAATCAATCTGACAGTAAATAGGCATCTCGCATTATAATATCACCATTTACTTCTTAAAAGTAAAATCTGCTTTTGAATGAATAGACATTTTTACATGGGAGCGCAAATTACTCGCCACGTTATGAACAAATTTGCGAAGTCCAAATTCGGCAAAAAAATTCGGTTCTATTTTCAGAGTCGAATATTTCGTTTAAGTATTTAGTTAAGACACTTTTATAAATGTTCATAATTTACTTCCCAGCAACCAACCAGCTTTGTGTTTCGCGTCCAGACGTTTCTCGATGTGATAGTAACAACTGATTCATATTATACGATGTGAATATGCTTAAAATAAAGTAAAATAATGCTTATATATGGAATGTAATACGACAATTGGGTTTATTCTCTTTTTCACATCTATTTTTACAAGTTTTCATAGCACAAGTCAACATTCTGCCGTGTTATTTCGTAAAATGAACCGATGATGCCTCGACCATAGTTCGCACAAGAATGATGACGTCACGTTTTCAAATTTCACTTGAGGCCATACGCGAGCACAGCCGGCTCCAATGGAACCGGTATGGGGAGTGGGGATAATACGCTTTTAATCACTTAGGGCAGGTCTACTAATATTCATATGTCTATGCTACTGATGATAAAATCGCTAATAGTTTTGCGACCTTTTTTTCATCTGTTTATAAAAATGTCCAACCAACTCTCAATATTGACTCTACCCTTCACACTGTACAGATTGGGCCCTCATTCGACCTGGTCAGTATTTCAGAAAAAGATGTTAAGGAGGCACTCTCAAATTTAAAGAAACCTCACTCCATTGGTCCTGACAATATTCCAACATTTATACTAAAGGGTTGTTCCGACCTTTTAATACCACCATTATGTCATCTCTTCAATGTATGCCTAAAAAACGGGATTCTCCCAGACATCTGGAGATTAACTAAAATAACCCCTATCTACAAGAAGGGTGACAAACGCGATATCCGGAATTATCGACCAGTTGCCGTTCTATGTTCCATCATGAAAATATTCGAGAAAATTCTACATAAATATATACTTAATCACGTTAATCCAATTCTTGATGACCGTCAATATGGTTTTAGACCCCAGATGTCAGTAACATCAAACCTCTTATGCATCTCAGATTTCTTATCACAAACTCTCGACAATCGGGGACAGGTGGATGTTGCTTATTTCGACCTGGAAAAAGCATTCGACAAGGTTGACATCGACATTCTTCTAAATAAGCTAGCTTCATTTGGTTTTTCCAAAAGACTACTCTGTTTTTTTGCTTCATATTTTAGAAATCGTAGACAGTTTGTTTATTTTAAGGGTTCCAGTTCTTTTGAATTCATAGATTTTTCTGGAGTTCCTCAGGGGTCTATCCTTGGACCACTTCTGTTTCTGATTTTTATTAACGATATTGGTTCAGTCATCACACATTCGCTGTATTTACTATTTGCAGATGACTTGAAACTATATCGCTCAATAAAAAACCATCTTGACTGTATTCTCCTTCAACGTGACATTGACTGCGTTTCAAACTGGGCCAAAATAAATGGTTTGAACTTCAGTACACCCAAGTGCAATATCGTCTTGTATACAAGATCAAAGAAACCGCATGTATTTGAATATACAATCAATGAAATTATTCTCCAACACCTAAACCAAATCAAAGATCTAGGAGTTATTTACGACAGCAAACTAACTTTTCACCAACACATCGATGATTTAATAAGCAGAGCATACAGGCTTCTCGGCTTCGTAATTAGGAACTCATATCCGTTTCGTAACACAAAAACACTGACGTTATTATATAATACACTAGTCCTAAGTGTACTGGAATCAAACTCGATCATCTGGGCTCCACATGAATTAACATACACTTTACGCATTGAAAGAGTCCATAAAAAAATTTTAAGGTTTTTATTCTCGCGGCTCTATGGACGTTACCCTTGGCTTTACCCATCGATTTATATATTAGGCATGACCAATTACCACTCCCTAGAGACACGTAGAGGTATTGCTTTGCTTAAATATTTTTTTCAACTTATAAACGGTCACTTATCTAATAATGAGATACTGGCCCAACTAAATTTTTTTGTACCAGAGTCTCACTCTCGAGGACGTCATCACAATCTTCTATATAGTAGAGCAAGCCGCACTAATTTATTTATGTACTCACCTGTGGGGAGAGCTACGTGCTTTTTGAAAGCAGTAGATAAAAAAATAGATTTATTTTTTGTGTCCTATAGCGCATTTGCGAGATTTTTGGCATTGCATATACACTGCATAAATGGTACAATTATAACGTCTTAGGCTATATTACCTGTAATTGTTATAAATAAATGTATAAATTATATATATAAATATAAATAAATAAATGATTAAATTGTGAAATAACACAAATTAATCAAATATAATTTACTTGCGCTGCCGTGATTTGAACCCACGACCTCCAGCTTGCTGGTCAAGAGCCTTACCCCTCGACCACGGAGGCCGTCAAATACTATGTACTAATATATATTTATTTTTAGACTATTAAGAACCTACTTAGTTTTTGTCAAATTCATTAGATTATCAGAACCTACATGTTTTTTTGTCAAGTTCATTAGTTTAAGGGAACTTACTTAGTTTTGTCAGTTTCATTAGATTGTGAAAAGCTACTTATTTTGAGTCAGATTCATAAGATTATGAGAACCTAGTTCGTTTGTTCAAAATCTTCAATCTCTGAATGTTCTTCACCGATTGCTTTGAAATTTTGACACAACGTTACATTCGAATATGCATATATTTTTATATTCCTATATTATATAGATGTTGTCTCTGACAGGTAAGAACATGCTTTTTTGTAAAACAGGGATATCTGTTTGGACAAACACGCTTTTTTTGAAAAAACATTACCATCCGTTGGACGTAAAAGCAACACGCGCTATAGTTTCTCTATCTGCATAGACAGACAGAGCCACAGCAACGCGTGGCGGGGTACAGATAGTAAATTAATAAATAGTGTTAAAACAAAGCTATGTTTAATTGGGGAATGTGTATGGAAGATTCGACTCTTATTATTTTTGAAAAGATTAAATTGAATTGACTCGCCCCGTAAGGCACATTCACCCCAACAGAATTGACTGCATTTACTTTTCATTAACATGGCATTATATCAATGATAAATTTATTTCAGAAGACAATGGCAATAATATGTGAAATTTATGAGAGTGTGATTAACCTCTGGAAAACCAGTGCACCAGTGAGAAGAATTTCTTCCCGCCGACAAACCGTTCATGCGCTGCTGGCATTGGAATTTCGCCCTAGCTGGAATTTTTTGATATGCGATTTAATCTTGTATGCTATGAGAAATTGCACAAATTTTTTTAACATAATCACTTGAAACACTTTTGATTCCATTATTGAGTTCCTTAAAAAGGGTCTGGTGTTTGACAGGTTAAGAATTGGCCTTGAGATGATTATAATTTGTATAGTGTTTAATACATTATATTAATTGATGTTTCCAGGCTAGTGCTGAAGCATGGGGTGTGATGGCCTCCGTGTGTTCAGAGCAGAGGATCTGGAGGGAGCTGGTTGTGTTCCACTTCACTCCGTCACAAGTAGACTGCGCTTTTACCAAACTCAGCATCCAACCCGAGGACAAGGTCGATTGGAAGTCTGTCTATCATTCCCTTAGAAAGTAAAAATATTTTATTATTATTAATATTTTACCAATTTTTAGCAACTTGTAAAAATTATGTATTTATTTTCTTCCCAACTACTTAACAAACACCTGGATTTAGTGCTGAGTTGGGCCTTTGGAAATTTTACTGAATTATGTCCTACCTTCCTTTCATAGGTCCAATTCAAGTTCTGTTATTATATCCAAGCTAGGCTAGCTAAGCTAGTTGCTTGACAGAACTGAAATAATAACAGAACTTGAAAAAATCTTTCACAGAACTTAAAAATTAACTTTAAAATTTGAAGAATTGTTCAAATTATCCAAAACAACCCGTCTTTAGAAATACATATGTATTGTAATACATTTTTTTTTTACTGAAGACTGACTGGAATCCCATAATTTGTTTTTTATAGTTCTTGACAAGTGTTTTTTATAAAATTTTGTGTTAATAACTTGTTATTTTTCTGCATCTGGTCCAAATATTTTGCCATGTCTTATTAATTACATATAATTTGCATGTAATATTTTTCCTATCGTACAAATCATAATTTTTAATTTCATCATTTGGCATGCGCTCTGTCTCACTTGCCTGACACCGTATATCATCATCCCATTTGATTGAAATAAAATATATGTTTATTTTTCGACTTTTCAGTGTAAAGCATTTCTCTCCAAAACACATTGTATTTCTTGATTATGTCGCAAAGTATTCAGTAATTTTTTTCACATATTTGCCTATTTTTTCCCCAATTTTGTTTTTTTGCTAGCCGCATTATATTAAATACAATAATTAATTTCAATATCATTAATATTTATAGCATTTTTCCTAATGCGCTTTTATCTTTACCGGTTGAAATTTTATAAAACACATTTACTTTTGTTTGTTTGGCAGATCATTTGGATTGCGAGAGGATGTGCAATATGCTGAAACGTTATCTTTATGTAGGCACTGCAAGTGTCTGTTCTGGCGATCACTCGGCCACCCGTGTATTGCGGATGAGGTAAGTCATGCTGGCAGTCAACAATACCAAATTGTCTGTCTTCAAAATTTTACTAATTGCTTTAAAGCCGCCCCGGAAAATAGAACCTAAGTAACTAACTAACTAACCAACCAGGACGGACCGCTAAACAACTCGGTCTTCATTCATACATCGTCTCATACATACTCTTCTATTATTCTGACTCTTGACATGGCCCGACTCAAGTATCTGATTCACTTGGTCCTGCCATGTCTTCTCGTCCCTTACTTCTGCTACCATTCATATGTGTATCATATATATTCTCCTTACACTCCTTTCTTTGCTCATTCGCTCTACATGCCCAAACCATCTATTCCATGCCTCACTTCCATACATCAGGGTAGGTACCAGCACTCCATTGTGGACTGCTAGCTTCGCTTCTTTGGACAATTTTTTGTTAGCGCCAACTGCGATCATTCCGCCATTAATGGAGTTACCTGCATTTACCCTCCTTTCAATATCTCTGTCAGCCTTCCCATCTCTCGTAAAAACTTCCTAAATACACAAACTCATCCACCTGCCCCAAGTATTCCTCATTCACAACTATATTGTACACTGTTTTCGTACTCTCTCTTTCAAACACCGTTACTTTAGACTTACTTACATCCATCATTAACTCATTTTACATACAAACACGAGAGACTGTAGATCTTCCATCCTGTTAGCAATCAGCACCGTATCATCAGCATACTAAAACTTCATTTTTAATGCACTTTTAACATAAGAAACTTCTGTGGCTTGACTTCAGTTAACTTGTATATTTTTATCTATCATTGTATTTTATATAAAAGCTGTTTGTTTCTTACAAAATAAATAAAAATACTACGGGCAACATACTTTCAGATTACTCGAATTCGCGCCCAATCCCACCACTTTCAATTCTCGCATACCATCGTCCATATCCATGTATAGATTGAATAACCATGGTGACATTACGCAGCCTTGTTTAACGCCTTTGTGATATTAAACCAACCCGTAAAACCACCGTTCACCCTAACACATGCAACACTTCCCTCATACAGAGACGCAATTGCTTGTGTGAGATTCGTTTTCACTCCATACTTGGACAACACCTTCCATAGCTTTTTCCTGTCGACTCGGTCGTATGCTTTTTGTAGATCTACACAGGCACAGAAAATTTTCTGTTTTTTTGCCAGAAACTTCTCAGTGAGCAAACGCAATGAGAAGATCTGGTCCATGCACCCCCTTCCACTCATAAAAGCACCTTGCACATTCCATATTATTGAAAATAGACCCTACGTAATTAAAATGAGCCATGGACTCTAGAATCTATATGAGCTTGAAACCATTGTAAGATTCTGTCAGTCCTAAAGACTGCGATTGGCTGGCAATGTGGAAAGAATATTAATATTCTTTCTGATGTTATCAAATGACAGAATACTGGCCATGATGTTCGGTGTTCGGTCATCTGATATTCCTCCCAGTGGCTCACCCAGGGGGGGGGTCTAGGGGACCCGGCCTCTCCTCCAAAATAAAATATATATAGAAGTTATTCCACGAAGAAGAAGTGGACATGTTAAGAGTGCGTAATGCTTGCTAACTGGTAGGTTCTGGCTCAACACTGTAAAACATTGGACTTATTGTGTAATGCATGTCAATCTTTTTCGTGGTGGGAAAATTACAGAAAGGGACTGCGCCTTGTAAGGATCAAAGAATTTCGTCTATGCTTATGTGTATAACCATTCATTGGACTGCACCTCATGGCGGACATATGTATTTCGGAAACGGACTGTGTCTTACAAGGATAAAAGAATTTCCTTCCTTGCTAATGTTTTCCAATCAAATTATATCTTAAAACCTGCGCAATGAAATATATCGAGATTTTTCGTTAAAAAACTGAAAAAAGATGATTCAAAAAGGTGATAGCATAATGTATATGTAATATGCTTTACATACATATTATGTAAAGTTGGTCAACTCCCTTCCTGGAAGAATCACCGTTATTATATTTGACGAATATGTTATCTGTGTCGCGACTGTATGTGTAAATGTATGGTATTATTTATTGTTGTAGTGTCCGGAGTACAGGGAGCGAGTGAAGGAAGCCGGGGGCCCCCTCGCCCCCCACCCTATTCCTCCTGCCGACTTCTTGAAGTTCTTTTCTCTTTAGATCCATAGCCAATATTTATATTTTTAAGAGATATATTTACATATTTTCTTGAGCTATACATATTGTAAATACATTCACATTGAAACGCATTGACTTATTCTAAATCTCTTCGTCTGAAATCGTTATTTGTCATTTAATTTTAATGTTCTTTTTTTTTTAGACCAAGTATTTAGGGAACTTATAACTTTAAAAAATGGTTACTTATCCTGTTTCTAGATTATATTTATTAAATCTCTTGCATTTTGCTGTATTTGTGTATGACGGCAGCGTTAAGGATAGATGAATTAATTCATTTTTAAAATGCCGCCATTTCCAATAACAAGGGGCATCAGAGAATCATTATGAATATCTGTTTCCATTTAGTTATTTTGATAACATGATGATTAACTTGTTAATTACTTATAGCCTAGCGTGCTACCTACTCACAAGTAGATTCAGCCAACGATAGCGAGATTATCATTCTGAACATCCAAAGAAATTTGAAATAATGTACTGTTTCTGCAAAACTTTCCTCGTAAGTAGTATAATTCATTGAATTGGGTGGAGAGTCGAAATTGTGACTTCAAACCCCTGACCCACATATTATTATATTTCAGGAGAAAATACATACCCAGTACTAAATATGAAACAGAACTAGGAAATAGAGTAGAATAATGTATGCAGCATTTTCAGATGTTTAATGCAAACAAGATATTAGATCTAAAAATTGTCAAAATAAAATATAATGACTTCTCATTAAATTTATTCATTAATTTATATTCATCACTTATATTAATGACACATGGTGTGTACATATATGTATTTCCTCCAAGATTGCACCATATTTAGAAATGATCTCATTGAATGATCTCTGCATTCTGAAGCCCAACAAACATAAATTTTGCAGATTTTATATTAGCCTTTGAAATGCCAAGCTCTCCTGCGTTACCTCTGTAGTGTGCAGAGGGTAAAAATCCCGCAAAGAGAAATTATAATTCAGGAACAACTTTTCTTTTTAACTTATTTTTAAGGTTATATCCAATCAATGTTGAATATCATTTGAGAAGAAGATAATAAATATTCTTAAATCTAAATAATAATTAGTTGCAAGATGATATATTTCAAATTCAGAATTAACAATGAGATCAACAAATATGACTATTTTTATTTTTAATGATAAACCAATGTTTATAAGACAAGGTTTTATGCATAGCACAAAGGATAACAAATAATTAGTCGCTTGAAATATCAATACAAATTGAAAATATCTCCCGAGTAAAAATAATTGCCGCCAACGGGAAATGAACCAGTACCTTCTGATGTCCGGTCAGGTGCTCTGAACCACTGAGCTATGTCGGCTTATTTCCAACCCGCCAAATAATTCAATATGTACTAGTACCTCAATCCTTATTCAATTGTTAAGTTTTGTTTAGATTTATTAGTATTATCTTCTTCTTCAACAATAGTATTGTTTTCAGATTACTAATTGGATATGCCGGCGCTCAACAGATACGAATTGTTCATATCCTGGAAAGGCTTGAGAAATTAACAAATACATCATAATAAATAGCACAAAATTGCACTGTTTTTTTAATACCATGTTGGCATGAAGATGAACGAATTTTGTACGAGATATCATGTTAATAATTCAAAAAGAAACCTAATAAAACTTTGACAGTTTCTAGAAAGAAATCACCCCAAGCTTTAGGTATACTAAAAAACAGCACATAAATTAAAAAAAAAACTTCCATGACATCATATGTATAGTATTGTAAATGTAGATTGCTAACAACTTATTGTCAGAAACTAGAGGAATGAAATGAACTGAAATTTAAAAAAATTATGTTTTCACAGCCAACATAACATTTCATAACTTTTTAGTAGTATACGTTTAACCTTTTTACTAATTTAATTAATTTATCTAGACTTGTGATTAATTGTATTTCATTTGTTTAAAAAATAATAAGAAAAATGCCTCACCTGCTAAGTTCATTATCATTGAATTTTTTTTATTTTTTTTTAAACATATTTCAAAGTGTCTGAATTCAACCAAATCTTTAGATGATTATAAATGGTAGCTATTTGACTGTAGCTCTGTATTATGTGATATTTATTTAAATCTTGTGTGATACCTTATTTTGCATTTTGGCAGTGCCACAGAAAAATGAGGATTGTTGTGAAATGGCTTTTCCAAAATTTGTGATTGATTACCAGGTTTTCTAAATCTAAGGTTATATTATTACCTTCTTTTGAAAAATACCTTATAAGAGAGATTTTTATTTTATCTGTGTAACGCCACTGTTATTAAGTATAGTTTTCTACATAAACGTCTGCACCCACTGGTGTTGGTTAGTTTGTGTGCTTTACTGTGAGCTACATATATAAAAAATATTTTTAAAATGATGAGTAAAAAATATGTGAGAATATATAAAGCGAAAGATAAAAAATTGTTATATTTAGATGCAAGAGTGCAAATGTTTCCAAAATTTTTTTATTATCTATTAAAATGTAGACTATGTAATAAATCATTAAACATATTTTTAACTACCACATGTGTGTTGTGCTTAGAATTTAAAAATAAATAGTTTTCCAAATTGTGTGTGTTATTTTATACTATTAAAAAAATAAACTAGTGCGGTTCAGATAAAGGAAAACGCTTCTCTCCGAGGATGGATGATGATCAGTGGCGGTTTGTGGTTTTTTAACAGGGGGTTCAGAAATTCAAGAGAAGATAAACATATCTAATTAAAATTTACTTACTGTTGTCCTTCGTCAAATAGTCGAATACGGCAGCAGTCACACAACTTAAATAAAGTTAGTGGGAGGGGTACCTACATATTATTGTTTTTAAATCACTTTACACTAGACACAATTATTAGATAATGAGAAAAGTTTTATAGGAATTAAATTATATTTATAATTATTAATAAAGGAAAGATCGTTTACTCCAATTTTACACCACGATGGGTCGCCTCCAAAAACTAAACAGGGGAAGCAAAATAACCGATTGGTTTCCTCGCAACCACATAACCAAGTACCTACACCTCGCGTACCACTCACGTTTAAAAACTTGAGTGAAGATTTCTCGGTTTTCGCGGCACAAACCTGGTTTAATGAGAGGTCAGGACGCGGAGGCCCTTTATTTTTAATTTCCAACCTTTTTTCATAAGTATTGGCGTTATTTTTTTTATATAGACAACACTGTATTCCGCCATTGTATAAAAAAATTATGACAAAATATTCGCGACAATCAATAAACGCAAACGCATAAATAAACATATACGCAAACGCTTTCAATTTGAAATCCGAAAGAATACTGGAGATGGAGAACTGGACAAAACACAAAATTGCATAACTAGCGACGACAATGGGGCGTTTGCCGAAACTTTCGCAAATATAATTAAGGAATATAACGACTTATTTAAAAAAAAAAAAATACGAAAACAGAAATCAAAATCGGTCTACTTCAATAGGTAGTAGATTTACAAATGCCATAAGCAAACGGTTGGAGAAATGCAGAAACAAGAAAACAAAAATATGTACAAAAATGACTACAAAGTTAAATACCATAATATAACATAAAAAATAACACTTGCTTCCCTATGGTTCAAAGGTCAAACGTCGGCCGGTCAGTCCGCGAAGTGCTCGGGTTTCTTCGGTTACATTCGTCAATGTTCGGAGGTCACGTGATATCACAACGCGTGTTCGGCGCACACAATTTGTCTTAGTTTTGCAAAGAAAGACCAAATTTTGTATATGTCACCGTCATAGGGTCTGTACCGGCTAAAATTCTTTTGTATGAAGAGTTTGGGGCGGATTTTAACTCGCACAAACTTGGAATATGTATCGTATTTTTCGGTGGCGCGGGTTTTGAAGGCGAAATTTTAATAGAGTGCTATCTATAATGTGCTTATATTATTATAAAACAAGTTTGTTTTATTTTATCATCTTTTTAATGGGGGTTCGCCGCACAAACGCACTTTAGAGAAAACCGCCACTGATGATGATGATTTATCTAAAATAGATAAATCCTAAAACCTTGTGGGTCAAAAACTGATTAAAGAGAAATGAAAACCAAAAAAACAATAATAATTGTGGAGACCTCACCACATTCCCAACGGCGTTATAAGGAAACATATGGTTTCCTCCTTCACCGCACACGTCAAGACTCTAATTTTTTTTACTGAACGAAGGTACATTTATCTTGAACGACTCTAGAACCTCCAATGTCCTGTGTTAGTGAGCAGTATGCAGGTACATAGGAAGATCGGAAATAGAAAATATACTGACACCAAATACAAACTGAAACCGAAACCTCTCAAATGTACTAAAAAAACCACCATATAATATATTTTTTAAAACACTACATAATACATTCGGCGTCACAAAATTCGCACATCTACGAAAACAAGTTTCAAGTGTATGTTTCCCTGAGCAAATAATACATCTAACCCAAACAATATTGATATCAATTGAAAGTACATTTAATGGCCTCTTATCAGACAATAGTTTAATTTCATAAACCATACAAATTTTCCAAGTACGAGGACTTTAAAAAAATGTTGTGAACATACTTATATGTTGTGTCATCTTACATGGGCTATAAAAGGAGCAGTTTAAGTCAAATGTAGGTCATTATCAGTCACTATTATCGGTCAGGATCACTATCCGAACGTTAAAGACAACACACGTGAAGCACCAGAAAAAACCCCTAAAAATAGACACCACTACTGACGAAGCCACTTAAGTGGTGGCACTACTTCAGGAATGCGACAGTGTAGTGTTGCCCGGCAACTAAACTTAAGCCATTTTGCGATTCAACAGGTTTTCCAACGGTTTCAAGGGACTGGTGGCTTCATCTGAAGGCGTGGATCAGGGCGACGATGCTGCACATCCGAAAGAGACGATCGCTTTATTGTCTCATAAGATTTGCGAATTTTGTGACGCGGAGTGTATATATATAATTACTTCTATCTACACAACTAAATTTTTATAATAATTATGTAAATGAGATCCGGGACATGGGAGATCCCAGTAAATTATGTCTTTTTGTTACAAACAAAGGAAGATAATAAAACATTTATTATCTTTACCTATTACTTACATAATGAAAAAAGCAGCATCCGTTGAAGAATTCAACTGAATTAAGCATTCATAAGAATACAAATAAAAGTGTTAGTAAAAGAAACGAAAAATAAAATCTGCAACCCTTAATAAAAGCCTTCTGTGTAAAAGTAGAGAAATAAATATAATGCAGAACAGAACAGAAAAATAGTAGTCAGCCAACTTTTAGCCGGCTTCCCGATTGCGCCTCGATGAAATGGAAGTGGGGGAGATCCGCTCCTTAGGCCTGCGCATGTCGTTGGCAGAGGCGCGGGCGGGTCGCGAGAAGATCTGGTGATATGCATGGACAGGGTCTATGTGACCCTTTTTAATGTGGAGAATGACTTGCGATGAAGAGTATGCAACATCAATAGGCCGCACATGGCCGAGGTGCTGAAGAAGCTGGATGACGTGACGGCCAGTTCATAATCGTCTTCCATGAAGGACACCATTATAGTGATATGAAAGCAAGAAGCGAGAGACCTTCAATCCACTCGTGGATTATTGGAACAAGGATGAATATGAATCTTTTGTTTGCGCGTACACATTTAGAATATGAATAAATAGCTTCGTCCGTATAAAAACTCAATTCTGTCAAGAAAGACATACGAGTACAATATTGGATTGTTTGCATTTAAAATTTGGATATTTAAAAAATTATTTGTTTTTTTAATAATAAAATTTGAAAGCTTATTTTGTCACCTTTCAAAAACAGTTTTTAGTTTTTGGATTCGTTTAGAATTATTATTCCATTTATTTTGATTTTATTCCAAAGAGAAAATAGCGCTTTTTGACGAATATGCCAGACACCTGAGGGTTAACTAAAATTAATTAGCGCCATCTATGAATGAGCAGCTTATGAATAATAGAGTATTGATGTAATTCTGTGGTGGCCACCAAGTGAATATTTCTAAAAATATTACCGCCATCTGTTGTCAAATAGAATAAACGTAATTTTGTTTATGTACCTATTTCCATGGCAAAATTATTTTTGTTGCCGCCTTGGAGAAAGTATAAATATAAGGATTAAGGTCCATCCACACGTACGTTTCCGAGCGACGCAGAATGAACCTAAAAGCCCTCCAGGCCGCCGCGCAGAAAAGTTTCACAACGTTTCGGTTCAATGATAACTCAACACAATGATAATTCAACACACCTTTAAAAGTAATATACAGTCAAGCGATGAAAAAACTAATATATGAACATCATTATTATTTATAACCAATTTAATTTTGTATAATAATATTAGGTTGATATGCTTTTTTGTGTAGCGTAAATTTTATGAAAAATAATCTCGACGGCGATGTGCTAGGACTGTTAGATTTTAGGAATTATCAGCGCTTTGGTGCCTTGTCAGTTCGGCTAGTTCGGCACCCGGAGCAGACTGCTCCGCCCGCGTAGGGCCGGCCCTGCGAGTAGCCAATAATTGACAGATCTACTCGCAGATACATCTGTCCGATTTATCATAATTAGATGACAAGAGAGGACTAATTTTTACGGCCGAATTAACGGCGAAGGTGGGAAAATCCACAGGTCGGTCCGCGGTCGATAAAAAAGGAAAATCTTGTCGTTTCTCAGTTAATGGCAACACGTACGCGACCATATTTTTACAAACGTCATTAATATTTCCAGTTTCTAAGTTTTCACATGTGACAAGTGCCCGCGTCGGGAAGTTTGTTTTTTTTGACGATGTGATATAAACAGATTCTAAATCACTAGAGTATAACGATTTGTCTTTATAAAATGGATGCCACTTCGGACAATAATATCATCGAACCTGTCGTTGACAGTGAAAAGCCATCCAAAAATTTTAAGAAGAAATCTTCACGGAAAGATCTTCAAAATTTTCGTGTATCTAGCGACGGCTCTCCGATGCCGACAAGCCAGGCTGCCAAAAGCTTGAAATTGGTCAATGACTTCCTTGAACATGGAATTTGTGAAGATGGTGACATTCTGGCCGACAAGCAGAAAAAGCGGACTAGGCGACGTTCAAGAAAACCTAAGGAACCCAAAGAACCTCACAAAGTGGATGAGAGAGCTAGCAGCAGTAAATCTACCAGCACGCCGTTAAAGAAAATAAACAATTACACGCTTGATCCTAACCACGATATTCTGGATCTTCAGACGTTATACTTAACGATTAATGGAGTCGAGCTGAACGAAAGTAAACCTGATTCACCAGGTGAAGCAGTTACACGAGAGCCTAATTACTTAAATGACTCTCTAACCAACTCAGGAATAAATGGAATTCAACCAATTACACCAGTTTCAAAAGAACGTAAAAAAGTGAATGCATCATTGAATAAATCTAAAGGTGGAAATGACTCTTTAAATAAATCCAGTGGAAGGAGAAGAACAGATTCCAATTCAAAAAATGCTGAAAACGTTAGCTTTGAAAATTATTTAACGAAAGAGGAAGTTTTGGAAGGACTCAAAAATAAGAGTTTGTTTGAAGGTTCTCTAAGGATTAATCCTAAATGTTACCAACAAGCTTATATTGGCAACCCGGATAAAAGGAAAAGAGATATCATTATTAATGGAATAAAAGACAGAAACCGAGCTTTGGATGACGACGTGGTTATAATAAAGACAATTGACTCTCCTGGGGGAGGAGAGAAGCTGACAGGGAAAGTAGTTTACATTAAAGAGTATAAAAATACTCGGACATGTATTGGTAATGTCAAAATGAATTCGGGCAATAAGAATGAAGCCTACTTTTATCCCAGAGATAAACGAATGCCCATAATGAGTATCCCTCTGATTGATTGTCCTCCAGCATTTGAAAGAGAACATAAACGTTTTGAAAATACTCTCTTCCTAGCGAAAATTGTAAATTGGTTGAATCCTAAATTCTCCATCGGGACATTACTAGCCAATGTCGGCCAGTCACACGACCTTAAAACTCAAACCAAAGCAATTTTACTGGAGAATGATTTGGATGTCATACCTTTTGGGCCAGAATTCAAACACCTTTACCCCAATTCTGACTTTTCTATTCCGGAAGAAGAATTGAAGTACAGGGAAGATTTCCGCAATTGCTGTGTGTTTACCATAGACCCCCTTACCGCTAGGGATCTGGATGATGCGGTGTCTTGTAGACTTATGGACAATGGAAATTATGAAATTGGAGTTCATATTTCAGACGTCGCTTATTATCTAAAAGAAGACACGGATCTCGATGACCTGGTGGCCAACAAAGCTACCACAGTGTATCTGGTGGACGGCACCTACCACATGCTGCCCAGAGACTTGTGCTTCCACTGCTCTCTCCTGCCCGGTAGTGACAAGTTAACTTTCTCTGTTATTTGGGAGATTTCCAAGGACGGAAAAGTTCTCAATCATCGTTTCACAAGAAGCATTATCAATAATTGCGTACAATTGGCATACGAACATGCTCAAGTTATGTTGGAAAACCCTGATAAAGATTTGAATCCAGAAGACTTCCCGAAGATAGAAGGGTCGTGGACTCTAGCCAATATTAAAGATATTGTGAACATATTATTTAATCTGTCAGTCATTTTTCGTTCCAAGAGGTTTGAAGGTGGTGCTCTTCGAATTGACCAACCGAAACTGATGTTCAGATTGGATGCCGATAATGGTTTTCCCATGAGTTACAGAATTGAGGAGCACAATGAGAGCCACAGTCTCATTGAAGAGTTCATGTTACTGGCAAACTGTACTGTGGCCGCCCGTATCTACCAAGACTTTCCCACTCTGGCTTTTCTCAGGTTACATCCCCCACCAAAAAACACATTAGAAGCTGTAGCGGAAAATTTCCATAAAATTGGTATTGACCTCGATATATCCTCTGCTGGTCAACTGCAATCTTCATTAGCTACGTTTGCCGCAGGAGACTTGGAAGGTCAAGCTAAAGCCATGGTGCTGCACACGCATCTCATCAAGACATTAGCCAGAGCGCTCTATTTCTGTGCAGAAGGCCATGATCAAAATGAAATGCGCCATTATTCACTGAACATTCCACTCTACACCCACTTCACCAGTCCAATCCGGAGATATGCTGATGTCATGGTGCACAGGTGCAGATGAATTGATTTCTAATATTTGTGTTAAATTAAAGTCATGCTGGATATGACTAGGGGTTTTCGCGGCTAAAAGTATTATCGTGATTAATTTTTGGGTTATTATTTGGGTGTTGCGTTTCTTCCTTCTTTAGCCAACGCTTCGGACAATGTTATTATAACACTGTCCGAAGCACAAAACGGCATAATAACTCAAAAATTAATTAAAATAAAAGTTATGCTGGTTTTCTATTAGTTTGTGAGCGATCCATTGCTAATGTAAAATGCTCTACAAAGTGTATAATTTGATCTCTAATGCAGATATAATTTCCAGATTGCTCTCGGCTTCCCTGAAATACTCTCCACGACCGCAATGGACACCAGATTACGTGCAGAAGACTGCTAATAACTGCAACAAGCAAAAGTACAGTGCAAAAAGAGCCGGAGATATGTCTTCAGAATTATACCTGATGAAATATATTTCACTACGATCGCCACTTGTTGAAAATGCAGCAGTTGTGGACGTGACAGAGAGCTCTTTAGATGTTATTATCATTTCAATGGGACTTGTCAAAAGAATTTTCTTTGATGTGAGTAAATATTTTCTTTATACCTAGAATTTTGAATCAAAATAAAAAATATTTCACTAAACATCGTAGTATGTTTTTGAAAAATTAATAATTTTAAATCTATTTAAAACCCTTTCTAACCAAAATACCATATTATATGATTAATTTATATCCAGCTGCAACAGTATTGGGTGAATTAAAACACAATGTTTGTTTATTGCAGAATTTTTCTGACGACAGTGCCAAAGTGTCATTTGTGAAAAGCGTAAAGGATGGTGATCCCAACAAGGTGTCGGTGCTGTGGCAAGGAGTGGCCGTCCCACAGTCCTTGCAGATCTTTTCTCTTCTGCAAGTGATTCTCACTAAGACCAACGACTTCATGACCATCAATGTGAGGGTTGTTAAACCATCACCAGCTGTTAACTCTACTTGATTGTATACCTCTGTGATTCTTATTTACTGCTCTAAACCAAAACCACCTCTAGCCAGGAAACTTTCCGACATCTTTCTGGGATCTTGCTGACACCAGAATCGATGATTGCCAATCAGTAAATGTATAGAAGGCTCTCATTGGGACACCATGATAGCCCAACTGGTTGTGCCACGTGCCCTAAATAGTGCCCTTTAGAAGCTAAGAGGCCAACTTGATTCATTGTCCCGACATGACTGGAGGTGGTTTCGTCTAAACAGGGTTTGAGTGGTGACACTTGAAATTATTTACCAAAATTGTTTTTAGAAGTTTGACCTATTTTAATATGGATATTGGCGTTTTTTTCGCCACATATTGGTAATGGATAATGTTATATTACGTGTAAACAGGTTGTGCCAGAATCGCTTCGATATTCGATTCAGAAAACATAACATGAACTTGTAATTTAGAATTAATTTTTAGAGAAAGTTTATCTTTATTGCCAGTTTTGTACATTTTATGTAAAAACAACCAATCATAGTAATAATATAATAAGTTAAAATACCTTGTTTTTCCAAAGTCACCTTTCTATAATAAAATCAATGATTTAAACATTTGACTTTCTTGCCAGCAGATTGTGGATCCACATATGTACACCGTTTTGCAATCAGAACGGAAGCTGTATAGTAAAGTATGTAAATAAAGTTATAAATTTGTTCCTAATAAGTTTTGAACATTTCACTGTTCATTCTTTCTCAATTATTTTTTTATACATTCAACTCGTCTTCTTTAATTAACTTTCCCCATCATCGAGATTCTGGCCCAATTCTTGTCATTTTTCTAAGTTTGCTAAAAAAATACAAATATTTCAATTTTACTCGTTGTGTTGTTTTTTTTTTTTTGTAAATACTTTTTGGTTGTCCAAACATAATAAATATTATAGAATAAAAAATAAAATGAGCCGCAGGTGTATTTCGTAATTCAAAAGTCTGACCATTAATTTCAAATACAAAACTGTGTTATCATCATTATGAAATTTTAATTTCAATCAAATTGTTGCAGACAAACGGTACCAAAAGGTACTAAACCAGTGGCGACATCAGTTTTCATTCAAATCTACAAGAAAGGTGTTTCTAGTGTGAACTTCCATTCGGTGACAAATATCTAATAAATTGCTCTAATCAAGAATACTTGCGCAATATTTTTCCAACTTTTGAAATACATAATATGTATTGCACAATATTATTTTAAACTTGTGAAATAACATTGTGCAACATATTTCACATCATGCCATTTCCTCGCAGGGATACGCAGATAATAAGAGAGGGATACTTCTTGCATCATTTATAGCATTACATTTGACATTTATTTTTTTTTAATTAGTTTGACACAGGAGGCCTTGAGGAAAATAATTTCTCTCAAGGCCTATATCTCTCTGAGAAGAAAAAATGTATGAGGGGTGGGTAGGAATCTGGGGGTCAGTATGTCCAGGAGTGATGGACTTTTGAATTCGTTTCTCCCACTGTGGTGCAAGGGTGTGGTGATGATGGGTGGAGAGAATCCTGCTGGAGAGTTAAAAGATTTCCCTCATCCAGTCTCTACAAATCCGGCCTGCCACATCATAGGCGAGCAGACGCATCCGCCGCCAATCCTCGCTCCATCAATCCGGGCACCCCTGCTAAGGGGGTGACCAATGGCAGAGGCGTTGGTTATGGCATACCCGCCTCACAATTTGTCTCTACATTCTATGTTGTTTAGACGGAGGCGGACCATCCTCAACTATTTGATTTACTTGATTGTGCCATGTCTTCCTCGGGAGTCCCTGACTTCTACATTCGCAGTTATAGTGAGTTCAAATGATGAAATTGTCCTGAGGTTGCCATCAGCCTTTGAAGAATGCTTTGATTCCTAACAGACCTATTTAGTGTAATTAATTTATTCATATTAATATCCACGGTGATGTTAACCCCTCCGACTTTTCGCGAACTTGAAGCTAAAATGTCTTTACCGAAATGTCAATTTCACGAAAACGTTGTGTTATTACCGCCTCACAATCAAAGCTCTATAAATGAAACATTACTGAACGGAGCCGAATAGTAAAAACTGTTTTAGAAAGGTTACAAAATAGGCTTTCAAATTGTTGTATCATAAATAAATATTAACATTTGTAAATATTTAAATTTAGAATGGAAACATGAAAAAATTGTATAAATGACTCACCTGTAATGTTTTATGTAAAAACGATACTAAAATCACGGATAATGTAAAAAAAAAAACACTTATTTCATCGTACAAATGTACAATAAACAATTCTGTCACTTCACTTTTTGACCATTTCATACAAAATATATTTTTAAAAAAATAATTAAAACTGGGAGGCGGGTCGGCACGTCAAACGGCTTTCTTGGCGTCGTTTTACGATTTGGCGGGTAAAATTTGCTTCCACTCAGTAGGTCTTTTTACGGGTTTCTATGGATAACTTTGAATAGAGATGTGAAGCTTCATTCAATACGAATATTCTACTTTTTGTTTTAGGGATGTCACTAGAAGAATAACGGAGTTATGACGATTTTTGTGGAAACACACGCGTTGACGTGTAAACACGCTTATTGTACTTGACTGCTATCGTTATTTTATCGTGTATATCTGCTTACGTTGCTGACCGGTTAAATCTTTTGCGTGAAATGAAAGTCCTTCGGTAAACAGTAATCGTTTTATTAAGGCTGTGATAAAATATATATTTTAATCATAAATACATACATCTTTTATGATCAATCTATTTAATGTTTTATCTGAACACGGAAGGATTAACGTTCGATACAGTTTGCTCATCTTCCAATAAAACAAATAAAAAAGATGTATATAATTTTATACTAATTTATTATCTAATATTTTACAAGAATCCCTTTGTATAGGGTACAAAACTTTTATTATTTTAATAAAATTACTAATTTTTATGTTGGATCGATTAAATTATTCGAATGCTCATCTGCTTTGTGGTCACAATTGCAACAAGTCAATACGGCTAAGTTTAACTACCTTCATAATGATATCCAGAATTAAAAGGCAGAGGCTTAAAAGGATTACGCTTTATTATTATTCACTTCTATATTATTTACATACTTTATGTTTGTCTTTTTTACTGTCGGTGCATTGAAGCAAATGTCACATAAGGATTATTAACACTGTTTATATTACGTTGTCACTGAAAATACATCATAAGGATGCAGAAAAACATTGAAAATAATACATAATAGCTGGCACGCATAGGTGGGGGGGGAGCTGCACACCTCCAGTGTGAAAATATTGAAATATTATAGGGGAGTGATAGTGAAAAAACGCATTTTTAACCACTCAAGCTAATTTGTTCACTATTGGGAGCAGCTCATACTGTCTCATAGAAATCGTTTTCGCCCTTATTGTCATGAGAGACAGTGAGAAATATGAACTTAACGGTGTTAGAAAGAGAAAACATGCTTTTTATTCAAATCCAAAAGTTAACTACAGAAGAATAAAAATGTACACCTCAATGAAACCAATGGTTCCGACCGCAATTTAGGAAAACAAAAAAAAAAATGAAACTTGCGAATCATTTATTAATTATTTTTATATGAAACTTCAAAAAAGTGAGGTGACAGTAGAGTGTTTATATAATATATATGTCTAATAATTTTTTTTTTTTTTTCATCATCAGTAAAAACTTAAGGTGAGCCATTTTTAAAACCTTTTTGTGTGCACTAAAAAATTTAATATTTCAAAAATTGTATGTTTATTTCTAATAACAAAATTTATTTTTAATTTAAAATCATCTTTCAAAAGCAATTTTTTAGTTTTCAGATACGTACAGAAATATTCCATTCAAAGGATTCAAAGATTGACCAATCAAAAGTGGACCGATCTTCTGAAAAATATGCCAGGGGCCTGAGTAGTTATGCAGGAAAATGAAGAGAGACTTCCATTTCCTCTTTTATTTCATTTTATCGTATAAATTAATAATTGTTATTAATATAAATAAATATTATTTGGATGTCCACCTTCATTTTCCAGCTTAAAATTGTTTTTTTTTTTTTTTTTAATTATTTTCACATTGGAGGTATTATGCTCCCAGTAAATTAAAATAAATAGTTAGGCTAGTTTCACATTTGCCTTAGCAGCGCGATCGATTTACATACAAAACGATGTACGCTGTTGAATGACGCTGCTGAGGTACCAATGTGAAACTAGCCTTTAAGAATGATAAAAAAAGCGCTTGATGGCTGATTATTATCACTGACAGTCTACAGACCAAGAAATACATAGTAATAGGGACTACTTCATATAATCTTGAATAGTACATACTAAAACTCTGGAAAACAGTGAACTAACTCACTATGTACAAAGTTAATTATGTATTATATTTATAATGTCAGTCCCAATATTTCAAATTCAGCACTTTATTCGCCATACATTGGGAAGATTACATTCATTTTAAAAATAAGTGGATGCCTTTGTTCCATAAATAAGAATAAAAAACCGTAAATTCCCCCCGTATGTTTGAAGTTTTTGTAAAAAAAAATTATAATTACAACTACATTTGAGATGATGCTAAATGAATCTGATTCTTTTCTTCCAGTATCATTTCTTAAAAGGCAAGACGTCGCCTGGTGAGTAATATCCCCAATGTGAGAAGAATAATATTTTACAGGAGTGAAAAAACCCATTTTGAAGCAGGAACTAAACAAATAACATTTATTTATGTTAATAATGATTATTAATAAACACAATAAATAAAAAGAAATGGAAGTCTTCCTTCATTTACCAGCTTATTTTTTCACTCTCCAGTAAAATTTCAATTTTTCATATTGGAGATATTACGCGCCTAGTGACAAAGTATTCTTCAAGTATAGGCAACATTACAATGTGCATTAAATACTGTAAGTAATCATTCACAGCACGACATTGCTTCTGCTAGCGCAAGTACGGACCCTACAAATAATATTCGATAATTATAAGATGATGGTCACTTATGTCCAATTTAATAATATACAATACCACCATGTTTTTAACAATAATAGATTTAACAATGTGTTTTACAATTTAGGATATCTCAGATTGTGGGGTTCTGCGGTGAGACGGAGACAGCCTGAGGCCGGGGACGGCGGTGGTCGTAGTTGACCAGGCGCTGGCCGACCAGGTACTTGTCGTTCTTGATGTGCTCGTAGAGCTTGCGGAACTGTCTGATCTGCAGCACCACCACGCCGGTGACCAGCGCGCTGAGCAGCAAGAAGGGGTAGATGCGGCGCGCAATGAGATTGCGCAGCGGAGCGCTGCCCACCAGCAAGGGCGCTACGCCGTGGGCCAGCACATACGGGATGGCCAGCGCCAGCCCGAAGCAGGTGATCACGGGGGCTGCCAGCTCGCACAAGATGAACCTGCAACCAAAGTTATCATTATGCAACATGTTCATTATAGAAAAATTCAATTAATAAAGGAGAATGGGCGATAATTTGTGGGACCCGAGCCCACCCCTCAATACTACTTCACAACCTCTATGTTCCTAAGGGTAGCACTAATGAACAGCTTACTGAGTGAAACATCACCCTGAGTATTGGACAGTAATAATTAAAATACCACTGGATAGATATTTTTAAAGTAAAACTTTAGTAGCTATTACGGCTAAGGTGAAAAATGTCTGTCAAGTAAAGTTATATAATATTACATATATATTGAATTAAGAACATTTTCGAAACAGTACTTAACCTCTCAGAAAAGGACTTTTATTTACTTTGTGTTCCTTTGCGAACTGTCAAAACGCGAAATTTTTTGTGTTATTCACGAGTTTTGTTAAAAGCTTCATAACTTACGTTTTAGGAAACGTAGCCTAATTCTAAAAAATGTTTTGGAAAGATTATGAAATTCACTATCGTATTGTTTTGTTACACGTAAATATTTGCGTGTCTAAATATACATTTTCTGAAAACGTCAAAAATATGTAATAATCGCTGACCATTATTTCAAAGCTGTGAAAAATGTACTTTTTTCTGAGTATCATAAAGAAATAACACTTTATATATTGAAGAAATATAATTAAAAACTATTAGTCACCTCAAAATATTAACCGTCCAAACTAAAATATTTTTAATAAATTATTTAAAAACGCAATAAATTATGAACGAACAAGATGACAGATTCAATCGACTCAGATAATGCACCTCTAAATTCCATAGATGTTCTTGAATGCAGACGCGTAGCATTATTCATTATCGATACTCTGTTTTTTAAATCATGGCAATCCGTATACTAGTGATGGAAATAAATCGATTTTTGTAAAATCTCGCGCGTTTACGTGAAAAGACGTACTAATGTCTTGACCGCTATTATCATATTTACGTCTTTTGACGTTCTAATGTTCCGAGTGGTTAAACTGTTTTACATTTTAGAAACTTTTTTTAATATAATTTTCTTATAAATTTAATTAGGTCAAGGAGGAAGTCCATAATTATTGGTTTTATTTTGGCTACATACATGTACAAACTGAAAAAATGTTAACTGATTTTCCGAAAATAAAATGACTCCCAACAGACATACTTTTGAGATAACCCGTAATAGTAATTTATTATGTAAAAATACCTATACATTTGTCTATATTATTTATTGAGGAGGGGATTCAAAACTTCACATAAAATTGGTGTTATGTATATTGAACTGAATTCTCACTTGAGGTCCATCTGCACAATGCCATCCCTGTACGCCTTTTCGATTGCGGCGCGCACTGGCGTCTCGGGGCCCATCATGGCGACAGCGCACGCTATCTTAGTGTACAGCACGCCCAGCGCCCAGTCCTGCCACACAAACAGAACAGGCGTCTGGTCCAGCGGCACCCGCAGCGGTACCACCAACACCAACTCCAGCAGCAGCCCAAAGAGCAGCGGGACGGCACCCAGCAAGGCGGCACACGCCACTGCTGAGCGGAGCGCCACGCTGCCCCACAGGACAAGGCGGCGCGCCACGAGGGCACGGCCCAGCGGCAGCCAGGTGCACAGCAGAGAGAGAGCACGCGCCAACACCCAGCAGAGGTACGTGCCTGCAAACATCAAAGCAGCCCCTGTAGATTCATTCAAACTAAATTTAGCCAATACAACCAGATCAACAACAGCCCTAATGTTATGTATAGAACAGTAACAGACTATGAAGAAGTCAGTGGTCATCGCAGATAGAATCCCAATGAGAACGCCAAGGACACCATAACTATTAGGTCCTTCTTCCACAGAAATACGCAAGTATCTGATCTCCACGGTTCAAGTATTTTGGCAACTACTGCTGTACATCTGCACGGGGGGGTTCTTACATAGGCAAACTTTGCCGCATTTTGCAAACTCGTTGGTGACACCAGTATCCCGCGACCAGCCGACCAAAGTCGCACACAGCGAGCGAACGTGCTACAGCAGCGTTAGTTATGAAAGCTAGTTTTGACATTTTGAGAGGTGGTGACGCAGGTCTCATGATTTCAGTAGTGAGTTGTACGGACTGCGCGTGATAAGTTGTTTGTGACATGAATACACTACTAGCATCTGATACTTGCATATCCCTGTGGAAGAAGGGCCTTAGAGAAACCTTACGAAAGATACCCTCAAGTTTCATTGTACCCCCCAGGATGTCATGAGAACCCTTAGGAGTAGAGACTCCGTGGTAGGAAAAGATAGAATAGAATAAATACTATTTTTTCAACAACTAATAATGTACCAAAAAATAAATACTAGGTGGCGCAAAAGCCATTGGAGCATTAGAAGATGCTTTCATTTATGAAAACGGCGTCTTGTCATTTGTGGAGTAGAAGCAGAATATACATTGACAAACATTTAAAAACATCAACATTTGTTTTTTTTTTTTTTAATAGGTAATGCAACCAATCTTTGTGTGTTAACCCTTTATTAATAAGTACACATATCTCTTATTTTATTATTATTATTATTTTAATATGTTTGGTAATCAAACATCAACTCTTTAGGTTTTAATCTATTTTAATTGTTTATACCTTTATCTTTAGTTAAATTTTGTCTGTCCTAAAACGGGATTTTCTTGTAGTTGGACAGACAAAACATTTTTCAAATGTATACAATATCCGTACTAAATAAAATAAATAAATAATTTAAAAAAAAACATGGATATCTAACTTCTCAATAAAGCGGAATTCACAAACAAGCTTTAGAAAATCGAATGAACACTTTTGCGCCACCTTGCCTTGTAGGGGAAAGTGGTCACCATTCGTACGCGGGGCACATTCGTACAGTTAGTATAACAGAAAAACTAAACGGCACACAAACACGCCTTTGCTTGTGTGCATAGACATACCAGCCGCCATGTTGCTAGCGGAGTGTCGCGTAAGTCGCACTACGGTGTATCAGCTGACAAGACGTAACGTGTTTTCGCGCGCGATGAGTACATTTTTTTACCTAAGTTTAGTTCGTAATTGTAAGTAGGATTGTTATGTTTTTGACAAAATGGTGATGATTGATTAATGTTAACATTGTTTATTTTGAGCTTTAACCAGTCAACTGTGGCTCGACCGCCGGCGGGCTTTTTTGAAATCCGGCGGGTTTTTTTTTTTAAATGCGATTTTAACCCTTATGTATAAAGAATTTGTATAAAGTAAAAGGTCAGAATCGCTTGCGCCAATTACGGACTAGGATTTGTTTTTTGTTTCACGAGGCTAGCTCCTTTGTTCGTGTAAATATAAATTAATCTATGACAAGCCGGCGTCATCTTCTGTCAGCGTTATTTTTATCGGTCGTTCTTTGAGTGGGCATTTGCTGAAAACCGGATTAATCAATTAATTCAACAAATAAACGTAAGTAATTGTATTTTTATACATAGTTCATTGTGCAAGTAATGTGTTTTTTTTAAAATATAAATCATTTTTGATAATTGTAAATTTGTAAAAGATGACGTAAAAGTTCGCAAAAATTTTGCGGAAAATTTTTTTACTTTTTGGATGAAGTTATGTACATCATATATTACATTATTTGGAGTTATTCGTGTATCATTGTGTGGAAAAAACAATTGTTATTATATATCGAAGCCTTTGTTTTGTCAATACTTCGTGTTTATTTTTAAAAAAAATGATATGTCATGTCATGTGTCAAAAAAATAGCTGCGCGTAAATATTTCATGTTTAGCTTTGAATATTTACGTGATCATTATGTTATTTTGAGTTATTCGAATGTCATTATGCAGGGAAAACAATTGAGATTATGTAACAAAGCCGTTATATAGTCGATATTTAGTGAAAATATTATAAAAAAATAAGTTATGCATCTCCACCGATCGCACAAATACATCGACAACATTTTCCATGTGTTAGTGTTTCAACCGGCGGGCGCCAGTAGCGCCACTTGAGCGGCAGATTTTAAAAGTTGTGTTTTACAAAGAATTCGCGTAGATTGTACAAGGGGGTCCAAGAAAACGTAAACTATTGTTTACGGAAATATTTTTATTGGTATTTATTATTTATTATGAAAAATAGTTATAAATATCACAAAATTAGAGCAGTTGTATAGGGTGTCCCAAAAAATAATAAGAAAAAATATTTTTTGTTAATTATTATATATACAAAATTTATAAATACTAGTATATGTCTGATTGTTCCTATTATTATAGAATGGAGACTACTAATTCTGGAGAGATACGCGGTAGAAGGACGGTGAGGCAGCGCCGGTCGGAACGATGGTATGTTTTTTTATTTTTATTATTGTTATTATTTGTGTATTAGTAGTAGTTATATTAGGTTGGTTATTTGCTTAATTTTTTCCAGAATTGAAAGACATTAGTGTAACAATAAATGTTTATTGTTTCAGGTTCCTGGAGCCGGCAGAAGAGGCGCCAGAAGCACCGAAGAGGTCGCGCCTATCGCAATCACGGTATGTTGTGTATTACTAGTAGTTATATTAGGTTGATTGTGTGCTTCATCTTTTCCAGAATTGAAAGACATTAGTGTAACAATAAATGTTTATTGTTTCAGGTTCCTGGTCAGCCAAAAAAAAGGAGGAGGCTAGACTTGGAGGAGCCCTCGGATTATCCAACCCCTTCAACCTCTACAGCTCCAACGACTCAGGTAATTATAATAAGACTAGGCTAACTTTTACAGTGCAATTTTTGTATTTTACTTCCTCAAGGGCGCTTTTCAATGAAAATAAAATAATTTCGTTAAACATAGCTGAATATATATTTTTTTCTTTCTATATATAGGTAGTCGACAATATCATCTTCGAATTTATCAGCTTCGATAGCGAAGATGATGACGAAGATGATGTCGACATAAATCCTGATTGCGGTGGTGATCCCGACTACATCCCGCCCCTGGGGATTGAAACGGATGTGCCTGAGGAAGAGTTGGAGATGTTGGGGGAGGAGGAGGAAAACCCCGAGGAGCAGTCCTTCACCTGGTCTGAAGTGCATTGGTCGCAAGTGCATTGGTTGATATTTCATGTCCATTCATTGAGAAACAATGTCTAAAAATTGACATATTATCATAATAAATATGTATATGTAAAATAATATTTTTCGTAGTCGAGAGCCTGGCCTCTGGACCAAAGTTTGAAAAACACGTGTTTCATATAATATAAAATGAAATAAATATGATGAAACATAAATCTCCGACTTTTATTTTTATTGAACCACCCAGTACTTGAAATTGAAAAAATGCATTTTATGTTATATAAAATTGAAATAAATATTATGAAAAAAAATATCACTAAAATTTATTTTTATTCTCATTGAATCATGATTCTTTGAACCACTCTGTATTTCGATTAGAATACGTACACAAGAATGGCGGCCATTATGGAATTCTATAGATTGAAATATACTTCGAGTTGATCAACTTTCTGAGGTAAATATTCTACATATTAGCATTGTTTTGGATATAAATTCATTATCGAAATAATAGGTGTGAGGTACCATTAGAAAGGTAATTCTATCTAGTTTATTTTGATGTAATTTTTACAATATTTCGCAATATAATTGTGTCAAAAATCAGGTTGGTAAAGAGACAGGAAAAATGTTAGAAAATTTACATCTTAGTGCATAAATATATTTTTAGCATTATTTATTTACAGGTTTCTAGTATAAAAAAATATTATTAGTAACAACAATAGTATGAACTACCAAAAACTGAAAGAATTGCTTTCATAACTTTATACAATACGACACAAAAAAATTCTAAAGTGCACGCTTGGCTTGACATTTTTTTTTGAAAAGCCTAAAATATTTTACATTTTCAAAACAACGTAAATGCCATTATTTCTTTGAAAACACCTTTGATTTGTTTTTTTTCATATAGGCTATTTATTCAGGTTTGTGTGAAAATAATAAAATCCGTTTATATTCATATAAATAATTTTTTTGACAATTGTTTCCCGAACGGGGGAATTTTTTATTAATTTTTCAGATAAAGTTAGCTATTCTGGGAAAACGTTTTACGATATAATCATGAACTATATATGAATAATTAGCTACATTATCTGGTAAACAGAAAACAATCGAAAAAAAAGCAAATACTTAGTTTTTTTTCCGAAATTTGAGAAAAAACTCATCAAGGTAATTTTCGCGCTGTTTCCGAAATCTGCCCCACTGTTGACAGGTTAATTGTTATATTTCTCAAACTAAATTAGAATTTGTATAAAGTTGTATTTTAATTGTGTGCAAAGGCATGGGGTGCATTCGGACACCCAGAAAGGGGGCACATTCATACGCGTACGAATGTTCCCCTTTAGATTTTATTAACCACCAGTATATCGAAATTAAATTTTTATGAAAATACCGTTCAATAATTGGCATATGTCAAAATCCTGGCAAAACAATCAATATTTATAATATTCCTAAACTGGTAAAACTTGCATATTTCGAATCTTTTAATACAAAAAATATTACAAGTGTATTTGAAAAGCCAGGTATATGGCCGTTCAATGAAATGGCCTTCAGCGATGAAGATTTTGCTCCCATTGACGTGTACTCTTCAAATAATTCGGTAAATGTGCCACATAATCCGGAAACAATTACTGTCGCTCTAGAACTACAACCTTCCACCAGCGTGCCATCGACTGATATGAATGAGTCAGATATTCGTGAGCAGTCGCCTTTTTTGCTCCAAAATCCTCAAGTCATTGTTACCGGAACTGGCGAACCTTCCACCTCTGCGGCTGAGGCACAATCTGAACCGAGTTCTTATCTTCCCGTAATACCAGAAGTCATAAGACCTTATCCTACAGCTGTTAGAGATAGAAAAACCAATAAAGGAAGAAAACCGGGTAAATCCCGTATATATACAGATACACCTAAAAAAAACTGAACTAGAAGAGAGACATATCCAGAAAGAATTGAAAAAAATAGAACAGGAAAAGAAAGCCAGAGCCAAAGCAGTGAAATGTAGTTTGAAGGAACTTAATTCAAGACAAAAGAAAAATAAAGTTAAGAAAATAGAAAGCGATGAAGATTCAGAGGAATCTGAAGGATCGAAATTTAGCTTGCGGGAGAGTTCAACATCTCCAGTTGATTTAGAAATGGACGAAGATACTGATGATCGTAGTATCAATAATAATTTAAATGTGACACCAGCGAAAATCACAGATAATTGTTATGTTTTGGTAAAGTTTGAAAAAAAGACTTCTGTTGTTTATTACGTCAGAAAAGTTCTCAGTCATTATTCGAGTACAGAGATGAAAATATCTTATCTTCGGAAACAACCGGGATTATCATAGTCATTCTTTTTCCCTGATATAGAAGACATACACACTCTGTATATCAGCGATGTCGCCATGATCCTCCCTGATCCTCAACCATGAACGGGCTGTACAGCTAGAATGGCTAGACTTTTTACTTTTGCACTTAATTTAAATAATTATAATGTGCAATAAGTTCCAAAGTAACAACCAAATGTATAATTACCTACTTTAAGTTTAAATTATCAAAGACTGTACAATGATCTCATACAGAATGATTGTAAACATCTCATTTAGACTGATTGTAAAGCTTGGAATTATCAATAAGTAAACTAAGGATGAACGATTTTATTTTTTGTTATTTTTCTAAAGAAAGATGTATCGACTATGAGTCAAGTCACATATTATTAAATTAGTTCTTTGATAAATAAATATTTTATAATAATTAATAAAAATTTAACGACTTTAATTGGCTTTTTAATTACCCTGTATGAATCTACCCCATGGCGTACGATAGTACCCCACCTACTGTACGAATGTACCCCGTACATGGGGTACATTCGTACAAATATCTTATCGTAGAAAAATGGCTATAACCCTTTAACCTTTTGACATAATAGTTTCGGACTTTTTTGTAACAAACTACAATATATTTATTACACTTAGGTACATAAATTAGATAAATTCAACAATTAATCACAAAGTAAAAAAATAAAATCTAAAAAGTGTACGAAGGGTAACCACTTTCCCCTACATATGGAAAAACCATATTTTACGGAATCATCCATGCTCAAAATAATGAACTTAATAATAATAATGGGTTTATTGGGTTCATTGACCATTGATGCAAAAATTATACAAGGTGTAACAGTACGTATCCAAAGGATTTTAACTAGCGATTTCTGAACATTGGGAGTAAAAAATTATGATATCATTTTGCTGTCCGATGATATATTTTTTCAGCTAACTCCAAATATGTCCAGGAATAGTTGGTTAAAATCCTTGGGATACTTGATGTTACACTTTGTATAAACTGTTACGTATTAAATATCGAGCATGTGGTGTTATCAGTGTTGTAAAACTGTTATCAGTCACAATCTTGAAGACAACTTTATAATATAATCTTACAAATAATCAAAATAGCGGCGATATAGTAGTCCCAGTGGTTGTGCATATGTCATCGAAGATCGTTCTTTTATGAAACGTCTTGTATGAAAACAAAAAAGACACAAGATACTAGAACGTACGACCAGTCAGTACGGTCGTAGTCACATACAACCTCTCTGGGACTACTTCATGCCTTCAGTTTAGACAGTCTTCTTCTTCTAGTTATAAAAGCATATCTACATTCCATATCACCTTCCTAATGTATAAGGGGTACAGAAGCAAAGCTGCCACTTTACACTTTTACAAATTTTTCAGTAGACACAAAAATGCCTTTGTTTATTAACCCTTTGTACTCCAAATTATTGTTATATGGTGTACCCGCTACTCCATAGAGTGTAATGTAAAAATATCAGGAAAAATTAGGATATTTTTAGAAAAGTAGAAAAGAATGTTTTTGGTAAGTTTTCCATTGAGCTGGTCTTTGATGGAATGAGATTATTTATGGCCCAGTGCACCCAAATGAATGCGTAGTTATCAACTAATAATAATATCAACCAATCGTAAGTGGCTACTGTATACAACTGAATAGAATCATGTAAAAGAACCCTTTTATTTTTTAAACAATAAAATTATACCCATTGTTTATGTCGCCGATACGGCGCCATCGGAGTAGTTAGAATGTTTCGTGTGTCGCCGTGGCGGTGACAACAGAGTACAAAGAGTTAAAAATATTTTTTTCTGAATTTATTTATTACATAACCATTCTATACTCTTACACACAACAAAAGAATTACGAATTTCTGCACCTTGGCCAAAATACTGGAGTAAATAAAATGAACAGTGGCACTTTTGCATCTCAGATTCTGAAAAGTGGCAGTTTTACATCTCATCAAAATTCACAGTGGCGATTTTGCATCTAACTAAAATTCAAAGTGCAAGGGAACAACGACAGCGGCCATTTTAGATAATGGTGAATGGAGGGTTATGATTGGTTGAAATTTAAAAGTGACAGTTTTGCATTTAATCCTTTTTAAAAGACAGTTTTTTTCTGGAAAGAGGCATTTCTGTTTTCAAACATCGAATGTAGTCAATGGGGCTTGCAATATAGGTCCATAATCAATCGAAATCTCAACATTTTTTTTGCTAAATGGCAGGTTTGCTTCTATACCCCTCACATACAGAAATCTGGGTCAAATGCCTCACAAGGATTCTTTGTTTTTCCTAATTATTTTTTTTTAAATTGAGTATTCTTAATTTAAAATTGGTTTACTCACCACAAGCAGCTGTGTACAATTCATGAACTCCTTCAGATACTTTAGGAAGCCATAAAGCCATTACTCTGCGACCCAACCACACGGGAACCACCTGGAAACATTTGACAGTATATTACTTTTTTCAAGGGATCAGAAGAAAAACATATATCGACTGCTGTTTGGTAAAACCCTTCCAAGCCACAAAATTTAAACTTTGCAGGAGACGATACAAATGAATATTTACAAATTCGTAAATCTAACTAAAAATCTTGAAGTGGTTAGTGTTTTTAAAATTTTTGATTTAAAATATTGCAACGGAAAACTGCAGTCCTTTTTATTTTTTTTTATTAATATGTAATGACCTTCTACCATAATACCTGTACATTTTTTTTTAATTGTTGTAGTTAGTTTTAATAGTTAAAATAATTTTCAAAGTTAAAATTTTTCAGGTCTCCCAAAAATGCATCAAATCTGTGGGCATGACCAGTGACATCCCCAGTCACCCGTCTCAAAAAGCCTATGTTCTTTTTTCAACCGGCGCTGTATGGGAGTCGAGACGTTTTTATTCTTAAGATTACCCGCTTTTAACATTGAAGAACACTAGGTAAAATGTCACCTCACTAATTAATGCTATTGTATTGAATCAAAGTGCAAAAAGCATCCATGACTGCACCTGATAACACAATTACCGGTATTTAAAAATCTGTATTAAAAAATGTTCATCGGTTCAAATATGAATGTGGACCAGAGTTGCCAATGCATATGTTCTAAAATACTCACAAGAAATTTAGAAATTTTCAAATTTAAAAATGAAACAAAATTCTATTGAAATTAGAATTGTTTTTCCATTATCTAATCATTTTCGGGTGTTCTCTTTCGTTCATACTTCAAAAATTGATTTTGCTTGAAATTTGCTGCGAACAAAAACGAAATATAGTGCGTTATCACAATTATTGTAAATATAATTTTTCAATATGGTTCGATAATCAAGAAATGCCCAGAATCCCCGCATTTTCCCCACAATTAGGTTCTACCTGCTAAAAACCAAATTCTTGAAAATCTTAGAAATTCTCGGCAATTTGGGGAATGAAGTGAAGTGAAAAAAAACGAAGTGGCAACCCTGATGTGGATGTTTTAAACCATAGATATATTACTGACGTAGATTGGTTGTAATTAATCAGCAGATTAGTCGTATTAACCAAACGGTGGGTTTTAATGGCATGGTGTTATATTAGTTTTTAAACTACTATATATAAATTCTATGTATTGTTAGCAGCGCATTCAAATACTGCCGCCACAGTGTTTAGTTCACCAATTGGCCGGCAGAGGTGCTGCTGGTTGAAGGCGGGAGCGACTCCACCGCCACCTACCGGACACCCGCGGGACGATCACGGCAAGCGGCTGGAACTTGGAACTGCGCAATGCGCGATATAACCTTACTGAATATTGGATGTTATTATTGTAATAGACCGTGAAGACAATATAATATTTCATCATAACCATTTACTTAGCGTTTTATTATTGCTAATATCAGAAGTGGGATTCGGAAAAGCATTGGCTTTTAGTTAATTCGCCTGACTTGAAATATCGTGTTGTGAAAACAATGCAGCGTGCGCCATTGCGGCATTGACGAGTTTTTGTTTACCTTTGGTACTGATACCGGTGACTGTTACTTTTGTTTTTAAGTGATAATTTGTGTATCAGCGTGAAATATTTGGACTACTATTGTGAATTTACGTAAAAATGAATTACATTGATGACAGTTTGTGAGGGCGGAGGAACGCTTATGTTCCAGCCGAAATTTCATTGGAGATTTCATTTTTATATGGTGCGTGAAAATTCATTTGTGATTCAATGGATTCTCCAAGAAGACCTTTCCCTTTCGTATTGTTTCGTGAGCCGAACTTCATGATGATCGAAGAAATTGTCAACCGAGCTGTCAAAACGAAGTCGCTATCTTTTTGTGCTGGGCGCATAACCTGAAATCTAGAACAGGAGAAGAACTGTAGAAGCCCTCCTGAGGGCAAACATATAGCACATGGATATTATTCGCGGTTGGTGAAATGTTCGAAACCTCAAAATGTTTCGAAATTCAGTTGATAAAAGTTGATGCGGCGGTAACGAAACCTGATCCTGGTACCTGATCTAGCTGCTAAAAAGGAGACCAATTCGGTGACTTGCCTGTTATGGATACACTGGTCACAAGCGGAATGAATGAAAAGTGCCGATCAATGAAATATGTTTCCGAAAATTAAAGCCCGTTAATATGTGTGGCGACACTGAGTTTTACATCATGTCGACTGTCAAGTCGAAATCCTGTATTATGGTTTGAAGATGTTCAAACTGGTTTGAAATGGTTCGGAGATAATCGAAACCATTCGATAATCGAAATGATTCGATGATATTCGAAATGATTCACACCCAGAAATGCCAGGTGTGGCGTCCTTTGGATTCTTCACGATGAGAGTGGACATCGAGATTTTTATCAAACACTGGCTACCGTCCGGGACAAATACTGGTTTCCGTGGATGAGGAATGTTATCACAAAATATGTGAAAACTTTTAAATGTTTGGTTGAGAAAAATGATACGGGTCAAAAGCCCGGGATATTGAAAAAAATGGAGATATCTTTTGCCGATGTGTTGTGTTGAGCATGTAGCAAGATCAATTTATTGTGACCCTCCGTGAAGAGACTGGATGGAACACAGCGTGTTATTGCTCTCCGGGGTGGCTTCACAAAGTACAGCCCATTAGAGGCGGTGGCAGAAACAAATATGAAAAGTGTCGTCAAGGCACTTTCGGCGATGGCGTGCCATGGGAGCTTTTGACAAGTATCAAAGGCGGCAGATGAAACAGTTCAACTCGAACCGATTCATTATTTCAAGACTTTAGGGTCATACGTGCAACGGCACGGAAGCTTTTGATGAGTATCAAATGCGGCAGGTGAAACGGTTCAACTCGAACCGATTCATAATTTCATGATCTTATGGTCATTCATGCTGTGGCACGGGAGCTTTTGAAGAGTATCAAAAGCGGCAGGTGAAACGGATCAACTCAAACCGATTCATAATTTCATGACCTTAGGGTCATGCGTGCTAAAGCACAATGTGGATAAACAATCTCACGTAGGCTGGTGAGAGGCAGAACCTTACGGTTGTACGTGCTGAAGCACGGTGTGGATAAATAATCTCACGTAGGCTGGTGAGAGGCAGAACCTTATGGTTGTACGTGTTGAAGCACGGTGTGGATAAATAATCTCACATAGGCTGGTGAGAGGCAGGACTTTAACGTCATACGTGCTGAATAATGGGAACATTTTGATGTGTATCAAAGGTGGCAGATGAAATGGTTTCACGTGAAACTATTCATGAAACCCTCATATCGTTTTGGCGATACGGTTTTGATCAGGATCTCTAGAGGAATTCCTGGATGAAAAAAAAAATGTTGAAAGATCGGTTTCGGAGCTTGCCTTATAAAGTGGATGAAGTCTTGCCGAACGATCGCTTTGACGTGTTGGGTACCAGACCCAACGGCAGCACTCACAGAGTGACGGTCACATATGAGAATATGAGGAATTGGCCGGCTGAACAAATTTCGGAGTAACGGTCAGGAAGGGCGAACAGTAAAATTTTTTCGTCAATACCGTTGTGGAGCTGAACAAGTTTCAATCAGTCTAATTATTATTTTATTTTTATTTCAGCAACTGCTTTGAGGTCAAAGCAGTGGTCAGTATGGCCGTGTTAGCAGCGCATTCAAATACTGCCGCCACAGTGTTTAGTTCACCAATTGGCCGGCAGAGGCGCTGCTGGTTGAAGGCGGGAGCGACTCCACCGCCACCTACCGGACACCCGCGGGACGATCACGGCAAGCGGCTGGAACTTGGAACTGCGCAATGCGCGATATAACCTTACTGAATATTGGATGTTATTATTGTAATAGACCGTGAAGACAATATAATATTTCATCATAACCATTTACTTAGCGTTTTATTATTGCTAACAGTATAGGGTTTTCCAATAGGAGGTGTTATTTCTAACAGCCCGCTATTTCGGTAGATGTTACTTTTGAAGCTGTAATTTTTTGACATTTGACATGTAGAAACTACGCCATTAATAAAAATGGAACGATACACGCTTCAACAACGCATTGAAATTATTAAAATTCACTTGAGTGAATCAAATGCAAATCATATTAAGTGATGAGGCCCATTTCCACCTCGGTGGCTTCGTCAACAAGCAAAATTGTCACATCTGGGGCTCGGAAAACCCAAGAGTTATTGTTGAAAAGCCTATCTATCCTCAAAATGTGACTGTTTGGTGTGGTTTATGGTCCGGCGGAGTCATTGGACCTTACTTATTCGAAAATGAGGCTGGAGCAAGAGTTAAGGGGGAAGGGATGGCGCTATCGAGAGATGATTAATGATTTTTTATGGCCGGAATTGGATGGTATAGATCTGGACAACGTTTACTTTCAACAAGACGGCGCTACGTGCCACGCAAGCAACGAAACCATTGATCTTTTACGATTGAATATCAAAATAACACCTCTTATTGGAAAACCCTGTATATATAATAAAACTTATATATTTAGGATCAGTGTTTTTTGATCTATACGAATTTATATATATTTTTAAGCCACAATATTTTTCACTGCAGTTCCATATTTTATGAGAGATTTTAGTAATTTCATCGATGGTTTTCTTTAAAGGGTTTTACCAAAACACAGTCGATATATATTATATAACATACACATTGTGTAAGTGGGTTAAATAAGGCCAACTTTCATTTGCAAGAGACTGACAAAACAAGTCTTCTTGCATGACAACTTCTTATGTGGGAACCTTACATACGGGTTTCACTGTATTAATAATTAGTATTACCTACAGTGAAACTCTCTTATAAGGTTTCTTAGAGGAGCTCAAAAAAAATCTTATTGGGAAAACCTATATGCAAGTGTGTCAGCACGTTTTTAATCAAAGATTCCTGAGCTATTTGGAGTTAAAAATCATTTTGTTGTCCAATGACATTTTTGTCAATTAAGAAAAACGTATATATTTTTATATCACATCTTCGAGACTCCAATTGACCTATGGTGCCAATGTCCTGCCCTGGTGGGAACTAGGCTCAGATACCTGGGGAGACATACAGTAGAACCAGAAGACATAGCCACATACCCAATGACAGCCCTGGTGAACTTTATTGAAAGGACTGGGTTGTTGTTAAAGGATTGAGGTAAAATGGGAGATAGCACAATGGGCCTATGGCCTAAGTGCTCACGGGAACTACGTGTAAACCGTCACCGCTTTAAAAAAAAAATATATATATATATATATCACATCTACTCCAAACATGCTCAAGAATCGCTGGTTAAAATCCTTAGGGTATGTGCTACTACACTTTGTATATACATGTAATTCAATTTTGAATGGTCATTTTTTTATATAAATTTTCGAGGCACTAAAAAAAACATTTTCATCACGTTCCTGATCTATATAGGAGGGTTTGTGTCGTATGTGGCACGTTTTGTGACATTCATACATTTTTAATGAAAACGCACATCAATTATGCACGAATAAACAATGCTCCAGCCAATTGTCACCTTGGTTGGACAAGGTTGTAACTGACATTTATTTTTAAAATGACCTTTGAATGCAAAACCATTTATTTTGCTCATTTCTAAAACCATTAGACAAGTAATTTTAGAGCCATTTGTGTTGTATTTCCATGGATACTTTTATGAAGAAGTTCTAACATAAGCTTTTAAAGCTTCCATTTATTTTGCAAGGTTCTAAACATCACTTGGAACCTTTTGCAATCGCCTTTTCGTTTGTATCTGACAGTTAATCGTTCTTACGAGGCGCAGTGTCACTTTGGTTGGATAGGGTTCTAACTTCGCCTTACCATTTTTTGAGGTGTCAAAGTATGAAACTGTGCCCCCAGCACAACCCTCATGTTTTACTCGAGTAAGGTAGGGTAGGCAGTGCTTATATGCCCATATGGAATGCACGAGTGTGCCCCCAGCATTACCCTCATGTTTTACTCAAGTAAGGTAGGGTAGGCAGTGCTTATATGCCCATATGGAATGCACGAATGTGCCCTCAGCACTACCCTCATGTTTTACTCAAGTACGGTAGGGTAGGCAGTGCTTATATGCCCATATGGAATGCACGAATGTGCCCCCAGATTACCCTCATGTTTTACTCAAGTAAGGTAGGGTAGGCAGTGCTTATATGCCCATATGGAATGCACGAATGTGCCCCCAGCATTACCCTCATGTTTTACTCAAGTAAGGTAGGGTAGGCAGTGCTTATATGCCCATATGGAATTTTTTATTTTTTTTTTATTTTATTTATTTGGGAAAATCAACAGATTATTTACATATATAAGAATAAACTAAATAATAAAGATAAAATCCAATAACAGATTTTCACTTAAAATTATAATAATAATAAAGAATATTAAAACAAAAAACTAAGGGTTCTGTACCCGTGGCCTGAGAGATTTACAAAAAATACAATATTGTAAATAATAAATAAAAATAATAACAGATCTAGGAACACAAATAAATTAAAATTTAAAGTTAACTGATATACTAATAAACTAATAACCAGCTAAATTTCAAAAATTTAAATTTAACTGATATACTAATAACCAGCTAAAATTCAAAACATAATGTATTGTAAAATTTCAACACAGCAGCAATCAATAAAAGCACTACACAATAGCAATAATAACAATATAATAAATGTATACCTACAACTAAATTGAACACATGAGTATAAATTGGAAGGTAAGTAACTGGAAAGGATTCAGAGCAATAACATGATAACTTCCAGTAGAATATTTAAAATTATTTAATGTTAGTTATTACATATCTTTTAAAGGTTCCTAAATTACTTGTGAATATGTCCATATCATTAAAATTCTTATTAAATATACTACAGGCTCTGAATATAAACGCATTTTGTCTGATATTAGTAGAACATTTATGGAGATGAAAAAGTGATTTTTCTCTAGTTCTAACGCTCGGGACTCTAAAATTAATTTCAGACAGAAGGGCAGAACAATCAATAAACCCATTGATAATTTTATGGAGATATATTATATCTGCGGAGTCTCTTCTAGTTTTTAATGGCTTAAGTCCATAAAGGTCCATCGAACTGTTTACGTCAAGGTTTGAATTTAATTTGAAATTTAAATGATGGACAAATTTTCTTTGGATGGCTTCAATGCGATTTATGTAAATATTATATTGAGGATTCCATATGGGAGAAGCGAATTCAAGATGACTGCGAACATAAGAAAAATACAATATTTTAAGTGTTATGATATTATTAAATTCTTTTCCAATACGGAATAAGAATCCTAGCATTCTAAGGGCTTTCTTAACAATCATATCAATATGAGCCTCAAATGTAAGTTTACTGTCAAGTATAACACCTAGATCACGAATTTGTGTAACTTTTTTGAGTAGTTGGCCAGCTATATGATAATTATGGTCAAATTTAATTTTATTTCTAGTGAAGGTAATTACATAACATTTAGAAGTGTTCATATTGAGACGATTGCGGATACAATAATCATTAAGCCTATACAGATCTTCTTGTAGTTTAAAGCAGTCAATTATAGAATTAATAGGCAGGAATATTTTCATATCATCAGCGAAAAGTAGAACATTTGCATAATTAAAGCATTTTATAATGTCGTTGATGAAAATTGTAAATAGTAACGGTCCCAGGTGAGATCCTTGGGGCACACCTGAGGGTATATTTACAATCTCAGAGATGAAGCCATTTATTGTTACTCCCTGAGTGCGCCCATTAAGATAGGAGACTAACCATCTATATAAATCCCCATGAATTCCCAAAGCTAGTAATTTGGACAAAAGAAGACTGTGGTCAATTTTATCAAACGCTTTTGAAAAGTCTGTATAGATTACGTCAACTTGGATTTGATCATCCATTGATTTAGTAATATTTTCAATGAAAATGGCAAGATTAGATACAACCGATTTTTTTTTCATAAAGCCATGTTGGTTCACGAGTATTACAGACTCGATGCAGTTATATAGTTGTTCATGAACAATTTTTTCAAAAATTTTACTAAAGATTGGTAATTTAGATATCGGTCGATAGTTCTGGACATCATTTTTAGCCCCAGACTTAAAAACAGGTGTGATGAGAGCACTCTTCCAACGATCAGGAAAGATACCTTCTTTCAATGAGGATTGAAAAAGCAATAATAGGGGCTTCGAGATTACCTTGCTACACATTTTGATAAAGAAAGCCGGAATTTTATCACTACCCGCACCCAGTGAGCTAGAAATAGTATCGATTATTTTTTCTATTTTTTGTTTTGAAACTGATACCGAGGAGATATTAACTTGATTGTCAAAATGATAGTTGGTAGAGTGTACATCGGAAATAGTGTTGTAATTAAAGGTGGAGACGAAATGCTGTGAGAACAGGTTACATATTGCGAAAGGATTTTCAGCAGTCACTTCGCCCAATTTCATAACATGAGGCAAACCAGAATTATTTCTTTTTCCTTTAACATAAGACCAAAAGTTTTTAGGGTCACGAGATATATTAAGTTCAGCGTTTGTTATAAATTGTTTAAGACATTCTCTAGACAATTTCTTTTGCCTTGATCGAAGGATACAGAATTCATGGTAGTCTAAAGGATTGGACCACCTTTTCCACATTTTAAACACTTTATATTTTTCCTTAGTCAGTTTTATTAGGGCTGGACTAAACCAATAGGGATAAGAATTATTAATATGAACTTCCTTTGACGGGACGTTTAATCGAATGATTTCATATAAAATTGCATAAAAGCGGTCAATAGCAGTATTGGTTGATAGGTAAAAATTCTGCATCCCAATCAATACTACTTCTTCTTCTTTATGTGCCGTATCAGGTCCCCCCGACGTTGGCGATCACTCTGGAAAATGTCTCTTGGTCTTGCGCTCCCCGTAATAGCTCCTCCACACTTCTAATGCCGGTCCACTCTCGTATATTTCGCAGCCAAGACATTTGTCTCCTACCAGGCCCTCTGCGACCCTCTATCTTGCCTTTCAATATTAACTGGAGCAAGTGATACTTCTCCCCTCGAAGTACATGACCCAGATATGAAATTTTCCTGATTTTTATTAATCTAAGCAGTTCTCTCTCTGCTCTAGCCCGCCTGAGAATTTCTGTGTTGTGATCATAAATACTACTAAGGACGTTATTTATTGTTTCATAGTTAGCTTTCCTAAAAAGATTGATTGTTCGTTTGTTGTCCACCATAGGAGTTTCCAGAGATATGTTAATGTCAACAAGAATGCTTTTATGATGTTTACATTCAGGGATGAGATACTGGTCAGTATTTGATACATTTACAGGGATCGAGCTAAAAACAAGGTCTAGGTATGTATGATTATTATTTGGAAAGGTGCAGTACTGTGATAGATCAGTAAATGAAAGGGTGTCAGATAGTTTGGAAATAATTTCAGATTTAGAGCCATTCGTAATTTGCATACTATTACCATTACTTAAAGACCAGTTAATTTGAGGTAAGTTGAAATCACCCGATATGACAAAATGATCATCGTGATGTAGTCCTCGAAGTTCACATAATTTATCCATGAATTCATTTATATTTTGTGAGTGATTGACTCCTGGAGGTATGTAAACACAGCATAAATGAATTTTTATGAAATTATTAATCGTAACAGTCACCCAGATGTCTTCAGCATTCGTGTTAAAATCCTTACGTTCATGAGCTATGAGGTGCTTCTTCAACGCAATAATTACACCTCCTCCCCGTTTTTGTTCATTACGGTCACGCCTAAATACCAGGTAACGGTTGTCAAATAGCTCTTCACTGGCAATGCTGTCGACAAGCCAAGTTTCTGTTATCATAATAATATCATAGTTGCTATTGGTGACATTAAAATGGAAACTATCTGTTTTTGATCGCAGTCCGGTTACATTTTGGTAATAAACATTCAACATTTTAGTTCATTTTGGTAAAATATATAAAATATAAAACTTTTAAAGTTGTAAGTATATTGAAGTAAATTGTGTTGTAGTAAAGCAAGAAAACTATTAAGAAGATAATATTGATTTACGTTGGTAGTGTTAGAAGAGTTATTTGTTGAGACAATGTACAAAAAGTGAAAGGATTGCATTGGTTGAAATTTTAAATTAAAAGAAAAGACATAGTAAATATGAAAAATAAGTTGTAAGTATGTAGAAACCATACGAGACGGTGCTAAAACTAAGAGAATGATCAGCAAAAAACCTTAATTAAGTCAGATTCAAGTGTCACTTGAATAATTGGACTAGTTTCATTTTTGCGTATGAATATTTTACCATATTTAATCCACCTGAATTTGAAGTTTTTTTCTTTGCTTAAATCTCGTACTTTCTTGAAAAGTGCACGGGTTGCGGCCGTCAGATGCTCGTTGACATATATGTTATTATCACCTGGAAGCTTCAGGTCACCAGAGTTGAGGCTGCCTTTTTTCCTAATAGCAGCAAGAAAGTTGTCTCTGCAGCGGCTGGTTGTGAACCTCACTACGATAGGCCTAGTAAATTTCGGATTTTCTCGGGGTAATTCCTTTACCCTTGTACGCGAAATACCGTCAATATCCATCTGGAGAATATCAATTTCAGCATTGGTGCCTATTGTTTTAATTAAATCTAGTAAATTTTCATTTCTTTTTTCTGGAACGCCAATAATTTCAATGTTGTTTTTTAGTGATGTTTGCTCCAGGCGGTTTAATTTGGTTAGAACTAGATTATAATTCGTTTCTAGGTCCTTATTTTTCATTGTGAGATCATTAATTATATTATGACACTCTCTTAATTGCTCATTCAATGTTTTTAACTCCGTAAACACTTTGATAATTTCGTGTTTTATTTCATCTTTGAAAGAAATTAGTGAGTTACTTAAGTCTGGCTCTGAGCCCGTGACGTCGGACGGGCTATCAAGAGGAGCATTGCGCCGTGATTTGACACCTGATCTAGTAGGTGGGACAGACATTACTAGGCTGATGTTCAGTAATGTCAGTAAATACAAAAATATAAATTTTATCACCAGATCACACGGAACAAAAAATATAAAATGATTATAATCAACTTGATTGCACTTTTTGCGAAGTAGCGCACTTTTATTGGCCCAAATAAATATTCCAACTGACAACTAGGTTAAGAATCGGTATCGAAATTTACACTGTTTATATTTCAATTAATTAAACAATTTATACACTGTTTTTTGTGTTGAATGTTCCACCGAAGTGGTTTATACACTGCTTCACTGATATTAGTTAAGTGTTCACTTGGGTTTCAGAGATTCTTATGAATATTTATATTCTTTGTTTAGTCACTGTGTATGAGATTTTTAGCGGCTGATAAATCCGAAAAAAGACACCAATTTGAATTAGAAGTAGGCACAGTCGATGCGCGATATTGGATTTAGTAACTTCAGCAATTTACGGTTCGATCACTTTAACTTTTTCTGTTGATGGAATGCACGAATGTGCCCTCAGCACTACCCTCATGTTTTACTCAAGTACGGTAGGGTAGGCAGTGCTTATATGCTCATATGGAATGCACGAATGTGCCCCCAGCATTACCCTCATGTTTTTATTTTCATAGAAAAATACGTGTAATGCTGGGGGCACGGTTTATTCAGGCATACATGTACATGCGTACTGGCGATATGTTAAGCATGTAAACTACTTATGTGGGTTCACTGTATTGGAAAAATTACACAAACAATGATTGCATACATTGAATATTTCAATTATTTAACCCTTTGAACGCGTTAATATGCTCCGTTTTATCTATACCCGTACGCGGTACATATTTTCAAATACCTATACATGCAATTAAATGTCAAATTAAAGCATTCTGGCATAATTTATTGGACTATATAGACAGAACAGATTATTCTCCTCAATATGAAAACAAATCCTCGTGTGTCAACACTCTTAGATGTTTATAAAAACAAAAACATAAAATTTCATACAAAGACGTACCTTATCTTTTGAATGTGGTCCCGCCATTCACTCGGCGTGTGTGTACTTAGGCCACTGCGTTGATAGACACAAATGGGACACGATGATCACTTATCATGTTTAGTTATGAAAAGTTGTGAATGACATACTAGTACTAACGCCATCCGTTGACAAAAATGTAAACTAAAGGACTAAAAGGCGCGAAGAGGCGCACTTGATTAGCGATCTTTTTTTATGAAATACAATTTTATTTTTGAGAAATTCTTGTAGATGTCAGCATCGTGATAGTTCTACGAATGTCCAAGTGAGCAAGAAATACATTTATGACGAAAGAGCGCTGGAATATCGGCCGTCAAAGTTTCCGTATCAACTGTTGATACAGCCGCGTGTGAGTATAGACTTTTTGCCGTAACAACAGTTGATACGGCCGCGTGCAAAGAGTTAATCATAGAAAGAAAAATATCAAAATCTTAATTTTCTCTACAGCAAAATCACTAGTCTAATGTAAAAGTAATGAAGCAAGCAACTCACCAAAGCAACCGAGCTGGCAATCACCAGGGAGAAGCATACTAAAACTAGTAAGGCGGCCAATCTAGCCGGGAAGGCCGACGGACGCTCGTAGGGCTGCCACCCCGTGGGACCCTCCCTCTGCAGCAGGGCTTGGTGTGCCGCCCCCAGCCCCCCTCCGGGCCCCGCCGGGCCGGGTTCTGGGCCCGCGCTGGGGCCTGGCCCAGAGCCCAACAAGTAGGAGCGCAGCCCCAGGGCTCCCGCCGCAACTCCGCACCACCAGTGGACAAGCCACTTGAGCCATGTGCGTGTGTGAGACTGTTCCAGCAAAGCAGGGAGGATCACCTACAATTTTAAAATCATATATTATTGTTATTGAGCTAGTAGGTAATAGATAATAGTAATAATTAATTAACTAGACCAGGACCGGCCTTATGCAGTTGCGATTGAAGCAGTCTGCCCCGACGCTGATAATATAGCTATAAATGGCCCCGCTTCTGTTGGCCTCATTCTGAAGTACGGACATATTTAAGCGTAATAATACTATCAGATCAGATTATCCATCTACATAAATAAAAATGTAAGTGTTCGTTAGTTAAAAAAATTTTAATTTCCGAAATTTCTCCACCGGTTGCTTTGATATTTCGACACAACGTTGCATTAGAATACGAGTGTGTTTTTATATATCTATTTATATAGATGTCACCTGTGACAGGTATATACATGCTTTTTTTTTAAACAGCGCTGTTGGATGTAAAAGCAAAATGCACTATTGTTTCTCTATTTGTGAATTACGAATAACTTGACAATATGTATTTATTTATTTATATTTATATATATATACGCCTAAAAAGGCTTTTACATAGAAGTGATACATGATGCAGTACAATAAGAGAATATGTATTATACAGGAGATATTGACAGTAAATAGATGTAATCCATTTTAAAGAAGGAAAAAAAATAACATAAAGTAAAAAAGAAATTACAACAACATTACATATAAAACAAATCATTAAAACTAATTTACCAAAGCTACTCTAATTTGTAGGATTTAACAAAGTGTTGATGTAGATTATGCTTAATTCTATATATGGAGTCAATAAATAAATCAATAACACCCCCATACTTGTTGCCCAGATCATGCATCCTATTGGTCAGTGAGTGTGTCTGATAGTTGGTCGAGTATGTATTACAGAAGAATGTTATATTTTGCCTTGTATTCCTAGTCGGCACATGTAGTTTAATAGTGGCAAGGATGGCAGGACTATCAATTAAGTTGTTAATGACTCTGTGTAACACAACCAGGTCTGAAATAATTCTCCTGTCAGACAGTGTTATTAGATGCAATTGATTCATCAAACTGACATAATTAATGTAATCAATAGGAATTCCGAGCTTAAAATTTACGTACTTAAGAAATTTGTGCTGAACTCTTTCTATATTATTGGAGTGAACTTTATATAAAGGGGACCAAATAGGTGAATTATACTCCAATTGACTTCTGACTAATGAAGTATAGAGGGTTCTCATACAATCTATGGACTTAAAATCGGTTAAAGTTCTGCAAAGGAAGCCAAGCATCTTTAAAGCCTTATTAGTTATATAGTTGATGTGTTCAATGAATGACAAGTTTTCAACGAATATTACACCCAAGTCACGAATATGTGATACTGGTATTAATTTAATATTATTTAATGTATATTCATGTAATATATTATAACGAGTTTTGGAAAATCGTATTACTTGACATTTCTGAATGTTCAAAAATAAAGCATTTTGTTCACACCATTGATGAAGTTGTTCTAAATTACTCTGTAAAATTTAATAATCGGATACATTTCGTATTCTTTTATATATTTTTAAGTCGTCAGCAAATAGCAGAACTTCTACATCATTAAATTGGTCAACAATGTCATTGATGAATAATAAGAAAAATATTGGGCCGAGGTGGGACCCTTGAGGAACCCCACTTGTGGCCTCGAATATATAAGATTGTACAGAATTAATCTTAACACTAAGCACCCTATGGCTAAGATAACTAACAATCCAACTCAATAATTTACCTTTGATGCCCAACGATCGAAGTTTATAAATAAGTATGTGATGTCGAACCTTATCAAAAGCTTTACTAAAGTCAGTGTATATACTGTCCACTTGTTGTTTGAGACCCAGAGATTCAGATATGTAATTTTCATAAATCATTAAATTACTTAAGGTAAGACCTGTGATGAAGCCATGTTGGTTAGGAACAATAATGTTGTTGATAGGTTTTACAATGATATCTAGGACTAATTTCTCAAAAACTTTCGGTAAAGCAGACATTATACAAATTGGTCTATAGTTTGATATATCGCTTTTATCTCCTTTTTTATGAATAGGGGTTAAATAACTCTTTTTCCACTGAGCTGGAAAAGAACCAGAACTTAAAGAATTGTTAAAGAGTTTATAAAGAGGATATATCAGACTACTAACACAGGTTTTGAAAAATATTGGAGGAATACCATCTGGTCCAGCAGATTTATTGCTATCTAATTCTTTTATGACTTTTTCTATAGATTCTTTTTTGATGAAACATTGGCTTAGATTTAATACCTCTTCCACTGAAATATCGGGAATCGTATTGACACGAATATTTGTGTCGTAAACACTTTTAAATGAATCAGCAAATAGATTAACTATACCTTCGATACTGTCGGCACATTTTTCTTTTAAGTACATGTTATTGGGAAATCCACAATCATTTTTTTGTTGACTTTTAGAAAAACTCAATAATTTTTTAACATTTTGGTGTACCTCTTTTTCAATTAGGCTTACATAATCACTATAGCATTTTATTGATAATTCTTTACACTGCTTACGTAATTTAGTAAAAGTTATGTAATCATTAGGATTTCTGGTATGTTTATATATTCTATGGATATGTTTTTTATAATTAATATGTTTTTTTAATTCCCTCGTAAACCATTTGGGATAGTTAGATGGTGTGAAGTTGACCCTAGGAACAAAGCGCTCTATCGAGGTATTTAAAATTGAGTAAAATTGTTCTAATTGATTATTTAAATTATTTTCGTTGTCTAAAAATGACCAACCTACCGAGGTAAGGTACTCATTAATATTATGGTATTCGGCTTTGGAGAAATTATATGATGTGGTAGTTAGGTTTGGAGATCTTCCAGACATATTTGTTATGATAATATCTAATGGTGGATGGTGTTTATCTAGAGGCAATAATAATTCGTCAGATTTCTCAACCACTATTTTTGAATCACTTGAAAACACTAAATCTAACATTTGATTATTAGAATTAGACACATTGTTTGATTGAGTTAGTCCTAGGAATATGGACATATCACGAATTTCACTGGATTTAGCGCACTGTAATTCAACTTCGTTTGTGGCAGATCCGATGTCATCTTGGCTGGTCCAGTTCAGCAGATTATAATCACCAGCAATTATGAATTTTGCTTTCGGATATTTGAATTTCAGCATTTCCATGTCCTCATTGTGGTTTTTATATATTTGCAAATCCGATGCAGGTGGGATGTAGACACAACCTATAATAATTTTACTATAAGGTATGTTGAGCATTACAAAAGTGTGTTCAACATTTGTGTGCTTGACCGGTAGTCTACAGGATGAGATATTTTTAGACACACATAACATCACGCCTCCTCCGTTAGACTTTTTGCTTGAATTAGGACTTCGATCAAGGCGATAGATAGTATATTGATTTAGGCCTAATTCTGACGAGCCGATATCTGCATTTAACCATGTTTCAGTTAATAATAAAATGTCATATGAGAAGGTGGGTGAATTCCTTTTAAGTTGTTGCAATTTCGTACGGATTCCTCGAACATTTTGATAATATCCATTGATTCTTAAGAGTGTGTTATGTTTGTTTATCAGTTTTTTGCGTGGCTTTTGATAATTTTAGGAATTCCATTAAAATGTTTGATTCGCAAATCAATTTCACCCTTTTCTTTTCTCTCCTCCATTTCCTTCCAGAGGTCAGTCAAATGTTCTCTTTGTTGGAGGGTCCTATCCGGTTTCATTTTTATTCCATTAGGCAAAGTATTTTTATTAAAGAGAATAAGTTTTGCCAGCTTAGGGTCTTCAAATTCGACTTTAATGGGCCTGATTTTGTTTGAAATTTTATTACCAAGCCTGTAAATTTTTACTTCTTCCGGTTTGAACTCGCTATTTATTTCACTAACGATAGTTAAAACTTTTTTTTTATCTTCCAAGATATTCTCCATGCTTGAGTTGGAACTAGACTCGGGAACGTTAAGTAAAATCACGTTCTTGGTGCGGATCTTGCGTTCCTCTATTTGAAAATCTCTTACTACCACCACAGTAAGCGAAAAATGTTGCTTGTGTTGTGATGAAGGACTTAGCCAGCCGAGGAATTGAATACACTAGCCTGGGTGAAACGCGATGTGAACTCAGCCACCAACCGCTCCTAGCGTACTAAAATAATGACTTGGAAATATTTTATCTTAACCCTCAAGTACTTTCATCACATTTGTTCAGTTTGCAATATTTTCTGTGTATTTTAAAGGCAGAATATACATCTTATATTTTCCGTAAAAACAAATACTGTTTTAGAAACTAGATAAAATTATCTTTCCGGTGTATGCATTTAAGATGAAGATTACTATTTATAAATACATAATACAATTTTAATATCAAACGAGAAAAATGCTGTCAAAAAAGCTATCACATTTTACTTAATTTTTTACTCCAACCATGGAAAAATTGAGAGAACTCGTTATTTCGAAAACACATTCCTTTTGTTTGGGGAATTTGTAAGAAAACTCTACCTTAAGTTTTATCTTGTTCATGTAATAAAATTTTTTTTAAAAAATTTAAAGTTAAACCGATTGTTAGGATAGTGGCGCGAAATATGAATTATTCATTTTGGCTATTTTTAGAATTTTATTAATGGATTCCAGTATAAATTATTATTTCTGTTTCTAATATCAAAAAATTAAGAATTTACGCAAAAAAAAAGAAGATAAAAATACTTTTATAAAATATGGAAACCTGGTCACATATGACCTTAAAATGCTGGAGGGGTTAATATTATTACAAAAATAGTGTCAGCCATAGCGGGCCCACTAATGGTTAACCCTTAGCACTCGAGTGCCGCCATACAGGAGGCATGCGTGGTTCTGCTGTACAAGTATTCAAGCACATTCTTAAGAATAAGAATGCATAAATTCAAGCATAAGTCAACTTGTGTACCATTCCACTTGAATCATTTTTGACAGCTGCAACGCAAAATGAACATACATATAATTTCTACAATTTATAATTCTATAATTTAGGTAATCCTACAAAACCTAATCGAAAAACGATCTCCATTTAAAAAAAATTATCTCGTTACTATCAAAGCTAAACACAAAGCCAGGATAGTATCTTCGGTGGTGGTTGGCGCCACTAGCTCAAATAATAGAACCCCTTCCTATCAAACTATTCTGGCTTGAGACGCTAGATAACTAGCTTACTAGGTTAAAAACAAAGCTAGTTCCGTCTACACTTAGCTAGAGTTAATAGATTACTAGCAATAGCTTGCTATCCTTGCTTGAAATATTAGCCTCGTGTGGCCCGGGCATTAGGCTGTTTGAGTTTTGAGTAGTTAACAATAAAATATAAGATAGAAATATTAGTATATAGTTGTGTTTTGCATACCACACCAAATAATATATTATAAAGGTACCTATTCATTTATTCAAATTCTCCAAGACGTGAAAACTCACATAAAGTTGAAATTCTAATTTGTCCAAACCGGGCTTAGAACAGTGATGCACAACCGTTTTACCAATTTTAAAACATTCTTTGTTTGATTACTTATGTGTACTTGGGGGATAAATCTAAAAATAAGCACTACCAAAATTCAATTCTCAACAGGTTTTGCAATCACTGGTTTAAAACGCTGGCTCTATACAGGGTGTCCGGGGTGAAAGTGCAGTAACTTCGGGAGGTGATTCTACATGGTGGTAGAAGTAAAAAAGAAAATTAACTTTTTTTGAAATTTCAACTTTTAGATGTATTTTTCAGCTACAAACGAAAAATTGCGCCGGCGTGTGCATACTGCATTATTATTGCTTTTGGATTATTTGAAATCGACCGGCCGATTCTAGAACTAACATCCGCTACCCCCCCTTCCCGCGCTTTACAGCTGGTAACAGTACAGCTGTGATTTGTTTACTTTAAAGAAATATTATAAACAAATACCTGACATGTACTCACTATATATGTGGGTTACATAACTCGATAATGGGTTACAGGGCCTGAAGGCCGCCCGTTACGTAACAGAAGAGATTCATTCATTAATTCTTCTGAAATCTGATGAAAAAGATAAGGATTTTTAATCCACATTTACGACAACATTCTTACAACATACCTCTCAAAGACGGAAACTTCAACGAATACCTACAGATGGAAGAAACCAACACAATTCGTATTATTATTTTAGTGCAGTTTTCTTTGTTCCTCGAATTTGGTTTAAAACATCATAAAACAGACGATTTTGAAGCGCATTGTTATAACTTCGAACTCTCGGTTTACTCGTCACTGGCAAATAATAAACAACGTCACCAGTCTCGCGCTCGACAAGCACACAGCGAATTTATCGGGTAAGTGTGTACCTACACTAAGGATTTTTAGTAGGTTTGTCTTTGTGTATGGAAAAAAATAGTTGGAATTTCGGAAAAAGTTATTTATCTTTTTTGCTCCTACCATCATGTAGAATCACCTCCCAAAGTTACTGCACTTTGACCCCGGACACCCTGTATAGAGGTAGAATGGAAGTGATAAGAAAACAGAGACTTACTTGAAGGAGCAGCAGTTCCAGGCTGAGCTCATTGACGGGGGCATCTGCGTGTGTAGCCACCACGTAGGGCAGGAAGCCCGGGAACATGGAGCGCAGCAGGCGGGCCGGCACCCACAGCATCAGCAGCACGGCTGTGCCAAATATCACAGCCGACGCCACCAGGCTGTGCAAGTGCCGCACTATAGGCAGGTGGATCATTTCCTGCAACAAGTCATTACATCATATCCCACATTATCACCATACAGCATACAGCTAGCTTTATAAGCATTTAGAACATGTGGAACCAACCTGAATTGGACTAAAGTCTGGATCATTCAAATTCTTCAAAAACCAGAGCACTCCCGGTCTCAGGACTTCTCTTAGCAGGAGGATGAAGGATGCAAAGTAGTAGACGTACACCATTCCCACCAGCCAGTGGATGAACATGGAGGTCCAGGGAGCTGCTGCCAGGCCTGCCTCGCGATCCTTCAGGGTGGCGTCAAACAAGGCCAGCGAGCAGATATCCAGCCACCAGCCACACACCAGGGGAAGCACACCGATCTCCACCACAGACAGCAGGGACACCTTCACCACCACATAGCACAAGCCCAGAGCGCGACGGGGCCGGCGCAGTCCCAGCAGCCCCGCCAGGGCATGCAGCGCTGCCAGAAGTACCCCGATCACCTCGTAGCCCGCCAGCGTGGTCAACAAACCTCGGAAGTGGGAAGCCTCCACACGCTCCCCCAGCCCCAGAGCGGCCACACCCGCTGCACCCATATGGTATGGGCAGAACGCAAACACTAAGATGAATAATGTATTTAATGACACTACCCAGAAAACATGTTCGAGGAACACCATTGACCCATCCAAACCAAGCAGTCGTTCCCAGGTCAGCTCTTCAGGTGCGCGGTCCCATTCCATGGGATTCCAGTTGGCCTCCTCGGCCCCAGGCCCGTCATCCGCTGCGTCGGCGCGCGCCCCCGCTCCTTCGGGCTCTTGCTGCGCCAAAGGCTCTTCCACAGCTTCTTCAGCAGGCAGATTGTTATTATCCGCAGCCTGCGGGGGCTCTCGCCCCTCGGGGAGTGCGTTGGCAGGACCCGGGTTCTCCCTCTCGAGCCATTCGGGCCCCCCGCCGTGCATTATCTGCTCCCGCAACCACACGAGGCCTATGAACGCAAAGAGAGTGCAAGTTACGACGAAGCAACCGGAGAAGACATCCTTAGCCAGGTTCTCTGTGGAGAGCATGTCAAGGAGAAGGGTGACGAAGGAGTCGAGGTTTGTGGAGAAGAGCGCGCGGTAGATGCGGCACGCCGTGAGAGGCACGATGCCCAGCCAGGCGAGAGCCACCAGAGTGTAATGTAGCCAGTCCTTCACGGCCGTGGCAACAGAGCTCAACAGGCCGCCGGCTACGTCTCGCAGAGGTAAGCGCCGCGGCATGTCCGGAGAGTAGATTGGCATAAAAGAGAATCGGTGGCCGCATAATTCGCAGAACTCCTTCCTGGAGTACCTCATCCATTGTACTAGACACTCTTGGTGGATAAACTTTATCGATCCGGCGCAAATGCAGGGGTGAAATAACGGCCGGTCGGCCGTGTTTTCTGATCGACATACTCGACATATATCGGCCCCCGCCGAATCCGGGTCCATGGTGGCGAGAGCCTGGGACGGCTCGTTCGACTGTTTGACCTGGAAAGAAAAGGCCATGAGAAATTACGCGCAGTTTTGCACAAAAAAAACTTGCCTTGATGCTACTATCAATCTGATAATTACCAAGTGTATATATACCTCTTATCTAGGATAAAAATTGAGAATTTAGGAAAACTCTTGTAAATTCGTCAAAAACATATGAAAACAAGCTTCATTTCCATTTTTAAGTGTTGCCTACATGAATATTGTCATTGACAAATAATTGTTGATGTGTTAAGAACTGGAAACAAAAAATGTTTAACGCGCACTTAGTCATTAAAAAATCAGTGTGATGTGCCTAGTACACGCAGAATCCATGCTCGGGGCAGTGTGATGGCCCAACGTGTACAGGACCACTTACATTAGTTCCACACAGGAGTATCTGTCATATTTGGGGATGCTGTTTGGTGGATCTTTTTATATTAAGGAAGTAGAGGATGTTCTGGGAAGGAAAAAAGGTATGAGCATTGGGTAGATATCTATGGGTCAATGTGTCCAGGAGTGACGGACGTATGAATCCATCCCTCACACTGCGGTGCAAGGCAATGGGTCGAGATTCCGTCCGGCTGGAGAGGTCAAAAGATCTCCCTCAACCAGTCTCTCCCGATTCGGCCCGCCACGCAGTAGGTGGGCAAACACATCCGCTACCAAGACCTAGACAAACCTCACCCCATGAACCCGGGCACCCCTGCTAAGTCACCAAACAGCGAAAAACTCGGGGTGAACTTCAGCAAGGGTTTTGGTCACCAAATAAATTATGAACAGAGCGGCGGTATCCATACCATACCCGCATCCCAAATTGAATATGCGTATGCACACGTAGGCCGCCAACATTGGCCGACTAACCCGATTATTGTCTGTTTTCGTGCACACATCAAAGGATATTGGCACCAACCCGCCAACAGCGTTTACACCTTGGCCTCATATTAATTTTTTACGTGTTCAGCGGAGACAGTAGTGTTGATTATTGCACGAATTTACGAGTTACGATGATTAATAACTAAGCGTGCTGTACAAATAAATTACCGCAGCTGAGATAATTTCCGCATCCATCTAGATCAGCGGTTCCTAACCTGGGGGTAATAATAATTAATACAGATATTCTGCGGGTGGGGGGTAAAATCGGTTTCCCTGATAGGTCGGGGTAACAAGGTTAAGAACCGCTATGTGCCATTTTCGATTTGCCGCCTAAACTTACAGCCGTCTTATCAGCCAGTGGCGGTTTCTATGTCAATGAATGACGTTATAGTCAGGGGTCATGACATACATATTATTTGGTAGACTTTTACCTATAACTACCGTTTTTAATACGCACTTAAAAAAACACATACACATTTGATTCAACTCAATGACAGATCACGCTATATTATCGTGGCTCGGCCTTTTTAAGCTTATCGCTCGCCATACATTCCCATTGGTAGTGTATGGCGAGCATTATGCTGAAATAGGCAAGCCATGATGCGTATAGCGTAATGTGTCTCCTACCTAATAAACTACATGGCATTTACGGTTTGGGAAAATACCTACTGCTATTTAATATTAATTTCCTAAATATCAATATATGTGAAAATAGGTAGGCACTACTAACCTTAAATATCACATAAGCATTAAACCCGGTTTTTTTATTTTATTTATTTACATAATCATATTATAAATGATTAAAAGGCAGGCATATTTCATTATTATATGTATTATTTATGTATACCAGTCGGTGGCCGAGTCGACATCGCGCTTGGGCGCGATACACTTGTGTGTAGTGTGTTCAATTCCTCGGCCGGCTAAGTCCTCCATCTCAACACAAGCAACATTTTCCGCTTACTGTGGTGGTAGTAGGAGATTTTCAAATATTGTCAGGTTATTCGTAATCCGGGAATATTTGTCTTTCTTTTTTTTTTAATAAGAGGTTTACTTGCTAATTTGACCATTATTATTTATTATTTTTATATTATCGTACCTAATTTCGAACTAGAGACCCTGCGTTGTGTTTTTTTTAGGTTGGCAGTACCTACCTATCTAATCTCACAGCGTTATGTCAAATATGAATGAATTTACGCATGCATAATTTAGAACATACCATAGACATATGAATATTAGTAGACCTGCCCTAAGTGATTAAGAGCGTATTATTCCCCACTCCCCATACCGGTTCCATTGGAGCCGGCTGGGCTCGCGTATGGCCTCCCGTGAATCTAGAAAATGTGACGTCATCATTCTTGTGCGAACTAGCGTCGAGCTATGGTCGAGGCATCATCGGTTCATTTTACGAAATAACACGGCAAAATGGTGGCTTGTGCTATGAAAACTTGTAAAAATAGATGTGAAAAAGAGAATAAACCCAATTGTCGTATTACATTCCATATGTAAGCATTATTTTATTTTATTTTAAGCTTATTCACATCGTATAATATGGATCAGTTGTAGAAACATATACTATCATATCGAGATACATCTTGTGATGTTTTGAATATCCACATAAATAAACGATAAATAATAAACGAACGTGCTCCAAAAAATTTTTTATGGCAGCTAACAGATAAGATTTATTGAAAGGCGGGCTTGAAGTGCATATGTCCCACGGGAAGGAAGAAAGAGATCGCATGGCAGTCGGTCTTTGAACTTGAGTACATTGACAGCTCCGTGAAATGAAAGACAAATCAGAAGTGAAGTTGAGATTACAGTGGATTAGTGAATTCAGATGGTGTTAAGAGTATTGTGGAATATTGAATTAAAGTGAAAGATTATTGATCCGGTGTTTGTGTGAAGTGAAAGTGTGTTAGACTGAACGTGTTTTCGTAAACATGTAGTTCAAACTAAGTGACTTGTCTTAAAAACATGGAAATGATAAAAATAATGATTGCGTTTTTAAAACAGAGTGAACTTATTTAAAGGCGGGAAGTGTTTAATCGGGCTAGGTTATTGATTTGGCGAGATGGCATTTTATCCACGGAGACCGAAAACCAGAGAAACAAATATATCATTAACTGTGGGTTCGAATCCTGACAGATTAGGGAGGTACAATTTATTTACAGGAATATTTAATTACCCTTTTAAAGTCGTAGGGAGGGGACCAAAATTGAACAAATTACAAGGATTTCGCTAAAAGGAGAAAATGATTAATGTAATGGAATGCCGGTAGGGAGGGGATCGAAAAACTAAACTGATTTAGCTATGTAGAGTGTAACCAGGTAAGCTTCACGCTGAGAAGGAGAGGTGACTAACTGGGTGAGTTTTTATATTATTTATTAAATTTCAGAGGACCCTTTTAAAAGACGGATACAACCGAGGTACAGGAATTAAGTTTACGACACCTGCCGCCCAAATAATGTTATCATTAAAAGGGATGTGCTAGGCGAACTGTCAATCAGCTGTGAGCGAGAGACGAGTCAACGACCTTTTCATATGTAGGCCGATAACTTTTGTTTTAGGGGAATGCCTTGGACCGAGGGTCATAATATCGAGAATTAATCTACCTGCCGATCTGTTATTCTTTTAAAACATTACGAATCAAATCATGACGTTGTCCCTGCGGTAGGTATTGAATCGCCGACGAAATATAAAATACCCATTACAAATTAGGCCAACCAATATAAATTTGCAGTATAAAAATACCTATCTACAGGGTACCTACCACAACACTGGCGTACAATTGAAACAGCGAACACTATGAGGCCGAGAGGCGCGGTGTACAGTTAGTCAAAGGGGAAGTTTTGCTAGCGTATGACCGCCCGAATAGAAAGCGTTCGGATGCAACCAGACAAAACAAAATGAATACTTTTCTTCTGTTATTTGACTTTCTAATTTAATACTTTTCATTTATTGTTTGACTTTCTAAGCTGCGAATTGGGATGCACAAAACAAAACTAGAGTCAAAAGAGGGAGATGATAATCTCCGAAATAAAACTACCAACCGAACAACTTTTCTCAACAGGTACCTTTCGAGAGGTAGGCAGCCTCTTTAAATTAAATGCAAAAATCAAACCAATTATCCGTTTATACCTACCTGAGAGGATAGGTATTCAATAGAAGTTACCCATACCTAATACACGAGGATGCTAGTAACCTCATAAAATAATTACTAGAACCAAATATTAAAGTACAGACAGTCCTCATCCTAAATTTGGCATTTCGAGTAGACCTTACATATATCTCACATGATAATTGGCTGAATGGGTAGGCACACAACCTATCGTTAAAAGCAGGCTAAATGTCGACAAGATCGTCGTGTGTTATATATGTTACTGACCTAGAAAGGGATGTAAATCCCCGACGACGAGGGAGTTACAACGTTTTCTAGAGGTGGCACGTAACTTAGGACCTTACGTGTCACATTTTCGCGACTAGATTCGTGACAAGGGATGTCATGGTTTTCCCCTTCTACACTCAGTAAAGTAGTTTTTCCTGGAGGTGTATGAGATTGGGGCAATTCTGAAATTGGTGATGAGACCTGGTTTTCTTTATTCTGGCGTGACGGTTGCCGATTTGGAACAAGGGGAGACCCGGCCGGTTGCGATATCCAGACACGCAGATATCGATCGCCTTGCTCAAATTATCATCCATCGGTTTTGTTTGGTAAAGAGGAGGAGTCAATCTTAGCTTGATCAAATTCATTTTCCTTCCTCTCCTTCCCCTCCTAAAATATATACATGGATGGCGCCGACAACTAACACCATAAATTTATCGTATGTTTATCACACACATAAAATCTAACACTTTATTATACTCACATAACCATATGACAGGTAGAATCACGTAGTTAGTTGGGGAGCAGGCGACTTAGAAGATAAGGTTTATGAAATGATTTTAAAACACAGCGGTAATGGATTCAACTCACTCTATCTCAAAAGAACCGAGGGATACCACACATACATAGATAACTAGGTTTCTAAACCGAGAAACAAAAAACCAACACAACGTTCGGTGAAGCCTTTTTATACTGAACCGTCACGTGAAATGAGTACGTTCAAGGTCGTACGTCACGTAGACAAACTAGGATGTACACACTTGAAGGGGTGTGTAATAAAGAGAGAGGCAAGGGCTTGAAAGACGGCAGGGAGAACCTTCCTACCCCGGATATATACATAACCAAAGCCTTATGGAAAAGTTACCTATGGGACTTAAAGAAAATTTATCGTAGAAAGAAGAGAAGGAAAAAGTTTGAAGTAGAAAGGGCGTATCATTACAATCTGGACGCAAAACACAAAGCCGTTTGCATAAGAATCAGGGATGTGCCTTCGCCTTTTGCTCTTTGATAAAATACATAATCGTATCATTTGGAACGTCTATTTTTTCATCTGTTATATCTTGCTGGAACTCCGTCGTATTAATAAAGGATAATAAACCAATCATTTTTAAATTTATTCCACTTTAATGGCGTTATTACTAAACGAGTTTTGAATTTCACACAACTCATAAACAACACTTAATATAGGATAAATGGTTGGTTATCAATTGTGAAAAATTGGTTTGTTTGGAAGTAAAATGTAGATAAAGTGAGCATGTTTGGAATGAAAAATGTATGTGTCATTTTGCTGTCCGATGATATTTTTTATCTATTAAAATTAAAAATATTATATTTTTCTATCGCACGTCGCCACCGATCATACATTATCTTTGGATCATACTATCGCACGTCGCAACGGACCACGTGTTAGGTACGCGCGTTGTTTCGTATGTACGGTACTGCTGGAACGAGAAGGAGTGCAGATCACGTAATGCGCTAGGTTATACCGAGTGGCGATGTGTGATAGAAAAACATGTTTTTTGTTTTTAATTGAAAAAGTGTCATCGGACGGCAAAATGATGTCCAAATTTTTACTCCAAATACTCTTAGGAATCGCTGGTAAAAGCTGTGTGTATATAATTTCATTTGTTTTTCAGTTGTTTTACTTTTCTATTATCTTCTTAAAAGCGAAATGTTATATATTTTCTTAAAGATTTCATTATTTTATTATTAATAGGAACAGAGCGGTTGTGACAACCCTCCAACATTGGTCGAATGTAGCGATTCTCAATTGTGCTTGTTATGACTATATATTTAAGGGAGTTTTAATATTAATACTATTCATGTAAAAGAAAGGGAGGAACGACTAAAAAAAAGAAGTTACTTAGTTACAACCAATATTAAAAATTTATTTAAAAAAATGTATAAAGTTAAAGGTTAGTCTTAATCTAGGCTTAATAATAGTCTTAAATTATAATTCTTATCTGGAACCGCGGATCTCCACGTTCGCACTTATCACCGATAACACAAGCGGCAACTTGGGTTGGATCCGAAGGGCGGAATTAGTTCAGCCTGGGCCAAGGCTCCGAAGGGCGGAGTCGGCAGGCAGCGACTCCTGAGAGGGCAGCTTCCTGGGCGGAAGAGCCTCGGCGACCGCTCCAAGGGGGAGGGCAGGAGGTTTCTCGGCGGAGGCGAGACGGTAACTCCTAAGAGGGCAGCTTCCTGGTCGAAAGAGCCTCGGCGCCGCTCCAAGGGGGAGGGCAGGAAGTTTCTCGGCGGAGGCGAGACGGTAACTCCTGAGAGGGCAGCTTCCTGGTCGGAAGAGCCTCGGCGCCCGCTCCAAGGGGGAGGGCAGGATATTTCTCGGCGGAGGCGAGATGGTAACTGCCGAGAGGGCAGCTTCCTGGGCGGAAGCGCCTCAGCGACCGCTCCAGGAGGGGGCGAGATGATGACTCCCGAGAGCCAAAAAATCAACTGTTGGTTGCGGAATCTGTCTTCAGTTGCGCGATCCGGCGACCGTAGCACGCCTGTGGTGGGGTGCTGGAACTAAAGTGGTTCCGATTTACACCACTTCGGTACGTTGTCTGAGTCCGTGGCACTGGCATCGCCATTCTCACCGCTAGATTTATTATTATTTTAAAATATGTTAAAATGACATTATTTTGTACAAAAGACCTTCAAACAATTGTCATATAGTCTAGCCTTGGGCGAAGGTTTTTATTGCCGGGTCGCTGGCTTAACGTTTCCCATTTCAGATTTACGACTTTATGGGTGTATTTCTAAGTTGGCTTCCTAAATTTTTATTGCGGTCACCGGCCAGGCTATTCACTAAATATTTAAGGTCTAATGATGCGGACTGCCGCCTCAATCTGCGTATGAAACTACAGAGACTAATGCTGGCGCACGTGTTCACTTTGATCTTTCTGTGAATTCAAGTCACGTAGATACCTAGGGACATAATATCATGCTCATCGTTGTTTACTGGGAAGTAAATTATGAAACATTTATAAAAGTGTCTTAACTAAATATTCGACTCTGAAAATAGAAGAAATTTATTTTGTCGAATTTGGACTTCGCAAATTTGTTCATAACGTGGCGAGTAATTTGCGCTCCCATTTAAAAATGTCTATTCATTCAAAAGCAGATTTTACTTTTAAGAACTAAATGGTGATATTATAATGCGAGATGCATATATACTGTCAGATTGATTTATTGAAGAATCAGTCAGCTTTTCCCTGTGCGTTCCCCAACTGTTGATTTTACCCCTCACCTTTAAGTTCTAGTCTATTAATATTCATATGTCTGTGGAACGTACGCATTGGCAACCTTCGATGAATGTGTTTATTTGTTTACTGAATCAAATTAATAATTTAACAATAATAACAACAAGTAAATGAATGGGTGCTCTACCAATATTAGGGTCTTTATTTTGCAGTTTCTTTTTTGGCTCTTTTTTTGTTTTCCCAAAAATGTATTATGAGAGAGATTGATATGTCCCTAGATATCTACGTGACTTGAATTCACAGAAAGACCAATTTGAACACGTGCGCCCGCATATGTCTCTGTGATTTTACACTCAGATGGAGGCGGCAGTTCGGATATTATTAGACTTTAAATATTTAGTGAATAGCTTCGTCGGTCCCGCAATAAAAAAATAGAAAGCCAACTTAGAAATACACCCATTAGTCGGCAGATTTAGCTCTAGACCCTCATCAAGTAGTAAATCTGAAATGGGAACGTTAAGCCAGCGACCCGGCAATAAAAACCTTCGCCCAAGGCTAGGCTTTATTGTAATTCTTTGAAGGTCGTATTAAAAAACGTAATTTTAAAATATTTAACATTAAGTATAAATCTAGATGTAAGAGTAATTGTCAACTTAGATTAGAAATTTAATTGCAACCAGATACCAATTCAGTGTATGCATGCATAATATTAAGATACCTAATATATATTAAGATTTTGAACCGTAAGTTAATCCGAATCAGCCAGACAGCGCAATCTAGCGGTGCGAATGGCGATGCCAGCGCCACGGACTCAGACAACGTACCGAAGTGGTGTAAAGCAGAACCACTATAGTTCCAGCACCCCACCACAGGCGCTACGGTCGCCGGATCGCGCGGGTGAATACAACTGATTCAGAATACTCCACAGTCACGATCTCGCCTTTCAGGAGTCACCATATCGCCTCCGCCGAGAGACCTCTTGCCCTCCCCCTTGGAGCGGTCGCCGAGGCTCTTCCCGTAACCCCGCGAACTTCCGCCCAGGAAGCCAGAGTGGTCGCCAGACTTCCGCCCAGGAAGCTGCCCTATCAGAAGTCGCTGCCTGCCGACTCCGCCCTTCGGCCCAGGCTGAACTGATTCCGCCCTTCGGAACCAGCCCAAGTTGCAGTTGTGTTAGCAGTGATAAGTGCAAACGTGGAGATCCGTGGTTCCAGAATCATCGTAAAGGGAAGTGTCTGCACAATTTTTGCATAATTATCTCGTATCGTGACCCAACTCTTAAAGACAGTGAATGAACAATAATTTAGGATTAAGTAAAAGGACAATTAATTTTAAGAAGACTAGTATTAAGCTTAGTCTAAGACTAACCCTTAACTTTATACATTTTTTTAATAAATTTTTAATAGTGTTTGCAACTAAGTAAATTCTTTTTTTTACTCGTTCCTCCTTTTCTTTTACTTGAATAGTATTAATATTAAACTCCCCTTGAGTATAGTTATAACAATATAATAAAGTTATGCATACGAAAAACAACGAATCATGTTGCGTGAATTTATAAAACCAAAAAGATTGTTGACTGTTCGTAGAAACTTCCGTACAAAATGTTAATGCACCTGCGACACTTGCTAAACAATTTCGAATCCAGTCAAAATTACATTAAATTTTTTTTTTATGTGACCATATCTCCGCTAATTTACCAAAAACACGTCGGTGACGCAACCAGTCACTTGCAACTCCGTCTGCGCATTTTCAATTGCCAGTTGCCCATAGAAATGTCAGTTTGTAAGAAGTTTACGATTTGTCTATGACAAGAGCTGTCAGATTACGATATGTCCGAACAGGAAAACATTAAATTTGTTCAGGAGATTGAAAAATTCCCGTGTATTTACGACTATAGCCTTCCTGGTTATGCAAGAAAAGAAAAAAATAGTGGCGGCTTCATCATCAGTTGAATCTGCAGACATTTTTAACGCAATGTGATAGTGACAGATGACAGCTGAAGGGTTCTTCTTCATTCTATGCATAAATGAACCACTCACTAGATCAATATCTTCGGGTTTTTCGTACTGAGCCCATGGGTCCAAAATTTTGCCATAGATAAAAGTCTGCTCCTGAAAAATATACGTCACTACACGACATACTCACCATCGACTAGGACATAAATCAACTATCTAGACTAGGATAGAAACTATAAAAAAGGCGTAACCATAGACAATATAATTCTCATTCGGAGCCAACCCCATTCGCTAGCCTAAAATCGGCCAATGACAGCGGCCTATAAATATACATGAAGTGCGCACTGGTTTGTGGAAAATATACGTCACATAGCCATAGAGATTTACCGTGTCTTTTTTTCTGACCCACTTTTTTCTCGGAGTTATACCCCCCTGATTCTATGCATAAATAAACCACTCTATTCTATGGTTAAACATGGGTTAAACCATAAACAAAGCACTAACGGTTAAACACGCTTAGATAATTTGTGAAATCGTAAACTTAGGTAGCGCCGCACAGGGGAGTCGCTATATGCACAGCGACTAGTCGACAGGGGGCGTGGCCAACATATCCGAGCATACCCGAAATGAAGTGTTTCGGCGCTTTAAGCTGCTGCCACACGCAAAGCTCACATCAAAAGTTAATGTACAGCGCATCATCTTTTCTACCGACACACGACGCTATCAAATATTTCTTCCTATGGTAGGAGAGGGGGTCAGTTGAATTCGAGAGCGGCAGAGGAACATAATTTCATCTGTCAAAGTGACAACTTTACTTACTGACAGCTTGAGCACGTTTTCGAAATGGATGATACTTGTCGCCTATTGCTGGATCTGTTGGACAGCTCATCCTCAGATGATGATGCCGCCAACTATATAATTATAAATGCTATTTATAAACTTTTTAGATTTTAAACAATCTGCGCGTAAATAGCGCATTTTCACATAACCTGACATAACCTCTCCGTCGAATCAGGAAATTCGCAGTTCGCACGCCGATCGACGAAAGCGACATATAATAAATTATTGTAAAATAAGCTCACGTCGATTTCCAAAAATGTCGAAGGCAAAGGCGGCAAGGACCAACACCAGGGCAGGGAACGAGAAGAGAGCACGAGAGCTGACGAGAGCAAACCAGATTACCCAGGAAAACAATTGAAAACAATCAACAAACGAACAAACTAGAAGCTTCTCTATGTAGGTATCAGGCCGTCCAACTTTATCAAAAAACCGAATGATATTACCATATAAACATACTGTGTTAAAAATATGATTAATTTTGAAAGGGCGAAAATTTGTTTACTTCAAATTCAAATATTGATTATATTTATATTTTAAATATATGTTAAGTATGTTTGCCAAATAAAGTTTTTTTTTTATGTTTCTAAATTTACTAGCACACATGACGATATGAGCTAACATAATAAATAAGAAATGCATTATTAGGCTGCTTATGTCATGGCTGTCAAAGGGAACACGGAACTTAGTTGGTAGCTCCGTAATTAAAATGACCCCCTCTCCTTTTTACGGCGGAGAGGGGGACGCGTAACTTTTCAAATATCGCGTCGGGAGCGGTTACGTAAAATAAATTCGGTTAGCGAAGTTCAGAACCACACTTATAGCGCGTTATCTTTTTACGTGTGTCGGGTCTGTATGGGATTGTATGGCGAGCGCTATTGTGCTTCATATTATCTGTTGATGTGAGCTTTGCGTGTGGCAGCAGCTTTATTTGAAATTGGTTCTCCGCTCACTTTTTTTTTGTGACGTCACGGTCGAGCATTTCCGAATATTGCCGAGCAACCGATAGCTGATTTTCATCTTTCGTTTCATACGATTCTTGCACCTTGATTTCATTTGGTTAGATTACATTACTATAGGGCCAATATCATAAAGTCGATTCCAAAGCCTTAATAAAGACTGTTTGGTATGGCGACCACATTCTAATTCCTGCAAATATAATTAACTTTTGGACAATAAAAGACTTGTGGTAGGCCCTATGTTCAACTTTTGTACAGATTCGTATTAGGCCTATATATACTCAAAGTATCTAATCTTTTTACATTACAAAACAGTACACCTATGGGAAAGTAAAACTAGCATTATTTGGAGTCTATGTGAAAATTTGGATGTCATATAGCATGTTGAAGGATAAGTGAGCAATGAAGGAAGTTGGGCAATTCATTGATACGTATTTGATATTATTTTATTAATGGAAAGTAATACATTACACCACACAAAGTAAATATAAACATTGAGGGAACAAACCCCTTTAAAAACATGACAGATAAACCCTGAATTGAGCCGATCAGGTTGAAGCAATTGCGTGTACAAATGAAGGAGTTATCATTTTTTTAAGAAAAAATTGTATGGCACTGACATTAAAAATGAGGCTATGTCTGGAATCATAAGGTTAGCCATTATATCCTTACACACAGATATACTACCATTTGTATTTTTTTACATACTTCATATTGTGGCGCAACTTGCGCTTTTTTTTAAAATCCTTAAAGTTGAAAAAAACTTTTTTTATGTTGATGATTCATTTTAATGCTTAAATTCTTTACATATGAGTATGCTTTGTCTAGTTTACAATATTTCATTTACATTGCAAGCCAAAACAGCTTAAGAAATCACAAAAGTTTTTTTTTATTTATTGTTTTTGTGTTTAATTCGTAGAACTCCATTTATTTTTGAAAAATTTAATTAAAATTAAATTTAATAATAATAAGTTATTTTCAATTTCTGCAAGTATTTTATTTTGTATTTTAGTTACAGCTGTTCCGACTTGTAAGGTCATTCTCAAACTGTGGGTAGGCAACAATCAGACGATTATAGGATTTTAAATGTCAATAGTATCTAAATTGAATTTATTACCGGTACAAACCAGTGCGTAGTTCATGCATGTTTATACGCCGCTGTCAAAACAAATAGTTGTATGAAAATGTCGAAAACTGTTAAAGTTCAGTGCGATGTGAAAGGATGTACAGACACTACATCAATTCGTCACAGGTTTCCGTGTTTTAAAGAGTGCCAGATTTTGTTTCATGAATGGTCGTGGAGGATTAATAGATTAGACTTCATTCAGAACAGTGCGTGGATTTGCCTTGGTCTCGGTGTATAGAAAACAAGAAACTTGATTAAAACAATACTACAGGTACGAATCTCTCTTTGTTTGTTCCTAATGTATTGTATAACTTATCTTAATTTAACCTCAGAATTGAATCTATTTTCGTTTTTAGACCGTACCTGTGACGAGAGTATTGTGCCAGGATTCTACAGCGCGTATAGTGATGCACTCCAAGATCATGATTACATTTTACAAGGTTCAAATGTCTTCTATATTACATCGACTTACCTTATTAATTTTATTCATATTATTATTTAACCAACGTTTTTATTTCAGAGCGTAATTTCTTCCCCAAACCCAGCGGTGTGCCCGTTGCTGCCAAAAGGGTATCAGAAGATTATGAAGGTATACATTATTTTCATATAAGGTATGTGAAAGGAAATAATATTCTATGTTTTGCTATGTAATATGTAGACCATTTCTTCAATAAGATTTTTTTTTCATATATTTTCAGAATTGTTCCTGGAACCAGCAGCATTGTACCTACACGTAAAAACGATGGTTTTCTGCGTAAGAATATTTATAACTTTTTTTTTCATAATTTTTTGGTAGCCTTTGTTTTGAATAATGTAATCGTGTTTTTATAGGTAAACGAAGGTGCAATTTAAGATACATTGGGTCAACTGCAACCCTTTCTCCAAAGAAAAAGATGTTGTATTTGGAGCTTTTGAGGACCAGGCGTCAACTAAGAAAATCGCAACAAAAAGCTGATGATTCTACCATTCTTTTGTCTAATGTTGCTGATTTTATTTATACTCATTCCACCTCTTACACCTTAAATTCAAATGTAACTTCCTTTTTAACTATACCTGATGTAGAAGCCCAATTTGGGAAAATTTGCAATTCATTTTCCTTACAAAAATTTATTATTGACTCCTGTGTTGCAGGATTTTTATTAAAAAAAGGTGTTAAAAGTGATCGAAGGCAATCATTAAAAAATAGATTTCGTAATCTAACTTTGTACATTTGTTGTGAAGTTCGCTTGGCGAGTCACATGTTTACGAAGTAGCTCTGAACAAGTCGGCGTTTGGACTAAAATGAGGACATACCACACAGGTAAAATCATAAATAAACCACTCACTAGATCGATATCTTCGGGCTTTTTGTACGTAGCAATTTGGTCCTCTTAACCATAGATATGCCATATTTAGACAAATTTTATGCATACAACAAAAGTACGTCACACACCATCGACGAGGATAGAGGAAACAAAAAAAGGAGCGACCATAGACAATATAATTCTCATCCGGAGCCTACCACATTCATTAGCCCAAAATATTATTTTAAAATATTCCCTCACAACAAGGGATATCCGACAAAGTGCTGATTAAAAACTCAGCTCAATCAAATAATTATTGAAAACATCTGGCCAAATCACATTTTCACAGATGGTTCCAAACTCAGTCAGGACTGCGGGGCCAACGTCTTTTGCCTCATAGAAAATTGTTTCCCATACAAACTTCAAAAATAAAGCTCAATTTTCTCTGCTTAGTAATCATAAAAGCTCTTCTATTCGTCAAATCATTAAATATTAAAAACGCACTCATCCTTTCAGAATAGCTTAGCTCACTACAGAAAATAAGTGCATCCCCACTCAATTCGAGTAGCGACGTTATAATCTGAGGGACCTACTGCATTCCATGTCACTAGCTCTTGCGTCAGTGGTTCTGGCCTGGATTCCTGGACACCTCGGTTTTACTGGAAACGACTTGGCTGTAGAAGTGAGTCGTTCGCGAACGAGTCGGCTCAGTGAACCGGATCTTTTTGCGGATCCGTAAGATCCGGTTCCCAAATCAGCCGCTCACTCGTTCGCGGATCAGTAGTGACTAGAATATTTGTGGGGAATATGTGGGCAGAATTACTGCAACTGAAAAACGGCGACATTAGGCCAAGATCCGCTCAATTGAGTCGGTTCACTGAAGCGGATCTTTCAAGTGAACGGGAACTAGTGAACCGGCTCCCTCAACTGAGCCGCTTCGCCCATCTCTACCATATCTCTACTTGGCTGATTATATTTCTAAGGAAGCCACTGCCCATTAATTGATATCCCTATTCCGGTTAGTACAACTCCAAAGGTCCTATGAATGGAAAACATCCTCTCTGATAAAGGGTCACGTACCCTCATGAATTCAACCTTCTATTCCTGTTAAGCCTTTATTTCACAAACACACTGACTTGCTTAAAAATATATTTCTTCCACAGCCCGAATGCGGCTGGGTCACACTTGTTGTCTTAGGACGGGTTGTTTCGGAGAATTTGAACAATTCATCAAATTTCAAAGTTAATTTTCAAGTTCTGTGGAAGATTTTTTCAAGTTCTGTTTTTATTTCAGTTCTGTCAAGCAACTAGCCTATACTGATATAATAACAGAACTTGTATAGGACATTCACAGAACCCGTCAATGAACGTTGAAATTTGATGAATTGTTCAAATTCTCCGAAACAACCCGTCCTAAGGATGTTGTTATATCTAGTTTATTGTTAATATTTCATCGCAAGTACCTACTTGTTGAACCAGCGCTTAAATAAAATATTTCGATGTTTAAAAATTCTATTTCTGATACTGTCCGTGGTAGAATTCCACGACCATAACATTGAAACCATAATGAAAGAGCGAATTTATTCCAATGTAATAATTTTTTGATTGGATAATTATAAAAGGTGCATATTTTTATTGGAAATTGTTATTTTAGGTTAGGTTAGGTTAGAATAAAGGAAGGAAGTTTATAATTGTTTCAATATATTATTTAATATTAATTGCGATTTTTTGTGTCTGTCTTCCGCAACCAGACTATGTATATTAATAATGTATCATTGCCCCCTGGAAATCAGAGCGCAAAAGGAACAGTGGGTGGGTGAGTTTGTAACACCGCATTTTTGTTTTTTTAGACTGAATTGCCAGGCATAAAATCTGGCAAATCTTTTTACTGCATGGAAAAAACCATACAGCACATTCTTTTAGTAGTGTGAAGAACACGGACCTTTTACATTACACGGTCACAGCACTAGAGATAAGTAGGTTCTGCGTTTTGCAGGAGGCCTCCTTTTAAAAGAACTCGAGTTCTAGGAGTGGGTCCAGGTTCCGAGTCCTGGGTACGAACTGTATGACGCACGTGAAATGCATGCTTTCGCATTACTTAGTTTTTAGTCATTGAAGCTTACAACAGCAAAACATGACCACTGTGAAAAAAACATATACACAGCAAACAACCATATAATTATAACGTATAATCCATAGTATGAAAAGAACACAGCATTTTTTGTATGTAGTTATTTTGCCAGAGATAATAAAACAAAATAATTCAGTGTATTATTTTATTAATTATAATGATTAATACTGTAATACTTACAAGAAATGCACTAGTTGGAAACTTACAGAAGAGTTTGCTTGTAAGGAAGTGATAATAATTTAGTATTCATACAACAAGGGTCACTGTGTTTCATATTTATAAACTATATCATTAATTTCATCTATTTTCTTAACACTCAAAGGTTAAGATTTGTTACTGGGACATTTATCCACATAAAAATATTATTTTTTTCATTTTAATCAAACTAAGGCGATTTGTTTCAAAATATATATATGTATATACAAATTGGAGAGCCTTATTCTTCTGACTTGTGCTTACAAAATGGCTAGAGTCATGACCTACACTCATTACAACGATGTAAGGAAACTGTCACATAAATTTAATCTTGGATTCATCACACTAAACAATGGTTGCTTCTTTAACACGAGTCCATTAGTCGTATCACATTATTCCACTGCCTTAATAATGTAGTTACATGTTACATTGGTTGCATTAATATATAGCTGCACACGGCACTACAAGGAATGCTTCTTCATTTCTCACTTTAGGGTGGTTATTCAATCTAATTACATATTCAGCCGTTGAAAAATAGAACTGGTTTACACAACTATCTACGTCGACGCTCGAGTTACGCTATTTAAATGTTTTAAACCATACTAACGACAAACTCCCCGTGTATGTATTAGCATTCAGGGTCTCAAGGTTAAATTTCCGAGTAGGGTGTCATTGCATTGTAATTAAATATTATTTCCTGATAAACAATTCAAGACTTGGGGATGAATTGAAACATTATTATGGGACAAATTGAATCCCCGGCTGAGAACCTGAGATTAGCTTTCAATTAAAATCATAAGGAGTAACAGACAATAGTTTTTAGAAAAAGTTTGTTTTACTAAAATTGGTACTACATATAAATAATTTAAGTCATGTCATTTTAAAATTGTCATTATAAATGAAATACAACTAAATAAGGTCAAAGAAGCAATTAAAAAAACGAAATGAAGTTTGTTTAGTGTTATTTATATGACAGACAATAAATTAATAGATAAGTAAGAAAACAATAGTTTGTTTCGCAAATAAAGGGAAGATCATACATAGCAATAGTCTGTTCCACTGCGGGTGGCTGAAGCCCGCCTGTTTGGTTACCGGGCCGCTATCATACCGGCGGAGATACAGCGGAGAGTGCGGCCCGGCACTCAGACGGGCCCATGACCGAGAGAAAGGCGCAAGGGTGACACGTCATATCATCAAACATTCAAGAATCGGCAAAAGCCACAATCCCTGATCTTGTTGTGTGTTTTGTTTGGCATGTTTAAATATTATTATAAAAATTAATAAAATATATATTAAAAATTTTGATGTAATCCTAATAAATATTTAATCTGCACATTGACTGTTTATAATCTGCTCAATTCGTTTAATAATAATATTATAATAGCTTTGAAAACTCTTTTACCGGAGTTTAGTAAAATGCTTCAATAAAAAAAATCAGTCTTTTTGTACAGAGAAACAATGAATATCACATACCACGTTTGTTTGTTTTGTTTGTTTGCACACACGCACTCACACAATAGTTTACTTAAATATATAAGTAAGATATGGTGTCAACCTTTCCCCTGGACATTAGATAATGCTTGTTTGCTTGCCGCCTGCTCCTGCTACCTACTTAGCGTTATATCACAGATAGTTACCGAGGTGGGTGATGGTCTATAGTGCCCTTCTATAGCAAGTACAGTACAGTACAGTACCGTACCACAGTACCACGCCTTCTGCTCCGTAGCCGTAGCGTACTCCACTATATGAAACTCTCTACAACGTAAATATGTATTTCCACATTACACTAAGAACATATTATGTTTATGTACAGGACCCTCAGGGGTTAGATACAGTTAACAGATCATTGTATTTGACTCTGACAATACACGGCCACCATACTTCAGTCAGTATACACGGCCGTTTACTTCAAATATACTTACAAATAAACACAACATAAGGAAACAATAATATTGTAATGGTCACTTCTTAAGACGAGCTTACAGCGACGTGTGAAAACTGGTGAAATGCGAGTGATTAAACCTTAAAACTATCGAGATAATATACTACATTTCCAAAATGGCTCAAGGTATTCTTAAATCATTTTATATTTGCAACAAACATTCTGAATCACTTCAATTAATTAGTGAAAAAATATATGTATTTGGTTCACCGATATTTGCTTGCGAAATGTTAGTTTCCCCAGAGTTCACTGGAATTACAAAGCGTACAAACTACTCACAAATTGACCCATAGAATGCTGCAATCGCATCTTATATCACAGACATTTTCATTTCCAAATACTTTTTATTCTTTGGACTATTCAGGATATTATTATTGTACTTTCTCGGGGCATTTGATACTTCACTAGAGCTCTGTCTTCAAGCACACATAATACTCTGCTCCAGTGATGGGACCTAACTTGGGACCTTCACTCAGGACGACAGGCTTAGCTTAGCTAACAACCACGCTAGTCACTCACAAGTCAACCAACATATATTCCAAACAAGATATTCATTTCTTTAAATAGTTAACTAAACAAACATTTTACAGCATTGACTCAACTTTCTTATAATTAACATATTTTCACATTGCACTTCTTAACTAGATGTCAAGAGCCTATTTTATCTGCACTCCGGCATCGCTTTGCAAATATCCAATAAATATTTTAAAATATTATAGAAACCCCGTAAAAATACTTCTTCTATATGTTTCGTGCATTTCAAACAGCATACAGACAAAAAAAGGCACCCAGGGAATATAATAGGGTACCACATGAACTACGCTACAGTACATATCAACAGTATTCTGTATTACAGTTAGGTTCACTACTACATAGACTTATCTCTCCAGGCGGAGGTAGCAGCTTCTCATCCAAACATCAGAACAACGCACATGACATAATACCAAACCATAAAATAAGAGAAAACAGTGCATTTTCCACATCCATTAAACACAAGATAAGAAAATAACTAAAACTAGGGGAGATTCCAACCAGCTCGCGACAGAATGAAACTCAGCGGGAAGAGGCATTCAGCTCTCAAGTAGTCACATAGAAGCTTCCAAGCGTTTAGTACTAATAGGGTACATTGGGGGATATTATTAGCAAACGAGAACTAGGCGAGAGTCATCCGTCTGTGAGGCGGAGGTGGAGGCGGAACCTGTCTACTGCTACTGCTGTACGGGTGTGGCCGCCGGGTAGGCCACCATGGGCGGGGCCAGGAAGCTGTGCGGGAAGGGGGCGGCTTGGTAGCCGCAGCCTCCTCGGTTGGCCTGGAAGAACTTGTTGTCTGCAAAACACACACACATGTTATATTATGTTCGTTATAACACACTTGCTTTGCTGTGCTTAAGAATAAATGCATTATGGCACAATAGTATTACAGGCTAAAGAATTATTCAAGGATACGGTGCAAATATAAAACAGTGAAGCAGTTGTGCACTAATAGTGATGAGTGAAGTAATAATAAAGCGGAAACTACAAGTCAAGGGGAGAAAAATCAATTTGACACAGCGCGCCGTGACCTTTAAAGGACCGATGTTAGCCATTTGCCACATATATTCCCGGGAAAGATATTCAAAAGCAATAACAATAGTATTAATATCATAAGCAGAGTAGTAATTTGAAATCTTTCAGGAATATAAATGATGAATCGCCAAGATGGTGTTGGTTGGTTGGGTGTTCAGTACTGGACTCACTGATGATGGACTGCATCTGAGCGTCGTGCGGGACCATGTGGTGGCTGTAGGGGTGCGGCGCCGGTGCGTAGTGGGCGGAGTGGGCTGCTGGGGGTTGCGGGGGCGAGCCCAGGGGCGGAGGAGGGCTGCAGTAGGACGAACGCCCGCCCCCGTTTGCACCGTTATACCGGTTGTTCGGATTGTTATATCTCATACCGTTGTCTGTAAAGCCATTTTCATATATATATAAATTCGTTCGTTCGGTTTTTGTCACCGCTTCTTCAGTTCATCAATGCTATTTGCCAATTGTTTGTTAGAATCTTATTCATGAATTTTTTTGTAAATTAAATTGAAAAAGTAAAAAATTTTGACAACTATTTCCCGATGGTTGTGTAGATATCAGTTTCAGTTTACCCATTCTGGGGGAACTCTTTCCATCCACGCTCTGTTTCAATTCTTTGATATTTCTTTAGCCGATAACTATGAGAGACTATCACACGAATTTGAACAAATAAAATCAAGCTAAAGAAATAAAAGAGTAGCGGTGAAAAAGGAAAATATCAAAAAATAAAACCAATAATAATAATATACAACCTCAACCATATTGTACAATCTAATTTTGTTTTCCACCACTTGTATTAATATGGTTGATACTTCAGCATTATACAGGTCGGCAAAATAATGTTCAGGGCGCTGCGTTTCTTTAAAAGATTTAAAATGGCACCACCAAGAAGGCTCAAACAAAAATTAATGAATGGCACTTCTTCCACAGTAACAAGTATTTTGGCGACTACCACTGTATCTGCGCGGAGGTTCTTACACAGGGACACATTGCAATAGCGATGCCAGTCGAAATCATTACGAAGAAATATTATAGTCTCATCGTTACCCGTGTCAGACATATTGTAACAATGCGTGTGCATGTGTGATCAATACTAGGAACAAAACTGTCAACAAAAAAATTACAGCAATTGTAAGGTTATGAAAGCTAGTTTTGATGTTTTGAGAGGCGGTTTTCGTGATTTCAGTAGTGACGTGTACGGGCTGTGCGCGACAAGTTGTTTGCGACGTGAATGAAACATCAGTATCGGATACTTGCGCATCAAAGTGCATATTTTTACATTAACTAAATGGTGTTCAGAAATTAGTGGTACTTTCCAAAAGAATATGGTTATATTCTTTTTATTTTATTAATACATTAGAATAATTTTACAATAAAATATTATTTGGTAATGTGAGTCACACCGGGTGCTTTACCCGTGCTGAGTTTTATGACAATATGTTCAACCGTTTTTTTATTATTTAACGCTTTGCGAGGAAGTTAATTACATGGAAAGGTCAGCTTTTTTTGTATTTCTGGAATTTATGTATCAAAATAGCAATTTCTTAGATTTAAAAAAAAACTTTAATAAAAATTATAAAAAAACCCAAAAAGTTATGAATTTAAAAAAACCTTAAAAGTTATAAATTTAAAAAAACCTTAAAAAAAATTGTTGTCATTTGTCCATTGGATGTCGTTATTGTTTATTTACAACGACCTGTCAAACTTGAAAATGAAACATAACATCAAATCTGAATGGTTACAATTGTTTCAAAATCAGCGTAAATCTACTAAAATATTGTTTACATTTCATCAAATTTGTATACTTCTTTAACCGCTTAATGCTTTTGAACTAAATGCGTTCCAATTTCTGCTGGCCCAAGTGACGCTCGCTGGTTTCGACAAGGCTCGTCGAAGTTAGCATGTTATGATATGTATTTTAAGCCGTTTGCCTCAGATATCGGTCGTGTTTTTGAGCTGCTTATTTCGTTTTAACATTTTTGTGTATGTATGATATGAATGCATCGTTTTATTAAACCTGATTTTTTTAAAACACTTTTTATAAAAAAAAACCCTAGCATTAAGTGGTTAAGTTAGACACGAGTTTCCTGGCTGAAATTTCTGCTTAATGGTGCCAAAATATGCAGCAAATCACTATTTGCGTGTAGTCAAAAGAAAAAATAGAATAATATTTCTGGACAGATTTCTGACAACAAACTAATTTCCAAGATACAAAGTGAGTTACTCGGTGTTGCCACAGTGATAATTTTTTTAGAACTATTTGATTAAATTTTTAAAGTATTTTGCCGGACTGTAAAAAGCTCAACATAATAATATAAATCTACAAGTGTAAAGAGAGTGCTGGATACAGATTAGTTTATGAAGCAATACCAACCATTCTACTTGACCAAGATGAAAGGAGGGGCTTTAACATTACACTAAATCATTTTCTAATTTAATAATTTTGCAAGCGAAAATGAATTGTGTCGATTGCCCACTATGAAGAGGTATAAACATTGAGATTTAAAAAAATAAATAATAAGCATGCAATATATAGTGAAAACAGGTTGGAGACTGACAGGCATGTTAAAATAATCATTACAAATCAAAAAATGTTCTAATTAAAAACCAGCCTCCAATGTTTCTGGCATCTATAATCTTATGCTTTATTTATAGCACCTTTTACAGTAAAGATTTAGCCAAACCAGAAGAGTGCTTGGGTGCTAGCTGTAGCTGTTGTCTAAGGTAAATACATAACGAGCACAAAGCAGTGGTAATTCATCAGAAAGGAGCAGTGCTCGTTACGGAAGTCCCTTCAGTCCATGGTGTCATATCAACATTATTCTTTTATGTTGGTAACACGCAAACTTTCAAAATATCAACTATTCAATAGAATGAAAATAAGGATTTAATTCCATAATGAGCACTGCTGGGGGGGAATTGTGGGGGCACTGAGGTGGTGTGTACTCACTGTAGTTCCTCTGGCCGTTGTTGTAGTTGGGAGCGGGGTATGCGCCCTGGTAGGCGTTGGGGGGCTGCTGGTACGGCTGCTGCTGGTACTGCTGCTGACCCTGCTGGTGTTGGTAACCTTGCTGGTAGCCGCCACCAGGCTTGTGATAGTTGTTCTGGCGGTACTGCTGCTGGTGCGGCTGCGAGTTGAAGCGCGGGGGCTGTGGGCCCTGGGGACGCTGGTAGGGTGGGGGAGGAGAGTGCTGCTGGCCGGGAGGGTTGGACCACTGGTTGGAGCGCGGCTGCTGTTGCTGCTGCATCTGACCCGAGGATCCGCCCTCCTTTTTCTGCTGCCAGCGGTTGCGGCCTGTGTATCCTGTTGTACATTTTAAATATTTACTTCAACGTCTAATGAGCACAGCAAGAAAAGTAAAACACTATTATTATTAAACTTGAAACCCTACTAAACCCACACAAAAATATAATTATTTTTCCCATTACTTGATGAATCTATAACCGAGTTTCAGGGTGCATTTCCAATTATAATTTATTAGTATATATAACATAATATCATAATAAAATGGGTCTCCCGAAGACCCCATTCATTAGTTCCACTAGCACCATTTGCGAGCTTCCCCAAAGATAACAGAATTCCTGGAGGAAACGTCAACTAATATGTTGATAGTGATTGTTTGGCAAAAGTAATGAATGGGGAAAGACTCACCCTTGTTGTTGTACACTCCATTGCGTCCCACCAGCTCTAGGAGAGCAGGAGTGGGTGTCTGGCCGCCCTCCATCATGACGGCCACCAGCTCACGTGCCTGGCGCCCATTGCCGGGAGTGAAGAAGGTGTAGGCCGTGCCGGTCTGCTGGCAACGTCCCGTACGACCTGGAATATTAAATGCAAAATTTTACTTAAATGTACTTTAACCCATTCCCTATCTAACAAGGCCTTCCCTCCGGGCAGCTATAATTTATACTACATACTTATTAAATTGAGACAATTGATTTATAGAACCCTCATAAATGACATTGTTTATTTTTAGTCTTTAACATAAGTACCTATGAATCAATTTGAACATAACATTAAAAAAATATAAAAACCAAAAAGATCAGTACTAAATTTTTAATACGTACACCAATAAAAGCAGCACAAGTCTTCACAAAAATTAATTCAGTTTCAGTCAAAATAACTTGGATAACAAATGGGATAAGTTAAGGAAATTTGGACCAAGCGGATTAATTTATGAAATATTTCTTATTTTAATGGACAGGCACATAAGGGACGGGGCACTGAAAGAGAAGCCCCTCCACGAGTTACAGTTTGCTTACCAAGCAGGTAAGTCAGTCGACGCGGCACTGCACAGGTTGGTGTACAAACTGGAGCAGGCACAAGCGACTGGGGAACTGGCGGTAGGGTTATTCCTGGATATAGAGGGAGCATTTAACTGCACCACTATTAAATCCATTGATGAAGCGGCAGAAAGACATGGACTAGACAAAACAACCAGAAGGTGGCTGAGGAACATGCTCTCAGGCCGGATACTTACGGTGACAAGGGGTGAGGTAAGCATCAAAGTGCTGGTGACACGAGGGTGTCCACAGGGAGGGGTCTTATCACCCTTGCTGTGGAGTCTGGTAGTGGACAACCTCATCCGGAAACTCAACAACAGGGGCCTATATACGCAAGGGTATGCGGATGACATTGCAACCATAATAAGGTGTTGGGATGCAGACACAACCCGAGGCCTTATACAGTCAACACTGGCAACAGTGGAAGAATGGTGTGAAGAAACAGGACTGTCAGTCAACCCAGACAAGACAGAACTAGTAATCTTTACACGTAAACGGAAACTAGAAGGATGGAGCAATCCAACCTTCTATGGAAAGGAATTAGAACCCTCTGACACGGTTAAGTACCTCGGAGTCATCATAGATGCCAAACTGAGCTGGAAAAACCAGGTGGAAACTGTAGGCAGAAAGGCCTGTGTTCTAATGTGGTCAACTAGGCGAATCTGCGGCAGAACGTGGGGTCTCAAACCTAAAATGATGCAATGGCTTTACACAGCCGTTGTAAAACCAAGGATCATGCACGCAGCCCTGGTCTGGTGGAGGAGAACAACACTGAAAACAGTGATGGTCACACTCAATCACATACAGGGACTTGCATGCAGAAGCATCACAGGAGCCATGAGAACCACTCCAATACTAGCCATGGGAGTGCTGCTGAACCTACCCCCACTAAACATAGAAATAGAGGGGGCGGCGATGGCGGCAGCCTACAGGTTACATTGCAATGGCCAATGGAGAGGAGAGTTGCCCAGAAACAGTCACACGGAGATAGGAATAAAACTGAGGGCAATTAGTCCGACAGCTGGGATGAAGCAGGACGGCAAACAAGCCGAATACTTCTTCGGACAGCTGTTTAAAGTGACGTACCCCAGAAGGGAGGAATGGGACACGGTCCCAGGTCCAAACTCCAAACAGGAACTAATCTGGTTCACAGACGGGTCCAAGATGGAGGAAGGAACAGGGGCCGGGGTCTGTCTACAGGGATCTAAGAGGGAACTCAGTATACCTCTAGGAATGCACTGCACTGTATTTCAAGCTGAGATGAAAGCCATCTTAGCCTGCGCACAGGAGAATATGAGTATTGGGTACAGAAATAAGAACATAAATATATGTTCCGATAGCCAGGCGGCCTTAATGGCACTGGAAAGTAACCGATGCGACTCCAGACTGGTGATGGAATGCAGGACTATCCTTATAGAACTGGCGACCATCAATAAAGTAACCTTCCCTCTGGGTACCAGGACATAAAGGTATTGAGGGCAACGAGCGGGCTGATGAACTAGCAAGGAAAGGGGCGAAAGCACCACTTGCGGGATCCGAGCCGGCCGTAGGAGTAGCAGCTTGCCACACCAAACTACATATCAAAAGGTGGGTCAAATCCCAACACTGGAAGGAATGGAAGAAGGCACCCGGAATGAGGCAATCTAAAATACTCATAAACGGACCGGACCCTAACCGAACCAGGCAACTACTCGATATGGACAGAAACTCACTGAGGGAACTGGTAGGACTATTAACGGGACACTGCCATCTCAGGAGACACATGCAACTGTTGGGAGTGGAAAACACCAACATCTGTAGAAAATGTCAAGAGGAGGAAGAGACTCCAATTCACCTATGGTGCCAATGTCCCGCTCTGCTGGGAATAAGGCTCAGATACCTGGGAAGACACAGTGTGGAACCAGAAGACATCGCCACATATCCAATGACAGCCCTGGTGAACTTCATAAAAGGGACCGGGTTACTGGCAAGGGAATGAGGTAAAATGGGAGATAGTACAATGGGCCTATGGCCTAAGTGCTCGCGGGGAACGTAAGTAAACCGCCTCCGACTTTTAAAAAAATAAATATATATTTTATAAACTATTTATATTAACGCAGCCCGAAGAAGGATAGTTGTAACCGAAAATTGTGTAATAAAGTGCTATAAAACGGAGTAAATTTTTCATTTAAATTATAATCTCAAGCCACAAAGATATTGCTTTCATTGAGAGTTTTATGTACTTGGGAACTATGCTCCACGGGAGATGGTGGAAGAAGGGTAAATGCAGGGAACTCCCTTTATGTGGAAAAGGAAGATCTACCTAATGGCAGGAAAGGCATGGCTATTTGATATTTTTTAATTACCATTCTCTTTTTGGAAATGTCCCAACTAAATGTATATAAAAATGTGAAACACAAGTCATCTTCGCGTGAAGGGATATTTTATCAAAATGACACTATATTGAACCAGTGGAACTTAAGGGCATGGAGATATGTAACTTGATTTGGGCCAATCGAAAGTACATAATATGTTATTTCATAAAGCACATACTTTGTTTAAAAAAACTTATTAAAAAATTATATTATATTAACCTAGCACTGAGGTTATGAGGTCCTTTTACATGTACTTTAATTTCAGATAAAACGTTCATAGTGGGAGATTGGTGAATAAGGACCATGTAAATTTTTAAATTTTCAGTGACATAATATGTATGTAACGGTTTAAAACAAAATAAATTTTTTCGAATGGGATTATATAATATATTTATTGACAGCTTGACCTTGAATCAAGATTTTTTTTTGTAGATTGATAAAGTAGTACTTGTAGAAGACATGGGACGATCAAGTGAATCGAAAGTATGAGACGGTGTATGAATAGGAATAAAAGGAGCTTAATGCCATGACAGAGTTGTGTGGCAGTCCATCCACACTACACTGCCTAACCCTCTCAGTACAAACAGTATTATAATTGGTTAGTTATGATTATAACACATTTAGACATAAACTTTTTGCCAGTGAATTATGTTCACGTTGTGATGTTTTCATAATAATTTGTTTATATTTACATTAATGTTTATGTATTTTAAAATAAACTATAATCCCCGAGCAGCCATCCATTATATTGATTTTCCCCCTTACTAATAAAGTGCTTTAAATTTTACACAACCGATAAACAACCATTTACCATACATTAAACTAAATTTAAAACACATGTAAGTTCTTTTTTGTGTTCAAATTTTCACTCATGGTTCAAAAGTTATTATCTGGTGGTAACCTTATCCAGCAATGCTGGTTATAATGAACTTTTAAAAACGATCTAGTTGTTCCAAACACTGAAGCACATTAATGTTCTTACTCTGGAATAGAGAATCAAATTCAGACGGGGTTTTTAATCACTTACTTATAATAGTTCACAAAATGCTACTTCACAATTGGATAACTTACCAATTCGATGTATGTAATCCTCAGATGAATTAGGATAGTCATAATTCACAACGTATTTGACATCTTCTACATCGAGACCCCTGGCAGCCACATCGGTGGCCACGAGGATAGAAGACTTCCCGGTGCGGAACTCCGAGAGCACAAAGTCCCTCTCCGGCTGGGACTTGTCTCCGTGGATGCAGATCGCCTGGTATCCGTCTCGCCTGATGTTCTTGGTTATGTCGTCCACCTAAAAAAAGCAACATTACATTATAGTTAACCTTGATTTTTAACTGTTTTTATTAGCATCCGTAACTTTTACACTATATGGAAAATGCTAATTATTATTTCATTCCCACTTGGCCAAGAGTGGAGGTTGGTTGAAAGCAACAGTCAAGAGGTAACAAGCCCACATTTATACTCTTATCTCTACAGTGTAAATTCTGTGAGAAATAGTTTAGAACGCAAGCGAATTCTCTGCACTGAATTGTTATCATTTAATACTGATTTCATGTAAATAAAATGAATGTAGAGGAAGAAAGTAACCTTTTTCTTTGTTTCAACGAAAATGATGACCTTGTTATCTCGTTCGGAAGCAATATCCCTCAGCAAGGCAGAGAGCTTGGATTCCTTCTCGTGGTCTTGGCAGACTTCCACAATCTGTCGAATGTTATTGTTGGCAGCCAGGTTCAGGGAACCGATGTTAACTTGGATGTAGTCAGTGAGGAAGTCCTCAGCCAGGGCTTGAACCTCCTTGGGCCAGGTGGCGGACCACATAAGCACTTGCCTATCAGGCCGGATTTGTTCGATGATCTTGCGAATCTGGGGCTCGAATCCCATGTCCAACATGCGGTCAGCCTCATCTAGAACCAGATAAGTGCAACGCTTCAGGTTGGTGGTTCCCTTCTCCAAGAAGTCGATGAGACGGCCGGGAGTCGCAATCACAATCTCTACACCCCTCTCCAAGTCTCGGGCCTGAGGGCCCTTGGGACTTCCTCCAAAGATGCAGGTATTGCGGATGCAGCTTGTTGCACCATAGTCCCGGGCCACGGTTTGGATCTGCTGGGCCAACTCTCGCGTGGGAGCGAGAATGAGCACGATGGGTCCGTCGCCTCGGGAAAGTTTCTCCTGATGGTTGATGTGAACGGCGGCAGGCAGCATGTAGGCCAGGGTTTTTCCGGAGCCAGTCTGAGCAATACCAACCATGTCTCGGCCAGAGAGGGCGATGGGCCAACCCTGAGCCTGAATGCTAGTGGGCTCTGAGAATCCTTGTTTACGGATTTCAGCCAGAACATGTTCGGGGAAGTTGCCTTCGTCGAACTCCTGGTTGGGTCGGGGCACGCTATTGCCGCTCACTGTGATCTCTTTCAGCTCTCTGAAGCTTCTCACTTCATCCTCAGTACGAGCCTGGACTTTAGCGTGGGGCTTGTAGAAGTCCTTGCGGAAGGGCTGAAGGGTCTGCACCAGCGCGTCCCAGTTGGGCTTCTGGAGACTCTCGCCCGGGTTCTTAGCCTTCATGCTCTGCAGCTTGGCACCGGTGTATTCGTTCCTCGGGATGAAGGGCTTAGGCATGTACCCGGTCTTCATCATGGGCATCTTGTTCCCGTCCATGCCCATCTTGGGACCCCCAAAACCGTTGTTAGGTGGCATGTAGTTGTTTTTGGGTCCTCCGAAGTTGGGTTTGGGTCCACCGAAGTTGTTCTTGGGACCGCCCATCTTGGGTCCGCTGAAGTTGTTCCTCGGTCCCCCGAAATGATTCTTAGGACCGCCAAATTCGTCGTTGCCTTGAGGCGGTCCTCCCCAACTATGCTTACCGTATTGTTCACCACGGTCGGGGCGAGGCCTGGAACAAATTGTCTCATTGTAGAACAATTCATTGTACTACACAACTAAGAATCTTGTTTACAAACACAACATTAAATTTTTAGGAAAAAATACTATCAATAAGTCAAGAGTACTATTAATAGAATATAAAAATAATAATAAAGCTCATTGATCATGTTTGTTAAGGTTCAATTGTGAAAGCCTCCCTTGGCATGTCATGTTATCGCAGTGAAATGGAAAACATTTATTAACAGTGATTTAGTGGTATTTCCAACAGCTAGCTGCCTCAGGGAAATGAGTGAAACATAAAAACATTTTTTATTTTTCAAATAATTTTAAAAAAACAACACAATTACAACAAAAATTGTTTTGAATATAAGCTCTCATTTTTTGGCATATCTATTAAAATAAACAATGTTTATGCAACATACTTGTTTGTACAAACAATGCGGCTTGAATACAAATGTAGAAGTGAAATATTCTACAAATTAACGAAATTATTTTTTCACTAAATACAATTGCCCCATAAGGTCTATTTAAATTTTGCCGGTACAAAATAATTATTACATACTTCAGTCCGTAAGTACCATTTTGAATTTTTAAATAGGGGAACACTTTATGTCAAAAGAAAAATTTTAAAAAAATATTGGTCTTCGGTATTTTACTACAAGATCAATATCTGATAGAACTTTGGGTAGAAACAACTTTTTAAATGAAAAATATAAATAAACCGCTATCTCCGTCTCGGAAAAAGTCTTTTCATGCAAGGGTTGAAAAAAAACCCACGGCAAATGTCAAGATGGTTGACACCTCGCGACCTGTCGACCATTTTTACATTCGGTTTGAGCGAAGGATTTGGAGGATTTTTTTCCGGAAAGGACATAACTTTCACCTGCGCTCCTGGGCGCAGCCTTAGAAAACCAATACATTCCCTAGACACGTCATCATAAATAAGATTCGAATGTAATATATCAACAAGATGGCTGCCATTTTAAAAGCATTCTTATCTGGGTCAAAAAGATAGTTTTAATCACTATTATAATATCAATATTAATAAAAAGTCTGAATCATACATCTGTTGTTGGTGGTTTGGTACGCCGTTGTACTGCATCGTGCGAGCGGACTAGCGACAAGTTAAAACACCAATGGCTTCCGACCTGTGACAAAGAAAAAATATTTAAAATCCAATAATAACGATAATCTACAAATTCAGGTAACTTGTTAAGCTTACTGAACAAACTTTGAAAAAAACTATAATACTGTCCCAACCTCTCGGAAAGCGAGAGAAGATTGTTGTATTTCTAAAGTCCGATCATTCACGAGCTACCCCACATCCAAACCAGACGGCGAACAAAACGATAATGGCGGAGAAGCGGAATCAATGCTGCCAACCGTATTTTCAATAGACAAAATATTTTTTAACTTATCAACTCTTTTAGGAGAAGTTACTTAAGATGGGGGTGCTCGCACGGCATGAACCTAAAAGCCCTGGACAGAGCATTAATGCGATTTTGTATGGATGGCATTGAAGCCAAATCTTGGGTGAGGGGAAATTTCCTGATAGCCATCTTCTATGACGAACTTTTGAACTGATTTGTATACAAAGTGGTGTATAATGAACTACTATTATTTTATTTTTGTGTTGTTAATACAGTTATAACGGCTTACGATTTTTAGGGGTAATTGATGAGACAAGAAATGGAATAAGTCATTTTAAAAATTGAGTAGGTTCTCGCATTTTTCATACATCTTCCCCCTCACCCCGCGGCTTAAAATATTTCTCGAATTGCTCCGTCCAGGGCTATTTAAGTCCATGTCGCACGGTTTCCATTATTACTTCTCGTCATAGACATATGAATATTAGTAGACCTGCCCTAAGTGATTAAAAGCGTATTATCCCCACTCCCCATACAGGTTCAATTGAGCCGGCTGGGCTCGCATATGGCCTCAAGTGAAATTTGAAAACGTGACGTCATCATTCTTGTGCGAACTATGGTCGAGGCATCATCGGTTCATTTTACGAAATAACACGGCAAAATGTTGACTTGTACTATGAAAACTTGTAAAAATAGATGTGAAAAAGAGAATAAACCCAATTGTCGTATTACATTCCATATATAAGCATTATTTTACTTTATTTTAAGCATATTCACATCGTATAATATGGATCAGTTGTAGAAACATATACTATCACATCGAGAAACGTCTGGACGCGAAACACAAAGCTGGTTGGTTGCTGGGAAGTAAATTATGAACATTTATAAAAGTGTCTTAACTAAATACTTAAACGGAATATTCGACTCTGAAAATAGAAGAAATTTTTTGCCGAATTTGGACTTCGCAAATTTGTTCATAACGTGGCGAGTAATTTGCGCTCCCATGTAGAAATGTCTATTCATTCAAAAGCAGATTTTACTTTTAAGAAGTAAATGGTGATATTATAATGCGAGATGCCTATTTACTGTCAGATTGATTTATTGACGAATCACAGTCAGCCTTACTCCCTTCGTTCTTCAACAGTTGATTTTACCCCTCGCCCTTATCTTCTCGTCTATTAATTCCTATGTCTGTGCTTCTCGTAGTCCAAGGATGACCGTAAAATGTATGTCCGATAGGCCACTTCAACCAAATGAGTACTGGGCGTTAACTCCGAATTAGATTAGTAAAAAAACGCGTTCAGACAGATTTCTTCTCGGGGGCAGTCCTGAAAAGGGACCACTTCCGGTGTCATTTTAGGGGCGAAAGTATCCGACGTGCCACTTTACTAAAACTAAAGGCAAAAGTTGACTGCTAATTGGCTACCATAATACGGGCATGTGCCTATTATGGTGGCTGTAAAAACAAAAAACTGTAACCATTTAATTTTTTATGAAAAAAAAAAATAGTTATGAAGAATAATGTGTTCAGCCAGTATGGGGAGAAGCACCTGGTAGACGACCTTGTGTTGTGTTGTGTCATATATTAATACTGTCGGCAGAACCATATATTCAGAAAGAGGGAACGCTTACCTAAATTCGGTCATATGTTTCATACAAATGGCAGATAACGGCACCTTGGATATTTGCTTCTAAATCCGTAATTTTAAGAATATATCGTTCTGTCGATCTAATATTGCGATGAACCATGCGGCAGACACAGTTAAATGAGCAAAAAATACATTTCTTCGAGTGATAATGTTAAATTACATAGAAGTATCCACAAGAAAACTGAAACATATGCCCGAATAAATGGTTCCCTATTTACGAATATATGGTTCTGCCCACCTTATATTGCGGTAAACCATGTGGCAGACGAGATTATTTGAGCAAAAAATACCTTTCTCATAGTGACACTGTTAAATTACGTATTTATATAACGATGAATGTGACAATTTAAAAATTACAATGTTTATATTCATCACTTTGTGATTCATTGTTTTAAAATAAATATATACCAATGTGTATTTTAGCACTGATCATATTTATGAACTGTAATAAACTACACGAAAAAATATTTTTGACACAAAATAAATATTAAAATATTTTTTCAGTTATTTACAAAAAAATATAGCACACACATTGGTCAAAATACTAACAATAAAAATCTTCCGGGTATGGTTGTAATTTGTAAATCTATTATTGAAAAAACAAATCACACAAAAATATATACAGGGTGTATCGGCACGTACCCGACAAACTTTAACCAGCTATTCCTTAGCACATTTGGATTAAAAAATGTTATGGGCACTTTGCTGTCCGGTAACATTTTTTTTTAATAAAAAAATTACTATTCATATTTTCACCACATGTCACCACTGTTTTATCCTTTGTCAAAGTTTGAAAACCCACCTGACAATATTTTATTCGAGTTTCGTTGAATAATATAGTACGTATCTACATTAGCGCGCTTTTACGATCACAACGAAATGGCATGGCACCATTCGTCTCATTTTTAGCTATTATTATTTAGTGTGTATGAAAGAGCGAACACGCTTTTTGACACACTTGCTAATAACAGCTGTTGAACACGAGAAACAATGCCAATGACAGTGACGGAGTGTGGATTTTTTTATCATTTTTTGTTTTTAATTGAAAAAAAATGTTACCGGACAGCAAAGTGTCCATAACATTTTTTACTCCAAATGTGTTAAGGAATACCTGGTTAAAGTTTGTCGGGTACGTGCCGATACACCCTGTATATACCTATGCAAAAGACCGCACAAAATGGCTGATACGTGTGCTACTCTAGGCTGTTTTTTCGTTTTCCGTATTCGGACATCCGAATGCACGGAATCAGTAGAAAATACATTAACTGCCGCACACGTTCGTTTTAGTTCCGAACGGAACAAATTCCGTACGCACGTTCCGAATGCGAGCCGGGGCGTTCGGAGAAACCGAATGGAAAAAACCTAATGACGTCATGTGGAACGCAGCTATTGCATACAGTTTGTTTGTGCCGACGCAAACGCACGGAAATTTCCGTTCGTAATTCAGTGTTGCCAACGGATCTTGACCTAATATCGCCGTTTCTCATACATAAGGTAGCGTAAAGTAGCCGAATTTGCTGTTAAGTGGGACATGTTTAAAATTGATGTTTTTACGTGAAAATAAAAATATCGTGGGGGGGGGGGGGGGTGGCTAGAGAATTTCAAAAAGATAAAATTCATGGGGAGGGTGGCTAGAGAGTTTCAAGAAAATATAAAATTTGTCCCCAGAAAAATAAATTTCATGGGGGGGGGGGTGGGCTAGAGAATTTCGGGACATGTTTAAAATTGATGTTTTTGAAGTAGCTTAATTGGCGACCAGTCGCCTTTTAGATTTTTTCGGCGCCGATTCTCTGAGTAGCCTAAATGGCGATATATCGCCCTTGTTGGCAACACTGGTACTGACGTTTATACATTCCGAATGGAGAAAAACGAACGTTTGCGCTAGTCTCACGGAATTCCGAATACGGAAAACGAATTCGAAAATCGAATACGGAAAACGTATGTATGCGGCCAGCCTTATAGAGTTGGCACAGGCGTTATTTTGTGACTTCTCTTATATCCAGAGATGTGCTTTATTTCAAATAAATCCATTTCAAATGGAAATGCAAAATGCAAAATGGGTATTTTCCATTTTGCATTTTAAATGCTTTTCTAAAAACCATTTTGCATTTTAAATGCTTTTCTCAATGCATTTTCCATTTTAAATGCTTTTTTGCAACATTCTTCCTACTATCTCCACTCATATTTTTTTCATAAGCCCCAAATATAAGTCGGTCCTCAACCTCGCTTTGAGAGATAATTTACATTTGTTGCTCCCTGGTAGAAGCCCTGGCAATTGAGTGAAACCATTACAAAAAATACTGATTCAAATACTGAACATGGGGCCACACAGTGGGCTGAAAATTGCCTTTCATAGACATAGAGACTTGAATTTTGATTTATAGTGTCAATAAAATATTGTAAACTAGACAAAGCATACTCATATGTATAGCATTTAAGCATTAAAATGAATCATCAACATAAAAAAGTTTTTTTTTCAACTTGAGGATTAAAAAAAAAAAAATCGCAAGTTGCGCCACATTACGAAGTATGTCAAAAAAATAAAAATAAATAGTTATATATCTGTGTGTAAAGATAGAATGGCCAACCTTATGATTCCAGAGATAGCCTCATTTTTAATGTCAGTGCCATACAATTTTTTCTTAAAAAATTGATAACTCCTTCATTTGTACACGCAATTGCTTCGTACGAAATTTTATAGCATAGTAATGATCAGCAGAATCCATTTCTAGCCAAAAAAAATGCCCTTGAAAATTCAAGTCTCTATGTCTATGAAAGGCGATTTTCAGCCCACTGTAGGCCATGACGCTGTAATACATAGTATTAAATGTTAGATAGCAGTTTCTATGTTTTTACGTTGGCAACATTAGTCCCGCGCAAATTTTTTGTGGTTTCATAATCTGTAGTCGTGGTGTTTTTGGATTTACCATCATGTAATATGTTTGTTCTTCATTGATGTCCATTATTAAATGACAAAATTGTTTAAAAATTCTATAATTATTTTAATTGTTTGACCTGAGAAACCATTTTGCATTTTCAATGCATTTTGAAAATAGGTATTTTGCATTTGAAATGCTTTTCTAAAAACCATTTTGCATTTTGCATTTTCAAATGGAAAAGTTTTGACATATTTCCATTTTGCATTTCAAATGGTTTTGGGTACCCATTTTGCACATCTCTGCTTATATCGGTGTATGAAAAATACGCTCGGACCTGTAACGAAAGATTTTTGCTTAGATTAAGGTTCCCTCTTTACGAGTATATTGTTCTGCCGACTTAAGATTTGCTGTAAACCCGTGAATTCGACAGGTAAGTTAAGAGGAAACCGGGTGGTGTTTTTTCCATACAAACGTATTCCTCATTTCCCTCTCTGGATTTTGACACTAGAGAAAATATTTTTTTTACATAATATGAATATTGACCGCAAGCGTGTCGGTACGTTTTGATTTTTTTGATAAGTTACTTTTTATAGGAGTTATAACCCTTCAAAAATTGTTAAAAATTGCCTTTTTTTAACGCCATCAACAAACGTTCAGTATACAAATAAGACGATGTATTTTTAAAAAAAGCAAAAGGTACAGACATAGAAATCTTGGAAATCGGTTCACTTTTGGAGTAGAAAAATGAGGACTACAAAACCTCGATTTTGACAATTTTATTTAGGTATTATCAGGCTGAGGTGCATGTGTCCCTTTCTCTCAGTATTCGGGGGTGAGGGGGGGCGGAGAGGGTTTTGTTGAATACGTATACAGTCAACGAAGTGATGTGACATTCTCAATAATTATATCGATACACTAGTCCACTAGTGTTGTCATGTCCCGAGTTATCGATGTTTTTTTAAAATTATTTTTCTGTTTGGTGACTTATCTTGAGTGTGCCAATACTTACCGAGCTTATTTACTAAAGTTATTGTGACAAATTTAATTTGTTTACGTCAAATAAATTAATGGAAAAAAATTGAAAAAAAAACACCTGTTACAGACAGACCCCGAGATGATTCCGTTCCGTATTGCCGAGTTGGATATGGAACACAAAGATTAATTAAAATATTTTTGATAACTTTTGAAGGTTGTACTCAACATAATATTATCCCTTTATAGGACACTTTTTTTAAGATACAACTACCGAACCAAAAAAAAACTTTTATATTTGACTAAATATATTGTTCTAGATTTTTTTTTTCAAAAAAATTATATTTTACAAGAAAATGTGTGATGGTAAGTACATACACCACTGATCGTTTGATGGAATGCTGGTACAGCGTATGTTCAGTAGTACATGCATCTACCACATGTTGTTGAATCGATTATGTTATTATAATATCACATTATACAAATGAATATTGAAATCTATGTATAAGAGGCACCATATTGTTTATTGTGCTACATATTAGGTACATACACATAACTAGTTTAGTTTTTATTTAACTTTTTTAATACGTTATATTAATACAGAAAAATGTACTTTTGGGAATACCTCCTACATCACTTGACATTTTCAATCTTCTTCAATGATCTAATATTTTTTGTTTTTAAACGCTTTATTGTAAAAAAAATTACTGTTTAACATCTTCGCAATGAAATTAAAACAATTTATGGTCCAGACCTTTCCCTCGCTGGTAAATTTCTTGGTATGCGACCGTCAATTATTTCTGGTAAAAGGCATTGGTGGTAGAAATTTTCTAACAGTGGAACGATTTTTTGCCAGATTTCATCGTCCCTCTCAATTTTTTCATACAGCAAACCTTTTGGACTCAACACAACAAAATAACAATAATTACGACGAGTAATATGTAACTGGCCTTGTACTTGGTAGAAGTAATTATGATTCCGTTTTAATGTTAAAGAATGGTCTTCCAATTTACAGTAATCAATTATCTTTTGTGCAATTCCCTCTTCTGGTGACATATTTGCTATACTATAAGGGCATTTAATTTCAATTGTAGAATCCTCACCGATAAGGCCATCCGGACTTGCCGCTAAAAAGTTTTTGGTTTTATCGATAAATAGCCCACAAGCGGATACCTGCAAACTTGTTTTTTTTGAAAATTTCTCTATTGCTAGGCTTTCATTTTCTTTTCCATAATTTGTGGCCATAGTTCCTTTGAATTGTGTAAAGTACAGTAAAGAGTTTAATACTCCCGTAACTGAAGTTTTTTTGCCGAAGCTTATATATTTATCCAAAGTTAGACGCCGTTATCCGCTTACGTCTTTCAATTGCCCACAGATTGTTATTGCTTTGGCCTACCGTATTCCGTTCGAGCTCTTCCTTATTCGATGAAGATAATTCTTTGAGAAATTCCTCTATTTCGTTTCAAATATTTCAGGTGGCATATCTGGTTCTAATTCCAATTGACCATAATTTTCATGGGGCCCTGTAACTTTTTTTCTTTTTTCTGTCGTATTTTCATTATACATTAGTTTTTTTTTTCGACACATTTGTGTATTCTCCTTCGAACGTCGTTTTCTCTCTATAAAGTGCTTCGTGTATTTGCCGGGACTGTGGCCTTGGATTTTCTTTTGTATTCTTGAATGGGTTGCCAATTCACTATTCCACGAAGCTACTGCTCCAAAACATCTTGCTTGGTAAGATCCTCTTGTAGTAAAATTTACCCTTTTTCCACCTATAAATTTGGCGATAACGTTGTTGAATTGCTCCACAGTGTTATTTGTCACGTCAATAATAAGACTTTCTGCATTTGCTATTAGAGACAATAAGAATTGTTGGATATCAGTCCATATTCCACAATCTCGAAGATCGCTTACTAAATTTGGATCATAAGTATACTTCTCCGGCTTGCAATAGTACGATGCACAATTTTTATGATCACCAAACACATGATTTGCGGTATTTTTTATGTCCATTTTCAAATTTTTTATTTTATCACTTTGTACTGTGTTTTCTTGCTCTTTCCTGTAATTTACTGCTCCAACTACAGCTCTTCTCATGCGTAAAACGTTTGCTTCAACCTTTTTCCTTATATGAACTGGTACAAAGCCTTTAGCGTTGTTGGTTTTTTTCCAAGTGCTTTCATTTTGTTGCAAAAATTGCGGAGTAAGTGATTTTTGCACTCTATTTTTTGTACTATAAGGTTAGGACCATATGGCATTTGTTGCATTATTTTTTTTCATGATGCTGGAGTCGCCATCACCAACTAGTTTGTTAAATTTCAATCCATGCATTTCAATGCTTCTCGAGAACCCTTCTGCTATAATGTGGGCTTCCATGGCATGAGCTCGGAGCAGGCAGTCACATGTATATACCTACGCACAAGTTGCGATGTGACTGAGATGATGAGTCAACAGCAGGCGCTCTAGTTGCGAGTTGCGACATGACTTTTTTATGTGTGCAGCAACCTGTATACACGCACCCACAAGTCTCATTTACTTGTGCGTGTGCAGAAGATGAGCTCGGAGCAGGCAGTCACATGTATATAACTACGCACAAGTCGCGATGTGACTGAGGTGATGAGCGAACAGCAGGCGCTCTAGTTGCGAGTTGCGACGTGACTTTTTTATGTGAATACCGCACAAGAGTCCGAACTGCTCCCGTCTGGAGCCAGTGAGACTGTGGATTCCCCAATTGGCGACTTAATTGGACTAGTATTACAAAACCCTGTAAGCTGATAGCTGATTTGGCCGTAACTAAGTCGCCGCGTGTATCATTATTTCTCCAGACAATTATTTTATATTATATTTAATTAATATTCTTTTTAATGAATATTATTTTTAATATTGTGAAACAACATAAATTAATTAAAATCAATTTACTTACGCACGCCGTGATTTGAATCCGAGACCTCCGGACTCGAAGTCGAGAGCCTTACCCCTCAACCACGGAGGCAAAATAAATGTATCTACGTACATATTTGTAGTAAGTAATAATAATAATAAAGTTAAGTACAATACAATATTAAATAATGTAGACCTCGCTATTTTATTACGAATATGTACCTAGGCACCTACTTAATTTTTGGAATAAATGAATAACAGTAAATGAAATAATAAGAACTGATCGCGATAATATGACGCGAAGTCGCTATCGGGCGCGGCGCGACGATTCGTGCTTCCAACACCTGCAGCCACGCACACACACGCATTGGGGTTCACCAATACACCGATAGCGCTTTTGCTGTCCCCGCTGAGATGAACGAAATAGAAATAATTTTTACAAATACCTATCGTTAAAATTTCTCGGCGCTCCTGCGCGCCCTTAACAGTGTCAGTGACAAAAAAGGCATTTTCCCTCGAATAATCGGCTCTGCCATAGGGAGATGTAGTCAGAATGATATAATCGTAACGATTCATACCTAAATTTGGGCATCGGTTTCATTCACTTTTTTCATTTCCAACACCTCTGCCACAGGTCACCCCAAGTGGTTCGCTACGTTTGGTGACTTAGCAGGGGTGCCCGGGTTCATGGGTTAAGGTTTGCCCGGGTCTTGGTGGCGGGTGCGTCGGCCCACCTTCTGCGTGGCGGGCCGGTTGGGAGATGCTGGTTGAGGGAGACCCTTTACAACCGGTTACCGCTGTCCGGGCCGCTCGATAGTACAGGGGCCCGACCCTCAGGCTCACGACTAAGGGTGGGCTGCCCCATCAGCGAGTGAAAAAACCCCGCCACTGCTGTTGTGCCGGTTCGTGACCGGAGGGGACCCAGCAGCAGCGTTTGGGGCGCATTGGATGCCCTCTCCAGCCGGACTCTCCCGGCCTATCGCCTAGCACCGCAGTGGGTGGGCTGGAACCAAACGCTCATCACTCCTAGACAGCCTGAACCCCAGATTCCTACCCACCCCTCATACCTTTCCTTTCCAGACCTTTCCTTTCACCTCCTACACCTACAAAAAAAAAAAAAATTAATTAAATTCATGAACATACAAAACAACAATCTTAACATCATTACAGCGGCGAGTAGCAGGCGTCCCCGGTGCGGGCCAAAACTGTTGGTAAATTTTGCCAACATTCGCGGCCTGCACACAAATTTAAATTCCGTCCATCACCATCTTTTGTCCCAACGTCCCAACCTTCTTTTCCTATCCGAAACTCAGATAGCCGAGCCGCCAGACTCCTCCTATCTGGACTGCCCGGGCTTTACCCTCGCAAGCAAATTCCGGCTGAAAGGAGGAGTCTGCCTCTATAGTCGAGCTGACGTCAACTGTGTGCGACTATTGAGTCTGGAAAACTCCAGATTCGACGTAATGTGGGTGCGCGTCAATCTTGCCAGTACGGCAAGATTCTACGCATGTCTATACCGCTCACCGAACCATAGCGAATCAGACACTTCCGAGCTCTTCAAACATTTGAGCGATACTATTGATGATCTCTTGCCCCGCTACCCTTCGGCCGAGTTTGTTGTTCTGGGGGACTTCAACGTTCATAACGAACCATGGTTGAAGTTCTCAGGCCCAACGGACTCGGCTGGCCGACAGGCGGAATCCTTTGCCATTTGCTACGGATTAGAGCAATTGGTTCAGGAGCCTACAAGGGTTCCTGATGTCCAGACTCACCGCTCCAATCTGTTAGACCTATTCTTAACTACTGTGCCACACGGTTATAAGATTGACGTCACAGCGCCTCTGGGATCATCTGACCACTGCCTAGTGACGACATCAATCCCCGTTAGCCTCAGACCAACCAATGAGAGGCTGAGGAGAAAAGTGTGGCACTATAGGTCAGCAGATTGGTTCGGTATGCGGGCCCATTTCAATGCTTTTCCGTGGTCAGCTGTTTGTTTTCGGACTTCGGACCCTTCAAGATGTGCCCAGGAGATTGGTGAAGTCATCAAATCGGCGATGGATGGCTTCATACAATCGACTACTAAAGAAACTGGTGTGGGCTCAAAGCCGTGGTTCAGTCGACAATGCTCCGAAGCAGTTCGACGAAAAAACGCGGCTTACCGAGCCTACAACACATCTCGAACGCCCGAAAGCAGATCAGCATACAACAAATCGGCAAAGGAATGCAAGAGAATCATCAATAGATCAAAATTCGAACACGACCTGCAGATCAGCAAAAAGCTGGCTGCCTGCCCGCATGGCAGCAGAGCATTCTGGTCGCTTGCGGGCTCAATAGGTCGAAATTTTTGCAAACCCAGTTTGCCACCTCTTACCAGACCTGACGGCTCACTAGCAAACACCGCCACCGAAAAGGCAAACCTTTTAGGGAAAATGTTTGCGGAAAACTCGACCCTCGACGACGGGGGTGCTGTTCCGCCGTCGGTTCCTCACTGCGGCTTCTATATGAAAAAGCTGAGGATCCGGCATCGGGATGTACTCCACGTCATACGGGGGCTCGATGTTAACAAAGCTAGTGGACCTGATGGAATACCTGCCTTGGTATTGCAGAGGTGTGCTGCGGAAATAGTTCCAGTTTTGCTAAAGCTCTTCAAAATGTCCCTGAAGTGTGGCACTGTGCCCTCTGGTTGGAAAAAAGCGGTAATTCACCCTATTCCCAAGAAAGGTGACCGCTCCAACCCGGCCAACTACCGCCCCATAGCGATCACATCAGTTCTGTCCAAAGTGATGGAACGTGTGATCAACGACAAACTGCTCACATACCTCGAGAAGAACAAAATTATCAACGACCGTCAATACGGATTCCGGCGGAACCGCTCGTGCGGTGATCTTCTCGCGTATGTGACGCATGTTTGGGGGCGGTGCCTGGAACGTCACGGTGAGACCCAAACGGTCGCACTAGACATATCCAAGGCCTTTGACCGGGTCTGGCACCGAGGACTTGTCAACAAATTGCATTCTTACGGACTTCCCGCATCCCTGTGTACGTGGATTGCTGACTTTTTAAGGGATAGGTCGATTCAGGCGGTTGCTGACGGTTTCACCTCTTCCTCGCACTCCATAAATGCTGGCGTCCCACAGGGATCGGTTCTGTCTCCGACTTTGTTTTTGTTGCACATCAATGACCTTTTGACATGTGCACCGATTCATTGTTACGCGGATGACAGTACAGTTCATGATAGCTTTTTGTTTGACAAGCCCCCAAAGGGCACACAAACTCCAACGGCTCGGAGGGCTTTGAAGCAGAGAATGGACGGTTATCTCGAGAGTATTTCCTCCTGGGGTAAAAATAATCTCGTCGAATTTAATGTTTCAAAGACCCAATCCTGTCTGATTACGTCTAAAAGGGATCCAAATGATAATCTAGTCTCCTTCAACGGAAGCAATCTTCCGAACAGGCCTTCCATTGATATGCTTGGTGTAACTATAAGTGACCAGCTCAGGTACGGGGGCTCCATCGAAGCCAGAGTAAAGTTGGCCTCTCAGAAGCTGGGCGTACTGTACAGGGCCCGCAGATACTTTAATAGTACACAACTGCTCACCCTGTACAAATCGCAAGTGCGCCCTACTGTCGAATTTGGCAGCCATCTCTGGTCTGGAGCCCCAAAATACCTGAAAAAAACCCTTGACTCTGTGCAGAAACGGGCGGTCCGTTTGATAGATTCCCCAATCTTAACAAACGGACTGCAATCTTTAGAGCACAGACGTCGGGTAGGTATGCTGTCCTTGTTCTATCGGTATTACAATGGAAGATGCTCTGAGGAACTAGCGTCATTGATCCCTTCGGCGCCGGTGCGTAGTCGGGATACACGCCAAACGCGCGCCCAACATTTGTACACAGTTGACACTTGTCACATGAGAACGGGTCGCTTCTACGATTCGTTCTTAAGTTCAACAGCTCGGCTGTGGAACGAACTGCCGGCCTCTGTGTTTCCTCCCTCCTACAACATGGGACTCTTCAAGACCCATGTTCACTCCTTCCTCTCCACAAAAAGACCCTCCACACAGCATCCCCAAAGATGACATAGGCCCTGAGGGAAATTATTTTCTTCAGGGCCTCCTGTGTGGAGTAAATATAAAAAAAAAAAAAAAAAAAAAAATTCGGGTGGCGGATGAGATATTTTACTGCCTCTGCAACAAGTGCGTGGCGGATGATTAAAAGTTCACCAGGCAATGCGATATCTCATCCGCTACCTGAATGAAACAAATTTCAGAATTTAGGTAAAGGTTTCCTCTTTTCGAATATATTATTCTACTGACCTAATATTTGCGGTGAATCCGATAATTCATAATGTATAAGTTAACAGTATTAGTGAGGAGAAAGGCATTTGTTCGCTTGAATACGCGTCGTCTGCCACAGGGTTCTCCTCAGTATTTTGTCGGCAGAAAGATATATTCGTAAAGAGGGAACTCAAACCTAAGTTTTGGAATTGTTTTCATTCGAATGGCCGATCGGAACTTTTACTGCCTTTGCAGTTAAAAAGAGCGTGGCGGATGATCTAAAACAAGGCTGCCCAACCCCAGGCCCGCGGGCCACATTGTGGCAACGAACGAATTATAAGTGGCCCGCGTGAACCATTTTCAAAAAACCCGCCAATTTCAAAAGTGTCGCGGGCCCGCGGTAAAACATACAATGCAGCTTGCGCGCGGTCACCAGTGTTGCCAACGAAGGCGATTTATCGCTATTTAGGCTACTCAGAACGAGAATCAGCGACGAAAAAATCTAACCTGTTGAACTTACTTTTTAAACAAAAATACACCGGTTTTTGATATAATATTTTTTGCGTCCGAAATGGAATCCTGTAACCACCCCCCCCCCCCCCATGGAATTCGAAAAATTGTTGTGTGGAATCACACATGATGTTTTTCACATGGGTGCGCGGAATCAACCCCCCCCCTATGGAAATAGGAACCGTCAGGTATTCAGTGGCCCGCCAGTGATTCAAAATCGTCAATTTCGCCCAACTGTTAAAAAGGTTGGGCAGCCTTGATCTAAAAGATCACCTGGCAATGCGACATCTTATCCGCGACCTGAATGAAACATACTCCAGAATTTAGGGAAAGTTTCCCTCTTTACGAATATATCGTTTTGCTGACCTATTATTTGCGGTAAACCCGTGAATTCGTTGGATTAGTTAGTTAACAGCGCTAGTGAGGAGAAAGGCATTTTTTCGCTAATAATAATAATCGCGTCTGCCACCATGTTCTCCTTAATATTATACCTACGTTTTGGAACAGGTTTCATTCGAGCGACCGATGAGATATTTTACTGCCTCTGGAGGTTACCTTTAAGGTCGTCTGCCAGGTGCTTCTGCCCATACAAATGTTAGCTGAACGCATTCTTTTTTGAAAATTAATTAGTGGTCAACGTTTGACATTAGTTTTAGTAAAGTGGCACGTCTGATATTTTCGCCCCAAAAATGACACCGGAAGTGGTTCCTTTCCAGGACTCCTCTTGAGTAGAAATCTGGCTGAAATAATACAAACAAATATGTATTAAATGTACGATTTTTTTTGCTTGAAAAAAAAATAAAAAAGGGATATATTTGGCTATATTGGGTTACGAATAACCTGACAATATTTAAAAATCTCCTACTACCCCCACAGTAAGCGGAAAATGTTGCTTGTGTCGTGATGGATGACTTAGCCAGCAGAAGAATTGAACACACTACGCCTGGGTGGGACTCAAACGCGATGTCAACTCAGCAACTGACCGGTCGTTTTATTTTACTAATCTTATTTGGGATTAACTCACAGCAGTCGTTTGGTTGAAGTGGCCTATTGGAAATAATTTTTACGTTCATCGTTTGGACTATCGGCCTCGTGATTGCTTATTTCCTATCAAAACCTTTGTTATTGAGGTCTCTGAACTCCCTTAGTTTAGTGTCAACAATTTTTTGAAGAAAATTACATTAATTTCTTAATCAATGACTTTACAACGTTCGTAGAAAATAGATTGTTATGGTTATGAACCTTGGTTCCAACCAATGACGATACAAGAGTACTTATAGAAATCTAAAAGTAGCTAGCAAAAAGTACGTCAATTAAAATGCTTTCGATTTCGTAGTGTTATTACTAAACTGTCACGCGTAAGTTCGTGTGCGTCGTGTGCTACCTCTAAGTTAATTGTTTTTAAAAAGTGCCCTAATCCCTTCGCGAGTGATGAGACACTAGTAAAACCATAGACATATGAATATTAGTAGACCTGCCCTTAGAGATTAAAAGCGTATTATTCCCCACTCCCCATACCGGTTCCATTGGAGCCGGCTGTGCTCGCGTATGGCCTCAAGTGAAATTTGAAAACGTGACGTCATCATTCTTGTGCGAACTATGGTAGAGGCATCATCGGTTCATTTTACGAAATAACACGGCAAAATGTTGACTTGTGCTATGAAAACTTGTAAAAATAGATTTGAAAAAGAGAATAAACCCAATTGTCGTATTACATTCCATATATAAGCATTATTTTACTTTATTTTAAGCATATTCACATCGTATAATATGGATCAGTTGTAGAAACATATACTATCACATCGAGAAACCTCTGGACGCGAAACACAAAGCTGGTTGGTTGCTGGGAAGTAAATTATGAACATTTATAAAAGTGTCTTAACTAAATACTTAAACGGAATATTCGACTCTGAAAATAGAAGAAATTTTTTGCCGAATTTGGACTTCGCAAATTTGTTCATAACGTGGCGAGTAATTTGCGCTCCCATGTAAAAATGTCTATTCATTCAAAAGCAGATTTTACTTTTAAGAACTAAATGGTGATATTATAATGCGAGATGCCTATTTACTGTCAGATTGATTTATTGACGAATCACAATCAGCTTTACCCCCTTCGTTCTTCAACAGTTGATTTTACCCCTCGCCATTATCTTCTCGTCTATTAATTCCTATGTCTCTGAGTAAAACCAAGGAATAACTTTTCATTTGTATATACATGCAAATTATTTATTTTTTCGATTATCCTCAACTAGGGTTGCCAATGGTATCCAAAAGGAGGACATGTTTCTTCTCCTTTTCCATTTTTTGTCATCCCGTCCTCCCTTACCTACTGTAAGTCCTCCTTTATGCTAAACATCGGGTTTGGTCTATTTACCAAGCAAATTTGGCAAAAGTCGAAGAACATAATTCCGTTCTGGAAACTTCAAAGATACTTCAATCCGTACTTCATATGCTTCGTAATCGAAGAAACAACAATTTTTTGCCACTAAGCGTAAGAGAACAGCTTCGTGATAATGACGAAGCCGAGTCCATTTCCAACGAATTTTTCAGTGTTTACAAGGCTAGTGAAGATTACTTGATGGAATGGATAAAACCCTTGGAAGATTTCAAATGTTTTGCGTGGATGAAATTGCTGAAAGAGAACGAAAACCTAAAATATGATGATTTAGTTTCATGCATTGAGTTCTTGATCATCAGAGGTGTAAAGATTGACGATGTTAAGCTACACGATCAGTTTTGTAACTTGATTTCATTTCTTAAATCAAAATCATATGAAGATAAAGAATATTATGATTTGACGTTGCACGAGCAGTGGAAAATCTACTTTAAAAGTGTTAAAAACATTGAATGTTTCTCAGAACTGTTCAAGATCTGCGAGTTTTATTTTTGTATAAGCGCACATCACGCAAATGTGGTAAAAAGATTTTTTTTAACTGATTAATACTCAGTGGAGCAAAGCGATGAATAGACTAAGTTCGCAGTCAGTTAAATCTTTAATTCTTACTCAATACAACTCAATAACATGTGAAGATTTTTATAATTATTTGTTAAAAAACCAAGAACTTCTTTGCAAAATTGGCAGCTCAGCTAAATATGATTAAAATAAAGTAAAATAATATACAAAATTAGTTTAATTTCCGAATGTCCTCCTTTTTTTACAGAAAATCCTCCTTTTTAGACCCATCTGCCCTCCTTTATCAAATCATCATGTGGCATCCCTATCCTCAACACAGTGACAATTCAACACACTTTAAAACGTCATGAAAAACGATGAAACTAAAAGTCGGTTGAATAGGTAACTTAGGGTAGGTTTATAGTTTAGTTTTTTCATCGATTTGTGTTGAGTTTTCATGGAACCAAATAATAAAGTTGTTTCCCGTCCGAAAATGTTATGCGTCATAAATAAAATGCAAGGCCGACTAGGGTAGAGGTCTGGGCGCGCTACAGCCAAATTACGAAATCAGTGTTGTCGCCAACTAAACTTCACTGCTCGTCGAATCACTCTGTTTATTTATATGCTTGCGGTAAAACAACGTACAAATCAGCAATAACAACGAGTATTAACAAGTATCGCCGCCATTTGCAAACTGTCGTTGCTCTATTATGGCAAGGCACTGACTTATCACTTGACACCTCAAAATTCGTCTCGCGCTCAGGCTTATAACTCTAGTCGGCCTTCAGGTAGTATTCGACCCAACTTTTGAATACGAAAACGCCCTATCGTTTGTTTCGTTCATATACCTATATTTTTTATCGTTTATCATACACAAGCAACGTTTGAATTAAGAATTTACTGGAAACATACGAGTGTTTTCCACTTGCCACATTTTTATCTTAATTTTGTTAGATAATAACAAGTCCAGGTATACTGTAGCGTCATTGGTTCCAACCAGAGATGTGCTTTATTTCAAATAAATCCATTTCAAATGGAAATGCAAAATGCAAAATGGGTATTTTCCATTTTGCATTTTAAATGCTTTTCTAAAAACCATTTTGCATTTTGCATTTTAAATGCTTTTCTCAATTCATTTTCCATTTTAAATGCTTTTTTGGAACATTCTTCCTACTATCTCCAATGATCTTTTTTAATAAGCCCCAAATATCAGTCGGTCCTCAACCTCGCTATGAGAGATAATTTGCATTTGTCAGTTGCTTCCTGGTAGGAGCCCTGGCAATTGAGTGATACCATTACAAAAAAATACTGATTCAAATACTGAACATGGAGCCATGACGCTGTAATATTAAATGTTAGATTTCTATGTTTTTACGTTGGCAACATTAGTCCCGCGCAAATTTTTTGTGGTTTCATAATCTGTAGTCTTGGTGTTTTTGGATTTACCATCATGTAATATGTTTTTTCTACATTGATTTCCATTATTATGACAAAATTGTTTAAAAATTCTATAATTATTTTAATTGTTTGACCTGAGAAACCATTTTGCATTTTCAATGCATTTTGAAAATAGGTATTTTGCATTTTGCATTTGAAATGCTTTTCTAAAAACCATTTTGCATTTTGCATTTTCAAATGGAAAAGTTTTGACCCATTTCCATTTTGCATTTCAAATGGTTTTGGGTACCCATTTTGCACATCTCTGGTTCCAACCAAGATTCGTAGAAAATATATTAATATTTTCTACGAAACTTGGTTGAAATATTTTTTAATATATTTTCTACGAATCTTGGTTGGAACCAATGACGTTACAATATAATATATTATGTAGACTTGTTACTGTCTTACAAAATTTAGATAAAATGTGGCAAGTAAGAAACGCTCTTATATTTCCAGTAAATTCTTATTTGAAACGTTGTTTGTGTATGACATAAACATAAAAAAATATTAATATATATATATTTTTTTTTATATATTAGCTCCATACAGAAGGCCCCGAGGAAAATAATTCCCCTTAGGGCCTCATTTCATCTTTGGGGATGCTGTGTGGAGGGTCTTTTTAGGAAAGGAAGGATGGGAAGTTCTGGGAAGGGAAAAGGTATAAGGGGTCAGTAGGAATCTGGGGGTTTGTGAGTCCAGGAGTGACGGATGTATGAATCCATCCTTCCCACTGCTGTACGAGGCGATGTTTCGATAGAATCCTACTCGATCGGTCAAAAGGTCTCCCTCCACCAGTCTCTCCCGATCAGGCTTACCATGCAGTTGGTAGACAGTCGCATCCACCGCCAAGACCCGGATAAACTTTACCCCATGGACCCGGCACCCCTGCTAAGTCACCAAACGTAGCGAACCACTTGGAGTGACCTATGGCAGAGGTTTTGGTTATCTAATAAATGATTCCCGGGGCGGCGGTACCCATACCCGCCTCCCAACTTAAATTAAGAACGAAATGAACCAAGGTTCGTAGAAAATGTATTTAAACGAACAACTGTCAACTTTTTTCAACTTTTTTACAACTACCGCCACGGTCAAAACCATAACCTGCTAAGCGTTCCATAAGGCAGAACGGACGTTCTGGCTCAGCATCATGACAAGTGTTATGGTGCTGCTAAATGATATCTCTAGGTCTATTGACATTTTCAGTATTGGCCTTGGAGCTCTCAAGAGTCATTTTAGACAAGAACTCTGAAATACGTTATTGTTAATGTATGTATCCAAATATTTATTTTTAAGTTTTGTAAATTATTTCACGTGTATTGTAATAGGATTAATCAAATCTGTAACACATTATCAAAAAAATGTTAAGTCTCACTGATAAGCGGTGACCAGATAACTCAAAAAAAATAAATATTTTCATCACATGATTTTTCAACACATACATATTGATCATATGATAATTAATCACGGTAATAAATAAGAACGGTTATAATTAAGAACAATCAAAACTAAGAATAGTGATTTTTAAGAACATGACATATTCAGCAAAATTTGCCAGTTATACCACCAGTTGCCAGGTACCAACTACCAATATGCCAAACAATACCAAGCCAACTGTCACCGACATGTGTCCGACCACGTCCGACTAAAGCCTTTTCCCCAAGTTTTATATTACGAGTAATAAAATGCTTAATTGGGACGATTTGCCATTTTTGGCGCGATATCAAGGTATGTCAAAATTTCTCGCTTCAAATTCAAGATGTTATTACAGTCTCCCTGGGTAGAGCCCTAGTGCGGTGGATATAACTCTTTGTTACCCAAGTATATATCCACTAATTTCCTGGAGAACTTATCAGACCCCTGCGGCCGTAACCACCATCCAATTCTGGCTCCACGGTTAGATACTAACCTCTTTAAAAGAAAGCCAAAATTTATCACTAAAAAGCCGACTGGTGCCATTTTAGAGAATCTATCCTGGGTCATACCCTCTCCTTGCCTACCCCTTCTTCAGATAACTGCACCTCCTCTTACAAATCTTGGTCTGATTCCATTATAAAATCTGCTGACAAGTCTATTCCCAAATCATCGCCTGTAGGCATGAAGGCTCACCCTCCCCCCCGATGGGATGAAGAATGCCTTCGAGTGCGGAAGGAGAGGAAAGCGGCCAATAAGACATACTGCCAACAGATGACAATGGAAAATTTCTTCAAAGCCAAGAATGCCCAAGCTGTTGCCAAAAGTACATTCTGTTTTAAAAAAAAAACTAATATATCCCTTGCTACTCCGGCGGGGGAGGTTTTATCCATGGTTCGCAGGTTTAGGTCTTCCTTTTCCCTGCCGAAGTCATCCCACAATTCAGGTATTTGGATTATACTTATACTTTATATTCCCCCATATGTACCTAATCTTAACGAAGTGCCTGTTTTATCTTACACCGCAAATTCTTCTTTATGGTTAGATGTTCCATTTTCCATAGACGAGTTGAAAAGAGCCACGGAAGACCTAAAAGACTCAGCTCTGGGCAATGATGAAATCTTGAACATATTCATCCGCCACACTGTTGACGATTACCTTTCCTACTTTCTCTCTATCATCTATATCTTCCTGGACTCTGGTATTATTCCCCCGGACTGGAAAATTCAAAAAATCATTTCCATTTGCAAAACTAGCAAAGATCCAAGTCTAGGCTCAAGCTGCAGACCGATTGCTCTCTCTTCAACACTTTGCAAAGTATGTAGCTGAAATAATGATTAAGAATAGATTATTTATTTATTTATTTATATATATATACGCCTAAAAAGGCTTTTACATAGAAGTGATACATGATGCAGTACAATAAGAGAATATGTATTATACAGGAGATATTGACAGTAAATAGATGTAATGTAATGGAAAAAAAAATAACATAAAGTAAAAAAGAAATTACAACAACATTAGATATAAAACAAATCATTAAAACTAATTTACCAAAGCTACTCCAATTTGTAGGATTCAACAAAGTGTTGATGTAGATTATGCTTAATTCTATATATGGAGTCAATAAATAAATCAATAACACCCCCATACTTGTTGCCCAGATCATGCATCCTATTGGTCAGTGAGTGTGTCTGATAGTTGGTCGAGTATGTATTACAGAAGAATGTTATATTTTGCCTTGTATTCCTAGTCGGCACATGTAGTTTAATAGTGGCAAGGATGGCAGGACTATCAATTAAGTTGTTAATGACTCTGTGTAACACAACCAGGTCTGAAATAATTCTCCTGTCAGACAGTGTTATTAGATGCAATTGATTCATCAAACTGACATAATTAATGTAATCAATAGGAATTCCGAGCTTAAAATTTACGTACTTAAGAAATTTGTGCTGAACTCTTTCTATATTATTGGAGTGAACTTTATATAAAGGGGACCAAATAGGTGAATTATACTCCAATTGACTTCTGACTAATGAAGTATAGAGGGGTCTCATACAATCTATGGACTTAAAATCGGTTAAAGTTCTGCAAAGGAAGCCAAGCATCTTTAAAGCCTTATTAGTTATATAGTTGATGTGTTCAATGAATGACAAGTTTTCAACGAATATTACACCCAAGTCACGAATATGTGATACTGGTATTAATTTAATATTATTTAATGTATATTCATGTAATATATTATAACGAGTTTTGGAAAATCGTATTACTTGACATTTCTGAATGTTCAAAAATAAAGCATTTTGTTCACACCATTGATGAAGTTGTTCTAAATTACTCTGTAAAATTTGACAATCGGATACATTTCGTATTCTTTTATATATTTTTAAGTCGTCAGCAAATATCAGAACTTCTACATCATTAAATTGGTCAACAATGTCATTGATGAATAATAAGAAAAATATTGGGCCGAGGTGGGACCCTTGAGGAACCCCACTTGTGGCCTCGAATATATAAGATTGTACAGAATTAATCTTAACACTAAGCACCCTATGGCTAAGATAACTAACAATCCAACTCAATAATTTACCTTTGATGCCCAACGATCGAAGTTTATAAATAAGTATGTGATGTCGAACCTTATCAAAAGCTTTACTAAAGTCAGTGTATATACTGTCCACTTGTTGTTTGAGACCCAGAGATTCAGATATGTAATTTTCATAAATCATTAAATTACTTAAGGTAGAGCGACCTGTGATGAAGCAATGTTGGTTAGGAACAATAATGTTGTTGATAGGTTTTACAATGATATCTAGGACTAATTTCTCAAAAACTTTCGGTAAAGCAGACATTATACAAATTGGTCTATAGTTTGATATATCGCTTTTGTCTCCTTTTTTATGAATAGGGGTTAAATAACTCTTTTTCCACTGAGCTGGAAAAGAACCAGAACTTAAAGAATTGTTAAAGAGTTTATAAAGAGGATATATCAGACTACTAACACAGGTTTTGAAAAATATTGGAGGAATACCATCCGGTCCAGCAGATTTATTGCTATCTAATTCATTTATGACTTTTTCTATAGATTCTTTTTTGATGAAACATTGGCTTAGATTTAATACCTCTTCCACTGAAATATCAGGAATCGTATTGACACGAATATCTGTGTCGTAAACACTTTTAAATGAATCAGCAAATAGATTAACTATACCTTCGATACTGTCGGCACATTTTTCTTTTAAGTACATGTTATTGGGAAATCCACAATCATTTTTTTGTTGACTTTTAGAAAAACTCCATAATTTTTTAACATTTTGGTGTACCTCTTTTTCAATTAGGCTTACATAATCACTATAGCATTTTATTGATAATTCTTTACACTGCTTACGTAATTTAGTAAAAGTTATGTAATCATTAGGATTTCTGGTATGTTTATATATTCTATGGATATGTTTTTTATAATTAATATGTTTTTTTAATTCCCTCGTAAACCATTTGGGATAGTTAGATGGTGTGAAGTTGACCCTAGGAACGAAGCGCTCTATCGAGGTATTTAAAATTGAGTAAAATTGTTCTAATTGATTATTTAAATTATTTTCGTTGTCTAAAAATGACCAATCTACCGAGGTAAGGTACTCATTAATATTATGGTATTCGGCTTTGGAGAAATTATACGATGTGGTAGTTAGGTTTGGAGATCTTCCAGACATATTTGTTATGATAATATCTAATGGTGGATGGTGTTTATCTAGAGGCAATAATAATTCGTCAGATTTCTCAACCACTATTTTTGAATCACTTGAAAACACTAAATCTAACATTCGATTATTAGAATTAGACACATTGTTTGATTGAGTTAGTCCTAGGAATATGGACATATCACGAATTTCACTGGATTTAGCGCACTGTAATTCAACTTCGTTTGTGGCAGATCCGATGTCATCTTGGCTGGTCCAGTTCGGCAGATTATAATCACCAGCAATTATGAATTTTGCTTTCGGATATTTGAATTTCAGCATTTCTATGTCCTCATTGTGGTTTTTATATATTTGCAAATCCGATGCAGGTGGGATGTAGACACAACCTATAATAATTTTACTATAAGGTATGTTGAGCATTACAAAAGTGTGTTCAACATTTGTGTGCTTGACCGGTAGTCTACAGGATGAGATATTTTTAGACACACATAACATCACGCCTCCTCCGTTAGACTTTTTGCTCGAATTAGGACTTCGATCAAGGCGATAGATAGTATATTGATTTAGGCCTAATTCTGACGAGCCGATATCTGCATTTAACCATGTTTCAGTTAATAATAAAATGTCATATGAGAAGGTGGGTGAATTCCTTTTAAGTTGTTGCAATTTCGTACGGATTCCTCGAACATTTTGATAATATCCATTGATTCTTAAGAGTGTGTTATGTTTGTTTATCAGTTTTTTGCGTGGCTTTTGATAATTTTAGGAATTCCATTAAAATGTTTGATTTGCAAATCAATTTCACCCTTTTCTTTTCTCTCCTCCATTTCCTTCCAGAGGTCAGTCAAATGTTCTCTTTGTTGGAGGGTCCTATCCGGTTTCATTTTTATTCCATTAGGCAAAGTATTTTTATTAAAGAGAATAAGTTTTGCCAGCTTAGGGTCTTCAAATTCGACTTTAATGGGCCTGATTTTGTTTGAAATTTTACTACCAAGCCTGTAAATTTTTACTTCTTCCGGTTTGAACTCGCTATTTATTTCACTAACGATAGTTAAAATTTTTTTTTTATCTTCCAAGATATTCTCCATGCTTGAGTTGGAACTAGACTCGGGAACGTTAAGTAAAATCACGTTCTTGGTGCGGATCTTGCGTTCCTCTATCTCTGCGATCAAGTCACAAATTGGTGTTGTTTCTTGGGGTAATACTTTCTTTTCTATGATTTTTTCAAATGTCATAACTTTCCCCTCCAGGACTCCTACATTTACTCTTAGGTCCTGCATGGTACCAGAGAGGTTAGATAGTTTGGTGAGTATTTTTGCCATTTGATCTTTAGTGATTTTTAAAGAGGGATCGGTAATGGCACTATGGATACCAGTAATCTCTTCCTTGGATTTATTTAGAAGAGAAAGTGCTTCATTCATATTCATTTTGAAAGCGATATTCTGCGGAATTTGGCAATATAATTATTAAGAAGAAACAGATTCACTGCACACAGAAGTTTAAATAATAGTTTTAATTGTTGGCTTGTTTGCAAACACTATTTATTTGTTAGTATATATTTTTATTTATTTGGTTTTATAGATTTTGATATATTTTAGCTAAATACTTGTTAAAAAAACATTAATTATTGAGAGCAAAACAAAAACTCGACAACTGTCATTAAGGTGTTATTGTTACTGGTTTGTAGAGAAAAATCAATCAAAATTCTTACCCCTTCCCAGTTTGGATTTAGAAAGGGTAAAAGTACCCTTGACAACCTATCCTCTCTTGTTACAGATGTCAAATTAGCGTTATCTAAAAACGAATATTGTATTGCAGTATTTTTAGACATCTGTGGAGCATACGACAATGTAAATATACCCATTCTTAAAGAAAAGTTATTGGTGATTGGCATTCCTCCTAAATTGGTTCAATTCATTATCAATTTGCTCTCCGAGAAAACTGTTTTTGTAGATGGATCCGAATCCTCTCCCCACATAAGACAAATATGCAAAGGTCTGTCTTAAGCCCGATCCTGTATAATATTTACACATAAGATCTGGAAAAATCTATTCATTTCATGTGCAACATACTCCAATATGCTGACGACTTAACGTTTTACAAAATATCCGCCAATCTTTTCATCGCAGCATCAGCAATTAACAACGCTCTTAGAAAACTCTTGGCGTGGTTAAATAGTAATGGTCTTGAACTTTCCCCTTCCAAAAGCCAAGTCGTCATCTTAACTCGTCGACGAAAGCTTCCGGCTATTCAGATGAGATTTGGCGATGAAGTAATCCCTATCTCTCTAAGGAAGTTAAGTTCCTCGGAATGATTTTGGACTCCAAGCTTACTTGGAACTCTCATATAAATAACATTGTTACAAAACGTGAAAGCAACATCAGTCCCCTTAGATTTCTAGCCGGATTGTGGTGGGGATCCCACCCAGATGTCCCAGATTCTTTAAAACTTCTATACCAGGGGTGGCCAAACTTTTGACCTGTTTGGTCTACTTGCGTTAAAAATTATTTCTTGCAGTCGACTGCAAGGTAGAGTTTAAAAGTGACAAAATAAAACGATTTTGTGATAAATTTGTAAGAATTTATTAATGCAATGTAACATATAATTTTTTTTCATTCAGCTTTACGTTTTAGGGAGGATGTTTGACACTGCATATTCTCCACAAGCTTATCATATTGGGGAGTGTACGAAGTAACTGCGATTCGCAAACACGAAGTTAAGTGGGCATCTGTTATGCGGGAACGATTTTGGTTTTAATTGCATTCATCGTTGAAAATGTTGATTCGCAAAGATAGGTAGAATCGAAAAACGACGTCAAATATAAAGCTACCTTTCTTAGGCATGGAAACTTTTCTTTGCAAATCAGTTTCCAAAAATCTGTACTACCAGATGCCCTAGCTTTCAAAAATATGTCGCTTCTCATTTTAATTATTTCTTCTTCGACCCCAACAGATTCAGTATCGGTTAAGCCACCGATTTTAACGGTTAAGCTGACAATATCAATATTTTCATTAAATGGGAATACCATGAAACTTAGTACTTCTTCGAGAGCGGCAAAATCCGCAAACTTCTTTCAAACTCCAGGTGCAAATTTTCCAACTGTTCAGCGAAAGTTTTAAAATCTCGATTTGAATTGGGCATACATTCTTCTTCCATGTTTTTATAATTTTTAGTTCGCTTCGTTTTAATTGAGATGCATGCACTTGAATTAGATTTTTAAAAGTTTTAATCAAAGTTATCATGTCAATAACGGTTCTGTCTTTCCCTTGAAGATTCAGGTTTAACTCGTTGAGTTTTTATGTTATGTCACAAAGGAAGGCCAGCTTCATAAGCCATTTTTCATCTTCAAGCTCGGGTATATTTTCTCCTTTCGAATTGATTTCTGGCAGTAATTGTCGAAATCTCTTCAAAAAGACACCACGGCTAAGCCACCTGACATCTGTATGTAGCAAAAGATCTGAGTGTTCAGATTCAGTCTCTTCAAGAAGAGCTCGAAATAGTCGCCTTTGCAAACTTCTGGCTCGAATAGAATTAACTATTTTAAAGGCAACTTTCATAATATTATGCGATTCAAGAATTTTAGAGCACAAAAGTTGCTGGTGTATGATGCAGTGATAGTTGGTGAAACTTGGAATGTTGTCATCATTTTTGCACAACGAAATAAAACCAACTCTTTGTCCCACCATAGCGGGTGCTCCATCTGTCGTGATAGCAACTAGTTTGAGAATCTGAAATTCAGTTTTTTCAACAAAACACTTAAAAGATCTGTATATATCTTCACCTCTGGTTTGCCCTTTCAATGGAATCATCGTTAGTAACTCTTCATTTACCGTCATGTCTTCAAAAACTAGACGCACGAAAACGCACAATTCAGCAATGTCGGTTACATCGGTGGATTCATCAAACTGTAGTGACAAGAAACTACATTTCTGCAAGTCTTCATTAAGTAATTGTTCCAGATTTTCTCTTTCTTTCTCTTTCTGCGTCGCATTACTGTGTTTCGTGACAATAAAATGTCATTTATTGCTGAAATAAATTCTTTCTTATTTTTAAAGTCATTAAAAAGTGCTTCTCCAGCTCTCTGCATGGCTTCCTCTCTATCGTCGAAAGGTTTCTTATGTCTCAATATTTCTATAAAGCGCGCTCAACACTCGCGGCGCGAACGGCCGCGAAGGCCGCGAAACGCGAGTGTGGATCTTGTTCACGCCTTCGCAATCTTCGCATTCGCGCTTCGCGCCATTCCCCGATTTTTGTCGGTTTTTTGGCCCGCGACAAAGGGTTTGCGGTTTAAAGTCGCGAACAAGACTGAAGCTTTGCGAGTGTGGATGGACACAATTCACGCACGGATCGCGGCGTATATTCACGGCGTGAATTCACGGCGCGACTTCGCGCGCGAGTGTAGAGCCAGCTTAACAGTGAATGTCGCCAGTGTTGCAGCTTTTGATTTCGAGTCCTGGTTTCGTAAAAAAAGATTGTTGTGTAAGTACTTAACTTGCTTTTTAATTCGCGTACTTTTATCTTTCGGTTTTCACTGCCAAATGGAAAATCAGTGGCGTATTTGGAATGTGTAGTTTTAAAATTACATTCTTCTTTACATTTTAATTTATATTGGTATTATATTAGCATTACAGGAACTGTATTTTTACATAAAGAAAGTTCGAAAATTGCTCAATTCTTCGTGATATTTTTCCTTAAAGGAAAAGTTCCTTCTTTACTTTCATTTTTTATTTTTTATTTTTTATTTTTTTATTTTTGTATTTTTCATTTCCTTGTTTTATCTATTAATATTTCTTTAGTTTATTATATCAGCTAAACAATAGTAAAAACAAAAAAAAAATGTCGTGGTATAACTGAAAGTATACTAGATTATGAATATACATTTGTATTACTTTACCAACAGAATTTCTTCAATTCAGTTTCATTTTCAAATTCATTTTCTTGTTTTTATCTATTAATATTTCTTTAGTTTATTATGTCAGCTAAACAATAGTAAAATATGTCATGGTATAACTGAAAGTATTCTAGAATATGAATATACATATGTATTATTTTAACAACAGAATAGTCAACACTATAATTTACTATAATTTACATGTAAAAACATTATCATATTAGAATGTCCTAAAACGGGCAATCGCCTAGTTGGACATTTTAAGTTCATTAATTGTATTATGTAATATTTACAAACAAACAATAAATAGACAATAAATAAATAAAAAAAATAAAAAAATGCCTTTCAACATTTGCTCTTTTCGGTAATGCTACACTTGAGTTGCAAATTAGACACACACATTTTTCCTCGACCACAACGAAAAAAAATTCCTCTTCTCACTCACTGTCTTACTTTTTTTAGCACCAAACTAGATGGCCTACTCATTCTGATATTTATAATAGTGAATAGTCAATAAAAAACAAAGTCACAATGTCAGGGCAAAATAAATTTCTTCTATTTTCAGAGTCGAATATTTCGTTTACGTTTTTAGTTAAGACACTTTTATAAATGTTCATAATTTACTTCCCAGCAACCAACCAGCTTTGTGTTTCGCGTCCAGACGTTTCTCGATGTGATAGTATATGTTTCTACAACTGATCCATATTATACGATGTGAATTTGCTTAAAATAAACTAAAATAATGCTTATATCTGGAATGTAATACGACAATTGGGTTTATTCTCTTTTTCACATCTATTTTTACAAGTTTTCATAGCACAAGTCACCATTTGTCAAATGAACCGATGATGCCTCGACCATAGTTCGCACAAGAATGATGACGTCACGTTTTCTAAATTCACTTGAGGCCATACGCGAGCACAGCCGGCTCCTTTTTTTTAAATATTGCTTTATTGCATTCATTGAACGATACCAAAAACGTTGCGTCTCTCAGCCGTCTTTGAATCAAATTCCCTAAGAATTTAATTTAAATCTAAACTAAATGTTTCCGCCTTATGCACGTGCAGTATTGCTAGATAAGATTCTGCTTCATTGGTAGTCGGAGGAATGTTCCGATTCGTCGGAGGGCACTCAGAGACCTTTCACACGACGTAGACGTAGCTGGCACGGTGAGGAGCAAGACTACTAACTTTTCTACTTCATTAATCATTGCTCTTGAAACTTTAGGTAGATTAGCCAGTTCTCTAGCGTACTCTCGGACAGTCTTCACGTGAGGTATTGCTTTCTTAGCTATCTTCATTTGCAGTGCTAGTGAGTCAATATCAAAATCAGTTGCGTGAACGCCTAATTCGACACTTTTTCATTTATGAAAAAAAGCACTGTGAAGGATACAGATAATCTTTACCAGCACAGATAATCCTTCTTTACCAAGGTAGTAAAATTGGAGGGGGCGCGGCCCCCCCCCCATTTGATTTTAGGGGGGCATTTGGCCCCCTCTGCCCCCCACTTCCGCGGTCGCTGTACAAACACCTATCTCAATGAATCTCTTCCCTTATACTCATACCCCTATGAAAGCCTTACTTTATTTATTTATTTATTGCATCTCACTATACATAAAACTTTTTTTTTTTCACATAAAAATCAACCTTAGGCTTAGTCCTGTATCGAGGTTAACAATTTACATTTGAGTGAAGCAAACATTAGAGTAATCACAAACATAAAGTAATTCTACATACAAACACAAAATGTTTCAAAATTAAAAAAAAAATATGTATTAAATGTGTTACCAGTTGGGTAATTTGACAGAATATTATACCAATATTTGAACCATAACTAATCATTAATCATTATTCAAAAGAAGAAACAAAGTAGATAATAAAGACAGCTAGGGTGATATTCAGTTTTTAGCAAATGGGACTTATATAAAATCTTATTATTTAAGAAAGGATAAGGATGAAAAAATATTAAGTCTGTCAATACAAAAATCTTAATTAACTTTTTAAATTTAACCAAGGAATTGGTAGACTTAATATGCATGTATTATATATATAAACCTTCCGGAAGAAATTTTGTAAATGCCAATGAAAACCGTATCAAAATCCGTTTCGTAGTTTAGAAGAAAAAAGCGCACAAACATATGATTTGCAAGAATATTAAATATAAGTGGTGCCTGATATAAATAGTTTCTTTGACCAAAAGAAGTTTTAGTATGTACCGCCACAAAGTTCAATGTAGAGCTAATTCTAGTTGTCCGCGTTTGTTGTGTTCTTTCAGCAAATTAAATATTGATAAAAAATCGACAAAGTATGTGAGTGATGTGTATATAGCTATTTTATACACATAAAATTACATTCCTTATAAAGTAGGTTGAATGAATGACAGAATTTTTTTTTCGTACATCACTTTAAGGATCAATTTTTGAGTAATATTTAGTGGTTCAACATTGGACTTTAGACATGATCCCCAGCGTACTATGTTATAAGAAAGTCGAGATTGGACTAAGGAAAAATAGACAGTTTTTAATTTATTTTTGTCCAATATGTGTGAAGTTCTAAATAAATGTAAGTCTCCTGATATTCTTTGTTAACATATCGATATGGTCATTCCATCTTAAAAAATTATCAATCTTTACACCTAGATACATGATACAATCTACATTTTCCAAGGGGTGGCAATTACAATTCAGCAGACAATTTTGTATAATTAGATTATGCGTGTCAGAAGGCTGACTTTTTGATGATATACTCAGGACGGGTAGTTTCGGAGAATTTGAACAATTCATCAAATTTTAACATTCATTTTCGGGTTCTGTGAAAGTCATATTTAAGTTCTGTTATTGTATCATTATAGGCTAGTAGCTTGATAGAAAAAAAAAATAAAAACAGAACTTGAAAATGAACGTTGAAATTTGATGAATTGTTCAAATTCTCCGAAACAACCCGTCCTAAATGTCACATATTTAGTTTTTATTGTATTCAAAGTTAAGGTGTTATTATTCAGCCAACTCATTACTGCTCTTAATCCTAAGTCACATTTTTAAAAGCATCACTCCAGGTTTTACCCTCAAATATTAAAGCAGTATCGTCTGCGAAACTAACAACGTTACCTGGAATATCTAAATTACACAAATCATTAATGTAGATTAAAAACAATATTGGTCCAAGCAAACTACCTTGCGGAATCCCAAAAGAGATTGGTTTGCTATTGCTTAAATGATTATTTATCTCTACTTGTTGCGTTCTATCATTTAGATACAATGTGAACCAGCCTAGTGCTGTACTATTAGTGCCAAGTGAAGATCATTTTTTGAGGAGTAATCCATGGGACACCGTATCAAATGCCTTTGATCTAAGAACACAGCCAAAGCTTTGTTTCCATAGTCCAACGCACAACGTGACTTTGGACAATACCCTCAACACTGCATCATTTCCTCCTATATTCTCTCTAACACCAAACTGATTGCTAGAGAATATATTATATGTTTCTAAGAATGATACCAATCTCGACTTAGTCAATCTCTTTATTACTTTTGAAAGAGTATTGAGTAAGGATACAGGTCTGTAATTATTGATATCTAGACGATCTTCACCTTTAAAAAGGGGATTTTTTTTTTTTTTTAGTTATTTATTAAGTTAAAAGAAATACATATTTCGCTTTGTTAACTTAAGTGTACATTGATTAAAAACAAAAATAATATTTATATAAATAATTATGGTTTACTACCTAAGTAACATATTTTTCTTAAGTAAGAGCATTTTGGTTTTGCTCATTGATCTTGAGGGCAAACAGTTTTATATAATAACTTTAGCTTTCTTACAATTAGAAGAGAACATCCCACTCTCGAAGCTAATATTTACAAGGTGAGATATGGGACCAGCTAATTCGGATACATTCATTTTATACACCATAACACTTAAAGAATCAATACCGCACGAGAAAGACATTTTAAAATCATTTATCACATTTGTGACTTCAGAAATGCTAGTTGGTTTAAAATAAAAATTGTCCCCTGTAACGTGAAGTTCAGATTTAAAACCATTCACAAGACACATCTCACCAGTTTTATTAGCACTGCATAAATTAATTATTTTGACCAATGTTATTTACATGCTTAGTAATTATATTTGGACTCTCTTCCATTTAAGTAATAATATTATTAATTTTCAATTTTTTTATGGTAGTTTGTTCCTTTTGTAAGTTGATAGCCTTCTTTATAATCTTCCACTATTGTTTAAAAATGAGGTAGACGCAGATGATTTGGGAGATCCAATCACTAGAGAAGAGTTTGACCTCGCACTGAAAAATCTCAAAAACGGGAAAGCACCCGGAATCGATGACGTTCCGGCTGAACTAATTAAGCCAGCAGGAAAAGGAACCACAGATGCCCTGTTTAAAATGATACAAACCATGTATAAGACTGGAGAGATACCAGAGGATTTTGAGAAATGCCTAATTGTCGCATTACCAAAGAAGGTAGGCACGACGAAATGTGAACAACACAGAACTCTTAGCCTAATATCCCATGCCTCAAAAATATTGACTAATATCATTCTAAAAAGAATCGAACCAAAAGTAGAGAACATCCTTTCCGGAGACCAGTATGGCTTTAGAAGAGGTGTAGGAACCAGAGAAGCAATATTTTCGCTACGAATACTAATAGAAAAAAGAACAAAAAGAAACCAAAACACATTCATCGCATTTATAGACCTGGAGAAGGCTTTCGACAAAGTAGAATGGAAAAGACTCTTCGAGATTCTGAAGAGAATTGATATAAAATATAGAGATAGACGAATAATCCAGGCGCTATACAAGAATGAGACCGCTATAATTAGATGTGACAATGAAACAAAAGAAGCCAGTATAAGACAAGGGGTGAGACAGGGATGCTCTCTGTCACCTGTTCTTTTTAATGCTTATATACAGAGTGCGATTGATGACTTGAGAGAGAGAATGAGTCACAGAAAAGGTGTAAAGATACACGGGCAAAAGGTGGATATGATAAGGTTTGCTGACGATATTGCTTTGGTTGCTGAAAGCGAAGAAGAACTGCAAGAGGCCTTAACAACCATGCAAAGCATTCTTCAAAACAACTACAACATGAAGATAAATAAAGACAAAACAAAGCTGCTGACTGTTAAATAACATGGGACGGTCGGTCTAAGAGCGAGGTTGACAGCCGTATACATCAGGCTAGGCTTGCATTCAATAAAAGGTCGAAAATAATAGAATCGAATAATATAGACCTAAAACTGAGAATACTCCTCATCAAGACCTATGTATGGAGTATCTTGATGTACGGCTGCTAAACATGGTGCCTATCCGAAAGAGATAAACGGAGACTAGAGGCTTTTGAGATGTGGTCCTATAGAAGACTGTTAGGAATTTCCTGGAGAGACCATATTACAAATGAGGAGGTTCTCCAAAGAATCGAAGGAGGAAGGCACCTGCTCAGGACCTTGTCCGAAAGGCGTGGAAGATGGATCGGCCATGTTATACGACAAGAAGGCCTCTTGCATGTCATAATGGAGGGTATGACCGAGGGGACCAACTCTAGGGGACGCCCACGCCGAGAGTACCTGGAGGACCTGCTGGTGGACGTGCGCTGCTCATCATATGCAGAAGTCAAAAGAGCCGCACAAGACAGGGAAGAATGGAAGAGGAGATTAGATGAAATTGCTGCAAACCAATCCCAGGATTGAAACCAGAGAGAGAGATTGTTTAATGTTACCATTGATTTCATCCAATTTTCTTCTGTAGTATGCTTGTTTTGTTGTTCGTATTATCTTTGTACACCAGTTTCAATATCATTTATAGTATTCCAACAGTTCTTTGTTATAGATTTCTCTTCTACATTTATTGTGCAATTTATCACGTGTTCTGAGGCATTTGCTAATTCCAACATTTATCCATGGTTTTAGATATTTTCTGTAATGTTTCTCAATTTGTACTAACGTACAACTTTGCACATGAGTTTTCAAACATTTAATGAAATTATCTGTTGCCAGATTGACGTCGTTTATTGATAGTACTGTATCCCAGGATTCCTCCTTTAATTTGGTCTTCAAAAGATTGTTGTCAACAACATGTTTTGGTTTTCCATTATTATTTGAAATATTTTTAAGAGTTAATATCATAAACTTCATCAAAATTGCACAATGGGAGACCATTACAGATTTTGCCAGTAGTAAAAGTGGCTCCCTGTGGTTTTAATTTTGTTTTCGCCATAATATGATCAATGCAGCTTGATTTGTTAGGAGTTACTCGTGTTGGTGAGTTTATTATGGACTTAATACCATGAAATGCCAGAAGTGATAGATATTTTTGTGTTTTTATGTTCTTCAAATCCAGAGTATCAATATTTAAGTCCCCACATAGTCAATCAATTCATCCTTTCTATCCGAAGGTTCATCAATTTATAGGAATAAGTAAAAAAAACATTAAAAACTCAACTAAATTAAATAATGCAGAATTTAACAAAATTATTGAAAACAACTGGCCAAATTACATAAAATTTTTCACAAATGGTTTCAAACTCAGTCAGGACTCCCATTGCGGGGCCAGTGTTCATGTTCCTCACAGAAAATTGTGTTTCCCACACAAACTTCCCAAAGAATGCTCCATTTTCTCTTCTGAATGCATAGCTATCATAGAAGCTCTTCAACTCGTCAAATCATTAAATATTAAAAATGCACTCATCCTTTCAGACTCGCTTAGTTCTCTACAAAAAATAAGCGCATCCCCACTCAATTCCAGTAGCGACTCTCTAATCTGCTCGATCAGAGACCTACTGTATTCCATGACTCTGGCTCATGCATCAGTGGTCCTGGCCTCGATTCCGGGACACCTATTACTGGAAACGACATGGCTGATTATGTTGCTGAGGAAGCCACTGCCCATGGTCCATTAATTTTTTCTGATCAAACACCAAACCAAAGGAAATACTTGTCGGACCTACGCCAAATAATGGAAAGTCGGATACAGGAGGGTGAAGTCGGGCTAACAATAAAATTTATCAATAACAAGCCGACAATAGTGAAGATTTATCCAAAAAACTCAAACCCATCAAAGGATACGGCCAAAACATCAGAGGCTGCCGTACCAAACTTTTAGAATTGCAAAATACTCTTCCATTACTCCAAAACATTGATGTATTTCTTCTAACTGAAACCTGGCTTGATCCTGATATTCATACCGAAGAACTTGGATTTTCATCTTACAACACCTACCGCCTTGATAGAAATCCAGTAACTAGTACTAAAACCAGAGGAGGAGGAGTTCTCATATCCATTTCAAAATCAATGTCATCCACTCGATTACTATGTAAACATTTAGACGTGGAACAGGTATTCGTATTAATAAAAAATAAATCAAGTAAAATTCTCCTGGGATGTGTATACATTCCTCCTGGATCCAACATCACAGTCTACAGAAACCACATTGATGACGTCGAAACCTTTAAAAATAAATATCCGGATGCCAGAACAATTTTATTTGGCGACTATAATACCCCTAGCATTGATTGGACGAATAAAGACTCTTGTAACAACTTTAGCCTGCCAGAAAACGCTCGCGAATTAATAGATATGACGGACTTACTCTCGCTACATCAAGTCAATCAAGTCTACAATAACAATAATCGACTGTTGGATTTAGTGTTCTCCAGTGATCTCTCAATTCATGTTGTTAAATCAGTTGATGAGCTCCTCCCCCTAGACTGCCACAACCCCGCTGTAAGCATAAACATTATGACAAGTAACTCACTAGACGACACAACCATTCTGCCTAACCTTATTTATAATTTTTCTAAAGCTGACTATCCTAACATGAAAAATTATCTTGCTAGTGAAGACTGGTCATTTCTTCACCTCAACAATAACAATAATATTAATCACAATATGGAATTATTTTACACAATTATTAATAGGGCCATTGAAAAATATGTACCACTTTCACACTTCAAAGAAGCAAAGTTCCCAAAATGGTTCACTGGAGAGTTAATTAACTTAGTAATATGTAAAAAAATTGCCCACAAAAACTTTAAAGAATCGAAATCCCCAAGCGACTACAAGATATTTCAAAACTATAGATCTCAATGTAAAAAAATGTCTAAAATATCGTATATTAATTACATAAATGGAATCGAAAATTCTATACCTTCCAACATTCAGAACTTTTTCAATCATGTTAACTCTCTAAGAAAAAACAAACAAGGCTTACCCATCTCAATGCATTTCAAAGAAAAGAGTAGTACTGATATGAAAGTAAAGGTTAACTATTTTGCTGACTACTTCAAAAGTGTTTATGACGAAGATATCCCAGACAATTACATCCCACCTTCATCCATTAACGAGGCCATACATATCCCTGCCATACATATCAATATAAACGACGTTAAAACTAAGATTAAATCCCTAGACAAAAACAAGAAGGCCGGACCTGATAATGTGCATCCCAGTATCCTTACAAATTGTATTGATTCACTGGGTGAGCCGATTTGCGTATTGTTTAATCATTCCCTTGATACAGGTTGCTTCCCTAACATTTGGAAACGTTGTTATCTGACACCTATATTCAAAAAGGGCAATAAATGTGATATAACCAACTATAGACCAATATGTAAGCTATCCGTAATACCGAAACTTTTTGAAAAACTATTACTTGATAAAATTTCACCTTATATTAACCATCTCATAGTTCCGAATCAACATGGATTTTTGTCGGGCAGATCAACTTTGACAAATCTCGCATTATATGAAAACTATATATCGAACGTATTAGCTAATAGAACTCAAGTCGATTCCATATATACGGACTTTATTAAGGCATTTGACAAAGTTTGCCATAAAATTCTCCTCGTCAAACTATCTAAGCTCGGTATCGATGGAAAACTTTTAGACTGGTTCGTAAGCTATCTAACTGATAGAGTTCTACTAGTAAAAATCAATTCGTTCCTTTCCAACCAATTTATAGCTACAAGTGGTGTACCACAGGGGTCTCATTTAGGCCCAATATTGTTTATACTGTTTATAAACGATATTGTTAATATATTTGATAACGATATAAATGTATTACTTTTTGCAGACGATTTAGAAATATTTAAAAAAGTAAAAACCGTTGAAGATTGTATCAGTCTACAAAATAACTTAAACAGGTTAATTAATTGGTGCACTCTAAATAAACTATATCTCAGTATCAATAAGTGCCATTCAATAAGATTTTACAAAATAAGTCAACCAATTATTTATTCATATGAACTCAATAACTCAACCCTTACCTTTGTTGAAGAAATTAATGACCTGGGCATCATTTTCGACTCTAAATTAAACTTTATATCTCACATAAACTCAATTAACAATAAGGGAATGAAAATGCTTGGATTCATTCTTCGAAACTCCAGAGGCTTCAGAAATATTTCAACCTTGAAAATTTTGTATACATCTTTAGTTCGAAGTCAAGTCGAATATAACTCCTCGATCTGGTCCCCACATTATAAAATACATTCAGATTCAATAGAAAAATTTAAACACAAATTCCTAAGACACATTAACTTTAAACTCGGTATTCCCATTGAAAGTATAAACTATAATTACTTAATGAAAAAATTAAATTTATTAAAACTCTCAGATCGAAGAATTATATCCGACTTAATTATTATGTTCAAAATTGTAAATGGTAGTGTAGACAGCCTTGATTTAATTAACCTCATTGAATTTCATGTACCCATAAGAGCTACTCGATCTAAAACCCTCTTTAATTGTAACAATTCTAAGACTGAACATTTCAAACACTCGCTTGTACCTAGACTACATGAAATTAGTAATAGGTACGCAGATGTAGCGGATCTGTTTAACTACACAGAAGCTTGGTACAAAAAGACTTTAATATCATATCTTTTTTTAATCATGACCAATAAAATGTAAGTCTACTCATACTTATGTAAAAAGTCATACGTAGAAAATTGGTATTTTTGTGAACTCTTTGCTTTTTATATCCTCTTTTGTTTTCTATTTGTCATAAATATGAAACCTCTATCATATACTCTAATTATCAAACTAAAAACTTTAAATTTTTTAAAACATTTTTTATGCAAATTATGATAATATTCATATATTGATGTATAATTGTTTTAGAGAAATTCACAGAAAAACATTTAAAATCACTATTTTACTATATCTGTGGTTGAGTGGCATAATCCTAGGCTCTGGCCCTAGAGGTAGTGGTTTCGAAACCAATTATATGTTTTTATCAGTCAACGACATAATGTAGGTCACTAGACTCGCTTAGTTGTCAGGATTTTTGACCTTCGTACCATTGACCTAATATAAATTTAATGTACCTACATTATCGTACTCCTGAACAACTTACCTACAATGATGTTTGCATGTAAAAGCCTTCAAGACGTGAATAAATAAATAAATATTTAATGAAAGAATGAAAATAATTAAAATTCTCCGACTTAATATTTATGTTCAAAATCGTAATTGGTAGTATAGGCAGCCCTAATTTACTTAACCTCAATGAATTTCATGTACTTGCCCGAGCTACTCGTTCCATAATAATGTTTAAATTTATGAATACCAGGGTTGAGCATTGAATATACTCACTTATACCTAAATTACATGAAGTTAGTAATAGATAAGCAGATGTGGCGGATCTATTTAAGGGCCCACTATTCGAATTTCATCCAATTTCCGACATACTTTCCTTAAAATTTTGAAGTTTTTAAGCTCTTAAAAAAATATATGTTATTCTTTAAGATAGTATCTATTTGTTCCAAAAGCCGAAACGGTAATTATTTGAAATTCCCTCGATAGAAATAAATCGCAAAGTATGCTCCGAAAAATATTATTAACACGTTTATTTCTGTTATTTTACAAGTTATATGTATGAAAAAAATCACAATGCTTCTTTTAATGCTACTCAATAGACCCCAAAAGTGATTTTTGCTATTTTTGAAATACGCCGTGATTTATTAAACATTTTCACAACTGTCGCTTACGCCTATTGCTTTTAAATCATATTTATTATAGCGCGCTCGCTCCGACTTGAAGATTAAACTATCTTTCTTTGAAAAGTTCATTCGCCAACTCGAGGGCTTTGGGGGCAGACGTGTCGTTCATCGTTCTATGATCTACAGACGTGCGATTACGTGCAAATATTTGAATTTATAAAGATAATTTTTACGCGTGTAAAGTTTATGAGTTAATAAATATTGTTTTTTCAAAGATGGGAAATACACGAAAGATATCCCGTATTTCAAAGAAAAAATGTTATCTCATAAAATTATATCCTATCTATTAGGTGAGAAGAAAAAAATACAATTTTTGATTTATAAGCTTATATTTATTATAAACGATAATTTACTATAAAAATTAATAATTCATATTTTTATTTATGTATTGTGTAGTAAAAAGTTATTATTTTTTTTTCAGAATAGGTACTTTGGGAAATAAAACTAATTCCAATGCATTAGAAATTACGGGGTAAATTTTTATTAATTTAGTTTTCTTGTTCCTATACGATCGTGATTTATTTGCGAATTAACTTTCTACGTACACAAATACACACGTCACTTTACATCTGCTCCTTAGAGTAATATTACTCTAAGATCTGCTCTAATGATTCACAATGCAACGATGTCCGAAATATAATATAATATGTAATAATAATATATGGGCCACCTGTTTCAAATAACAATACTCGAACGTGGAATCCAGAAAAATAATGAACGGGCCAGCGAAAAAAGCTATTGAAAGTTCTGAAACTGTGGGGAATATAATTTAATAAAATAAAATACTTTTTTGTTTTAAAACCACGATATTTATTAATTTAAGAACCGACCGGTTTCGCTTTACTTAAGCATCATCAGGGTACAAATTAATACTAAACAAGAAGTACATAATGTGTGCATATATATAACAAAATATAGAGGGAGACAACATGATACAAATATAAGCAACACAAAGACGGTCATAAAATACATTAACATAAGTGCACAAGTAATGGAAAAACCGCTAGATAATTATGTAGACTAATGGGTTATACGAATAAATCGGGAGAAACAAAACATCAACTGGCAAGGTGGTAAGGAGGTAAGGAGAACTGGGAATTTTTTATGGGTTTATTGGAAACAGACTTAATATTGGACTACTTGATATGTCTAATTGATTATTAACTCTTAAACCCTACCACTCTGGGAATGTAATTATTCCTACCACGGGGTACTGAAGTACCCCGCGCAAAAAAAATGAATAAAATAAAAGTCTTAGATATTTTTTTCAAAATTATTTTTATAATGGCAAAGTAATAAGAAAAGACAATAAAATTTATTAATACAAAACTAATAGACATTTTTGTCGTTACATGAAGGACAGCTTTTGTATTGATGGTCAACACAAATATAGCGGCGTCAAGTGTTACAGACAGATCGAGATTTTTTGTCCTTTGTGCGCGGACAAAAGCAGCAGCGACCAGGTTTGGGATTATCAGGGACCGGCCTATGATCTTCACTATGAATATTCAAGACTGCACGTATAGTTTCTCTGATATCCCGGGGTAAACTTGGCTATTGAATTTTGCTCTCATATGAGGCTTTATGAGTGCCATTGACAAACTCTTAAGAAATTTACGCCGCTTGGTTATTTTCTATTCATCAATGTTAGTTGACAGCTAGAATAAGACCCAAAAGTTGACACCAACGGTATTAAGCAACCCGTAGAAGAGACACATGGGCCACCTTTTGATCTTCCTGGACGTCGAGTACTTCTTACAAAGTTGGTCGAACACATCCTCCCCGCATTTGGTTTTATTATGGAAATGTATTATTTCTGGAAGGTACACTTCATTATCCTTGTCAGGACTGTCATGCATGGTGGACAGCATGATTACAACTTTCTTCTTAGCTGACTTCAGAGGACAATACGACAAAAGTGTGAGAGATCCGTCGTAGCCAAACATTGATGTGCATCTTTCTCGATTTTTAGGGTCTAAGAAAACAGGAGGAATTTCTCGTTTATTCTTCTTTTCAGTTCCAACTAATATTATACCTTTTTCCAGTAACTTCTTGGCTGTGGGTATAGACGTGAACCAATTGTCACATGTCAGGTTTCTGTTAAGACGTTACCAGGTGGGTGCAACAAAATATTACGGCGAGGCATTCTTGAGTGAAAAGGCTTAACACTAGTCCACTTATGTCGATTATTATGACCTTTTCCGTACAGAACTAATGGAGAATCTAGCACACCAGCCCCGCCATTGTCAGTCACTAAATACTCTTCATCTCCTTCCACACTATCCAGACTTTCCAGATCCGCATTTCGCTCGAAGCATGTTTAGGGTAATAAGTTTATAGTTTAGGGTTCTTTCACCGTATTTATGGGAACATTTCAGAACCACCAATCTTTCATTTTGAGTGAATCTTGTGTTTGTGATTAAATTATATTTGACAATTTAAACAAATAATATTTAGAGAAGTTAAAAATAAAATTGAAAGTTCACTGAAAGCTTAAACTATTAAAAGTAGTAATTTCATAAAAATGTAAATAAATAGAGCCCCTTTCACATTTTAGAATGTAATTTTATGTTGCTTACATGTTTTATTACTCTTTATAATTATTGAATTGTTTAAATGAATAAATAAATAATTACAAAAAAGTCTTCTGATTTGTAAGTCCTCGGGAAGCACTAAGGATCTTTCTATCTATCTTTATAATATAATAAATTTGATGAGCATAAAAATGTAAACGTGTATATAATTGATATAAATGTACAAAAGTAGATATTACACGTGTATAAATATTATATTGCGCATATTATACAAGATGTCGGGGGTAAAGTGCACAAACTTCGGGAGGTGATTCTAATTGATAGTACAAGTAAAAAAGAAAAAAAACCTTTTTTTGGAATTCCAACGTTTTAAGATAGTTTTCGAGTAAAAAAGTTTAATTTTTTGTATAGAAAAAAAAACAATTTCTTCTACGGAAAATAAATTTTTGTGGAAAAAAATTGGAAATTCGAATAATTTCCATTTCATTTTTACTTCTTCTAGCATTTAGAATAACCTCCTGAAGTTTGAGCACTTTACCCCCGGACACCCTATAAAGATAACCATATAAGAAAAACCTTATTGATGTAAAAATATATTTATTGATTTTATAAAAGTTATAAATTACTTTTATAAAAGTGATAATAGTATTTTAGTAAAGTAAAGTAATTTTTATACCTATTCAAATAACTTTCGTAAATGTTTTTTGTAAAATTAAAAAAAAAAATAATTAATTAAATCCGTAATAAAACCCATATTTTGAGAACCATCTTCATTTCGACATCGTTATAATTTGCTCGATGCTAACTAAAAATGGTTCTGTTTTTCTAAAATTGCAATAGATGTCGGTAATTTAATTTCGTTATTTAAATTATAATCCCCAAAATTATTCCTAATACGAATTCAGACACCTCTGTCGGATTCTTTTAACACTAAATATTGTTTATTTTGAGGGTGTTGCCCAAATCTAAATTCTTTACGCGGAAAGCGGGCCCTTAACTGCAAGAAGGCTATAATATCATATATTTTCAATAAATATTAATTAAACCTAGAAAGTCTACTTAGAAGTTTTGCGTGTACCTGCATCTCTTACTTTAATATCATTATAGAGTTTCTGATCATTTTATACTTTCTGATGTCATTGTATTTGATTTATTGTTTATGGTATATTTATACCGTTGTTATTAAATAAATAAATAAATTAAGTGATATACCTATTCCGGTTAGAAACCACTTCCCTATTCTAAAAACTAAGTCTATCTCCAATGGTCTTCTGAATGGAAAAAATCCTCTCTGATAAAAGGTCACCAGTACTCATTAATTCAACCTTGTATTCCTGTTAAGCCCTGGTTTCACAAATACAGTGCCATGCCTAAAAAATATATTTCTTCCATAGCCCGAATGCGGCTGGGTCAGTTATTGTCTTGCCAGGTTGCACATAGTCAGTTCGCCGTACTGTGATTATGGGTCAGAGGATACTCTGGACCAAGGCTGCCCAACCCCAGGACCGCGGGCCACATTGTGGCAACGAACGAATTATAAGTGGCCCGCGTGAACCATTTTCAAAAAACCCGCTAATTTGAAAAAGTGTCGCGGGCCCGCGGTAAAACATACAATGCAGCTTGCGCGCGGTCACCAGTGTTGCCAACGAAGGCGATTCATCGCTATTTAGGCTACTCAGAACGAGAATCAGCGACTAAAAAATATAACCTGTTGAACTTACTTTTTAAACAAAAATACACCGGTTTTTGTATTTTTTGCGTCCGAAATGGAATCTTGTAGCTATCCCCCCCCCCCCATGGAATTCGAAAAATTGTTGTGGGGAATCACATTGATGTTTTTGGGTGCGCGGAATTTTTTCTCAGCGAAGTTCCGTAACAACCTCCCCCCCCATGGATTTCAAATATTTTGTGGGGAGCACTCATTTTGAATTTTTTTTGTGGGGAATTATGTTTTATAGAAATTCTCTAACAAACCCCCCCCCCGTGGAAATAGGAACTGTCAGGTATTCAGTGGCCCGCCAGTGATTCAAAATCGTCAATTTCGCCCAACTGTTAAAAAGGTTGGGCAGCCTTGCTCTGGACCATAATTTTTTGAGTGTCCTATCAATGACCAATTTCCAAACTTCATGCATGAATTGGTAAAACTTGATATTGAATTACCTACCAGTATACCCCGCCTTCTTAGTCTAAACACTCTTGGAATTTACTATTTTTTGACAAAATTTATTTATAAAAATGGCCTTAATATCTGTACGGGACGGCACTGTAGTCGCCGGCCGCACAGACGATATAGCGGGAGTGGCCGGCTGGCCGCTTCGACGCCTTGGAAGGAAAATCGGGAAAAAGGACGGAGAATGTTGAAAAAGGGGAAAAATGGGAAAAATATGAGGAAAGGAAAAAATGGGGAAAAATGTGGGAAAAATGGGGAAAATATGAGATAAGGGAAAAATGGGGAACATATAGGGAAAGGGAGAAATGGGGAAAATGTGGGAGATTATGGGAGAAAGGTATAAGGCAGGGGGGAGGAAGGTAGGGGGGAACCTGCGCCCTGACAAGGGACGCTTCGACTATTGTGAAAATGTTTCTTCTTCATGATGAGCACCAGGGAGCCGGGAGAAAGAAGAAGGCCAGGTTGAAGTGAAGGTCCCGGGCAGAAGAGGCTTGGAGAGGCAGTCAGGGGCAGTCCAGGAGAGATGTTAATGTGGCGAAGGGTGCTGGATCTCTGCCGAATTGCGCAAGTTTTTCGCCTTTTAAAGGACCAACGGGCCCTGCGCTCCCTTTGTTAGCGAGAAATTCCGAGAATTATTTTTGGGTTCCCGGAATTTTCACAGGGCAGAACGCCGTTGTTGCGCAACTCGGAAGGGGACGAATTTGACTAGGTCCCTGACTGTTTCTTTAATACGCCTGCCCGGGACATTTTTATTCTCAGACATTTTGTGAGTGTGCACAAATTTACATATTAAAAAGAGAAAATATATTTAAAAGGCAGCTTTGCACAATATTAAATTTTGTGCAAATTTACATATTAAAGGGAGTTGGTATTTAAAAGGGAAGCTTTGCACAATATTCAATTTTGTACAAACGGCAAGTTTTGTAAAGGAAACTGCGTCTGCACAATTTCAAACTTCATGCAAGTCTTCCATGTTTTGTACAAATTTATTATGATAGGTATTTATAAGAGGGTATTTGGGGGGTCAAACCTTTGTTTTTTGTCTATAATGATGACTGCTTGACCCCGTGGTTTTATTTATTAATCAGCAGATAAGATTTACAGTTTTTAGAGATGATTTTGTTGCATAAATTCGAATATGTGCAGAGGTGAGTTTGTAAAGGAACTGCCTCTGCGTAAATTCAGATTTATGCAAAATAATTTAAGTCGGTGGAGGTACGTCCGGTACAATTCTCCCCCCCTTGGCCGTCGGCAGCTGGGATGGCTTCGACGATACGCTGAGTTTGTGGTCAACAATCGGCCACTGACTCATGTCTCTGTCGACCCGCGGGACGAAGAGCCCCTCACCCCAAATCACTTCCTCATGGGGTCTGCCGGGAACCGCCCACATCTGTCGCTCTACGACAGCAAGGAGGAGGCGGTATGTCTCCGTCGCCAGTGGCGTATCAGCCAACAACTCGCCGATATGTTCTGGAGGCGGTGGCTCCGTGAGTACCTCCCACCCTGGGCGCCCGACAGAAGTGGCACCACCCGACTGACCCCCTGAAAACTGGTGACTTCGTGGTCATCCTAGACCCCGCGCTACCACGCAACAGCTGGCCGCGCGGACGTATCGTCGAAGCCATCCCAGCTTCCGACGGCCAAGTGAGGACAGCCCGGGTCCAAACAGCCACAGGGATGTACACCCGCCCTGCTGTAAAACTCGCCCTCATCCTCCCCGCACCAGCACCAGCGCCCGCACCGGCACCATCACCAGCGCCCGCACCGGCACCAGCACCAGCGCCGCCCTCTACAGGACCCGGACCACGGATGCCGCATGGGAGCCACAACCCCTTGCGGCCCAGGGGAACCCGACGTCGAGGACGCCGCCGACCTACACGTCCGGACCGCTGGCGCAGCCATGACTGCACCGGGGGGAGAATTGTACCGGACGTACCTCCACCGACTTAAATTAATTTGCATAAATCTGAATTTACGCAGAGGCAGTTCCTTTACAAACTCACCTCTGCGCATATTCGAATTTATGCAACAAAATCATCTCTAAAAACTGTAAATCTTATCTGCTGATTAATAAATAAAACCACGGGGTCAAGCAGTCATCATTATAGACAAAAAAACAAAGGTTTGACCCCCCAAATACCCTCTTATAAATACCTATCATAATAAATTTGTACAAAACATGGAAGACTTGCATGAAGTTTGAAATTGTGCAGACGCAGTTTCCTTTACAAAACTTGCCGTTTGTACAAAATTGAATATTGTGCAAAGCTTCCCTTTTAAATACCAACTCCCTTTAATATGTAAATTTGCACAAAATTTAATATTGTGCAAAGCTGCCTTTTAAATATATTTTCTCTTTTTAATATGTAAATTTGTGCACACTCACAAAATGTCTGAGAATAAAAATGTCCCGGGCAGGCGTATTAAAGAAACAGTCAGGGACCTAGTCAAATTCGTCCCCTTCCGAGTTGCGCAACAACGGCGTTCTGCCCTGTGAAAATTCCGGGAACCCAAAAATAATTCTCGGAATTTCTCGCTAACAAAGGGAGCGCAGGGCCCGTTGGTCCTTTAAAAGGCGAAAAACTTGCGCAATTCGGCAGAGATCCAGCACCCTTCGCCACATCAACATCTCTCCTGGACTGCCCCTGACTGCCTCTCCAAGCCTCTTCTGCCCGGGACCTTCACTTCAACCTGGCCTTCTTCTTTCTCCCGGCTCCCTGGTGCTCATCATGAAGAAGAAACATTTTCACAATAGTCGAAGCGTCCCTTGTCAGGGCGCAGGTTCCCCCCTACCTTCCTCCCCCCTGCCTTATTCCTTTCTCCCATAATCTCCCACATTTTCCCCATTTCTCCCTTTCCCTATATGTTCCCCATTTTTCCCTTATCTCATATTTTCCCCATTTTTCCCACATTTTTCCCATTTTTTTCCCACATTTTTCCCTTTCCTCATATTTTTCCGCATTTTTCCCTTTTTTCAACATTCTCCGTCCTTTTTCCCGATTTTCCTTCCAAGGCGTCGAAGCGGCCAGCTGGCCACTCCCGCTATATCGTCTGTGCGGCCGGCGACTACAGTGCCGTCCCGTACAATATCTGTCCATAATAATAGTATAATATTTTAGAGAATGTCACACTAAAAATCTTACTTGTTTTTCTCCTTACTGAATACATATATGTTTACATATTTTAGTTAACGGGTCTGATTGCCATGTGTCTATATTACCTACACATACATATATATTGAAATACATGATTATAGTAAATAGTAATTATAATTATATAAAATGTATTAACTGTATTGTATTAACTGTACACGTGACTTTATTTGTACATAATATGTGAAATGTTAACTCTTCTTCCATCCACAAGCTAAGGCTTTTAATGGAAGACCAGTAAAATTATAAATACATTACAATACATCACAATAATAAATAAATAAAAAAAATAAAAATAAAAAAAATAAAATAAAAAAATAAACCAAATTTCTTTCACTTTCATTTGTATACATTGGTTCAGGTTCCTATATTCATCTTTATTTTCACTAATCCCAACTCTGCATATTTTGGAGTTAAAACACTATTCTATATTCATCTGTATATTTTTATTTCTATTTATTTGTTTTTATCTATTTCATCGTACTGTTTTAAAAAAATGCTACTAATTTTGGAAAAATCTGTTCTTTTAAACAACAAAAAACGCCCACTACCATTGTACACAGGTTCCTATTTTTATAATTTTGTAATTACCCATTATTACCAGCTCTGTATTGTTTTTGTTAAGTTATGTTTATTTTATACCTATATTATGTTTATGGTAGGTTTATGTTTATGATATGTTATGTTCATATTATGTATATGTTATATTTACGTTATGATATGTTCATGGTATTTTTGTGTTATGTTTATCTTTATGTTTTATAATCAAATTTATTTACTCCCATTTGCTGTATTTGTTTATAAGATTGCGATTTCATAGTTCTGTTTAAAAAAAAAACGCTACTAATTTTGGAAAAATCTCTGGTTAAATAATGAAAAACGCCCACTAATATTATATACAGGTTAATATTTTTATAATTTTGTAATTACCTACTGTTACCAGCTCTGTATCGTTTATGTTAAGTATGTTATGTTATGTTTATGTTAGGTTTATTTAGGTTACATAATGTTATGTTTATGATGTATAATCAATTATATTCTGTCATTTGTTGTATTTGTTAATAAGAAAAAAAATGTTAATTGTGTATGGCCAAAATCACCCCTAATGGGTGAAAGCCAAAATAAAGAATAATAAACAACAAAAAAACTGAACTTCAATGTATTATTATACATTACTGGTATACTTATATTACCTATTGGTATCCCAGTGATTTTTAGTAATGGTATCACCAGCTTTATCTTTCGCGGGCTCCTACCGCAGAGCAACTTGACGGACGTAGCGAGGTGAGTGGCTTATTTATGGTATACCCATTCAGACAGCGATTTTAGTTGAACGACAAAAATTGAACAAGATATCGTTCAGACGTTTCAATTTAACTCGAACCGATTTTGTTAATCAAGATGGCGAAAAGCAATGCCGTCTCTATAGAAGGCCGTGCTGTAGGAAACCAACTGACATTCAAAGAGTCCTGTTTTTGGGACTTCGTGGTAGCTTTTTTCTATGCGCCAGTATGGATGAGTTGATTTATGGTTCATGTATGTTGATACGCCGCTGTCAAAACATGAAAATGTCAAGTGCAATGTGAAAGGATGTACGGACACTACATCAATTCGACATAGGTTTCCGAGTTTTAAGGAGTGCCAGATTCTGTTTCGCGAATGGTCAATAAGGATTAATAGATTAAAATTTATTCAGAACCCGATATTGACGACGTACGCAAGAGTGCATCGCATTTTGCAATTGATTGCAAAAGATCGAATGGTGCGTTAAGAAAGCGCGCATTACCAACACTTAATCGTCCAGGTACGAATCTCTCTTTGTTTGTTCCTAATGTATTGTATAACTTATCTTAATTCAGAATTCCTCAGAATTGAATCTATTTTTGTTTTTAGACCGTACCTGTGACGAGATTATTGTTCCAGGATTCTACAGCGCGTATAGTGATGCACTCCAAGATCATGATTACATTTTACAAGGTACAAATGTCTTCTATATTACATCGACTTACCTTATTCATATTATTATTTAACCAACGTTTTTATTTCAGAGCTTAATTTCTTCCCCAAACCCAGCGGTGTGCCCGTTGCTGCCAAAAAGGTGTCAGAAGATTGTGAAGGTACATATCTGTTTCATATACTTTACATATAATATCATGTAAAATATATACGTATAAATGTAACTCGTATTAAAACGAAATACAAAAATCTTCTGTGTTTTTCATTTTTCTGTTAAAAGCAGAGAAATATCAAAATTCGATACTGTCGTAAAAAGAACATTTCATATTTGATAATCTTTTAAATGTTCTTCCTTTATTTAAAGGAATTTGTCATTTTAGTTTATTTTTACGACAGGTTGATTTCAGCACAAGATTTTAGGCTAGTGAATGGGGTAGGCTCCGAATGAGAATTATATTGTCTATGGTTACGCCTTTTTTATAGTTTCCTCTATCCTAGTCGATGGTGAGTATGTCGTGTAGTGACGTATATTTTTCAGGAGCAGACTTTTATCTATGGCAAACTTTAGGACCCATTGGCTCAGTACGAAAAACCCGAAGATATTGATCTAGTGAGTGGTTCATTTATGGTTCATTTATGATTTATGGTTAGAAGATGGTTTGCCAGTGAATGACGTTCAATTTAATATGCGTTTGTTTATTATGATTGCTTACTCAACTTAAATTGGAAATTGGATTATTTTATCAAAATGACCGAATCGAAATCTAGTGTTAATTTTTCGTGCCAAAGATGTTTACAACCGTTAAAGTTAGACGATTCACTAAATTATCTAGGTGAACATGCCCTAGCTGAATTGACATTACCGATAAATTCAACGCCTGATGTCGACTTGGAATTGCAATCCGCTAGCCTTGAACATTACATACCTCCTTTTCGCTTATCCGAATCCACTCTTGGCGTAAATGGATTTATGGTAATCTCCGGAGGAGGCGAAACCGAGTGCCTAAGTCGCCAATTATTCGTCAAAGCGACACTATTCGATACGTTATCCAATAACTCTGATGTCGATCATCCCTTGTGTGACGAATGCACGGATTCACTCTTGCAGCTCATGGACCATCAGCTCAAACTTGCCGAAGGCGAATGGAAAGATTACAGCGATTACCTCAAAAAATTGGAAAATGACACAGATGACTTAAATTTGGATTCCCTGGAAAAGGAACTTGACGACTGGAAACACGAAGAACAGCGTTTGTTAGATGAATTGGAAGCTCTGCAAAAAGAAGAAAAAGAAACGAAACAAGAAATTGAGCTTCAGGAACGTGAAAAGGACAGACTGGCCAAGGAGCAAGATATTTACTGGAGAGAATACACAAGATATCGCAAAGATCTTATGAACTCTGAAGATCAATCGAAATATTACGAATGTCAACTGGCCTATACGCAATCCCAGCTAGAGAAGCTAAAGAAAACGAATGTATATAAAGCGGCTTTCTATATCTCGCACTCGGGACATTTTGGCATCATAAATAACTTCAGGTTGGGGCGGCTGCCTAATGCTCCCGTTGACTGGTCCGAAATAAACGCTGCCTGGGGACAAACCGCTCTGCTGCTCTCGTCCTTGGCCCGGAAGATCAACTTTAAGTTTGAGAGGTTCGAAATTGTCCCGTTCGGCAACCATTCTTATATAGAGTCCCTGGAAGATCATAAAGAACTCCCACTGTACGGTTCAGGAGGTTTCAGATTCTTGTGGGACACTAAGTTCGATGCAGCTATGGTGGCATTCCTAGATTGCTTGCAACAGTTCAAAGAGCAAGTGAAGAAGGGAGATTCTGAATTCTGTATGCCTTATAAAATTGACCGTGGAAAAATAGAAGATACCGCCACGGGAAATACTTATTCCATTAAAATACAATTCAATTCTGAAGAGCAGTGGACCAAAGCTCTCAAATATATGCTGACAAATCTCAAATGGGGGCTGGCCTGGGTGTCCTCACAGTTTTCCGAAGATAAAATTGAATAAAACATAGAAATAATGCTCAAAAATATTATGGTGTAGGAATATTCCCTAATTTATTTAGATCATTTGTAAATACATAATAATATTAACCTTAATTCCTTTTTATAAGCTAGTCTTTAGTTTTAAGTAGGCTTTTACATTGTATGTATATTTTATTTGATATTTGTAAACAAAACTGAACAATATATTATTTTATGTGCACCTTTGAAAATGTGCTTGATGTATGATTGATTAAACTTTATTATCCGATGTTTTAGTTTTTATTTTTTATATCTTTAATGCATTGTATTTTGCCATGTTGCGCTTACACCTTCTTTAGCTAATGCTTCGGACAGAGTTACTTTGTCCTTCATCAGAGCAGATGTCTGATCCGTGACATCTCCCCGGATGGTGGACACTGTAATGCTGTCCAAAATGTTGGCTAAAGGAGGAAGCGTAATACCCCCAAAATAATACTTTTGGCGTGAAAATCTCAAATCATAGCTCATTATAAACTGTAATTACACAGTTACATCTGAAAAGTATAAAGTAGATATTCTCGATTATAAAAGCAACCCCATTTACTTAAACAAATTTAAAATTTGTACTTTATTTTCACAAAATTATTGAATTTATCATTGGAGATCATTTATTAATTTCTAGAAGTGATTAAAAATATACAATTTTTACCTTTGTTCTTATAAATAAACAGAAAAATATAAATCTCGTTTTACACAAATGTTGATCACACTATTTTTCCTAGAAATTATGAAAAAGTATTCATCTTCTAATACAATATAATTTCTTTACTTTTAAAGCAAAATCTGAATGTATCCTTATTTAAGTATTAAATTTGTTATTTTTCAACATTAAGGCAAGCTATCGCCCAAAAAGTAATCAGGGGATACGTATCGACGCACTCCAAAATGGCTCTATTTAATAAATTCATATATCGTTCTTTCAAAACCTTAGCATCATTTTCTTTCTTCAAATGCTCATTGCAGTCAATAAAGTTAGTTTTCAACCCGCCCGTAGTCTCATATTCCATACTATTATTCTTGAAAGTACTAGAACTATGAGATTGTGTAGGTTGGATATTTGAAGTTATGCTTTCTGCACTTCTTTTGATATCATTTGATTTATTTTCAACTCGCTGACGTAACAAGCCTTCTAACAATTGGAATATGAAGAATGATGAATCAATTTCGTTTGGTTCACTTATTTCCAGCACTTTGTTTAGCGGACTGTACCTTAATAATTTATCTAACAAACGTTGTAATTCCTTTATCAACTGCATCAGTGAGTGTTGAATCAATAGGGTAGCTTTATTAAGCAAGACAATTGTAAATACACACTTTTGTTGGGAGCTTATCTGAAATTGAAAATATTTGCCTGCGATTATTGTTATCAGGTATAAATAAATGAGATACAACCATATATTTCGTGTTTTGTGAACTAGGATAAACAGCACCATTCTATTTATTGGCATTATAAATTGATTCAAACAAATAAGGATAACCGGGGCAGGCCCTGAGTCAAACAGCGCTTGGTGCTAGTAAAAACCTGAAAGGCTCTGTATTGGGTGTTAAGTATGTCAGCTCCTTGATGCCTTGGCAAGTCGGCGCCCAAAGTGAACTGCTCCAATTGCGCCTGCACAGGGCCAGCCCCGCGGATCATGGTCTAAATGTAAATTTTACAGTTATATCTAAATTTTATGTTTTTGGGCCGTTGCCTACAATTTAGTAATGAGGAAATATAATATTTGATTACCCCGCAGGTAATCAATGAAATATGGGCCAGCTGATGATATATTTGAAATTCAGTATCATTAAGTAAGTTGTTTATGTGAATGCCATATGAAAGTTGTTCCTTAGAATCTGATAATATATAGTTTGACTTCATCACTGCTCAGTTGGAAAGAAGAGGGCAACGTTGTGATGTAGTTTGGAATATAGGTCGCGCAATTCGAGTTGACCCGAAATAACAAAAACTTAGGTTTGTGTATATCGGTACTTATGTGTACACTTCCGACAGTGATAACCTTGCAAAACGTAACTGAGAAACTTTAGCCTTGCTTATAAGCCTATTTATTTATTTTATCGAAAAAGGGACAAGTGAATATTTGAAAAGTTTTACAGAGTGCAAGCAATGTATCTGTGTTCGGCTCAACTCCAGCTGCGGTACCCATACCTATGGATTTACAAAATCTTATTAAAAATATATATATATTTTGAATTACAACCTCTATTTGTTTCTTGTCAAATATTCGGTTCATCATAGTGTCAATCGCATCCACAGCGTCATCAAATGAAGGCAAATATACATTGTGTTCATAGAGGATATCCATAGACTTTCCGAATATCTCCGACACATAATTTAGAATTGAAGTATTAAGACCTTTGTTGGCGGCATTAATCATGTAATTAATTAATATTTTTAAGGAAACATTCAGCTGGGCAAATTCTGTAACAACCAATTATGATTAATATCAAAGAAAATCATATTTCCGTAGACATCCAAAATGACAGACTAGTCCATTAGGGAAAGGGGAACAAACGAAGTGCGCGGTGCGAGGAGGAGTGACCGTCTCCCTTTCTGTAATTTTTAGATAAATGAATGTAATATCACTATTTGGTTAGCGAAAACAAATCTGCTTATGAATTACCAGTCCTTTTTACAATGGCGCGCAAATTGCTGGCTGCGTAAAAAACTTAACTCCAACTCCCTAATTGGGTAAATAAAAGGCTTGTTTCTAAAATTGAATATTTTGTTACACTGTTTAGATAGACATTTTTTACAAATGTATTATAATTTACCCACCTCGCTCATTTTTAGCGTTGCTACGCAACCTGATTTTAAGGCGGTTCGGTTAAAGATGAACATTCAGATCCAGTGCAGAAAAGTCCCACAATGAACTTTAGCGAACCTTACTTTTCTGCGCAGGGTCTGGTTATTTCAATGTGCACTCTTCGGCGGTCAACGTAGTTCATTCAAAGCATTCTTGAACCCTCCTGGTGTCAAAAATATAGTCACGTGGTTGGCCTCCAGCTTGTGGAAATGATACCCAGATTTCATATTAGGGCAAGTCTATGCATTGGATGTCTACGCATATTCACATTAAAATACTTTCGTAAATCTAGCAATTATTGATGTTGTGTTTTGAATGCAAGGTAAGCATAATGAGTAAGATTAAGAAAGGGACCCTTGGATAGTTTGGGTGTGTAGAGCAAATGAACAAAGAAAGGAGTGTAAGGAAAAAATATGACGCAAATGGTAGAAAAAGTCAGGGACGGCCGAGGAAGACACGGCATGATCAAGTGAACCAAATACAGAGTCAAAATAACGGAAGGGTATGTTTAAGACAATGTATGAATGTGAATGTAGCAAGGGATGTGTGCCAAGACCGAGTTGTTTAGCGATTCATCCTCTCTGCGGGGAAAAGTGTAATAGTTAGTTTTGAACATTGAACCACTTGCAAATCCCAGTAAAATTGTGTTTTAGTTAACTGAAAATCCAGTGGTCAAAGTTACCCCTACTTCTTTCAACTTTGACCAGTGATTGTTGTTCGAGTCTTCCCTCAGAGTATTTAAATTCACTAATTGCTCCACTGAGCAGTGTAAGAAAATTTCAAAAAATTTGGTGTGTAAGATTTTAGATGGATAATTTGGATATTATTTATAAAAAATTTAAGTTCAACAAAGTACCTATATTCACAAAGCAATAGTATTGCCTATACATTTATTATGGTGTAGATAATTTCTTTGCAGCTTCTGTATTTTGTATGGAGAATATTTAGTAATTTTATGTACACTAAGTAATTTGATATCATTTACCGGTGTCTTTTCTCTTGTAAACTGCATATGCACCTGACAATAATTGACTCGAGTAGTAGCCTGAATCTTGAGTTCCTTGTGGACATTGTTTGTTTACTATTGATCTGAATTCATTTGACGTTACTCCTTCAAATGAATGCTCCCCATACATTGTGCATATGATTCTTCTCACATTGCTAACAGCTTGCAATGTATCAAAATTTTGTAACAATTCACTATTATCTTCCCCTACATCAAAATTTATAGTATCTCGGATGTCTTGAAAAACTTGAGACGGTTGTAAACATGAAGGCTGGGAGAAATTATTCTCATTTAGTATCTGAGAAAGGTCTGTAGTGCAGAAACGGTTTTGTAGAGAATTATTTTCCTCAGATGTACAAATCCTCTTGGGATTCGAGTGAGATTCTTCCCTTAGGTTAGCTTGAATGATTTGGCAAAAATCTTTAGCTCCTAATGTGGGGGGTTTGTGTTTTAATATGGCAATAGCTGCAGATATGGCTAATTTCCGAAACCCATTATTAACTGAAAATAAAAACATAAGAATTAAATATGAAAATATCTTTGCTGTTAACAGAATAAGTAATTAATAGTAAATTGTATACTAATTTTTACATAATGTTATATGTAAGTAAATAATTAACTAGGTATTTCTATTTTTGAGACCGATAATTCGTGGTGGAATTCCATTATAATATATTATAATAAAACAAATAAAAAACTTTATTCCACTTAATTTTATTTTGACCGTAACCGGTTTCAGCTCGTCAAAGCCATCTTCAGACTGGTACACAAAATTCTTAGTCTACGGTTTATATACACAACATATGGGGGAGGGGGGAGAGGGGTAGTTTATAGGGTTTTAATCAATTTTATTTGTTACTAAGTCGTTTAAGATTGTGGAATTTCTAAACATTTGGTAATTCCAGTAAGCTAATTACCTTGGGTTTGTAGTTCATTTCAATATTTATTAGGGAAAAAACCTCACAGGTAATATGCATTAGACATAATTTTATTGTCAAATCATTATTTATGATGGGATTATATTTGCTTTTTGAAAAGATACATGTTTACATTTGAGAAATTATTATAGGAATTAAGAAAGTAGGGACTTAGCAACTGATACTAATAGCTTATTAATTACAAAGTTACTTATTGAAGGGGTACATGTTTACATTGAAGTAGGGATGGTCTAACCTAACTACATATTTTAATGTCGAAATTATTATGAAAATTACAATGGATACAAGAGCGGAGACTTGGCAAATGATTCTAATTGTTTATTCATTACAAAGTTAGGGTCTATTTTATTAATTAAGCGAGTAATTTCTAAAGATTCTAATCTATCAAGCTTGTGGCCTTTATTGCAAGTATGGAGGACTTTAACATCTCTGTCTTTATCAAACGAGTGTTTGTTTTCTAATAAATGTGATGCTACATTTGACAATTCGCCTTTATTATTTACCCAATTTGTAAAATGTTCTTTAATACGGGTTTTGAAAGATCTCCCTGTTTGACCAACGTAATATGCTGGGCAGTTGGCGCAGTTCACTTGGTAAACGCCTGAGTTCTCGAGTTTTTCTCTTTTATCTTTGTTGTTAATTAAAATTCTACCTAGAGAGTTTACATTATAAAAAGCTGTTTTGCATTTATCATTATTGGTTAATCTAGATATTTTTGTTGATATTTCACCAATATAAGGGATTTTAACCCATTGTTTATTACTATCTTTTTCATTTTTATTTTCAAGGCCTTGTGAAATGATTGTTAATGTAAGTTTTTTATCCTTTTTCTCTATTAGCCTATCAATAGTTTCGCTTTTGTATCCGTTGTTATTGGCGATAGTTTTAATAATATTTAATTCATTATTATAATTTATATAATTCAAAGGCACGTGTAAAAGTCTGTGAATGAGTGAATAAAATACTGATAATTTATGTGAAATGTGGTGTCTAGATGTATTGTGTATGATATTATCACTATATGTAGGTTTTCTATAAATTGAAAATTCTAATTTATTGTTAATGATTTCGATACCTATGTCGAGAAAGTTAATCTTATTACCCCCCATTTCCATTGTGAACTGGATTGATTTGTTAATTTTATTGATTTCTTTTAGAAAAATATCTAATTGTCTGTTTGTTCCTGTCCAGATAATCAGAATGTCATCTACATATCTACGGTAGAAGGCGACTTTATTAAACGATTTTAGTTTTTCGATGGATTCTTCGATATAATCCATGAAGAATTCAGCTAAGACCGGTGAAATCGGGCTCCCCATAGCTAACCCACTAGATTGGATGTAATAGTTATTATTAAATCTAAAGAAATTTTGTTCAATGCATGTATTTAGTAATCTTGTTATTTCGTTACGTTTTATTAAATTAATGTTTATTTTTTCCATGTAATTATTAATAATTATTTTTAATTCGTTTGTTGGTATGTTTGAGAACAAACTTACAACATCAAATGAAACTAAGGTAGCATTATTGGGAACTTTGATGTCTTTAATGAGGTCTATAAGTTGTAGGGAATTTATTATTCCGTATTTTGGTTTAAAATTAAGAGTATTTTTTATAATATTATTTCCAAATTTTGCTAATTTATAGGCAGGGGCTGAATTATATGACACTACTGGTCTTACCGGCATATTATTTTTGTGTACTTTTGGCTGTCCATATAGACGTGGGCATTGGGGGTTCATAACAGAAAGGCTATTTTTATGGTATTTATTTTTAATCAAGGTTTGGCATGAATTTAGAATTGTTACATGAATTTAGAATTGTTACAATTCTAAATTCATGCCAAACCTTGATTAAAAATAAATACCATAAAAATAGCCTTTCTGTTATGAACCCCCAATGCCCACGTCTATATGGACAGCCAAAAGTACACAAAAATAATATGCCGGTAAGACCAGTAGTGTCATATAATTCAGCCCCTGCCTATAAATTAGCAAAATTTGGAAATAATATTATAAAAAATACTCTTAATTTTAAACCAAAATACGGAATAATAAATTCCCTACAACTTATAGACCTCATTAAAGACATCAAAGTTCCCAATAATGCTACCTTAGTTTCATTTGATGTTGTAAGTTTGTTCTCAAACATACCAACAAACGAATTAAAAATAATTATTAATAATTACATGGAAAAAATAAACATTAATTTAATAAAACGTAACGAAATAACAAGATTACTAAATACATGCATTGAACAAAATTTCTTTAGATTTAATAATAACTATTACATCCAATCTAGTGGGTTAGCTATGGGGAGCCCGATTTCACCGGTCTTAGCTGAATTCTTCATGGATTATATCGAAGAATCCATCGAAAAACTAAAATCGTTTAATAAAGTCGCCTTCTACCGTAGATATGTAGATGACATTCTGATTATCTGGACAGGAACAAACAGACAATTAGATATTTTTCTAAAAGAAATCAATAAAATTAACAAATCAATCCAGTTCACAATGGAAATGGGGGGTAATAAGATTAACTTTCTCGACATAGGTATCGAAATCATTAACAATAAATTAGAATTTTCAATTTATAGAAAACCTACATATAGTGATAATATCATACACAATACATCTAGACACCACATTTCACATAAATTATCAGTATTTTATTCACTCATTCACAGACTTTTACACGTGCCTTTGAATTATATAAATTATAATAATGAATTAAATATTATTAAAACTATCGCCAATAACAACGGATACAAAAGCGAAACTATTGATAGGCTAATAGAGAAAAAGGATAAAAAACTTACATTAACAATCATTTCACAAGGCCTTGAAAATAAAAATGAAAAAGATAGTAATAAACAATGGGTTAAAATCCCTTATATTGGTGAAATATCAACAAAAATATCTAGATTAACCAATAATGATAAATGCAAAACAGCTTTTTATAATGTAAACTCTCTAGGTAGAATTTTAATTAACAACAAAGATAAAAGAGAAAAACTCGAGAACTCAGGCGTTTACCAAGTGAACTGCGCCAACTGCCCAGCATATTACGTTGGTCAAACAGGGAGATCTTTCAAAACCCGTATTAAAGAACATTTTACAAATTGGGTAAATAATAAAGGCGAATTGTCAAATGTAGCATCACATTTATTAGAAAACAAACACTCGTTTGATAAAGACAGAGATGTTAAAGTCCTCCATACTTGCAATAAAGGCCACAAGCTTGATAGATTAGAATCTTTAGAAATTACTCGCTTAATTAATAAAATAGACCCTAACTTTGTAATGAATAAACAATTAGAATCATTTGCCAAGTCTCCGCTCTTGTATCCATTGTAATTTTCATAATAATTTCGACATTAAAATATGTAGTTAGGTTAGACCATCCCTACTTCAATGTAAACATGTACCCCTTCAATAAGTAACTTTGTAATTAATAAGCTATTAGTATCAGTTGCTAAGTCCCTACTTTCTTAATTCCTATAATAATTTCTCAAATGTAAACATGTATCTTTTCAAAAAGCAAATATAATCCCATCATAAATAATGATTTGACAATAAAATTATGTCTAATGCATATTACCTGTGAGGTTTTTTCCCTAATAAATATTGAAATGAACTACAAACCCAAGGTAATTAGCTTACTGGAATTACCAAATGTTTAGAAATTCCACAATCTTAAACGACTTAGTAACAAATAAAATTGATTAAAACCCTATAAACTACCCCTCTCCCCCCTCCCCCATATGTTGTGTATATAAACCGTAGACTAAGAATTTTGTGTACCAGTCTGAAGATGGCTTTGACGAGCTGAAACCGGTTACGGTCAAAATAAAATTAAGTGGAATAAAGTTTTTTATTTGTTTTATTATAATAAATTAACTAGGTATTCAACAGTGATAAATTGAAAAATAATTAATTACGGTAAAGTTGTTCTGATACATTAGTCTACCATCTAGAATTAAAGTAATCCAAGATGGAAACAGAGATTCAATATCATCATTTTCTACTAGGAAAATTGATTATTTAATGTAAATTTACCATGCAGCTCCACATCCTGAGTAAGCATTGCATTGCCTTGTTTAGATATTTTTCTGATTTCTCAGTCACTTTGTGAAAATTATTGGCACCCTCTTTTATTTTGTTTGATCTAGTGATTGGTTTATTGATGGCATAGATATACCACTCACTTCATGACTGTCAGTTCATTCTTTTTTTCAAACTTTCTTCAGGCAGGTAGGTACCTACCATAATATTGAAAAAAATGTGGGTAGAAAAATGAATATTTTTCAACAAATTTAAGTATGTTTCTACCTTTTGCAGATGATACATTTGCGGATGATACAGTCTTAATATTTGAAGATGAATCATGGCAATCAGTAACTCATAAAACTAATAATGGCTTGATAAAAGTAAAGCATTGGCTAGACACAAACCTCCTCACACTTAATATCGACAAAATACAATACATGAAATTTTATATGCAAACATAATGCTTCCAATAACTGTAAACCCTCTTGAAACCTCACCTAATATCCATTGCACATGTTCCACACTAAAATCATCAAAGGAAGTTAAATATTTGGGAATAATCATAAGACGTCCAACTACGCTGGGAGGCCCATATAGATGACACAGTAAAAATACTCCGTACGCTCTGCCATATATTCTGCTCTCTTAGGTCCAACTTAGACTTGGAGACTCTAAGAAGCGTCTATTTTGCCCTTTTCCAATCCGTAGCAACATATGGTATTGTGGAATGGGGTGGTTGTACTGAATCTATGATCAATCCAGTTATTACAGTACAAAAACTTATTTTGAGAATTATATTTAAATGCCAACCTACCCACCCCTCAAGCGAACTATTTACTAAAATTAGGGGCTTAGATATTTTCTTATATATATAAGGCCCCTAGCATCTCTGCACACATGAGACTCCTCAGGCTGAGATGGGCTGGGCATGTACAGAGAATGCCGGATACACGCATCCCAAAAAGAATTCTGACTGGTCACCCAGGTGGAAAGAGAAAAGTGGGAAGACCCAGACTGAGGTGGGAAGATGAGGTAAGAGGGGATGCAGCACAGCTTCTCCAGGTGACAAACTGGAAGTCAGCCGCTGAGGACAGGAGGAGTTGGAGGCGACTGTTGCAGGAGGCCAAAGCTCGATATGGGCTGTAGCGCCATCGAAGAAGAAGAAGAAGAAGATATTTTCTGAGACAAGCTTACGCTACATATAGAAAAATAACCCGCTGGTGTCTCCACAACATCAAGCACACACCTGCTTTTCATCAAACCTGGGATGCGTGGTCCCTAAAACTAGAACCACGTTCACTCAATGACAATTCTGTTTCATCACTACTAAAATACACAATGCATTGAACACCGATATAAAGTCAAATAACTCTATAACCCTTTTTACTATCTGTATTCAACATTGGCTATTTGAAAGGGGATGAGCTTTCTTTAAAAAATACATGAATTCCTAACACTGTTTAAAAAAAGTTTTCACTCTTATCATTTATTTTTTTTATCAAATGTACATTTCTAAATAATACGTACCAAGATATACCGGTTTAAAAAAAATAATGATATAAAAAAATTTGGTATTTTAATCTTACTTTTAATATTTTTATTTCCATTTTCTTTAAAATATCTTTTTATCAATCAGTTTAATCTTTATTTTTATTTCTAATATGGTTTCTACAATGATATGTTTTTTTTTTAATTTTTGTTTTACCTTAACATGTCCTTTTCCCTTGTGTTTTATTATTTGTCCAAAATATTATTTTGTTATTCTTACACAAATCGTAAACGACTACCATAATACGGGCATTTGCCTAGTATGGTATTTGAAAAAATCACCAAAATTGTAATCTTAAAATTTGTAGAATAATAAAATTTTAAAAAAATCTTAATAATTTGGAGTAACTTAACCATTTTGTCTTATTAATCACTGATAAACCAAATAATATCATCCAAAAAATTTGTATTATTATTTTAAATCATAACATTACTTGAAGTAGTACTTGGGAAAACTTTAAATTATTTATGTATTAACCACAAAATATTGCATTTTTATATATTTCTTGAAAGAATTGATGTTTATACGGACAGAACTATTTATGCATTATTCATATTCCATATGTACACCCGTCAGCAAATTAGAATAACGTGCAGAAAGTATTTTTTCTAAAATACTTGAATCAGCGCTATCTATGAACAAGCAGTTTAAGAATAATTTTAAGTTTACCCAATTATTTAATTTATAATGTACCATTTTTTCAAATAAGGAATCATATTACTGGCAAATGTCATTCCGCGTAATGATAGTTCTATAGGTGGGGTGCATTGAAAAAAAAATACAGTTCCTTACAATGAACTAGAAAATTATTAAATTCCATTGAATGTGTGACTGAATTTACTATGCATAAATACATACGGGTTCAATAATGATAAGTTGTTGCTATAAAAAATATATAACATGCATACATTAACACAAAAATGGTCTAAAAACTATTTAAAAATAGACAATTTTCTCAATGGATTTTTCATATTGGAGTTTGATGGGCATCATAGCTTTAGCTATAATGATGGCCTTAATTTTGAGGGAGTCACATCAGCAAAATGTCAGTTTAAATAAACCGCGATTGCCACTTTTAGAAGTTGGTGTCAGGAGGCCAGGTAAATATATCAATTAAGCTGTCATGTAATTATTATTGTAATGGTATGGCAGCACATTATTAAGAGTATATATTACTTTGCTTACAGCCATTAGTATTTTAATTTCTATGGCACCTTGTATTATGGAGAAAAAATCATTTGATGAATGTTGTGCTTCAATATACAAATATCAAGTTTTAGAGGAGTCCCTCGACGAGTATGCAGATAAAATCAGTGTAGGTATTAATAATGAGTAAGAAATGTAACCAAAGACATATTTTAATGTGAAATATATAAATAAGACACAGTGAAAGAAATTTATTTCTTCAGAACCAATAAAGCTTATCAGCCATGTCTTAGTATTAGTTGAATGATATCAATACATTGCACTTATCACTAGCAAATATAATGGATGCCACGTGTTATCAGCTGCAAATTTAATCAAATTATGGTACGATGATATTTTTACACAAAATAGTAAACAACCTGCTACCCAAATATTTTTCGAATCAAATTGTATACAACAAGGACATACACCAACATAAAACTAGGACGTGCAATGAAATCAGGCTACCAAAGAAGGACAAAGCGAATACCCAGAATAGTATATTTTATAAAGGGATGAAATACTATAACGCGCTGCCGGAAAACCTTAAGTCTGCCCCAATTGAAAAGTTTAAGATGTTGTGTAGGAGCCATATCAAGAAAGAAAAAAAAACATAGTATATTTAAATGTAATAATTAATTAGTCATTTGTAATCTTAAATGTACAAATTACTAAAATAAAATCAATAAATAAACCAAATCAAATATGGCGAGTGAGTAACATCGCTGATACTTTGTCATTTCCACATCTGGATTAAAAAAATATATAATGAAAAGAATGTTGGAGATGGTAACATTATTTTTATTAACTAAATAAATAATAATCCAGGCGTTTTATACAGTGTGGGAATTTCTTCTTCTTTGGTGATACTAAGAACCATCTGCAATGTTCATTTTCAAGTCTTTTGTGAACCACTTCTGAAAAAAAATCAGCTCTGTATAACAGCGTTCCAGAAATTACCAATAATGTGAGAACTTTTCTAGCTGCGAATATCAAATTATGTAATGCCAAAATACATGTAAGCCCTCAGCAAGAGATGTTGATTTTATGTTGTAACGGATGGGTACCACAATGTAATGGGTAATGGCAGGGCTGGTCCTGTGCAGGCGCAATCCACTCCGGGTGCAGACTTGCCAAGGCGCTGATAATACCTAACACAGCACCCTTAACATTTTTACTAGTGTCAGGCGCCATTTGGCTCAGGGCCGGACCTGGATAATGGTATATGTAAAAGTTTAGCATCCTGTTTAGCTCTTCTCTTTCCTCATTTATCAGAAAGAGAGGTTACGACTTATCTCTCAATGGCAGGACCTTCTTTTGTATTGTGATCATTGTTCTTCCTTATACAACCAAAGTATTGTAGTTTCCTGATTCCTTCACATTCTCTTCCTTTGTGCTCATCACTGCAGTGAGTGCTTCTTCGTTATTGAGTAACTTCATTCACAATATTATGGGGCAAATTTAACTTTGAGTAAAAGAGTTATAATCAATAAAAAGTACTAAAAATCTGTTTAAAATAAAACTTTATTTTATAATTTTTGATATATTTTTAGTTGTAGAAACATAATTTATATAATAGTATAAATTCTTTTATTTTCCTGACATTTACACATGACATGGTCAAAACAAAACATTATACATTCATGACAAATTCAAATCAGTCCTGATGAAGCACCATTATGATAGTATTATAGTAAGCATGTTGTTCGGGTTTAGGTCAATGTTCATGCATTTTAGTATTAATATTGCCTTAGCCATTAAATATGGCTTTATTATTGAAATAGTTTTTGAGAAATACAGATATTTTATGTGATTAAAAAAATAGTACAGTTTCAATACAATAATGGATTTAATCAATATTTTATATTCACGACTGATTCTAAACATAATTTGAAAAACTACACCAATTTTATACAAATGTGTTTTTGTATAATATTGCGATGTACTGTTCAATAACATTACGTAAAATATATATGCAATAATCAATAAAAATAAAACAGCGCATAAATAATTCCTCTTTATTCTGATTTATATAAAGTTTTAAAACATTTTCTGTAATATTTATATGTCAAACTCTCAATGTATCTTAGATTGTGAAGCTACTTTAGCTTTATATACATTATTTACATACTCAATCTGTAACGGAGTATAAATATAAAAATCATTTATTCATACTTAACATAGTTCTTAGCGGAGACCTCGGGCTGTACGGGCCAGGCCGTTCCCTCGCCCCCGTTATTATTCTGGGGCACCCAGTTGAGGAAACCAGGACCCCGCTGAGGAGGTCCCTGGGGCGCGGGGGGGCCTTGGTAGCCCTCCACCGCCATGTTGTTTACCAACCCCCAGCCCGCCTGGTTGAGCGCAGCGGCCACAAGTGCCTGGTTCACGGGGATGTTGAGCGGCAGGTTTACGTTGCCCTGGTTGTTGCCATTGTTGGAGGGTGCCTGGTTGCCGTGGTTCATGCCTCCGGGCACGTTGCGCATGTTCATCACCTCCATGTTGCGCCCACCCCACTGGTAGTTGGACGAATTGTTCCCGTAGCTCCGCGAGTGTCGAGGCATCATCTCGTTATTATGGCTTTTTGTATTAGGTCTGATTTGATGGTACTTATTCTGGTCCTGTTTTGGGGATGCGTTGGAAATATTTACAGACACACCTTTGATGATGTGGTCTTCTCCGCACAAGCTCTGAGCCACTTCAGGATCTAGAAAAGTCACAAAGCTAAAAGCTCTAAAAGGTTTGGGGATGAAGACATCGGTGACTTGACCAAACTTGCCGAAGTAATCCTTCAGATCGTCAGCCGTGATGTTTTCTGTACAACGTCCCACAAATACTTTACTGGGAACCTTGGGCACGAGGCCTTCCTTGGAATTAGGAATCCGCACGTCGCACCATCTCCCGTCGATCAAGTGTCTCTGCCCCAGGACCTTTATTTGCGCCTCGTAACTATAAAACTTTATAAATCCGAAACCCTTCGAAGATCCTGACTTAGAATCCCTTTTTATTTGGACTAATAAGAGGTCACCGAAAGTTTGAAAATAATCTCTTATAGCGTCTTCTGTTGTTTTCCACGGTAATCCTAGAACAATCAAATCTGAACATCTCAATTTGTTGTCCCGTTTTCTTTCCGCCGCAATGTTCTCGAGCTTGGGTTTCTTAGGAAAAACACAAATATACTGATGACTTCCCCAGCCCCCATCAGAAGGGGGGTAGAGGCGGTCGTCTGCCAATCGAAGGCCTCGGAAGGTCTGGGACGACGGGTGGCGATACTTGAGACCGCAGCACCCGAAGAATTGAGCAGAGACCGTGCTCAGTAAAATTGAGCCGTCTTCTTCGGTAGGTAATTCGATGGGTTCCTCGTCTTCATCTTCACAAACTTGTAAGTATTTGATTGACATTTCAAAGAAATGACCAACTCCAACTCACATTACGTAAACACAACACGATATCAAATCATATTTTCTTAGTACTATAAGTTTTTATAATAAATAGCAAAAGGAAAGTCAGGCACAAAATTAACCATAACAGGACAAGTGACGTTTTTGACCTGAATTGCCAAATGTCAAAATAAATAGTATTGTATAATCAAAGTTAGGTACCTATATTTACGTAGATGTTTATAAAAATAAATTATGTCTACAAGTACGGTGATCTTCGTATTTTTTAAAGATTATTAGAGGTAATTTATTTATTATAATAGGGAATGTGAAAGACTTGATGTGGTTTGCGCAACTAAAGTGTGTTTTCAAATACAGCAGTCGTGACCATAATAAACAACTCATGTCGTGACTAACTGAAGACAGTTCAATATTACAATAAAAAAGTCTTTTGTACATCTTTTTGGGTAAAATATATATTTTTTAAGTCGCCGTAAGCTAAAAAATCTAATAATTACTGAATACGCAAATGAAAAAGCAAACGAATAAAAATTATTAGAAATAAATGGTTTTGAAATTATGATTGGTTAAACACAGTGCCATTACACAGACGTAATGGCAATAGGTAAAGTGAAAATTTACTCTTATTTTATTTTGAATCCGAGACCTAAAAAATTTCAAAAGAGACTCGATGCCAGTTTTTGCCATTTATCACAATGATATAAAAAATTCAATCTAAAATAAAATTATGAGTGAAATGAGTCATTTTTTTAAATTGCGCTTTGTTTTGGTAATTCTTCATATATTGTTTAAACTCTAATAAATCAGCCAGAATCCATTATTCTAGAAATCCAAATCAGTGGCGTAGTTAAAGCATTCATATGGGTGGGGGGGGAGGGGTTAAGAGGGTTCAAATTATATACGCCCGTGATCCAAAAAAATCAAGTATTGCTAAGTATCGAAAGCTATAGACACATATCGATTATTAATATAATGACCGCCATCACTAGTCGTAAAATAGCAACTAGTTTCTCTGCATTGTTTTTTTTTCTTTAAATCCATTAATCTATGACATCAATCCTGAAAATTTGACTGTCGCCGAAATTTGTTGATTAGTGTCATCTATTGCATTTCGAAAATAAATCTATTATTCAAACTGTTTATCACGCCATGGCTACTGCGCTGGAACAATTTGTTAACAACGTTCGAACGTTGTCAACTTCAGGTAAAATTTATATTTTGATTCAATAGCTTTTTATAATGAATGGGACACTGACAGTAGAATAATTGAGATTGTTGCTTGAATATTGGTGATACCTGTATCGTAGGACTACTACGGGGTAAGAGAGAGCTGCGGGAGGGAGTTTCAAACCATTTTAAAGCACTATCGGTGTGCACAAATACATTCAAACATGCGCTCTTTAAAATGATTTGCCTTTACATCGTACTATGCATTTTTATCATAAATTAACATGTTTAATAAAATGTTAGTTCATGATTTTATCAAAATGATGTGCTTTGCATGAAATTTAATACGATGGTAAAATGCTCATGCTAATATTATTATTTCACTCTAACCTTAAAATTGAAAATACTGAATTTGGTGTAATTATTGTTGAACGATTTTTTTTCTAGGGAACTTTGGAGAACTCTGTGAATTGATTAGTAAAAGTCAAGAGCTTTTGCACAGAAATAGTCTCCATTTGAGCACAGTTTTGGAAACTTTAGATCTTCAACAGCATTCCCTGGGTGTTCTTGCCGTACTATGCGCCAAGTTTTCTTTGCCCCAGGTTAGTCAAAATTACTAATACAGTCTAGTTGTGAATAAAATGCTTAAATTAATCAATCTTTTTTATTTTTGTATTCTTAATATTGTGCGGGTATTGGTACACAACATTTCAAAATAGTGCTGTGGAGACAACATCATTTATAGTCCTGCACACTTAATTACTGCGTTTGTCCATTGGAAAATGAATTGTGTCAAGGCTCATCCATATTATGGAAAATTTGTTATTAAGTATACCTACATGGCTACAACTTTACTGAAGTTATGTCCAATACCCTATAATATTAATTATAGGATATTTGGTTATGTCACCACTTTTATTTGTATTCCTTCTATTTCGTTTCATACCGATTTCAAATTTGGAATATATGGTAGGTTTCAATTATCAGTTACCATCTATGGTAGGCAGGTACTTGCTCATTAGTTGTTACTTGCATACCCTAACAATAATTTCCTTAATAATTTTAAATGTTTATTTGCAGTCTTCGCCGGGGGTTGACAACAGCACCATGTTTGAACAAGTACAAGAGTTTATCACGGGCTGCAACGGAGAGCAAGTCAGGTTTTCTCCAGACATGTGTAAGTATTATTATATTTGTTCCTTTAATCCGGCTAAAACAAAAATTGCCGTGTAGAAGAGGAGTGTACATCTAGAATTTTTAAATATTTTTTCCAGACTCTGAGCTGTGCCATCTCTTGACCAACCACCTAGTGGAGACCAAGCTGCCGCTCCGGGGAATTGAACTCTTGAAGAGAGCTATCAGAAAGATCCAATTGTTTGACTCACAGCTCACATCAGTTCACGCTGACCTGTATCAACTCTGCCTTTTATCAAAGTGTATAAAGCCAGCACTGGAATTTTTAGAATTGGATATTACAGGAATAAGTGCTGAGGTACATAATATGTATTATATATAATGTAGTTGCTATTATGTCAATTTTTATTGTAGCTGTTTTGAAAAATCCCCTGCCTGTCTGTACTTTGTACAAAAACAGGAACTATGTACATATTATATTGCCATCGGTTTGGACAATACCTTGAAGCGGGTTATGGAAGCAGCTTCTTCAAACGATTTTATCTACTCTTTTGTTTATTTTTCCTTTTAACAATTTTTTCAATTGTAACCCAGACACAGTTTTTTAAAAAAATATTAACGTCACACAGGAGGCCGCGAGGAAAATAATTTATATTTAAGGAAAAGGGTATAAGGGTTGGGTAGGAATCTAAGGATCAGTGCGTCCAGGAGTGACGGACATATGAATATATCCCTCCCACTTCGGCGCAAGACGATGGGTCAAGAGATCAGTTGGAGTTACCAAACCAGCCTCTCCATGAATTGTGCTAACTAAGTTAGCTGTAGAGTTATTAAATGATTGTCAACCTGATTGCCAAATCTATAATGTACATACACAGTGTCCGGAAACTCGTAGTAAAAGCGGGAAACTGGGAAATTTACATCACTTATTTGGGGCGGTTTCGTGGTATAATTTTTTTGTTTTGAGCTTTCGTTTCATGTAAATCCAGTCCAAAGTTGGAATTTTTAAGGTCAAATTTGAAAAAAAAAAAAATAGTTTCTATGGGTTTTAATGTCTTAAAATGTGTCTAAGCATAGACCTGGTCCCAAAAGTTTATTTTTTATCCTTTGGTTGCTAAAAAAGGTAGATGTAGATTCAGCCGTTTTCCGTTTGTACTACAAGTTCCGGACACCATATATATATATATATTTCGCTATTGTATGATAAGTAAAGTTGGAAGCTTATCGGGAAGTTACCATCGTATGGGATCCACCCAACCCTGCATAGTTGGATTGCGGACTTTCTGAGGGGAAGAACAATTCAAACCGTGGTTGACGGCTCTTCTTCCTCACCGCACCAAATCAATGCGGGGGTGCCAAAAGGATCTGTGCTGTCTCCGACGCTGTTTTTATTGCACATCAACGATCTCGTTGAATGTGCACCAATTCACTGCTACGCTGATGACAGAACCGTTCACGAGGGTTATCTCTTTGACAGGCCCCCTTCCACCTACGATGTTCGAACAGCTCGGGAAGTTTTGAAGCAAAAAATTGATCACCACCTCGAGATGGTTCGTGCCTGGGGTAAGGCCAACTTGGTCAGTTTCAACGTCTCAAAAACCCAAGCGTGTCTGATTTCGGCAAAGAGGGAGATCAATGACTGTCTGGTGCAATTTGATGGGAGCACTCTCCCCAATAAAGACTCCATTGAAATGCTTGGAGTTACTATATCAGACCGGCTCAAGTATCGGGGATCCATAGAAGCCCGAGTAAATCAGGCCTCCAAAAAGTTGGGCATCTTGTACAGGGCTAGGAGATTCTTCAACAGTGACCAGCTGCTGACCCTGTACAAGTCTCAAGTCCGCCCAACTATTGAATTTGGGAGCCACCTTTGGGCTGGTGCCCCAAAATACTTAATAAACCTGCTTGAATCTGTGCAAAGGAGAGCGATCCGTCTGATTGACAATCCGTTGTTAACAGACCGATTGCCTTCTCTAATGCATAGACGCAATGTAGGCATGCTGTGTCTGTTCTACAGGTATTTCAATGGAGCCTGCTCCAAGGAGCTAGCAGCATTGATTCCTGATGCACCGGTGCACGTGCGCGAAACTTGACGGACACGAACTGAACACCCGTTCACCGTTGACGTTGGCTTCATGAGAACGGGCCGTTTTTACGACTCGTTTTTGTGTAAGTCGGCTCGTATGTGGAACGAGCTACCGGCATCTGTTTTTCCTCCCTCCTATAATCCGAGCCTCTTCAAGGCCCGCATTAACAAATCCCTTCCTACAGCCCCTACCTTATTCCGCCTCACAACGCCGCCCAACCGGGTGGTGACATAGTTCCCCTGTCTGTACACTGCACGCTCTTGTGAGGTGTCACATAAAAAAAAAAAAAAAAAAGAAAGCATTATTAGATTCGGCAAATCAAGAACATCTCTCCTTTTTACAAGTTAACCTTCCCATACCCATAGTGGTAACCAGTGGCGGCGACAATAAGTCAGATAAGAAATTTAATATTAGGTACATACCTATTTATAAAGAAGCTCTGTTCTCTGCTCCTTTCGTTTAGCGAAAATTCTATGACCATCTTGTTAATATACGGCCACTGAACAAAATGTATGATTATACCATTGCTTAAAATTCGCTAGGTTTCGTATCTTTAATATTCGTACCTTTTTCTGAAAAACTCCTTTTCTCCCTTTAAAATTCAACCCTCAAATCTGGGGACTTCTTCCCAGACATGGTATCACTGCGAGACAGCGCTTGACAACAACTAATCATTCATCTTATAATAACATTTTATAAATTGTATCGAAGAGAGCTGTGAGCGGAATATTGGCTGAAAGAGAGTAGATGTAAGCACACATCTGCGTTCCTGTTCAATATGCTACTGAACAAACTGTTCCTTTCGATGTGGTGGTAAAAGCAAGATCTCCATCCGTGAATATGCTAATATTGGGAAAGAATCGTATGTACCCACGCTTTCGACTTTTCACAGATTATCCAAACAAAGTAGTCAAATTCCATATCGCAATCGAAAATGAACTGCTACGAACATAGGCACAGTCGCAATGCAGGTTATGCACGCTTAGCTTGCACTGAACCAAGTTTCTTATTGTTATTAGCCATGTCGAGCCATGACGAGCCTTCATTAAAGAATACATGAGTTCCTAACACTGTTTTAAAAACAAAGTTTTAACTCATTTAAATTTTACAACATCATTTATTTTTTTATATCGCTAAATTCAAATGTGACTATAAACAGATACATTTCTAGATAAGTACATACCAAGATTTACCGGTTTAATAAAAAAATAATAATAATATAAAATAATTTGGCATAAGTTTTGCATGTATTTTAATATTTTTATTTCTATTTTCTTTAAAATATCTTTTTTATCAATCAGTTTTATCTTTATTTTTATTTCTAATATGGTTTCCATAAAAAAATGCACTTTTAAAATTGTTGTTTTACTACAGCAATTTCCTTTTCCCTTATGTTTTATTATTGTTATTCTTACATAAATCATGTATGACTACCATAATACGGTTATGAGCCTAGTATGGTTGTTGAGAAAAATCACCAAAATTGTAATTTTTTTAAATTTATAAAATAAATAAAAAAAAAATTGGATATTTTGTTGGTTGTTCAGTTCTCGGCAGCACTTATTAACTGGCCGCTGGTGGCAACCCATGTTACCTATGTTTACTTAAACTTTAACAATACCAGCTTTCAATTTTAGCTATTCCTAAAAAATAAGCTATTCCTCAAGCACGCTAGCTTAAAGTTGAGTGGATTTGGAGCAGTCTTTGTGAACTATAATTTGTTACTTGATTAATTTCAGCTTGGCGGGCAGTTTGACTCAAAACATTTCCTTTTATATTACTATTACGGAGGTATGATCTATGCCACCATCAAGAACTACGATCGAGCTTTGTATTTCTTCGAGGTGGCCATCACCACACCGGCTGTTGCCGTCTCGCACATTATGCTGGAAGCTTATAAGAAATACATTTTGGTTTCACTGATTCTGCATGGAAAGGTTTGTCCTACAAGTTTTCTCTACAACCCCAAATATATAATAATATTATCATTCATAATCTAGACTAGAGGTTCCCAACGTTTTTGCCCTATTGCCCACTTTTCAAGTATATTTGTCTTCAGCGCCCCCCTCCCCAAATTTAACTAGGCCCAAGGACAAATCAAAATGCCGTTGATTCTTATAGTTTTAGGAAAGTAAAATTTTTAAAGTTTTTTTTGTTTATATGTAACAATCTAATAGATATATTGAAACTTTCTTCCATTACAGATACAGCCCATCCCAAAATACACATCTCAAGTGGTTGGAAGGTTTTTGAAGCCGCTGTCATGTGCATATCACGAACTGGCTGGACCACACAGTGACACCCCCATACAACACATAGTCCAAAAGCACAGAGACACGTTTCAGCGCGATCACAACATGGGGCTTGTTAACCAGGTAAAATACTTGACATTTCAAAATTAGTAATGATTAAAAATAATTAAGAAAAGTCTCACTTGAAATACTAGGGGCTGCTATTATCAACCGAGCTGTGCTAAAATTCGGTTCAAACCACGGCAAAACCTCAAAGGCATAACCTGCGGTTTACCAATGCAGCCGAGCATGATTTTCACATGTACATTTATAGTTTTGGTTCATCCATTTAGATGGATTGACCTGAGATGATTCAAGGTTCGAACTGTTAAGTTAGTGTTAAAATGTTTTGATGAAGGTGTATGTCGAAGAAATATGTGTGAAGGTAGAATTCTGTAGGTGAATCTTACATAAAAAGGCAGCCAACTTGATTCAGTGTCCTACCCTGGGTTGAGGTGGCTTTGGTTTGACAGGTACCGTTCAAATGTCAAAAATTCACAATGGTGTTGATCGTTGATTTGATGATCGTCAAATATGAATGTTTGAAACACCCCGAACGTTAGTTCCTATGATCACAATCTTAAAATAAAATGATCTCTTTCAGGTTTTATCATCTATGTATAAAAAGGATATCCAGCGCCTAACAAAGACATTTTTAACTCTCTCTCTGTCGGACGTAGCGAGCAGAGTCCAGCTGGCGGGCCCAGCCCAGGCGGAGAGTTATATTAAGAATATGGTATGCATTTTATTTCTACTATGTATTAATTTGTACCCTCTGATATTATAGACAGCCCTGATTTACTTAGCCTATTTATCTTCCATATACCCACTAGAAATACTCAAAAAAATTAATTTTTAATTGCAACAGCGATATCAGGACTGACTCATGATTCTCACTTGTTAGCTAGATTGCACGCAGTTGGCAATACTTTCTCAGAAATAGTACCTGTGTTCAACTGCACGGATTTTAGTTACAAGAAGGCTATAATAAAATACCTAATAAATAAATTTTGATGTTAGTTTTTATTATTCTTTGTTTTATAATTTACATTTTATTTATTTTTTATTTTATAATTTCTTTAAAAGTGTTTCACTTATTATGTATCACATGTTTGTAAAAGCTTGTATGGATGTATATTATAATATGAATGAATACTTTGTTTTCTGCATATACAGGTTGGCGGTGGTAAAGTGCGCTAATTTTTTTTTGGGGGGGGGGTGGGTGATGGTGATTCTAAATGATTTTAGATTTTTTTTCGAAATTCCAATGTTTTTAGGTAAAAAAGTTGAATTGTTAGCATGGGAAAATAAATATTCTTCTATGGAAAAATATTTTTGTATGGGAAAATAAACATTGGCATTTCAAAAAAGTTATTGATCTTTTTTACCATCATGTAGAATCACCTCCCGAAGTTAGCACACTTAACCTCCGGACATTCATAATTATTTTTTTGTTTTAAAACATTAAAGAAAATAATTAGAACAATATATCATAAAAAGAAAAACAAATGACCCCCAAAAAATGCTTATAACGAGCAAGTTTTGTTGGTTCCCATCTTGCTTGACGAAAATTAAATGAAAATGTTATATGTAGAATACATATAACGTTTTTTAAAGCGGCTTATGTAATAAAATTAACAAATAAAAACATATGTTAAAAGGAACATGTGACATATTTAAATAAATCTAAATAATATGTAATCCCAGATAGAGGATGGAGAAATCTACGCAGTAATCAATCAGAAGGACGGAATGGTTGTGTTCCTGGACAGCCCGGAGAAGTACGCCTCCCCGGAGACCCTCTGCCTGCTGGAGAAGCAGATGGCCAACTGCACTCGCCTCCACCAACACATCCTAGAGATGGATCAACAGATTCAAGTCAACCCACAGGTTAGGGTTTACTTTTACTATATTTAAGATACTGATGGAAAACGGCATCTGCCTCTACCAACATGTCTTAAAGATAGACAGATTCTAGTCAACCCACAGGTTAGGGTATATATTTACTATATTTAAGATACTGATGACCATCTCCATCCACCCCTACCAACATGTCTTAAAGATGGCCCAACAGATTCTAGTCAACCCACAGGTTAGGGTTTACATTTGCTATATTTAAGATACTGATGGCCAACTGCATCCACCCCTACCAACACGTCTTAAAGATGGACAAACAGATTCTAGTCAACCCACAGGTTAGGGTTTACATTTACTATATTTAAGATACTGATGGCCAACTGCATCCACCCCTACCAACACGTCTTAAAGATGGACAAACAGATTCTAGTCAACCCACAGGTTAGGGTTTACATTGACTAAATTTAAGATACTGATGGCCAACTGCATCCACCCCTACCAACATGTCTTAAAGATGGACCAACAGATTCTAGTCTATCCACAGGTTAGGGTTTACATTTACTATTTTTAAGCTACTGATGGCCAACTGCATCTGCCTTTACCAACACGTCTTAAAGATGGACAAACAGATTCTAGTTAACCCACAGGTTAGGGTTTACATTTACTAAATTTAAGATACTGATGGCCAACTGCATCCACCCCTACCTACATGTCTTAAAGATAGACAGATTCTAGTCAACCCACAGGTTAGGGTTTACATTTACTATTTTTAAGCTACTGATGGCCAACTGCATCTGCCTCTACCAACACGTCTTAAAGATGGACAAACAGATTCTAGTCAACCCACAGGTTAGGGTTTACATTTACTATATTTAAGATACTGATGGCCAACTGCATCCACCCCTACCAACATGTCTTAAAGATGGCCCAACAGATTCTAGTCAACCCACAGGTTAGGGTTTACTTTTACTATATTTAAGATACTGATGGCCAACTGCATCTGCCTCTACCAACACGTCTTAAAGATGGCCCAACAGATTCTAGTCAATCCACAGGTTAGGGTTTACATTTACTATTTTTAAGATACTGATGGCCAACTGCATCTGCCTCTACCAACACGTCTTAAAGATGGACAAACAGATTATAGTCAACCCACAAGTTAGGGTTTATTTTTTTCCAATCTTATATACAATCTGAAACAATACTGAAAACAATCCACTTAATTCATAGTATGTTATGCTATTCTGTGCATTATACCCATAATCATTTAAGTCATTTTTTGTATGTTGGATGCCCTTGTCAAATATGTATGTGTTTGGCATTCAAAGACTTAGGACGGGTTGTATCGGAGAATTTGAACAATTCATCAAATTTCAACGTTCATTTTCAAGTTCTGTGAAAGATTTTTTCAAGTTTTGTTTTTATTTCAGTTTTGTCAAGCAACTAGCCTACAATGATATAATAACAGAACTTGAATAGGACTTTCACAGAACCCGAAAATGAACGTTGAAATTTGATGAATTGTTCAAATTCTCCGAAACAACCCGTCCTTATTGTGTCACCGAATTTGAACAATTTTTAATGTTAAAATTCAAGTTCTGCGAAAGTCCTATTCAAATTCTGTTACTATCCAAGTACAGTGAAACACTGACCCATGATGAAATGATATTAGATCTTCAATAGAACTTTCACAGAACTTGAATTTAATCATTGAAATTTGATGAATACTTCAAATTCTGTGAAACAACCCGTCCTAAGGAACGCGGGAGTGAATAAACGTGCGCAAAATTCGAATACTTTGCAACTTCTTGGATACTGGATACAAAATAACATACACATTTTCACATATATTTGCTAGGCACTATGACGCCCTCCGTGGTTGAGGGATAAGGCTCTCGACTAGCAAGCTGGAGGTCGCATAAGATCCCGGTATGCGCAAGTAAATTTTATTTGATTAATTTCTGTTATTTCACAAATTACTCATTTAAAATAATATATAGTATATTTGCGACACGTTCCAGAATGGAAGATACTCTCAGTATCGCCCTGGTGTAAGACCACCATTCAGAATTGAAGCGTTGCTTGAAATGGCTTTGGCTATGTTGGGTGACCAGATCTTAATAGCTAGGAATTTCCCCGCCTTCCTCTTCTCCATCTCCTTCCACCCCTCCACTACCTTCTGCCTCACAACATTGGAGATGCCATAGTTTTACTGGCTTCAGACGGTTGGGAGCAGTAGGGACTCGTGTGCAGTATTTATTAATAACTAACTAACCGTCAAGCAGGGGCAGGCAGAGAGGACAGATCACCACTCGACTTTTGCGGCACACACATCTTGCTTTATTCACATTGATGCATCGCCTCATGCGTTCGATTCTTGACGTGACCCGACTCAAATATATGATTCACATTCATACATCGTCTCATAATAATATTATTATTATTACCTATTAGCGAACTCATAATCGGTACCTACAATATTATTTTTAATTTTTTTTTTTTACATAGTTACATAAAATATTGAAAACTGCATAAAATATATTGTAATAAATGTATGTAATTAAAAAAAAATCCCACGAAGGCGAAGCCTGAGTGTGGGCATTATAAGTATTTTTATCTTATTTCCATGGTTTAAGTGGAGATAAAATATCAAATATAAATTTAAGTTATTTTAAAAGAGTTACTGTACAGAGGCAATACAAGAAACTAAAGCATGTAAGAGTTTTAAAATAACACAAAAAATAATGTAAATACTAGTTTTTAAAGAAGACATCTTAAAAAGTGAATTAGCAGACAAAGTAACAATAAAATATATCCGCTGTTTTGTATGTATGTGAAATAATAAAAAATAATCTGTCTATGGATATAAATGTAACAGACAGCTTTGCTAAAACTTATAAGAAAAAAAATCTAGTTCAGTGTTTTTTAGCCAAGATTTGATGTAGTTTTTAAAAGATTGAAGGTTTACACATGTGGCCCTTTTAAAGGTTGTACATAAAGAATTATACATTTTTGGAGCAATAAAACTTATATGCCTTTGGGCCAACCTGGTTTTGCAGTGAGGCACAGCATATTAGTAGTTTTTTGGTACATTATCTTAATAATTGATTTTTGGGCAATTCCCATTGTATTATTCCCCACCCCCCATACCGGTTCCATTGGAGCCGGCTGTGCTCGCGTATGGCCTCAAGTGAATTTAGAAAACGTGACGTCATCATTCTTGTACGAACTAGCGTCGAGCTATGGTCGAGGCATCATCGGTTCATTTTACGAAATAACACGGCAAAATCGTGGCTTGTGCTATGAAAACTTGTAAAAATAGATCTGAAAAAGAGAATAAACCCAATTGTCGTATTACATTCCATATATAAGCATTATTTTACTTTATTTTAAGCATATTCACATCGTATAATATGGATCAGTTGTAGAAACATATATTATCACATCGAGATACGTCTGGACACGTCTGGTCGCGAAACACAAAGCTGGTTGGTTGCTGGGAAGTAAATTATGAACATTTATAAAAGTGTCTTAACTAAACACGTAAACGAAATATTCGACTCTGAAAATAGAAGAAATTTATTTTGCCGAATTTGGACTTCGCAAATTTGTTCATAACGTGTCGAGTAATTTGCGCTCCCATGTAAAAATGTCTATTCATTCAAAAGCAGATTTTACTTTTAAGAAGTAAATGGTGATATTATAATGCGAGATGCCTATTTACTGTCAGATTGATTTATTGACGAATCACAGTCAGCTTTCCTCTCTGCGTCCCGCAACTCTTGTTTTAACCCCTCGTCCTTAACTTCTCGTCTATTAATATTCATATGTCTGTGGGTTTTACATGATTGTTGAAAGTTCCGCCCCAGCCAATTATTCCATAGGAAAGAGATGAATGAACTAGTGAGTCATAAACTAGTTTCATGGTTTTTATATTTACTACATTACTCATTCTTTTAAAAATATATTTTAGGTATCTCAATTTGTTAACAGTTTTTTCAATATGGCTGGTCCATTTAAGTTGACAACCTATAGTTACACCTAAATACTTAATAAGTTTTCCAGATTTCATCTCCTCACAGCTACAAAATGTGTTTGGGTTACAATTTACGTTATGAAACTTCAAATTAAGATTGGTTTTAGGAGCCGACTTCTGTGTGTTATAGAAAGGAATACAAATAGTTTTATCATAATTTAGGGTAAGTAGGTTTCTATCTAGCCACTCTTTGACAATAGTAATACATTTGTTAGCTTTATTAGTAGTATCTTCCCATGATTTTCCTTGGACTGTTATTGCAGTATCGTCAGCAAATGAGAAAATTTTACCAGGTATATTAATATTACATAAGTCATTTATATATATTAGAAAGAGTAGCGGCCCCAAATACTCTGTACACCATGTTTTACTAAATCAAAATTGCTCAAATATGTTCCAATTTTTGTGCATTGTTGGCGATTCAATACATAATTTTGTAACAGCATGAGACATTTATGTTTAAAATGTTGGATATTTTTTTTAAGAGAGTTCTATGGTTGACTGTGTCAAAAGCTTTCTTTAAATCTAAAAAAATGGTTAGAGTTTAAATGTTTGAGTCCAGGTTAGAATAAATGTTTTTGGTTAAATTAAATATAGCATCATCAGTACCTAGTTTAGTTCTAAAGCCATATTGGTTAGGTGAAAGGAGTGAGTTTGATTCCAGAAAATCAACGATACGTTTTTTAATGCATTTTTCTAATATCTTAGACCATTGAGAAGTTAATGTGATTGGTCTGTAGTTGTCTGTTTTACATCGAGGTCCTGATTTGTTTATTGGGATGCTGTTAGCTAGTTTGAATTTATTCGGAAAAATACTATCTCTGATGCATGCGTTAAATATATGGTGTAATGGTTTGATTATATGTTTTTTTATAGATTTAATTGTAGTGTTACTTAAGTTGTCTGGGCCATTTGCAGATTTAGCGTTTAGATTGTCAATGTGGTTTGCGATTTCAAGTTCAGTTATTTCGGGAAATTCGGATAGTTCGAAGGTAGAATTTTTAGTCTTCAGAAAGTCTGGGGGTATATGCTGAGAGTGCAAGCTAAGAGAAGGATTATTGTCAATTAGGGTAGAGGCGATGTTTGTTAAAAAGTTATTGAAATTGGTTGCAATATCTTCAGGATTATCAAAGATTATATTATTTTCAGTTATAATTTTTTGAGGAGTTTTGTGTTCTTTTTGAGATCTCATTTATGATGTTCCATGTTTTTCGTGAGTCATTGTGTGCTTTTTGTAGTTGTTCATAGTAATACCGGTGTTTGCATTTTTTTATAAGAGTATTTAGATAATTTCTAATATAATGGTTACGTTTGCTGTAATTTTGTGCTTCATTGGTGGATAGGCAATGCTTTTCGTGAGTTTTATAAGATTTGAACAGTTTATTTCTATGCTGAATTGAGATTATTAGTCCACGTGTAATCCATGGTTTTATGTGTCTGTGTTTACTTTTTGGTGCTGCTATTGGTTCATAACATTTTTCAATATGGTTTTGAATTATCTCATAAAAGTTATTTAGAGATATATTTGTGTCATCATTAGAAAGCACTGAGACCCGTGTTTTGGCTGTCAGTGAGATGTCTAGAGATAGGTAATTAATTTTTGTTTTGATTTGCTGACGGTTAATGTGATCTATGCAGCTAGGTGATTTTACAGTACTATGACCATAGAAGGTCGGATAGTGGTCTGTATTGTGATGGATTATGTATTGTGATGGATTGATCACATGAGATATCGTTTCTACATCTAGCAATTATCACCACTTTGTAGGTTTTTATAAATGCGCCGCGTACAAATAAACGAATAGATGTTACTTTTTGACTTTCAAGCAAAAAACTGAGAAAGGGCATGGAATGGATTATCAGTAGTTATGTACCTATATCGCTTGGTGGTGAATAATATTGGATACATGAAGCTCGTTTTATACGGTTTAATATCATAAATAACATTTCGTACGTTATTCCATATCAAATTGATGATTCAACCACATTTCGTTTTGACCGTTCTGGAAGACGTTTAAATAGACAAGCGCTTGTCGCCAACACTTAAAATTAAAATTACTAAAAAATATTATTTGGACCATGACGTTCTTCATTCAGCAAGTGAGGCTACTGGTGTATCACTCGAAGATTATACGTGAAGGGAAGACATAAAAAAAACTATGAGAGGTGGTGCACTATTTAGAAGGAGAATTTTTTCTTCCACATCAGATAAAATAGTGTTGTTGATTTTAGTAAAGAAGCGATAGTTAGGTCGATAAATTCACAAATTATAAACCGTGAAAATGTAATTCCAACGCATAAATCCTAGGTGTCGTTGAACGATTGCTAAATTTTAGACAGTGACAGAGAATATTTATGGAAGGAAATCTCTCGTAAAACTTTTCATTGGAAAAAATATAAATCACTAGTAAAAAGTGTAAAGAATCGGGAACCTTGTAATACGGACGTACCACGATGTTCAGCCCAAAAATCAAGACTGTACATATGACACCATCATACGTCGTGCAAGTGGGATAAAAAGGGTCTAGTTAACGCCAGCAAGAATAACATAACATTCAATCTCCCCAGGCATTGATTTAATTTACTGAATTCAACAATCCTCTATCGTCTGTCTCTTTTAAACTTACGCTTTATACCGTTAAAAGTTTGAGATGCACTCTTTTTCGCAAATATGTTTTGTTTAACCCTTTTGCTGCCCGAAAGTAAACACAAGATAGATACTCCCACGCCAAGGATTTTTAGAATATTTTACATTGCCTCATTATTTATTATCCTCAGCACTTAGAGATTGTAAATTATTACCAAAACAAAAAAAACTTGTTTACGTTACACTCTTGAAAAGTCTAAACAAGATATCTTTATGAATTGATGCATTATTTGACGAATAAAAACTAGCTATGAAACATCAACAAACTTCGACCCGCCGCCATTATCAAATCAGTAATCTCACCAACACATACAGACATACTATAGTAATATCAGTACTCACGTCTCCGAAGTGGGACCTCTGCAACGGCTTACCATTTCTCACGATACAATTGTGATAATATTATTGTTTTAAACTTCATTATTTATTAAACTTTTATTTACAGTTTCTTATCGTATTATTTATGTTAATAGTTTTTATTCGAATGTTAGACTTTAAAACAGGAATGAATACACAATGCCACATTACACTGGGAACACATATCGAGCCATTTTTCTGCGGCTTTGTTTATGTTTTGTATTCGCACAAACATGGCAGGCTCTGTATGGCTTGGATTGTTTTGATGTTTACAACCTCTTTTGAAAGCAGACGTAATGGTGTGTCATGATGAGACGAATGAGGAGTTGAGTAGAGTTGAGTTTTTTTGTGGTGTTTTGCGATTAATTGTCTTATCACACATAACTGATAATCGGGGAAGCTCATACCTGAATTTTTTATGGTGTTGTGTACAATAAAAGAATTTAACAGATATAAAATCGAGACAATATTCTCTTATTTGGTCATCAGACAAGTCGCGTCGAGCCATGATGGAGGGTTACACAAAAAAAATATTAGGAAAAACGACAAATTAACACAATAATTAGTTTCTAAACACAGATAATTAAAATAAAATGTATATTATTATTTTTTCACTCGAAAGGCGGATATAACAAACTTATTTCATTTAAAATAACAAAACATGTTGATTACCACAAAACTTATTTGCACTAAAAATATGACTACTTAATAAAAACAATTTGTTAAAATAATAACGTTAGAACCACGATTCGTTGCAGATTCTAAGTATTCGCGAACCGTCGAGATAAGAAGGAACCACGTGATACACTAACACAGCTACGCGCGCGCGGGGAATTCAAACACTGACAGGGGAAATATTGTAGTCTCCAGTTTGACGAGGTCTTTCATTATATAAACAAAATCAGTTGTCACATCTGTGTAGAGATGTCGCTAGATAAAAGTTCAAATTATTTTTTAAGCCCGAGTTTTGCGCCATCTATACAGAAAGTCCCGAGATATCGCAAGATGAAATTAAAATCATGTATGATTGCGCGCGGCAGCGAGGGCTCGGAATCTTGAATCAAACATAGATGCGCACGGCAGCCTCCGGGTTAAGTAATAATTTTTTGTATACAAACGCGCACGAGTTTTACAAACTTATTATTTACGTGTTAATTTTGCAATAAAATTGTGCATTTTTATACCGTTCTCTAAGACCTGAGCTTTATAGGTAGAAAAACAATTTACAATGATTAATATATCTTATGTACGGGCGCAAACTAATAATTCATCTCGATATTAAAAAGCAAAACATGTTAATAATATATAATGTTTATTCAACAATATTGAAAATAATGCCATCTATCAGTGTGAAGTTTTAAATATATTTTAAGAATACCCTTAAAGCTAGAAAAAATAAGTTCAAAGCTATTTGACTCTAGTATCTAAAACACAAGGGATGCGGAGCATCCAAAGCAAGCATGGAGAGACTTTGCGTGGTATGTACATATTATTTTTTCCAATTTTTTAATGATATCTTAAATTTGTTTTCAGTACGTGAAGAAGTGCATCGGGAACCAGGATGATGACCTCCCTGCCGCCACCCAGTCTTCCAAAACCACCTACTCCATGTAGCCTCCACGGAGCATCGAGTCTTATTTATATTAATGTATCAGAATTGTGATATCGGGGCATTGAATAAACACACTGGCCAAACATTTTTCAGTAATTTATTTGATTTTTATTGAGAGTACATATTGTGTTTATTTGTTATTACAATGTTACGGGAAGCGTTTCACAGATATAATTACATTAGTTGGGCATCTGATTATGATACATTTATCACTTTTACGTCTTTCCTTGATTAATAATATAATGAAAATGAATAATAATTTATTATTATTGATAAAATATTAGTCAAATGTATAAAATTCATACAACCATTAGAACAACAATACTTATGTTACAATAATTAATACTTAGGTTATTAATAATTTGGCCACAACTTAACAACTTTTTTATTCTTACTCTCTTTTTTTTCTTTGGTTAACATCTTGTTATATTTTCTGATAGGTAAGATTCAAGTTGATTGAAGAATAAACATCTCATGCAGTGGTAGTATGAAAGAGCTAAGTTCCGTAACAAATATCTATGACTTAACTATGTGAATGGTTTATAAGAAATAAGGAGTTACTACTAATTGAGCGTCATTCTACTTGAAAAGTGTTCATAACCAAATTCATACAATTTCTCAAATCTTATCTTTTCTTTTTTAGATTTAACAAAATCACACATTTAAAAATTAGACAATGAAGATAAAATCATATGTTTATTAAATGCATGTTGGGCTGATGCATGATCGGGGACTACATACATATTTATAATCCGTGAAGTTTCCCACAACAAAAAAAACATTCTGCATAATGGCATAGATTGCATTGAAACGCCTAGCATTGTAAAGGTTAAGACAGAACAGACAAACAGCTGTCACGAATACGATGAACACAATTCGTTTCAATTCGTCGCGTCACCCCATTTTCTGCAGTTTGACACTCAATGTGTAGAGTATTTACCAAATTATTGCAATTATGTAAAAGTCTCTATGTAAGTATTTAAAAAAACAGTACAAACGCACAAATAATTACGTATGGGGTGTCAGCTAAATGTTACATTGAAAAATTACCTTGAATAATTTACTCTCATTATTAAACTCGAAAGAATAATATAGAATAGTAATTTATTATTACACTGATAACAGTTATCTACACATTTACATTCAATTACTTAACACCGCATTATCTGACATAGTATTATCTCTAAACCTTTGCCTGATGTAAGAAAACACATTAACTTATTTGACTAGACACCTAATAATTCAAATAATTTTATAAATTTAATGTGTTTCTATAAAGTGACGTATGTTTGTCGGGTTTAAACAACTACCAAATATTTTGACAAACACGTAAAATTTTTCAAATTATTTGATCGTTTACAGGGCGCTTTAAATACACATATTTTCACACTCATTAATAATAAGTTAATAAGCCATTCAAATAAATGAGCATGCTTTCAAAAACATGCACATACATATTATTTTTTGAATGATATAGCAAAGTTGAATATTTTGTTGATATTATGTTATTTTTTAAATTTTTAAATTTATTTGATAAACACTTAATCGAATAAACAATAGCACTTCACAAATGAAATTTTAGTAGTTTGACATTAGTAATTAAACATACACACTATGATTCTGATCAACTTGTGTGTTTTATTATCACGTCTTATATCTCTGAGCCATGTACACAATGTCTTCTATTACCCATTCATCTATTCCTACATGAAATCCACATACAATCATGCCACATCTCTGAAGAGGTGGATGGACAGGACAGAGCACACAACACTTTCCTGACACCTTCACTTTTTCCTAGTAAATATTTCCACAAACCCTACATAAAGTACTCTTTATCAACAAATCTGCAGTTACCTTTTCTTCATAGTTTTGTTGTAATAAATACTAGAATTTTCATCACTTACATGTCTTATCTTGTCAGGGAAATTGGAGTGGGGGTCATGATCCTATGAAAGAAGAAAAACTGAAGGGTGCCGTGATAAGAGCAACAGATTAAAGTTGCACACTGTTGTTCGGTTGGGGACAGCCAAAAATTCGTACTTGTCATTTGCCATTGTTTCGAATAGTAGTTGTATTAACATCTTCGTCGACGTGCTTACAAGATTCAACTGAGTTAAATCAAATTCAACAAAATTTATTTGCTGTAGTTTAAAATATAATTTTTGCAGGATAATAATTGCAGATTCCCTCCATATTTTTTAAGTTTAAGTTAGTTCATGTAAAATACTAGAAGATACACTCACTTCATTGAAACGTTGCTTGATATGGCTTTAGCCATGTTTTGTGACCAAAACTGAATAGCCAGGGACTTCCCAACCTCTTCCCCGTAACATTCCCTTCCCCACTCCTTTCAGCCTCACGATTTAGGATTTCGGATGTTAAGTTTATTGTAATAAATTACACTGATTATCATGAGTATTTTTTCTTTCTAAGGGATGCCATGGTATTCACATTTCAAAAAAAAAAGTTTTAGGTCGAGTACTTTACACAGGGCACGTAAATATCTTCAAATGTTCGTCAATTAGGTTACATTACATCTTTACATAGTACTACAAATTTCTAAGCGCCGTTCCTTTCGTATCAATAGATATAAAAAATCTAAAAATTGATATATTTTTATCCTCTTATTGTCTTAAATGTCACCTATTTAGAGACTGAGGATTTTTTTTTCAAATTACCATTACCAAGCGTATTCTTTTAGAGTTAATTTTAACATTCTCCATCTGATGTAGTAAATATGACATCACATTGTTCTTACATAAATATAACTATTAACGACAAGCTCATTACTCAGAAATCTCAAGACAAAATTCATAATATAATTTTTATTTGCAAATATTTTTTTTTGTGAAAATTAATGGTCCTTTGAAATGCCGTATATTAGCAACAGCTTGATGGTAATACAGCAATAAAAATCACATTATAATTTCCATCATGTTAACAATATTTTTAAAAATTCATTTACAGATGACATGAATAATTCACATTTATTCTACTTACAGTTGATGTATTTTTACTTTACACAGATAAAACTTAAATCATAATTGTAAGTAAAAACTTAAGCCCTCTAAAGGATTTCTGTATACTTATAACAACTGTTATTTGCTGACACATAGTTATTAGAGGCATAGTTGCTGCGAATCTCTTCACTGTAAAACAATGTCAGATGTACAAATTGGTAACTTTGCATAACATTAACATCAAGTTTGGTGAATATTATTTTTTGTTTTTGAAAGCAAAAAATAAAGCGTTGTTTAGATATTTTGCATTAACCCTTATTTATTTAATTGGCAATATTTATACGGCAATTAACAGCTCTAAAGCAATGTTTCCAATTTATAATGGTACGAAAGTTGCACATCCGACATTGTTCTTAAAGGTTCTGGGTAAATGAGCAATTTTTTACCGGTAATGTATTTTTGTCTTGAGATTGCATTAAAAAGTTGCTCATTTACCAGAACCTTCATGCCTAGTTCACACATGTGGGTAGGACAATATACTATAGTCCCAACTCCGGACTTATTGTCTTAGTGTAAACAGAAGTTTCGAGGACAGGAAAATGGACTAAGAGATTGTCCTAGAGAAAGAAAGGCAGGATATCTCCGCAGGACAGCGTATTACCCACACCACCGCGCCCTGTGTGAAAGTGCACGGACAGGACAATAACCAGTCGCTCCATGCGTATGTGTCGAACTGCACATTTTTTCTGCTGAAAATGTTGCATATCATTGCACACAATTTCAGTGAAGATCTGCGCCCCATCCAATCCACAGTTTTTTATTTTTATTATTTAGTTCGTCCTATACATCTTGGAATAAAAGAAATAATATTTTTCCCAAACTCACTCATAACGTGCATCGTCGTGTACCAATTTTCGCAGCATTCCGCCTTTGAACTACGGTTAAGTTGTTGTAGTTCCATTATCCTGTCCTGCGCGGTCGAGGCTGTTGTGTGCACTGAGCTGGGACAGGACAATATTGTCCTGACTTCTGTATTGTTGTCGTGTGAACTCGGCATCAGGATCATAGATAATGAAAGTAGGGGGGGGTATGAACCATTATTAGTATAAAATTGCATTTATCCATACAACTGCAAATTGCATATATGCACATGGCACCCTGCCTTTGTTCCCACCTACGCACCAAATACATAACTTTCATTGTCTCCGCCGCTTTGATAGTTTCCTTAGTTTGGTCATAGCTTGAAGATAGTTAATTTAGTCTTAAATAATTCATTACTTTCAATAAGAAATGATTGATTATACCACTACAAATATAATACTATAATCCTTGAAAAAATTGTGATAATACTGATTAAAATAGTGGTGCTACTAATATATATGATAATTGATAAAACTAAGTTTGTTGTAATAAGTTACACTGATTATCCTAAGTATTTTTTCTTTCTGAATTAAAGATGAAAGGTGACAGTGAGGGAGGTGTACTAAAAACGATTACTTAAAGTGAATGAAAAGATTCAAGAAATGTGCCATAAAAGAGCAGATATCGTTAAGGTAACAAGGCTCCTACAAGCTTCATGTCTGCCGCAGAAATGTTCAAATATCAGTAAAAAAGGATTGGATAAGATGGGTTGTTGGAAAGGTTTGAAAAGTCTGATATTATTATAATGTTTGCTTATTGAAATTGAAAATCTGATAGTTGATGTACCAAGTTGCATTTGTACACTTCTTCCAGTTTGGTAGACATGAAACTAACACGAATGTACCAAAAAATAGGGTAAATTCCGTACTCTGCTTATTCTTAATATGCCCAAATTATTGAAATAACACTTTGTTTCAACTTAATTAGTACAAGAAACAACTATTAACACCGGGGGATGTGGAAAAAAATATGCACAAGTCCTAACTTTTTATTATGTAAATAATAATAGGATCATGTAAATAATTTGTGCGTATTTAGATTCAGGGCCGGTCCTGAGCCAAACGGCGCCTGGTGCGAGTAAAATTTTGGCGCCCCTTGTCAAGACCAGTAGATGCCTAGGCCCTAGGTAGTAGGAAGATGATCATTGCAGACGCCTAGGCTCTAGGTAGTAGGTAGGTAATCACTGCAGACCCCTAGACCCTATGTAGTAGGTAGGTGATCACTGCAAGGCCCTAGTTAGTAGGTAGATGATTACTGTAGACGCCTAGGCCCTAGGTAGTAGATAGGTAGGTGATCACTGTAGACACCTAGGCCCCAGGTAGTAGGTAGGTGATCACTGCAGACGTCTAGGCCCTAGGTAGTAGGTAGGTGATCACTGTAGTCAATAATATTTGGATGATTTCTCCTTTTGTGTAGTTTTTATGAAAAAAAATGTCAAGGGTGATATGTTAGGACTATTAGGTATTATCAGCGCCTTGACAATTCGGCTCCCGGAGCGGACTGCAGAAGCGCCCGCATAGGGCCGGCCCTGTTTAGATTGAAGCAGAACCTTTCAGCAAACATCATATCAAACATGGCATCAAAACATAGGAAATTTTAAACCTTGAAAAAAGTTGTAACTTTAAAGCATCTTTTACCGTCATCTCCTCCGATGTAAATAGTTGTTTCTGGAAGTAATTAAGTTAAAGGAAGTTTTATTTAAATAATTTGTGTGTAACAAGAAGTAAGTGGAGTACGGAAATTTTACCTAAAATATGTTTATTTTAATTTACCAAAATCAACCATCAAAATTATCGTCTGTATTTCACAAGTCGGACGGCCTGTTATTACATTTTGAGTCATCTTCTTGATTAATAAATATCCTGATTTCCGAATTATTAATTCATCTCTTTATTTGGTCTTGTTGATCTTTACAATCCATCTTTAAAAATGCACTGCCATAAACATTCACTCTTGAAACCTTTTGTTTCCAGCAAACTACAGCTTGTAATACTGCAAAAGACATTTTGAATGCAAGGGATTAAAAAAAATCATTAAGTGTATATTTTAGAAAAAAATGTACGCAATTGAAAGAGGGTTACAACGGAGCTCTTAGTGGCAGAGCCACAATTAAGTAAGTATTTTATTTGAAACTAATTATTGATGATTTCAGCTGACACTGCACTAGCGATGTGTGTGTGTTTTCTTTAAGGCCCTTTATAAAAAAAAGCTTCCACCTCAATAGATAGCCTACTCAAGGACCAAGGACTACCATAACACGGGCATGTGCCTAGTATGGTGGCTGTAGAAACAAAAAACTGTAATCATTTAAATTTTTATGAATAAAGAAACACAAAAAAAAAATTAAAACACGCTTCTCAAAATCACCTCCAATCTAATCGATGTTATAATGTACGTCTTTTGCAATTTTACAATCTGTATTATAATATGTATAGAATTTGCACACATTTATCAAACTCCACAGACGAATAATTAATTAATTATTTCCCCAACCGCCGCGTTTAAAGGCACATATCATGGAAATTACACTTTGTTTCAACAGTTACTAAAATAAATAACTATTTATATGCACAAAATAGGTTATTAGTTTGGGTTAATTAAATAATTTATGCATACTTAGATTGAAACGACACTTTCGCAAGTGTCGCTCTACACAAAAAGTCCAAAGTGGCGGCAAAGGGATCATTTTATAAGTAAAATTTTGAACTGTGAATAAAAATGCAATTATAATGAAAACTCGTTGTTTCTTGTAGCAATTATGTTGAAATGAAGATTGATTTCCATAATCTGTGCCTATAAAAGTGTGAAGTTTAGGGAAATATTTACCAATAATTATTATACACAGTGAAGTAGTAGTTTCTCCATACAGAAATTAAAATATGCTGATATTTTTTACAACATAATAATCCTGAAATTTTCACTTTCGTACTTCACATAAAATGCCGCGCATTCTATTCAATTTGACAGAACTCGACCTTCTTGATAATAAAGTACCATCTGACACAGTAACGCTATGCGAAAATTGGCTCTAGGGAAAGAAACTTTAGAGTTTATTTTCTCATGGCAGTGCTGTCAGATGGAAACTTATCATTCTAATTAACAACTGTCAAACTTCTTCTTCTTTTGAAATATTGATGGCTACTGAATTTAGGGCGGTAGCTACCCGCCAGTCGGATTATTCTGAATTACTGCACGATACAGTCGTCTCCGTTGGACTGAGCATCCCTTATCTGCTGCTTGGCTTTCCTTGAAGAGCGGCGGATGAGAGAGCGGGAGCGCGGCTTGGAGCGGGACTCGTCCGAGGGCCCCCCTGCTGCCAGCGTGCTCGGCCTGCTGTCGGCAGGGCTTGGCGCACGGTTCTTACCTACAATAAATTACAACAAAAGAGTTAATTTTTATAACATATTTATTTATTTAAAAACAAATGGCACAAGATGTGCCATTAACATAATTATAAAGTTAAAAAGCATAAAGTACGAAGCGTAAAAAATATAAGAAAAAAATGTTTTAAATAATGACGTATTAATGAATTGAATGAATTATTTGCCAATGATGCCAATCTGTAGAAATCCATAAATAACCTAAATTGATATTAAATTACAGGCGACGTAACGTAGCTATCTATTTATTTTCAGAATAATCGGTATTATTTTTTGTTTATAAACAATATCAAGTTAATTTCCCAAGTAAATAAGTATAAAAAATCTAAACTTTTAAAAGTTGGGTGTTTATTTATTATTTATTTATTGGATGATTTTTATAGCGCCGCTTTTGCGAAATATCACCTCAGGGGCGCTGTTTTTAGTAACAAAATTGATCTTGCCCTATCAAAGATAAATAAATAAAACATTAAAAATCTTCGAGTAGAGGGTAGGTTTATTGCTTAGAAACTTGTAGTTGTGTAAAATAACGATTATTAAAATACCTATTATCGTTTTTGCACAGGGTTTCTCAAGATAATATTTCGGCTCCATATTATTATAAATTGGTTTATATACCTATACATTACCTACCTTCTGATCATTGATTACCCCTAATCGACAGCCCAACCTAGTTTCATTTTACGACTATCTGCGGCTATGCCAACATTTATAACATATGCTGCGAGAATGACAGTCATTATAGCTAACAGTTCCATAGGTAAGTATTTTGTTGACATAAGCAGCCACTAAAATACGAGTAAACGAGTACGTAACCTGAAAGCAATGAGACTCGATAGTCCTATATCCCTTCATCAAAAACTGGGTAAATCCTTACTCTTAGGGCTGTAAGTGATTAAGGAAAAAAATTACGACTGCACACATAAAACGCAATGATATTGAAAACCAAAGAGAGAGTAAATAAAACACACGTAAATCTTTACGACTGTATTAACCCGCGCAGCTGTGTGTTATGAGAGTTTTATTACTCCGGTCATATAAATGTAATACGTGGTAATACCTGAGGCCGCACACATAAATAATGGCATTCATCGGGAAATAATGTTGTAATTTTGTTACCGGGCACCATTTTTTTGTTGATGATCCATGGTATTAGTATGAAAAATTTGTATCATCAAGGATCATCTACCCTCTACCCTATTCTATTATTGTTTAAATATACACAAAGAACTAAATAAACAAATAATCATTCGTCATCATTTAGAATAGATTTATTGCCAATTTTGGTGAGAACTGATAAATAAGCAAATATACCACACATAGTTTTGGCGGCCGGGCGGAAAGCGACGTCCCATATGTGCCGCCCAGTGGCGCCTGTTCCCCTTGGCTCCTCCCTAGTTTTGGCACTGCTAATAACTGGTAGTGTTAAAAGTGCCTAATAATACTAATATGGAACCCTGCGGATGATTCTTACAGAAAAAAAGAACCAGTTAAATTTAAAAAAAAACTTGGGGTAAAAAAATACAAGCAACGGTGATGGGTACAGATAGACCCACCCAATGGCTATAGCATTCACATGAGGGGGCGTTTTGATTCTGAAGGGGGAAGGGAGAAGGGAGGCGGTTGGAAATAATGAACTTTAGCTAATTAAATGTGTAAATAGATACCTTTACTAGTTGCGCTAACATACGCGCTTGAGCGCCTCTTTAGGCCACCGCTGGTGTCCTCGCCCGGCTTGGGCATAATCTTGGACAGGGTCAGGAATGTGCGGAATATCTCCTTTATATTATAGTCGCTCTTGGCCGAACATTCCAATACTTTGGCTCTGCAAAATGAACAACAAACCAACATATTATACAAACACAAACAAACAAGAACACTAAATAAAAGGCATTCTGCTAAGAGCTCTGTTTTAACTTCATCCATTTTAGGAAAAAAAACTGGTTAAATGGAGCCACCAGTTGCAGCATCATTTATAAGCATTATAGTATAATAATTGTGTTTCTCATTTAGGGTAAAATTCGAGAATTTATTATTATTGACATTTTGGCAAATGTACTGGTCTCTTCTTGCTCCCTACCCTCAGGGCCGGCCCTGCCTACCTACTCGGAAATGTCACCAATTGTTTTTAGTTAAAGAACATCAGAATGGAACAACAACTATTGGCGATCAAACCAAGAGGATTTCACTTCAATAAATCTTAAAATCCCTCCAAAATCGTGATTCCTCCAATTCACAAAAATCTATTGTGATTCCTACGAAAATATGGCATATCTTTAACCCTGCTCACCTTTTGAAAATTCAAGTGCTAGCTTCCTTACTTGATTGGATATCTGGATTGAACTTTTTGTGATTCAGAAGTGGACCCTTAGATCATCACATAGATAATTTTGGTAGTCCTACTCCCATAAAATATTCTACCTTTAAGGCGATGCCATACATAGTAATGCAAAATCATGTGTTTTTGGTTTGATAATTTGGTCGCCTAGAAATGTCTCAGATGCTTTAATTAAATACTGCGAGTAGAATACATCTTGGCCTTTGAATTAATCGATTATTTTTTTGATAAGTCTTTACTTACGAACCCATTTTCGGCTATGATTTTATTGTATAATGTGGCAAATTAAGTTATTTATAAAATGATCGAAAAAAAATTAAATATTTATGCCTGAACATCCACAAAATAAAATAAAAGGCTCTTTTTGCCATGTTTTTTTCTTGTATAAATCAAAACAGACGGATGGTGTTAAACCTTATCGCCATCTACGTAAGGGTTGTTATTGATAGCGGCTCAATTTAAAATACTAGGTACACGACGTAGTACATCGCCTTAAATCGCTCTATCTAAAGATGTCAAACCACTTTCAACCCCACTCACAACTTATTATCAATAAAAAATGAATTAAAAATTATTTCCCTTGCCTGGAACTAAAATTAAATTGATTTCCGAAAACTTCTTTGGATGTAGGTAACAACACAAAAAAAATATTTTCATAGACTTAGCATGTAGGTACCTACCCTGAAAATATTGTTACGTGTTTAACGTAGGTACATACGCTACATGTTAGGAGCCAAACGCGGTGCCTGTAAAATTTTGGCACCTCTTGTCAAAACCAGTAGACGGCTATGTAGGTCATCAGTGTAACCATAAATATTCAGATGATTTGTATTTTTATGTACCGCCGTTTTTATGAAAAATAATCACAAGGGCGATTTGTTAGGAATGTTAGGTGTTAGGCATTATCAGCGCCTTGGCAATTCGGCGCCCAAAGCGGACTGCTCCAATTTCGTCCTCATGGGTAAGGCCCTGGGTAGGCACTAAAAATAAATAATTTAAAAACACACCATTTTAGCTGTCAAATAATCTGAAACCTTTCTCTCATCCTGCGGTTTCAAATTTTTCCTATTTTCCCGTCAAAACAGATTTTCCCTCCAATAATCGTCTGTCAAAAACAAAAACTCCTTTATTTAGGATTAAATGGAACAATTTAAACTAAGAATTTAAAACGTACAGGAAAGTATCTAACCCAATAAACATAATCACTATAAAATAATTCATTATTGTACAATAAAACAATTTTTTTAAATCATCAAGAATTATTCGTGAAACCTATGTGGTGCATATTAATGTAATGTAATTAAGCTAATGGAGTGTTTTGCTAGAAGTAATATACGCACAAAGTTGACCTAAATTCAATTCAAAATGGAACAAAATACAGTTTCAGTTCATTTGAAATATTTAAAGTCGTACTATGTGGTAGTAATAAAATTCAGTCTAATATGAAAAACGTGATTTTGAAACCTACCTTACTGGTTAAGGCGATGCACTACGTCGTGTAACATTTTAAATTGAGCCGCTATCAATAACAACCCTTACGTAGATGGCGATAAGGTTTAAATTCCCGCTTAACACCATCCGCCTGTTTTGATTTATGCAAGAAAAAAACATGGCCAAAAAGTGCCTTCTATTTTATTTTGTGGATGTTCAGGCATAAATATTAAAATTATTTTCCATCATTTTATAAATAACTTAATTTGCCACATTATACAATAAAATCATAACCGAAAATGGGTTCGTAAGTAGGAGATTAGAACTTTAAAGCAGTTTTCATAGGCCTTTACATTATTTTTACTAGGCTTATAAAAAATACTCGATTATTTCAAAGGCCAAGATGTATTCTACTCGCAGTATTTAATTAAAGCATCTGAAACATTTCTAGGCGACCAAATTTTCAAACCAAAAACACATGATTTTGCATTACTACGTATGGCATCGCCTTAAGTAACATTGTGAAATAGCAAAGGAAATTTTTGCATTTTTTAAAATCTACAATATAATCTAGCCACTCGTAGATAGGTAAAAAATTGATTGATATCAAATACCCTAAAACATTAATAATTCCTTCAACTTCTTCTTCATTTATTTTTTATTGATGCATTAGAATATTTTTTTTATATAATTTGATTTTCTTTTACAATTTTATGTGACAAATTATATTGGTAATTAAAATTGTACTATATTGAAATTATGTTAATTCAACGAATTTAAATTAAACATCAAGAAATAAAATAAAATAAAATAACGTAGTAAAAATAAAATTATTAAGGCTGTTAAAAGTAAGCAATATGATCGTCGGTTGTGTATAATATGTGTACTATGTATGTATATTTTATATTCTTTTAAGATATATACTTTTTTTAGTATGGCCTATTTTGTTCTATACATATATTCATTTTGTTTTCCTTATTTTTTGTGTCGAGTGTCAAATCGTAGAATGCTTTTATAGCCTGGTATTTGTGGTGTCTTTGTCCAAAGCTTGTGTTTATCGACGGAGTTTGTATGTTTTCTATGTACGCTCATCTAACTGGACATTAGCGCCTCCTTAGCGTGAGTTGTGCACCTTGGTTTTCTTTCATACATTTTTATTACATTAGCTTTACACAGGAGGCCCTGAGGAAAATAGTTTACCTAACGGCCTATTTCATCTTAAAGGGTGCTGTGTGAAGGATTTTATGTGAAATATATTCTTTACTAGTGGACCCCGCAACACTTCGCTATTGCTAATGTCTTTCTCAGGCGTCTCCGACTTCTTTCACCATTCAAACCACTCTACAAACACTCCTCGCACTAATGAGAACAAACCTTAAAATTTTCAGCGATATCGGTTGACTACTTTTCGAGTTTTGCGAGCACAAATATGCGCAGGCTTAATTTTTATATATTAAAATTTTTTCGTTAGTAAATTATAGAAATTGAAAAAAAAATTGGTAACCTGGGTACTAAAACCTTACTGGTTTTTTGCTCATGCATAAAAAATATTAAAGCGGCTATTAGATCATTCTTTGATAGTATAGAAAGGTAATAAAATACTAATATATGTGAGAAATTTTCCTTAATTTATTATTTGCCGATTTCACTTTTTATGTAATCAAAACATTTTATTTGCTAGGATTTAACCAACTCATATTAAGGAATGGGATACATTTGCGAACCGAAAAGCGAGCCGAGCATCAAATTATGCGAAAGGCAACCCGGCGTTTAGTGTCTTTGCTGTTGCTTCGTTCCTTTCCCATAATTTGATGCTCGGCTCGCGTTTCGGTTCACAAATGTATACCCAGCATTACATTTCACTAACGTACTATAAGCCCGTCAACGTTTTTTAGCATCCTGAAAAACGTATATTTATCAATATTGATGAAAAATACAAATTAAAAAGGCCAAGACACCGCCATCAAGAACTAAAAAAAATCAATTTACCGCCATTGAAAGGAATGCCAACGTCAATATGCTACACCGGCGCCTCTAGCGGCCAGCGCTAGTGATATTGCCAATATTTTACTGGAGTTTGACGCATTTATAAAATATGATAGGGTATTGGTTGATTTTGATGAGATATTTTGAAATTTGAACATCAGCGGGTTAAATCTGTATGAATATTGAAAATAATATAAAATGATCTTACCTGAGCTTGGGGAGTTCACAGAAAACCCACTCAGAGACGTCTTCTATCTGAACTTCCCGGTGGCTGCAGGCGAGGTCGTGCTTATTTCCGGCTATCACCAGCGGTATTTCCTACAAAAGAAAAATATTTATATCGAGACCAATAATTAATTTAGGTAAAGGTTACGAATTCCGCTTCACGGTAAATATCGAATGTTTACTTTGAATTAATACTTGAATTTAGTTATATTATTACTAAAAGTTACTATAAATGTTGGGGAACCTTTAATAACGCCTGCTCGCGTCCCCTTTAGAGTTATATCCCAGTTTTCAAGTAGTTTGTGGGCTACGCTAGGTTTGTATAGACTGGTTTGTGATTTAATTCTAATACGATATTATGAATATAATCCAACTCTTGATATGAACATAGTCGCCGTCGGCTGCGACTATAACGGCGTCGCATACTAATTGACATATCGCGTAAGTGACTTAATAAACGAAATTAAAATTTAAAGTGCGTATTTTTCCATCTCCCCCGACATAATAAATCATGTTTTGAATTAATAAAGCTAAATCCATTTATTTGAAAGTGAAATATTGCGTATTAAGAGTGACAGTCCAGTCAGTGGGGAGTTTTACCTTGCAAAAAAGGTTAGGTAGTAGCGATTTTGATATATGTTGTTAAGATTGGGACTCTAAGGAAAAAAAAAGTTTTCGACCTTGGGAGGGTCGAGCTCGACCCGCCATCTTGGATTGAAGGTGCCAAATTTTGTTTTTTTCAAAATAATTGTGAAGTGGTCGTTTTTACAACCAAATTGTTGAAAGCAAACTTAAAGACAACTAAATTACCTACATTTTTTTGAAAAAAGTTTTTTTTTTTAAGTCTAATAGGTAACGAGTTACAGTGGCGGAAATGTGAATATTTTTATAAAAAATGATGAAATTCCCAACTTTGTAATTTTTTCGGGTTATTCATTACATAATTATAATAATTTTGCTAACTCATTTCCACACCACCATGAGGTAGAGAACATGGCGCATTTTTTATTGTGGTTTTCCCAATAGGTCTACTCCACAGATATACCAGCGATGGTAGATTTCGAAATTATGTTACATTACTATGAATTATGTTACTATAAATTATGTTACTTAATAACAGTCTTCGTCATCAATGTCATCATCTAACTCATTGCCTGTGATACTGAGATTCTGGGCTTCCATTGACAGAATCTCTTCTTCTTCGTCCTCGACATCGATGTAAACCTCTGGCGAATTTCGGCATGTTTGACCATTACAGCACCCACATACAATAGAACACTTCAATCCAGCTTTTCTGCAGCTACATGCAACGCCGCATCCTTTTTTAAAATTGCATGAAATAAATTTTAATAAAGTCTCTGGTGCTGGTTTCTTTGTCATTCTTACTGGAACAAGCCCGTTGGTGTCATGTTTCCAGCCCCAGTTTCCTGGATTTTATTGGATTCCATACCATTTTTGGACTTGATGGTACGTTTTAAATGCATGGTACCGTGCAGCGTCGTTCGTTGGTGGCAAAGAGGCAAGATTGAATTTGCTTTTTGTTGACGACTTTGCGAAACGTTTGTAGCGGACTTCTTCCAAGGTTTCCTTATCCATGTCACCCCCGTACAAAGCAACAAGAAAGCGTGTTCCTGCAACTGCTATGTCTTCTGGTGTTGCATCATGTTGTTTGAAGATTCCTATCATGGCATTGAGTCTTGTGTCGTTTTGCACAAGCGAACAAAATTTTGTTTTTCCTTGGTTGAAGAAGGACGATGTTGTATCGCAGCCGCTAAAGGCATGAAGAAACAGAATATTATCAGCCGCCTCTTTGTATTTCACACTATTCGCGGAATACAGTATTTCAAAAGTTTTGCCTCTCCCGGGTTTGCGAAGATATATACTACTTTTGGGTGGTGCTAATGCTGTCAGCAGAACTAGGAGATCAACGTCTTCGCCAATAATGAAAACAGCGTCATATGATGAACACAAGGAAATCGCAGTATTGACAATCAACTCATCAGCATCTTCTTCAGCCTGCTCAACTGTAAAATCATCCTGTATAAATTGCTTTGTAAGCATCGAACTCATACGGACTTTGTTATTTTCATTGGCTAAAAATCGTTCTTGTGAAACTTGAACTGGCATTGTTTCATCGAAAAGAACATCTGCAGACATGCGATCGGCGAAGTCTTTCTGCGGTTTTCGTATTTTTTTCACCATCATCAAGCGGATATCCATCGAAAACAATGACTGCATAGTGATTTCTTACATAGTGAACGTATTTCTCGCAAATTGACCCAAAATAATCATTCCGATTCCATACAACTTTATGTAAAAGATATCCTCCATCCACAACATTAATTTTGCTACCTTCAAGTTGCACGCCTCCTGGAAGTTGTTCGAAAACACCATAAAATGATGATTTCGTACCTTTGCGCATTCCTTCTTCAGTGAAAAGCGACAAAGGAAATAGGGCGAGTTCGAATTTAAGGAAATCCTTCAATTCTTCGTCGGATTTCTTCACAATACACATTCTCTGGAACAACATTAGCCGGTTGATGGAAATAGTTGTTTCGCCGACCTTGATGCTGCTGTTGACTGCTACTAATGGAATAACTTTGTCCTTACGTTTAAATTTTATAGATTCAAAATTTTCAGACGTGGTAACCATGTTAGACATCCTCTCGGTACCTATTTCTCTGGATAAATGACAATTAATCTTTTCATCCCCGAAAATTCCAGTACTGATAGAAAGAAGTGAATTGATTTCGGGGAAGGGACAATGCTGAGAAAACCAATCCAACAGCTATTTCAAGTCTTGATCGTCTCGAGTGATACGGGAAGTTCTCATATCGACATGTTGCTCGGATGTATCTAGATTAACGTTACTATATTCCTCAAAAGTGAAATTGTGTAATATGTTCCTACAAAATTTATCAAGAAAACTGGAGTTTTACAATTTTTTGTCAAAATTTTCTTCTTTCAACCACTGTAACTCGTTACCTATTAGACTTATAAAAAAAACTTTATACAAAAAATGTAGGTAATTTAGTTTTCTTTAAGTTTGCGTTCAACAATTTGGTTGTAAAATCAACCACTTCATAATTATTTTGAAAAAACCAAATTTTGGCACCTTCAATCCAAGATGGCGGGTCGAGCTCGACCCCCGCAAGGTCGAAAACTTTTTTTTTTCTTTAGAGTCCCAATCTTAACAACATATGTGAAAATCGCTACTACCTAACCTTTTGCAAGGTGGAGCCCTTTTTTTTTTTTTTTTTTGTATTAGGCAATTCACCCTAAAGAGAGTGCTTTGTGCCGATTGGGATAAGATATATGGTTAAACTGATGTGAATTATCTATAAGGGGACTGGACATATCATATATTAAAGTCATTCAAATCTATAAACTTATAAAGAATAGAATATACGCGAGAGTTGTTGAGAGACAGCAAATATGGAATACTAAGGGGAGACTGGTGGGTGATTTTAATAAGCAATCGATACATGCCTTTGAAAGAAGAATGGTTTTTACAATTGAAGAAAACATGGTCAAGAGTCTCATCCTCCACACCACACTGGCATAATGAACTTTCAAGCACCCGAATTTTAAACAAATGAGTTGCAATAGAGCAGTGGCCAATTCTCATTCTCGAGATACAGGAAATAAATCTTTTGGACTTTTTTTTTGCCGTGGAACCAGGGTTTACTTGGAATATGATTTTGTATTCCAGCATAGAAAGATCCAGTTTGAGTTTTCGTGACTGTCCAATTTTCTTCCCAGGAACGAGACATGTTGGATTTAAGAATAGAGAAGACGTCAGAGACAGGAATTTTAAAATCTAAAGGAATAGAACCAGATACAGTTCCAAGTTTAGCGAGAGAATCAGCTTTCTCGTTACCCTCAATTCCTAGATGGCCAGGCACCCAAACCAGTATTGTCTCAAACATAGATTCGTTTAAAGAATCGAGGATTTTTTTAATATTACAAATAACATAGTCTTCTGGACATCGAACGATATTAGAGGAAATTTTTAATACTGCACTTAGAGAGTCAGTACACAGTAAGGCTCGACGAATATTAAGGAGTTGGATTTGAATTAAAGCTTGTTCAATTGCGAAGCATTCTGCAGTAAATATGGAAATTTCTTTAGGCAATTTATAAGACAGATTAACATTGAATTCAGGAATATATACCGATGCGCCACATTCTTTGTGGTCGGATTTGGAACCATCTGTGTATATGAGGGAAAATCCAGGAAACTTTGAAAATATAAAGTTTTTAAAATGTTCTTCAACATTTTGAAAGTTATTAGCTGATGATAAAATGTTCGTCCGGAAGTCAGAAATTATTACGTTTGGGATAAAATTAATAGCATTAAACGGGGTACTGTAAATAGGAAGGATTGGATCATCTTGTAGATTTTGAAGGTAAGAAGACAGAGATCTAAATGATAGAAAACTTTTTAATAAGAGAGAGAATCGATCTCTATCTATTACCCTCCTTCTGTTATTCAAAATACTGAACAAACGATCGAGACTCTGTTCCAATGAGTGACGCGATAAAGATAACGCTTTGAAGATATATCTATCCGCGAGGTATTGTCTTCTCAAAAATAAGGGAGGATCTACACATTCTATCTGAAGAGCATTAATTGGAGAAGATTTCATTGCCCCAATAATCATTCTGAGCCCTTTTGATTGGATTCTTTCAAGTTTTTTATCCAGATATTTAGGAAGTGGGTCGAAAAGAAATGTGCCATAATCCAAGTGACTTCGAACGAGGGAATTATACATTAGTTTAAGAGTAGTAGGATGGGATCCCCACCATATTCTGGCAACACTGTCAAGTCTAGTATTGACGTTTTTCTGTATCTCCTTCAAATTATCAAAAAAATTAACAAAATCAACAATAGAAAATAGCTAAAAAGTGGTCAATTCATCTAAATCGAAGATTGTGCACTGTCCAGTGTATTTCTTTTCACAAAAAGTGTGTTTTTTGCACCAAAAAGAGTTTTTTGTTTTTCCTCGAGAGCTTGTGTCATAAACTCAAAAATCGGTGCCATAGTTCTTGAACATTAAAGAGTGAAGATCTCAAGTGTAGCAAAGTTATCCATCCTTAAAGGAAACAATTATTCAATAGTGCTCTTTTAGTGTGAATTTCACGCTCAGCGAATTTAGAATGAATACTCAATGTACTGCATGCGAAAAAAACATTGAAGTTCCGGCCGACTTTATAGCATGTTCTGTATGTGAAGATGGATATCACATTTTGTGTGCGGATATAGCGGAAACTTCTCGCCGAGGTGCAAAAAATCAATCTCAATCACAACAATGGAAATATAAGAAGTGCATTAAAATTCCAAAATCAACTAAACAGAAACTTATCGATAATAACATGAATGAACTCAATCAAGACCTGACACCTATTGCCAAAAATCAAAAACGAATTGCACAAACAGCGAAGCTTACAACCACACCTATAATAACCAGTGAAAATCTAGCATCACCATTCACAGATGGCTCTAATCAGCCGTTAACATTGGAAATATTCTTGAAGGAACTTGAAAAATTTAAAACAACAATGATTTCTTTTGTAGATAAGAAACTAAGCATCTATGATCAAAAATATGAAGAAATATTAAAACAAAACAATGATCTACTAAAGTCATTCCAATTCATGACGGATCAACAGGAAGATCTAAAAAAGCGTGTGACTTCTATGGAAAAATTACAGGTTAAAGATAATGCTGATCTAATCGAATTAAAAAACCAAAACAACATTTTAATTAATACAATCTCACAACAAGACGTCAAAATCGACAGACTAGAATATATGTCTCAAATATGTAATATTGAAATAAGAGGCATTCCAGAATTCATCTCTAATAACTATTTAGAAATTCTCAATAAAATAACAAAAATTATCAACTTTGAGGACTCTTCAGGAAATATGAACTCGGCAATAAAAAAAATCTATAGAATGGGGCCTAAAATTGCTGAAAAAAATCCCAGATCAATCATTGCGACCTTTAATAACACACTAGATCGAGATAATTTCTTATGCAAAATAAAAACATACACAAAGGCCACAACTCCCAGCACAAATAAATTAAATACATACGATCTAGGAGTATCGCAAGATGCCCAACGAATATATGTATCGGATCACTTAACACAAAAAGCAAAATTCCTCCTAGGACAAACTAAACGATTCGCCAGAGAAAACAATTTTAAATATGCATGGACATCTTCAGGACGTATCTTACTGAAGAAAATTGACACCTCAAAAATCATAACAATAAATAATGCCAATGACCTGCAACGTTTAAAAGGTCAATCTATCTGACTTCTATTTCACTCTGTCATTATGGCTGTTAATGAAGATATCATTTCATGTTCTCATATTGTAATATATTGTTATAGAATATTTATATACTCATTTATTTTTATCACAATCAGTAAGATCTCATGTAACCTCATACTTCTAGTAAATCTATATAAATCTGGGAAAAAAATAAATGAATATATCTATATTCCTTTTATGGTCAGATTCTGGAATAGTTCGCAGGTAATTGTAACTTCTTTTTCTATTGCAACACACCCGTCGCACCTACATATTTACAGATTGAGTAATCACCGTGCTCTGATTAAGATTAATAAGTCTGTAATTATGAAATTCATTACTTGTTCATTTAAGACTCATTTCATAATTTTCAATAGGATAATGAATAAGCAATGTGATGTATTCTATATTTACCTACCACCATTAGCTGTTGTTATCACATATAATTTGTCATTAGGTAATAACATACAAATAACAACTGTGCATATACCAGAAAAAAAAAATTTTCATTGCAAATACCTACGCACTATTTTGGCCACATCGCTGTGTATTTCAAATGTTTTTGTATGTATTTATTTTATGTCAACATATTCTTTGCAACATCTTTACAACTTAAGTACGCTCCATGCTCTGAGCTATATATTTTTTTGTTAATATCATTTAATAATTGTAGTTTTGTTAATATCATAAAATCATTGCAAATACCTGCGCACTATTTTAGTCACATTCTGTGTATTTCTAATGTTATTGAATGTATTTGTCATTTTAGTTGCGTTCTTGATGCTAACTTATTTATCTTACCAATCTATTACCACCAAAAGATCTACTACCACTCTATAACCACTTTTATTGCTATTATTCACTTTATTATAAATATATACTTTAAGATTGATAATTATGTAAACATAATTTCCTTCGTTTGTACCTTCACGGGATATACCTACATTTTCGACAAGTTTTCACAGGCTCAAATTAATATACACCCATTATTATTCTTATTATTATTATTAATTACATCGCATATTATTTGCTTTTGTTTTATGAATCACACCACCAACAGCAACATGTATAAAAAAGTATTAATATGGATTCTATATTCGATGAAGAACTAAATGACGACAAGGAAATCAATATCAACATACATGACCCATCAGTATGTAATGAATTTCTTAACCATTCTGCTCTCTCTATATATTGTATGAATATAAGATGCATAAAAAAAAATTTCAATGATACTATAGCTGTTCTCGACGCAATACAACATAGATTTGGCATTATCGTTTTTAGTGAGGCTTGGTTGAAAGATTCAATCTATATCCCAAGTATTACTGGATATTCATCACATAGCACCAAAATAAATTATTTACAAAATGATGGAGTTGTCGTTTACACTCGGAATGATGTCATAGTTTCTGTTGAAGAAATAACTATTCCACATGCCAACTGTCTTAAATTACAACTACCTTATAATGTATGTGTTTTAGCAGTTTATAGATCTCCTTCTCAAGCACACATTGATACCTTTCTTGACCACCTAAATGACTTACTACGTTCTGTATCAACACATAACCATGAAGTGATTTTATGTGGTGATATAAATATAAATATTCTGGATATGAACAACATAAAAAGTGAACAATATCTTTCACTTTTGATTTACCACGGTCTAAAACCATTTATTATTTCACCGACTAGAGTAACATCAAGTACTGAGAGTTGTATTGATCACATTATGGTTAAGTCAAAAGACGATTCTCAGAGTGCTGTATTCAGGACCAGTATTACAGACCATTTTGCTACATTATTGAAATATCCTAAATCCAGAGTAACAAAATAAAAAAAAATAGACGTTAAGCTTAGACTAACTGTGGATAATGACCTACTAAATTCGACACTGAAAGAGGAAACATGGGATACAGTCTTATCCACCAGTGATGTCAATACTGCAGCTGATAATTTCATAAGACGTCTAAAATTACATATTGGAAATTGCTCATATACTAAGAGAATCCATTGTAATAAAAAGCACTTGAAACCATGGATAACTTCTGGAATTGTTAACTGCCTCATTAAACGTGACAAATTACACAAGAGTTGTCGTAAAGAACCAAATAATATCGAACTGTTTGCACATTATAAAATATACAGAAATTGGTGTTCTAAAATTATAAAAACGACCAAACAAACATATTATAAAGGGAAGCTTCACGAGGTAAAAGGAAACATAAAGCAAGAATGGAAAATAATAAAACAAGCATTGGATTTGCAAAAGGAATCAGTGCCCATAAATAAACTGAAAGTAAATAATAACATTGTATCCATAAATGATAATCCAACAGTCATTACTAACCATGTGAATATTTTTTTTAGTGATATAGGTCAAAATTTTGCTAATCTTTTGTGTAGTGCAAATAGCACCAGTGAAGAATCTTTAGTAAAAAATTATAATCCAACACAATCTATGCAAAATGCCTGCTTTGAATTCAAACCAACGAATTGTAATGAAGTTTTAAATGTGATTAATGAGCTAAAATCAGGTTTTTCGAGTGGAAATGACAATATAAGTGCAATGGTCTACAAACAAAATGCTTCTGAACTAGTAATACCTATTACACACATTGTAAATGTTAGTTTTGAGAATGGCTTGTTCCCTAATCATTGCAAAAATTCCAAAGTTATTCCTTTATTTAAAGGAGGAGATAACGAAGATGTAAATAACTATCGACCTATCTCCTTGCTAAATACGTTATCAAAAATAATAGAGAAATTAGCTAAAATTAGGTAGATGTCTTATGTAAAAAGATATGAAATTCTCTCAGATAATCAATTTGGCTTCCGAGAGAACATGGGAACAAGTGATGCTGCATTAAAAATGATCACCACAGTCGTAGAAGCTCTTGATACTGGCAATAAAGCAATGGCCGTCTTTTTAGACTTGTCTAAGGCATTTGATACCGTATCCCACGGTTTACTCTTAAAAAAACTCAGTTCAATGGGTATTGTTAATAAATCTTTAGATTGGTTCAGATCATATCTTGAAAATAGAACACAGAGAGTAATAATTAATGATCACATTAGCTCAAATAAATCAATTGTATATGGTGTTCCTCAAGGTAGTGTTCTGGGTCCAATTCTATTTTTGTTATATATTAACGACCTCTGTAAACTGAAATTTTCTGGATCTTCAATTGTATTTGCAGATGACACTGTCTTGGTGTTTGCTGCTGACACATGGAACGAAACGTATGCTCAGTGCGAGGCAGGATTAAGGGCAGTCAAAAATTGGCTTGATCAAAACTTGTTAACCTTAAACACGAACAAAACTAAATATATTACTTTTAGCATTTCCTCTGTAAATCAACCATCTTTGGAACGTTCATTAAAATTACATTGTTGTGTGCAGGAGTGTAACTGTCAATCTTTGGAAAGAGTAGACAACATCAAATACCTGGGTTTAATTATTGATAAAAATTTAAAATGGAACAATCACATTACTATATTAAGAAACAAAATAAGAAGGCTAGCCTACATTTTCAAAAATCTAAGAAACATATTGGACAAAGTTACATTAAAAACTGTATATTATGCTCTTGTTCAATCAATGCTTTCATATAATGTTGTCTGTTGGGGTTCTTGTAACAAGACTACCTTAGAGCCTTTGAATGTTGCACAAAAATTAATTTTAAAAATAATGTATAAGAGAAATTTTATGTATCCATCAAAGTTATTATATAGTGAAAGCAAAATTATGACAATAAGGCAGTTGTACATAATACAGGCTCTCTGTAAATTTTTCAACAACACTATTACTGCTAAAAGATCTCAACAAGTGCGCAGCACTAGAATGGGTTCTTCTTTAATGTATCAGCCGGTGTATACCAGAACATCCTTCGGACAAAGGAGTTTTTCATATAAAGCTCCGTTGCTATATAATATGCTTGGAGAAAATATAAAAACTATAGGTACGTTAAATTCATTCAAGAAAATGGTCAAAATCTCCGTACTAGCTGAGAGTGATGATTTTAGATCACCCATGTTGTCGCTTATATCATAATTCCTTGTGGAAGCTCTGTTTCGATACAATCCTTATTTACTTACTGAGCATGTACTTATTTACTTCTAAAATAACTTTTGGTTATTTATTATTATGTTACTTATTATTATTATTATCTACTTAATTATCGTATTAATATTTACTTTAATTATTGTCTAGCTAAATTATTTACTTACTTACTTTTTATTATAATATTATCTACTTACCTATCGGTTATTATTTACCTTTTTTTTATTTAGTTATTTTTATTTTTTCTTATAATCTATTATTCATACTTTCCATGTTGTAATTGTTAGTATGGTTACCCTATGCTTGTGTCTGATAAGCCAGCACAGGTACCTTGTACTTTAGTTAACAGAAGAATATTATTGTTGCCAACTTACTTAATAATGCTTCTTTTGTTTTTATTTTTTTCATACATTTGTTACTAAAATTTTGTTTATTTTTGTCTACCGGTCTCGAAACGTCCGTGTCATAAACTTTTCTTTTTTGGTTTAAATTTAATTTAATGTTGTTATTATTTTTAATTTACATATATGTATTTTTTTAAATGATATTATTGTAAAGCTGCACATCTTGATACAGGAATGCCCTAGTGAGATGTGCAGAGTATGCTTTTTATGTAAAACCTGTATTTTGAATGAAATAAATAAATAAATAAAAAAATAAATAAAAAAAAATACTCTGGAAACAGCTCGCATCATATTAAGCCCCTTTTCACACTTAGCAGAAACGTTCTGAATATGAGGGAGCCAGGAAAGCTTATGGTCCAAAAGCAGGCCAAGAAATTTTATTTGCTTAACGATTTGAAGGGGGAAATTATCAAAAGAGACTGTAAAGTTAGGCAGTTTTCTTTTGCGAGTAAAAGCCACTACCTTGGTTTTAGAGGTAGCTAAATTCATTCCATTTGTCAACATCCAAACTTTAATATTATGTAAGGCCAAATTTAATTCCTTCGCAGCATGCAATAAATTTCTGTGAGATAAATATATGAGAAAATCGTCCGCAAAATAAAGTCGCTTAATAGACGAAGGGATTACAATGTCTAAATCACTCATATAAATATTAAATAATAATGGACTGATAACAGACCCCTGGGGTAGCCCTTTCCAAAGTTTGCGCTTCAATATGTTTGAGGAAGAGTGGATAATAATGGATCTGTCTGTTAGCAAGTTGATAATAAATTGAACTAATTTTATGGGGATTTTTATTTTAATTAATTTTTCCTTCAAAACATCAATTAATACATCGTCGTAAGCTGAAGAAAGATCTAGAAATGTGGCCAATGTACAAGAGTTAAGGGATTGAGAAATACGGATATCTGTTGTTAACAAACTTAAATTATCCATAGTAGATTTCTTTTTCCGAAAGCCGTATTGATTAGGAGGGATAATACTGTGATTTTCAACAAACCATTCTAATCTGTTCTTTATCAAATGTTCCACTACTTTAATTAAACACGACGAAAGAGCAATAGGACGATAAGATGAGACTTCGGACGGATTTTTCCCTGGTTTTAAAACCGGGAGGATTTTTTGAACCTTCCAGACATCCGGAATAAATCCTGTTTCAAACATGTTATTAATTAAGGATAAGAAATATTCAACCGACATGTCGGAGAATGCTTTAAAGAAGCTATATAATATTCCATCAGGACCCGGAGAAGAGTCAGAAAGAGATTTGATTACTCGTTTTAGTTCACTAACTAAGAAAGGAGAGTCTAGCCAGTTAGAGTGAGATGGATATGAAATAAAAGAGGGCATTTCTTCACATGTGGCAACTGAAGGAGGGGCAATCTTATCAGCAAAACCTATAATAATTTCCTCCGGAATATGTTTGGTACGCTCCGGAGCATATGACGAACCGAATTTTTTTAAATTAGTCCAAACAGATGACTGGGGAGTTTCAGGAGACAAGTTTTCACAAAATTTTCGCCATCCAGACCGCTTTTTATTTTTCAAAATACGTTTAGTTTCTGATTGGACGCGTTTCACTGATAAGAAATTTTCAAAAGACATGCATTTGCGGTAAATGGAAACTGCTTCTTTTCTAGAGTTAACAGCACGAGTGCATTCTTCGTCCCACCACGGAGTCGAATGTTTAGTTTTAATGTTAACTTTACGCTTTGGAATGGATTTTTCTGCTGCTTTTATAACTATACTAGGAAATAATTCACATTGTGTTCTGATGTTCCCAAGAGAAGATTTTACAGAGTGAACAAGAGAGTCTAATACAGAAGAAAAAAATCTCCAGTTCGCATCTTTCGTTTTAAATTTAAAATTATTGTTAATTGTAAAGGAATGCGAGGTGGTTAGATGGTGAAAGAGGATTATAATAGGGAAATGATCACTGGAAAGGGGGTCTTTAAGTATGTTCCAAGAACATTTACGTATGACCGAAGATGAACAGAGAGATAAATCTACAACACTTTTCCTTTGTTGAGGGGGGGTGAATCGGGTTGGAGATCCGTCGTTTAAAATACATAAATTATGGGAATCAATAAAATCTAAAAGATTACGGCCAGAACGATTCGTTAATTCACTACCCCAAGAGGTAGAATGAGCGTTAAAGTCGCCCAGTAACATATACGGGGGACGGATCTGAGACATAAATGATGACCATTCGTTTTCATCAAAAATAGTGGAGGGAGGGACATATATTGATAGTATTGTAATATCACATACAACAGCTGCTACTATCTGAAAATTGTTAGAGAGAGTATGAAATATGATTGGTTTGAAAGGGATAGAGTCATGGATGATTAAGGCAGCGCCACCTTTACCATCCAGTCTATCATGTCTAAGACAATTATATCCAGAAATCTTAAATAGATATGAGGGTTTAAACCACGTTTCAGAAATAGCGGCAACTGAAATTTCATGTTCATCGAGTAATTTTACAAGTTCAAATTTATTACAGATTAGACTTCTGATATTCCACTGAAGAATTCTGTTCAGTTTCGGAGACATTAGGAAGACAGGATAATAAAGATTTAATGCAATCGGCAGCGTTGGACGGTATATTATTGTTGTTTGAAAGAATAGAAATTAAGAGGGTAATTAAAGTCTGAATGAAAGCAGAATTTTCATTCACCACTTTCCCTAAATTAGGGGAAGATTGGAAACTATTTAAAGCACTCCCATTGAGTGTCTGAGATTTATAATTCCCATTTGGGTTAAACAAAATATCATTATGTTGATTTTTATCAATAGAAGCAATAAATTTTGGTTTTGGTTTGAGTGGTATAAAAATTGTTTCCCTGTGAGAAGATGATGGAGGAGAATTAGAGTAAGATAGATTGCAAGGAATAGAGGTAGATGTTACCTCTGCAAACGATTTTATTGCAGGTGGGAATAGTTTTGATGCCTGGAAATAGGAAATGTTGTCTGAAGCCATTGATTGTTTAATATTCATTTGTCTGGTCAATTCTGGACAGGCCACACTAACCGCTGTATGATTTCCCTTGCAGTTAATGCAACGTGGATCATTCGATGATTTTTGGCAAAGATCAAAAGGGTGGTCTTCTCCGCAATGAAAACAACGTGGAGGGGAACGACATATGGGTTTTGAGTGTCCGAAACGGCAGCAGTTAAAACACTGGATCGTCGGGAATTTATATACTTCCACATCCCTGCGTTGTAATAAATAAATACCCGAGATGGCAAAGTTTGGCCTTCAAAAGTAATAACAACCGATTGTGAGGGTTTCCATGTAGTGGTTCCATTAGATGTATCTTTGTAATTTAATCTACGTGCTTTTAAAACCTTAGGGGTCACTTGAGAATCATTAAGTGCATCAACAATTTCAGATTCTGAGAGATTGGTTGGTATACCTCTCACTCGGCCCATTCTAGTAAGGTTGTAAGTTGGAATATAAGATTTAAATTTGTGGTGTGAAAGCGTATCTATTTTTTGGACAAATTCATTTGCAAAGTTTGCGGATTTAAATTCTAGGGATAACTTATAGCGGCCTTCCGGCTTAATAGATCCGTTAACTATGCCAAGGTTACTGTTTTTTGAACTAAAAATGAATTTCCCGAAATCCAGAGGATGAATGATTTTTCCTTGTTCAGTACTTTGGACATTGACAATGAATGGAGCCGAGGAGGATGGGGAATAACTTAGTTCAGTATTTTTAGATTCTGATAATATGGTATCCTTACGACTTTCCTTAGGGTTTGAGGTTTCATCGGATTGCGAAGGTTTATTTTTGGGTGGTACATTAAGACAGAGCGATGGTCTTCGTTTTCTGGAAGGGACTATTATAGAAACATCCGATTCATACTCATCTCCAATATTAAATATGGACTCGGGGTCAGGAGGTCGATTTTCATCTTCCTCCATATTTATAAATTAATTAACAAAAAAAAAAAATAATACAGTCTATTTGATTGACTGTACACACGAATTTATCAAAACCTAAATATAACAAACAAATAATAGAAAAACAAAAATGTAACAATAATTTCTTATCTGTACGAAGTCCGCGACAGCAGGTAGGCAATTTGTCAAACACAGAGCACGACTATCCACTACCGTAGTTCGATGACTAATCCCGTGGAGCCCTTTTTTATCCCCCACTGACTGGACTATGAAGCGGAATAAGAGAAAAATAATTTAACTTAATTTATTGATTTTGAGAAGGAATTCCAGAATACCATTTTAATATTTTTATTTTATGTGAATACCGCACAAGAGTCCAAACTGCTCCCAACCGTCTGGAGCCAGTGAGACTACGGCATCCTCAATTGGGGTGTGTTGTAAGGCTGAAGGTACCGGAGACGGGAAGGAGAGAGGTATGTGGGGGAGAACCGCCATTCAAATCTGGCCACCAAACGCGGCTAAAGATATTTCAAGCAACGTTTCAATTCTGAATGGTGGTTTTACTCCTTTATCTTCCATTCTGAAACGTGCCTCAAGTATAGTATAGATTATTTAAAAATAATGAATTGTGAAAGAACACAAATTCATAAAATAAAATTTACTTTCGCGCGCCGGGATTTGAACCCGCGACTTTCCGATTGCTAGTGAAGAATTTTACCCCTCGACCACGTAGTCCATTAGCCGCATCATTGGTGTTAGTTTTTTTTAAATAAAGGAAAAATTGAGTTAGGTTGTCATTTTTCCTGTGCAAGATAGCGTTGGATTCGGAAGTCTAACATAACCTCACATTTTGAAACTACTATAATTTTTGTTCTAAGACCGATGTTGCCACACTAACGAAAAACTTTAGTTCCATTATATTAAATTTCTAGAAAAAATTGTTGACAGAATTTAACTGCGTACCTGCGCGGTGTAAAATAGAACAGAGGCTGATGCGTACATTTGTTAACGGTACAGGCTCAAGCCTTTTTTGGCCCTTCGTCAAATATAAAGGGTTTTCCAATAAGAGGTGTTATTTTGATATTCAATTGTAAAAGATCAATGGTTTCGTTGCTTGTGTGGCACGTAGCGCCGTCTTGTTGAAAGTAAACGTTGTCCAAATCAATACTATCCAAATCCGGCCATAAAAAATCATTAATCATCTCTCGATAGCGCAATCCATTCACCGTAACGGTAGCTCCAGCATCATTTTCGAAAAAGGAAGGTCCAATGACCCAGCCGGACCATAAACCGCACCAAACAGTCACACGTTGAAGATAGAGAGGCTTTTCAACAATAACTCTTGGGTTTTCCGAGTCCCAGATGCGACAATTTTGCTTGTCGACGAAGCCACCGAGGTGGAAATGGGCCTCATCACTCAAGATGATTTGCATTTGATTCACTCAAGTGAATTTTAATAATTTCAATGCGTTGTTGAAGCGTGTATCGTTCCATTTTTATTAATGACGTAGTTTCTACTTGTCAAATGTCAATAAATGACAGCCGCAAAAGTAACATCTACCGAAATAGCGGGCTATTCAAAATAACACCTCTTATTGGAAAATCCTGTATTATTTAGGCCGTAAGTTGCGGCGAGAGAAGTGATTTATTCCGGGAAAAAATTATTTAAAAAACTTAACCTGAGAATGACAGTCCACTGGAAAGAGATATTCCCTAGAAGTGTGACCTAAACGACTTGATTATTGATATCTGAAATTGCCAATTCACATATAACTTTCGACTTCTAGACCAGAGTGTTAGATATCCGTAAATGTACCAGGGGGTCTGGCACAGTGAAATCGATAACTTTACAATATCGAATCGATAGGCGTAACTACCGACCATTTTATAACCATTTCCCGAGCACGGTCGCGCTGTTGATAGCCAGACCGATATTTATAGTGCAATAAATCAGAAGTTCACATACGCTGGCAACACGGGAGGTATTTTATATGAAATGACAGTCCTAAACGTCAGACGCCTACTTGTTAAAAATACTAATAAATTGAAATGTTACAAAATCATAAAAAAAACGAATTGAAATAATAATTTTAATATACATTGGTAGTCCGCATGTATTTTTTAAAATTAAAAAGGGAGTTCATTAGTTCATGAGGTCATAGAACAACAACTTTTGTTTTACCCGGCTGGAATGGTATCATTTGATGGCGTCTTAGGTGAATTGATTAAGTCTATAGATCGTGTATACGATTTATTTCAATTCTAAGAACTTAATTAGTTAGTTCACCCCCATTCAGTAATAAGCCAGTTTTTTGCATAACGAACGACATTATCCAGAGAGTCGTGTGTATTGACAGCTTATCCGACATATTAAAGGTCGCGCTGAAAGCAGCGACTTTTGTCTACCGGATCTCGGAATCTTATTCTGACCGTGCTCGCAAATATCGCTAATTGACCAAAGCATATGATTTTATCGGTTGTCCAAAATATCACCATTCAGAATCAAATGTTGCTTGAAATAGCTTAAATCGTGTTTGGTGAGCAGATCAGAGTAGCCAGGTATTTCCCAACCTTCCTCTTTTTCATATCTTCCCCCTCCCCACATCTTCAGTCTCACAACATAACAATAATTGGGGAAGCAATTCAGATGTTCAGAAATTGTTTATGTGTTCAAGAAAGATGTTAGATATTTGAAAATAATTTGAAGTAGGTAAGGAAAAACTGAGCGCATTTCGGAAAACGGACACGCCCACAGGACACTTACTAGGTTTTATTTCTTCAGTGCTATTATCGAACGGATACTCACGGATTTTGTAATCTCCTCTTCATGGCTTTCAAAAAACAATGGCTCTTGAAATGGTTTTTGCCCCGATGAACATTAATGTTGTTTTATCATTAATTGAAAGGTCGACATGCTTTAATGTGTTGTCGAGAGTACCCCTTTAAAGGCATTGACTTACCAGTGTAAAATAAATCCCGGAACCTATAGTGAGTGTAGGCTATATTTGGACTAATAAATCATACTAATTTCAATCATTGAAGACAATATTAACGACTCTCAAATGTAAAATGAGAAATAGAAAAAAAAATTAAACAAAACAAATATTTGAACATTTCAAAAATTTAAAAATAAACATAATTATATTTAGGTAGGTACTTTATATCTTGTCTGAAAAATCGATTCCATTTTTGAAAAACACTTGAATTAAAAGCAAATTTGAGATAATAGGCACAAAAACAATACAGATAATGTCAAGTCAAGACAGGCACAAGGGTTTGATGGATTTAAGATTTAAAATGTACTATTCGCATGAGTATTTGTTTAATCAATTGAATTTCACCTACATAAATAAATATGTGATATAAATTACCGTAAAAAAATGTGAATATAAAATAATTAGATATTTCTCTGGCGTTTTAGCCGTTTTAGGTGACCAAATCTGTGTAGCCAGGTATCTCCCCCAAGCTTTCCATTCCCCGCTTATTTTAGCACTATAATATTATATCCCAACTGAGGATGTCGTAGACTCACTGGTTTTGACTGTTGGGAAAATAAAACTTGAGAAGACACCAAAAAGGAGAACTACATAATGATAAAAATACATAGCTCTCCCTTTCACTGAGTCTCGAATCGATAACTTTGAAGAATTGTATGTTATTTTTTTCTGCGGTCTACGGTCCACGTGGTTGCATCTACCAATGAAAGCCTCCCTTATTTCCACGCAGCCTTCAAATTGAAAAAGCTGCCCCTTTGCTTTATTTTTGTTCCTTTAGCATTCTGCAAATAAAAACCCCCAGCACCGTTTAATATTTTTTAAAAGTTTTAGATTCTGAATATTTTCAATTCAGAAATAAGTTCAGTACAGAGCTTTCAGATTATTTGTTTCTAAAGAACAACCGTGCATAGATAAATAAAAAAAGTTGAATTCCCCTTTGATAGTTGACCCGTAATAGAGTTCGTATAAAAATACATTTGACTGCAATATGTGTAGTAAAGTCGCCACCGGCTGTACGACTTATGTCAATATGTAAAAATAATTTATCTATGCATTGCAAAAAAATTGAAAATCATTAACGTTGACAAAACTGACACTAATGAATCCTGCGAATTTATTGAAACGTTAATATAACGAGTGATAACGTAATTTTTAATGTTATGTCTTATTATTATTTATTAAAAGATTTCTTGTTATTTTTTCTTTTGTCATTGGAAAATTGAAATTAACAAGATTGAATTCAAGAAACAAATTCAAAATATAATTAATTTATGAAATATGTCACTAACGGGGAATTAATATGCCAACCCATTGGCCCTGAGGGAAATTATTTTCTTCAGGGCCTCCTGTGTGGAGTTAATATAAAAAAAAAAATGTAGCGATATTTGCGAGCACAGTCAGAATATGATCCGAGCACGGTCACAGAAGAAGTTACTTTTAGGGCGGCCTTCAACGTGTCGGATAAGATGTTAATATGAAAAACTATTTGGATAATGTCGTTCGTTATGCAAAATCACTGGGTTGTTAATGAATGGAGGTGAACTAAGTAAGCTCTTAGAACTGAAAGAAATCGAAATCGTATACACCATCCATAGACTTGAATTCATCTAAGGCGCGATCATTTGATATCATTCCAAATTATGACTAGTGACTCCATGAACTAAATAACTCCCTTTTTGGTGTTTAAAATTACACGCGAACTGCCAATGTATATAAAAGTTAATATTTCAATTCGAAATTGTCAATTTATAAGTAATTTTTACTTTTACGTAGCCTTCTAATGTTTAGAAATGTCAATTCATGGACAGATGCGCCAGTGTTGCGAGCGTATGTGAATCTGCAGTATCAATATTGGTCTGGGTATCAACAGTATGACCGTGCTCGGTAAAACGATATAAAATTGTCGGTAGTTACGCCTATCGGGCCGATGTTGCAAAGTTATCGATTTTACTGTGCTAGACCTCCTGGAAAGACAAAACCTATACTACTACAGGAAGGCAGTTACTACAGGTTAGTGTACATTTTTATAATTGACTATAATCTATAACAGCGTAAGAACACCGTGTGCATAACTATTTCTCACAGTGAAAATCTAGCTTTGTTTGGACTATTTACACGCCTCATCATTCTATATCATGACTTGCAGGACTTTAAAAAACTTCGTAAAAGACAATGATTTATTCTTTATTGAATACGCGATACCGGTAACGATTAATATTGCGACGATTAACGTCAATTCACGTGGAGAGCTTGAATGCAAAGATATAGAGTGAGCACACACTGTCGAATATAAACATAGAATAATGAATAAACAGAATAAAAACCTTGAACTGTTGCTTTCTCACTCTAATTCTGCTAATTCACATTCCATATTTAAGTTTTTTTAAGCATTGTAACATACTGCTACTGATATGAAATATTTAATATTTGTCTTGGAAACTTTTATTAACTTACCGTTTTTCGTCGTTTAATAGAATGTTTTAACCGATACCAAAAACTTTGTGAGTCACGACAACGCACTATGGGGCCGCCGACCTCGAAAGTTGGCATCAAATCAGTGTTTTCAATTTTTTTATTTAACGGCAATATATTGTAATGTAAAAATGATACAATATTAAGTAAAAAAATATATAAAGTGATGTAGTTTGTTTACAGTCCTCCTCACTAGGTATTCCTGTTCCGAGGCGGACTGTAGTTTGTTGTATTTGTGTTGGTCATGATTTCCTCATCTTCTAATTTTATGGTTCCCACAAAATATAAAATATATTAAGCAAAAAGTATTTATGTTTGTTGTCTGTAGGTTGCGTTGGGGTTACTTCATAAATTTAATGATTTGATGATTACACAAACGTTTATCGATTTATAGTTCCGTACGGACAGGTTAAGAAAAATGGGTAAAACAAATCTTAGAAATGTCTCACATATTTAGTAAAAAAAACAAATATATATACATGTAGCGATGCTACGAGAATATTCTGGAATGATCGCCAATGCAAAACTTATTTATAAATTAAATGAGTCAAAATGCTCACGTTATTTCGAGATATTTATTTACAACATACCTATAATAAATGGTCTTCACAATCTTGTGACAATATACTATCTTCATCACTACTTGGTTTTACTACCGAAACATTTGCTGGACTTGTATTAACCTTCTCGTACCGTACGTATATTTGATAACATAGAATTCAGAATATTTACCTCCCAATCCAGATCGAATTTAAATTGATTGTTTTCGTCATCCAATTGGTGGTATTATTGGCTTAGCTCGCCATTTTTCATTTGATAGTATAGGGTTATCCAATAAGAGGTGTTATTTTGAACAACCCGCTATTTCGGTAGATGTTACTTTTGAAGCTGTCATTTTTAAGTTATGTACATAATAAAATAAAATAAGTGATAAGAAAGTAATAAGTGATAAGAAGTGATTGTGTAATTTGTGGCAAGTGTGTGTTTATGTATATAACATAAATAAAAATTTAATTTATATACATAATAAAATAACACCTCTTATTGGAAAACCCTATAGTTACTCGTTCGGGCAGTAGCTATGTTTGTATTTTGAAAGGTAATTTTTGTTTTTTATCTTAATTTTGAAGGCACGTTTTTATTTGTTAAACTTAATGTATTTTTTTTTTGAATTACGTAATAAAATTATGTATTTTTTGTATAGGTACATTATGTATGAAACACTTTCTTTCAAATTACAGCAGCAATACATTCTAAATTATGGAAAAAAATCTATTCACATTTTTAAAAAAAAAAAATTTATTTTTTTTTTTATTAATATCAATAGCAAAATTTGTACATTATGTAGGTTTAAAGTATAATATAAGTATATTTTTTGTATTTTTTTCACAGTCCTCCTCACTAGGGTTTCCTGTTCTGAGGCGGCCTGTAGTTTTTCTTAAATTTTGTATTTAGTTTTGAATTGTCTTTACATTGTCTTCATAATGTTTGTAAGTTGATTATTACTTTGATCTCTAAGCCATGTTTTGACTTTTGTTTTAAATATACTCATTTCGTTTATTTTTTTGGTTTCATTTGGTAGAGCATTGAACAATTTTATAGCATGGAATTTATTATTTCTCTGTCCAAAGGATGTGTTCAAACTGGGAGTAATCAGGATATTTTCGCTTTTTGCCCTGGTTGTGTATTTATGTTGGGCAGTGGAGTATTCGGATATGTTTTTTTTCAGTTTAAATAAAATATTTTTTGAATATAGTTTCTGTACATTGTAAACATTGAAGTTTTTGAATATTTCTTCTGTCGGAGTTCTAAGCGGAACTTTCAGTATAGTCTTTAATACTCCTTTTTGTGCTATATTGAGCCGCTCTGTGTGAGTGCTCAAGGCAGACCCCCATCCAGTTATTCCGTACTCTATTTGTGATTGACACAAAGCATAGTATACTTTTTTAATATCGTTTATATTGAGGATATTGCGAATGTTTCTAAAGAAGTATATGTATCTGGTTAGTTTTTTTGTAATTACATCTATATGTGAGTTCCAACGGAGATTATCATCAATTTCAATTCCAAGATATTTGATGCTTTTGGAGTGTGCTATAGTGGGACAGAGGCATGATAAGCCTTGATTTTTTTGATAAATTCCTTGGCATGAATGTAATTTGAGATTAAGGTCCTCTGACGGCTGCCCTCTGGCTGTTTTAGAAAATGTCAGATATTTTGTTTTATTGACATTAAGCGTCAGGGAGTTTCTTTTAAGCCAGTTTTGCAGGAGACCAAGTCCGTGTTCAGCTTCTTTGTAGGTATTTATCCAATCTTTTTCTTTAAATAAAATTACTGTGTCATCAGCAAAACTAATGATTTTTCCTCTTGTTTCTAGGTTACAGATATCATTAATGTATATTAAAAATAATATCGGACCTAGTACGCTTCCTTGTGGTACTCCATGGTTGATTAGGAGAGGTTTGCTTTTTCTCTTATTAATTTGGACGCTCTGTGTACGCTCCGTCATATAGCTTTTTAGTAAGTTTAGTGTTGTACATGACATACCAATTTTTGAAAGTTTTGAAAAAAGTATTTTGTGATCTATTGTGTCAAAAGCCTTTTGTAAGTCTATGAAGATTGCCAAAGTTTTTTCTCCACTGTCTAAACTTTTAGTGATCATATCGGTAATTTTTTCTATGGCGTCACTAGTACTTAAGTTCTCCCTAAATCCATACTGAGTTTTTGATAATTTTTTATTGTCTTCTAAGTAGGATAAGAGTTGTTTTTTTAGTATTCTTTCCAATATTTTTGAAAATGTATTTAGTAGGCTTATTGGTCGGTAATTGTTTATGTCATTTTTACATCCTTGTTTAAATATTGGTATAACAATCGCTTTTTTGAGGGCTGTAGGGAATATGCTATTCGTTATAGACATGTTGACTAAGTATGTAAGTGGTTCGATAAGTTCTTTACAGAGATATTTTATTGCGTTGGTTGAGATTGTGTCCTCCCCTGAAGAAATATTTGATTTTAAAGAAGAAATTGTGTTTTTGATATCGTCAGCTGTAATTTGTTTAAAATTGAGCTGATTTCCTTGCTCAGGTGGTTCGTTTATTTGTACATCTTCATTACATTTTGTAGCTTGCTTTGCTAGATTTGATCCTATATTTATGAAAAAATTATTGACGTATTCAAGTATTTGGTCAGGATTATCAGCGTATGTCCTGTTAACATTATTCTACTAGTTACTGTTAACAATCAAATATGTTTTATCATTTCCAGTTTTAATACAGGTGTGAAATGGTTAAGTTCAGCAGAGCTGTGTGATGCATAACATAGCAAGTGTTGTAATTTTACTTCTGCTGAAGATGTGAACGTTATGAAGTCACAGTGAAACAATTTTTTTTGGCTCCTTGTAAAATTTTACGGGAAGGAAATTCGCTTGTTAAATTTTATCACTTAAGACCATTTTGTATTGAGAAATTTTGCATTAAAAAAGTTTTTTATACGTGCTCTGATCAGCGGTGTAGGTACTTAAAGTGACTTCTTTAACTACTCAGAACTTCATATATCTGATGTGTTAAATAGTTTTTTTTTATGTTTGGTACGCATAGACGATATGTCAAATAGCAGCATAGGTCGACATCTTTTTGTTTTGGATAAGGGCTTTAACTTTCAAATATAACAGGTCTTTAAAGCCATTTTTTAGTATTTAAAATAAAGTTTCATGATAACTACGATACTTAAACCATTCATTTAAATTGAGAATTGAAGAAGGATAGCTTATAAAAAAGTTCTATATTATTCAAGTGTCATATTCAAGTTCTGAAAGACGGTTGTACAAGAATTTCTCCTTTTTCATCAAATTTCATAATGCCAGCGTTATTTGTAATCAAGTTTAATTAGAATCTACTATCAATTACTTAGAAAAGTATGTCTAAACTAAAACACAATGATTATAAGATCAGCATCTCAAAAGTATCTGACGCCAGTGACTAGAATCGTCTTTTGTGAATACTGACAGTCCTAACTTTCAGGCACTGAAATCAAAAAAATGGTGCATGAAAGCATTTTTTCCCAATTGTGTCTAGTAACTAAGGTATTGAAGTATAAAAAAACATTAAAATATGACTGAGATATGTGGAGTATCAAACTATATAACCCGATGTTTGATAAATGTACAAAAACTATTTCATTCAAATTAGATGTTTGATTTTATTTAAATACACGCCGAATTATCTGAGGTTACCAATAACTACCATAGTGTAATAAAAGTACATACCACAATATATCGTACGTATATTGATTTGGATCTGAACTCTTGATAGATTTTTTAATTTTTAACTAGAAAAATGTAGAAATTTTGGAGCTCAAATTCAAACTAATTTCTTTCCGTCAATATCGCGTCAGAGGCGTCACACTTTTGAGGAATTATATCGAATTTAATTAACAAGTATATTTCCTGAATTTCTGCCAACGCTTTCATTACGCGGCCCCATTGTGTGACGCGTGGAGAATTGTCAGAGCTCATGCGAAAAGAAAATTAGCCTATTTTCAAATAATGCGTGTAAAATCAGAATTATTTCTGCTCGAGTTCACAAAAAAGAAATTTGGTGTGGATTTTTTATTTTTTATTTTAAATTAGTCACCACAACCCTTTTGTCTCAGGAAAATGTCTACTTAACTGTCTTACTAACCAAACATCATGCAGACATCATCTGAAAATAAACCGCCTCACATATCTATCTTGGGACACACTACATCAATCTCGTTCATGTTACATGTTTTTCTGGCACTTGATATAACCCGCCTCAAGTACTGTTTTAATGTATTTTTATTTTTTTGCAATATAAAAAAAAGGTTATATTTATACATAAATATTTTAGAAAATATTATATTTAAGGTAATTTTCATAACAGAAGCTTGCTAAAACTTGTTTTCGATATTTGGTATTGGAAACAGTTTAAGAAGTGATTTTGAGGGGAAGGTAGAATTTTTATGTTGCTTCTTTCTGAAACTTAGATTGTTTTTGTAATATCCTCCCCAACCTATAATGGCGTAGATAAGATATTTGATAGCTTGATCGTGCTATGTCTTCCCTTTTACTATTCACTTTCGCGTCGTATATTCTCCATACACTTCTTACTTCATTCATCCGCTCCACATGTTCAATCAATCTAAGCTTTCTTTTCTTAATGTTATCTTTTATGATTTTGTACAGATCTCCACATTCGTAATACGGTAATGTATGTTTTTACCACATATTTAATTTTTACAGCATTAAGTCTTCCTTTCTTTCCTCAAGGATTGGTGTCCGCACACTATTGCAGAATGCTATAGTCTCGCTTGTTTGTGCGTTCCGTTTCCGTTTTAGAAAATCTGCTGCCATTCCTTTATTAATCAAGCAAACCCCACTTTCACTAGATGGCGAACTTCAAATAGGTGGCAAACTTTGACTTATGGTTGAGTAAAGTTTCTTTTTTCAAATGTGAAATCGTCTTTATTTTGGGCTTTCGTATTCGAATTTTTTCAATATTATGGTACCTACCTACCTACCTGAAGAAGGTTTGAAAAAAGAATTTTCGTTGAGATAATGACGCTTCTTTGAACAAATTGAATAATTCCTTATTTGAAATATGAAAACACAAAATATACCATTTTTAATGCAGGTAGGTATTTAAGAATTTATTTACATATCTTCATTTGAATGATTTCAGAGGAACTTTTGGTTTTGATTTATTACATAACAGAAAATTAGAAACATACTTTTTGGACGCGAACTGTTCCCAAAACTATGAGACCTAGATGCGAGAGACTGTAGATCTTACATACAGTGGAGGTGTTAAGTGTTACTAACCTGATAGTCGGCTCTCTGCTCCCGTATCTCCTCGAAGCACTGCTTGACGGCGGCCATCGAGGGCGCTGAGGTAGTGGCATACACCAGCAAGAAGGCGTGCGCGGTGGCGATGGACAATCGCCTCATAGCAGGGAACTGCATGTCGCCGGCCGTGTCCAGAATGTCAACCTGCAAACCAACCAGTAAATTGTATATTAATTATTTATTTATTGTTTCTCACAGAATACAATGCATCATTTTCACATAATAATCAACCTCAGTCAGTCTAAGCATGTATATATCCAAATTGATAAACCAGTCCATCAGGGAAAGGGGTACAAACCAAGTGCGCGGTGCGTTAGGTAGCGTTACCGCCTTACTTCCGTGATTTGTCAAATAAATGAACCTGACAGTACACAGGCAAATCGAATTGTAAAATATTTAGTCCTTGAAAATAAAGTCTGCTTACGAATTTATAGCCCTTTTAACAATGGCGTAATTTCTGGCTACGTAAAGAATCACTCCCGAAGTTAGCGCACCTAACCCCCGGACACCCTGTATAAAAATAATCTCAAACAATTGTGTTTTCTTATAAAACCAAACAAATCCGAAATTCGCAGCATTATTGAGTTCGGTTCTGTAGTTTGGAGTCCAATTAGTAAGAGTTTCACAAAATAAAGATCGAATCAGTTATAAAGAGACACTCGGAAGCTCAAAATCGATATAAATACTTTCTAATAAAAAGCACGTAACTTCCATTTTCCTTTCCAACGACAAACCTCCTGTGTGAAAATGTCGAATATACCTTTATCATCAGCTGTAGTGGCAAGATTCCGGACATATGTAGCGACAGTCCCCAGAATTAGAAAGTCTTGTTTTAACTTGAATTGACTAAAGCTTTACTGTCGCTTGTTTTTCTTTGTTGTTTCACACATTTACAGCTATACTAACAAAAAAGATTTTCCAAACGTCAAACGATTAAAGTTACACGTTGAATAAACCATCATGTGATTTTAATAAGAATTTCGTGAAAGTGATTTTTTAATAATGCCTTTTGCGTATGTAGGTAAATATAAACCGATGAAATTTGCGTTCATATTTTGCACACAATGAATCCAAAATGTTTTTTTTTGTTATTACTTGGGAATTCTAAGTAAATCTATTATAATTTTTCTTGTATAAACCAGATTAAAAGTGAAGTGAATGTTTTCTTGCAAATTTTCTAATTTATAAATATAATATACATTTCAAACACAGAAATGTAAAAGATACTTTAAAGTAGTTTCTAAAATGGTATTGATTTAAAAAAAAAAAAAACTAAATTTTGAATATTGCCGCATTCCGCGTTGTCGATAAAGCAGTGGTTCACAATTTGAATGTCAAAGTCAAACCTGACAGATGATGTACGACGTCGAAGAAACAACAGAACGCAAATCAAGATGGCGATGTTGCGTCAGATTTTTACATGACCGAAGTAACCAAAAGAACATAGATTGTTGGAATAAATCATCAAAGGAAATTGGTAAAAAATCGACTTAATAAACTTAAATGATGTTTCTTCGTTTTTTGCAGGTAGGCGTGCTGGTATAAAGTGTGTTAGTTTAGTGATGTAAAACTGATAAATAAAAAAAGGTTTTTACAGAGCAACACAACTATTTTATTAATCAATCAATATTAAAATACCGTGGATAAATTCCGAAATTCGATGAGAAATTTCAAGTATACAGTTAAAAAAGTACCCACATCCGCTGTATTTAGAATATCAGTTTAGTCATTTTGAATGTATTAGTAAGGTTTTACGTAAAGGGTTGTTTTTCAATTGTATCAAATCTACACCACGTTTATTAGTAAGACTGTTATTGTTTTATGATTACATATAGTTGTAGACCGTTATTGGACGGATGGTATTTGGTATTTATACTTTGAATTTATTTTTGTAAACCCTTTCTCTGTTGTGTATATAAATAAACAAAAATTAAAAAAAATGTAGTTATAAATCTATATAAAAGAAAATGTTCGTTTGTTCAAAATCTTAAATCTCCAGAAATTATAAAGCAATTGCTTTGAAATTTTGACACAGCGTAGCATTAGAATACGCGTGTGTTTTTATATACCTATATTATATAGATGTCACCTGTGACAGGTAAAAAAATGCTTTTTTAAAAACAGTGCCATCTGTTGGACGTAAAAGCAACGCGCGATATTGTTTATCTATATATTGACCGGTCGGTGGCCGAGTTGACATCGCGTTTGGGTCCCACCCAGGCGTAGTGTGTTCAATTCCTCGGCTGGCTAAGTCCTCCATCACAACACAAGCAACATTTTCGGCTTTCTGTGGTGGTAGTAGGAGATTTTCAAATATTGTCAGGTTATTTGTAACCCGGGAATGTTTGTCTTTCTTTTTAAAAAAAGAAAAAAAAAACTGCACAAACAGACTGAGCCACAGCAATGCGTGGCGGGGTACAGCTAGTAAATTATAAAAAGGCTAAGCTTACCTTCAGCATCATGTGTCCAAGGTCATATTCTCTGTTGTATAGGTCCTCCACCGTACTCCTGTACTTATCCGAGTACGAGTTAGTCAGGAATCTCCTGACGATGCAAGATTTGCCCACTCCCGCCCCTCCGAGCACCACAAGACGTATGCGCTCCGTGTCGCCCATATTAGTAATGTTGTTATTCATTTAATCAACAATACAATAAATAAATAAACAGCAGAATTCTGTTCTTATTTTGAATTTTGAATTTCCAATCTGGAACGCGGATTATGGAGCGCGGGGATTATCGGCTTTCGCGCGGCTTGTTTTGTTGCTGGAGTCCCCATTCAACACGAGGCCCCATTGTTTTCTTGATGGTTTTTTGATGGAGTCTCGTTGTTATGGCAGCACCTGAAACAAATGGAATTCATTTAAATACCACGGTGCGGACATTGTTATCTCACTTTTTAAAGTAATTTTATCTGAGTGATGAAAAACTCAATCTAGTTATTGCTAGTCTAAAAATAAGACTTAGTTGATGTGGAAGTTCAGTTGTTATAAGTATGTAAAAAATATATTTCACTTTGGAAAATTGCGTGGTTTCTAATACATTTTAAAAGTCCGTCGTTTAGAAAACAAATATAGGACCAACCTAGTAAAGAATATTGGTTATTTAATTAATATTACTACCAAGAATATGTAATAATGTTGTACGAGTTTTAATATTTCGAAATTAATTACAAAAAATCTAGAAATATTCTATGCTTGTACGTACGTTCGAAAAACAAAGTTTTGATTGGAAAATTAGGGTTTTTATATTAAAGCCCATAGCAATGAATTCGCAAAATAACAATTTCTCAGAATAAATATTGTTTTTAATTTTTTTATAATTAATTCTGCTTCAAATAAAGTACCAGATATATTGCTCCAGATTTTCTACAGGAATATGTTTTTTGAAAAAGGAATATTAATTTTGAATATTGGGATAATCATGATATAAATGAATTGTAATATACAGGGTTATTGGAAAACCCTGTACTTGGAACAAAAGATTGATTTGTTTTTTTTTTCATATAATTTAAAGGTAAATTGAATTTATAGGTGCGTGACAAATAAATTTAACGTATTCAGCGGTATTGTCAAATTTTCGTAACAATGGGTTTCCATAAAAAACATGGCAAGAAAATTTTCTCAAGAACTTTTTTTTCGTGCGTTTACTTGTTACTTGTTTGTTGGTTTACCTTATGAGATGCATCAAAATAGTTTACAGAAAAGTTTGCGATGGTATATGTCCATCTCCTAAGCATAACCCCCAGCAAAGCCTGGTACAAGTCAGCTGGTATTGAATAAATTATTATTTTTTTTAAGCCAGCCGAGAATTGTATTCGACGCCTGGGTGGGTACCTGATGCGATGCCAACTGAGCCACTTGCAGGTCCTTTATGCCAAGGACATTATAAATGTCATTGACATGACATCGTTTCTTAATGCTTGGTATGAATTTTAATTATCTGGAGGCGGAAGGATTTATAAAAGCGAAATTTTTAAGCCACTTTGATGAGGAATTCCGATCTAATTTAAATTTATTTCATCAATATATACTCAACATACTATCGTACTTAGTGGCGTGGGTTCGTCAGAACTTTTAAAAATTATATTTTTCTTTCAAACTTTTATTTTCAGAATCGGTGATTGGGTTCCACGATAAAACAGAACTATGATAAAACAGAAAATGAACCTAACCAATAATTTTATCATGTTCTGTTTTGTCACTGTTCTGTTTCATCCGGTTACCCAATGATTGCCTAAAAACACTGCATCGTCCTTTAGTTTCTCAACGAGGATACTGTTTTTCGAACTATGGCAGCAGTATTGTATATGTTGAAGTCAAAACCGGTTATTAGTGAAAACGCGTTTTCTCTAGTTAAAACTAGTTTATACAGAATGCCTTTATTAAAACTAGAATTTCTTAGCTATAGCTTGAATTTAATGGTATACATTTTTGAATTTAAGATGAACTAATAAAATTAATGTCAGTTAAAACCAGCTTTAACTGACATTCAGTATAATCTAATTTTATCTAGTAAGAACGCGTTTTAACTAAAAAAGGGTATTTACTGTAACATATACAGTCTACATATTAGGTTAGTAGCAGTTAAATTACATCAAAATATTACATAGAATCAATGTTGTAACGTTTTTGTGAAAAGAAAATAGTCTAAGCGATGATCGTAAAAAATATATATTGGATTATAACCAAATATTACACTTTTCATTTAACGATAATTTACGGACGGCACCGAAAAATAACATTTTTTAACAGGTGCAAATTAAACTTCACTCTAACATCTTATTTTTCATTTTATAACTTTAAATAAGCAGAGAATTCGATACCGAATACATTGATATACAATACATAACAGAATTTGTATAACCCATTGACGGGAATTTTTATTGTAACGATAAGACGGCATTTTCAAAATATAAGGAAACTGAAAATCTTGTTTTTATTAGAGCACTGTATAGAGATGGAATACATCTGTTGGAGAATGCGTAAAACCGTTTGCTTTGAAATTTTTTTAGCTCAGTGAATATCGCAGTTACAAAGACGCGGGAACTTTTGAAATAATTCCAGTTTAAAAGAACACATATTCTTCAAATTGGCTTCATTTTGGCCAGCATAAGTTTGGGGGTTTTGCACATTGGCCAAAATATGGCCAAATAAGCTCCAGTGAATAGATCTAAAATTAAAAGTGTTTGGAATTGCATAATTCGAGTAGCATAAAAAAACAAAGATCTCAAAAGCATCAATATGCGATGCACGAGTTATTAACATTTTTTATTCTTGGAAAATAATTTAAAAATACATTTCATATATCCAGTTGAAGGGAGAATATCACCAAATAACATACCTCTAAAAAGAAATTACCTGTATCGTTTGGTGATTGATTTTCATAAGATTTTTCATGTTTTTTTTTTGTAAAATATGAAGTGCTTAGAAAATGTACCGAAGTTAAATTTTTTTTATATATATCTTTTTTTGAAAGCTCTTTAAACACATACTATAAAGTACAACTTTGTCTTATGCTAATATAACACAAGCGCATTTTATCATTATAAAAAGCAGTTCATATTTTCTTTTCTTTTCACTATATTTTCTATAAACTATTATTATTTGATTTAACTGCTGCATACAATAAAATTTTATCTATAAATATATTTTACTGTTTATATAATGCATTAGACGAATCAATTATAGGATACGGAGTCAATAGCTATGGATTAACGTACAAAACGTACTTAAATAAAATAGAGAAAATACAACTCCGTTTTCTTAAATTGATAGCAGGCAAAAAAAATCCAATTATGTGAAGGCGATTATAAAAAAATGTTTTCATGGTGTAACGAACTCCCCATACGCTATAGGGTAGATTACCAATTAACGCTGGATGAATTCTGGAATACAGAATTCAAAAAACCTGTTAACCATAATTACCCTACTAGACATAGAGAAGCGGAAATGTTTATAATTAACAAATCACAAAATGTGTACGGAGATAGAACAAAGAGGCATAAAATCCATGAAATGTTTAACGCATTACCTGAATACATAAAAAGAGAGACATCTATTTCTAAAATTAAATAAAAAATCAGGTCTTTCTACCTCCGTAGAACATGAAAACGTAAGTATGAATGAATGTAAAATACCTAATATGCAATATGTAAAAAGACGTACCGTACGTAGAAATCAAACCTAGTTTTGACTGCAACAATTTAGTATAATGCATCGTATCAATGAATAAATAAAAGTTAATTGTTAGAAAAAAAATTAATGATAATACGTTTGTTTATTGAAAAATCGTAAAAATGAGAGATTTCTTACAATCAAACTGAATACTACTCAGTTTTGTAAGACACTATGTAAAATACAAATGTAAAAAAACAACTGAATAAATAAATCATTAAAATCTAAAACACGCAATAAAATGACCTGCTAATTCTCAAAATATATAAAACATTTCTTTAGCTAATTATATTACGTAACAATCTTGTGTCTCTTGTGTCTCATGTTATCTTGCCGCTCTTTGTATTATTTGTGATTTGAGTGAATTTTTATATAACTTCGTAATTTTATGTTGATATTATGGATCTTTTGACTGAGTAGGTTTTTGTAATTTTATGTAGATATTATGTGTCTTTTGACTGAGTAGGTTTTTGTAATTTTATGTAGACATTATGTGTCTTTTGATTGAGTAGGTTTTTGTAATTTTATGTAGATATTATGTGTCTTTTGACTGAGTAGGTTTTGGTAGTTGTAATGATCTGCACTTTTCAAACTTTTCTTTCTGCGATGAATTTTCTTTAAGTCCCATAGGTAACTTTTCCATAAGGCTTTGATTATGTATATATCCGGGGTAGGAATATCCTCCCTGCCGTCTGTACAAGTCTTTACTCCTCTCTTTATTACACACCCCTTCAAGTGTGTGCATCCTAGTTTGTCTACGTGTTTTACGACCTTGAACGTAATTATTTCACGTGACGGTTCAGTATAAAAAAGGTCTCACCAAACGTTGTGTTGGTTTTTTGTTTCTCGGTATAGAAATCTGATTATCTATGTATGTATGTGGAATCCCTCGGTTCTTTTGAGATAGAGTGAGTTGAATCCATTACCGCTGTGTTTTAAAGCCATTTCATAAACCTTATTTTCTGTCTCGCCTGCTCTCCAACTAGCTACGTGATTCTACCCGTCGTAGGGTAATGTGAGTATGATAAAGTGTTAGATTTTATATATGTGATATACATACGATAAATTTATGGTGTTAGTTGTCGGCGCCATCCATATATGTATATTTTGGGAGGGAAAAGAGAGGAACGGAAATGAATTTGTTCAAGCTAAGTTGGCTCCTCCGCTTACTAAACAAATCTGATGGATGATAATTAGAACAAGGCAATCGATCTCTACGTGTCTGGATATCCGAATCGGCCGGGTCTCCCCTTGTTCCAATTGGCAACTCTCACGCCAGAATAAAGAAAACCAGGTCTTCTTACCAATTTCAGAAATGCCCCAACCTTATTACACCTCCAGGAAAATCTACTTTACTGAATGTAGAATGGGAAAACCATGACATCCCTTGTCACGAATCTAGTCGCGAAAATGTGACACGTAAGGTCTCAAGTTACATGCCACCTCCAGAAAACGCTGTAAATTCCACGTCGTCGGGAACTTACATCCCTTTCTAGGTCAATAACACAGATAACACACGACGATCTTGTTGACATTATGTCTGCTTCTATGGATAAGTTGTGTGCTTACCCATTCAGCCAATTATCATGTGAGATATATGTAAGGTTTACTCGAAATGTCAAATTTAGGATGAGGACTGTCTGTATTTTAATATTTAGTTCCAGTATTTATTTTATGAGGTTACTAGTTCCCTCGTGTATTAGGTATGGGTATCTTCTATTGAATACCTATCCTCTCAGGTAGATATAAACGGATAATTGGTTTGATTTTGGCATTTAATTTTATGAGGCTGCCTACCTCTCGAAAGGGACCTGTTGAGAAAAGTTGTTCGGTTGGTAGTTTTATTTCGGAGATTACCATTTCCCCTTTTTGACTCTAGATTTGTTCTTTTTAGATTTTTAATGAAAACATTATTTGGGTGGCAGGTATTGTAAACCTGGTTCCTGTTTTTCGGTTGCATCCGTCTTTTAAAGGGTCTTCTGGAATTTAATAAATAATATAAAAAAACTCACCCTGTCAGCCATTTTCCAATACCAATATGAAGCTTACTTGGTTCCACTCTACATAGCTAAATCAGTTTAGTTTAACTTCTCTCTTGGAATTCCTTCCTCCTTTTAGCGAAGTCCTTGCAATTTGCTCAGTTTTATGGTCTCCTCCCTAAGTCTATAGGAGAGTAATTAAATAATTCTGTAAATAAAATTGTACCTCCCTAAAACCTCTGTCAGGATTCGAACCCGCAGTCTTATTTTCTATCCCAGAGTTACATAACATCTCATTTAATGATTTGTTTGATTCTTTGGTTTACGGTCCCTGAAGATAGGACGCCATCTCGCTAATTATCTATTCCTCCCTAGCTCGATTAACCGATATGGTAAACACTTCCTGCTGCTAAATACGGTCACTTTATTTTAAAACGCAATTATTATTATTATTATTTCTATGTTTTTAAGATAAGTAATTTAGTTTGAACTGTTTACGAAATCACGTTTAAATTAACACATTTTATAATATAATCGCGGTCGCACAACACCTAACTGCATCCTCACTGAGTCCAATCATTTTCACTTCACTATAATTCACAATATATCACTTTAATTTAATATTTAACAATAATTTTTAACACCATATGAATTCACTAACTAAGCGTAATTTCACACATCACCACTGATTTTAATTCATTTCTCGGAGCTCTCTCCATATTCAAGTCTAAACACTCACTGTCCTACGTCCCGCAATCTTCTCTCTCGGTATTCCTTCCCGTGGGAACGTGTTTATTTTAAAGCACTTCAATCAATTCCCTCAACTCACGTCTAAAAGAGTTCATCTTATCTTCAAATTCCATGGTAAAGAATTCATAACTCTGTTTGAAGGGCCTGCCTGTTGTATCTTATGTTGCTAATCTAAACAAAAAAATTTTTGGAGTACGTTCGTCTCGTTTATATTATGTAAGTGTTTAAACCATCACATAGTTTAGTGTAGATATTATATTTTCTTTGCCTGAGTAGATTTTTGTAATTTTATGTAGATATTATGTATCTTTTGACTGAGTAGGTTTTTGTAATTTTATGTAGATATTATATATCCTTTGACTGAGTAGGTTTTTGTAATTATATGTAGATATTTTGTATCTTTTGACTGAGTAGGTTTTTGTAATTTTATGTAAATATTATATATCCTTTGACTGAGTAGGTTATGTATCTAGGAGATATTATGTATCTTTTGACTGAGTAGGTTTTTGTAATTTTATTTACCTATTTGTGTATCAAATGAGTTTTTATAACTGGATTGTTCTCATGTAAGTAAATGATCTTTACAATACAGCAAAAATAAATAAATGAAATGTGTGAGGTGTTCACGAAACATTGCTACTCAACCACTTACATTACTATTACATTCTACTACCATCTTTTACATTGGGAACATTTTTTGTATTACTTGTACTGATAATTTTTTTACCCTTAACTGTATGTATGAGTACGGACATAATATAAATAAAGAAAAAATGTCGAGAAATCTTTTTTAACTACACGGGGAGTTAATTAGCCCGAGAGAGTTCTCGAGTTGCCATAAGCCTGCTTCACATTTTTTCATTACGGTGAGATTTTCTAGGAAGAAAGGATGTTTTCCTCACTCTGTTTAAAGGAAATAATGCTTTTCTCACTATGGGAATAAAACAAAGACATCGTCACTCATTTCGCAACCATGCTAATATTTTATTTCTGTACGTTCTTTTTTCAATGTTGATAGGTGGCGAGCATTGATATATTACTAAATATAAGCGTTTTATATATATTTGATATGAATAGCGAACAGGAATCACAATTACTCCAAACCGGCTGGAGCCAGTGAGACAATGGAATCCCCAATGGGGATATGTTTTGAGGCTGAAGGTAGTGGAGAAGGGAAGGAGTTGGGGAAAAAGAAGGTGGGTAAGTGCAAGGTTATTCAGAAATAGTCACCAAATAAGGCTAAAACCATTTCAAGCAGGGTTTCACCAGGGAATTACTTATTATAGTAAAAATTATAGTATTTAGTTAAGCGAAAATTTCATTCAGTTCTTAGATTTTAAAAAAAAATAAATTATTCGTAATTAAACGACTTCAACGTAAGAGTACCTACAGTTATATTTCTATGTACATATTTGATATACGTCTTTATGTATGTTCTTTGAAATGAGATGGAGGAATAATAGTAGATAACCTATAAAACCTCTCCCACTCTTTTATAGTCCTTTCTTTTCGCTCTCTCATACTAAACGACAGTCGCACGGTCGCGGTGGTTACAACATTCCTTCTATGCTCTGCAGAATGTTTATCATTCCTTCCATGTGGCCAAATTATGTATGATCACGTCAAAAAGGGATCTAAATGATCTAGTCCTTCAACGGAAGTATTCTTCCCTGCAAGCTTTGCATTGATTTGTTTAGTAGTATAATTCTGGACGGGTTGTTTCCTAGAATTTGAACAAAGTATCTAATTTAAAAATTTAAAACACAAGTTCTATTCAAGTATTGTTACTCTTTCATCATTGGCCGGTTGTTTCGCTTTACACGGATAGTAACAGAAAATGAATAGTACTTGAATATTAACTTGGGTATTTGAGGAATTTTTCAAACAATACGTCTTAAGGCGAAGCTTAATGCCATTAATCACTATTAATACAGTATTATAGCTAAGATTATCTGTGACAGTTTCACTTGATCAACTTTTTTGCTTTCTTATAAAGTTATTTACAAAATAAATAAAAACAAGTTTTGCTCTTGAAATCGAACGTTTCTATACTCCGTTTGTCCAGCGATTTTAATGCCTATTACCTACAATATAATGTATACCAAGAATAATCACATTTTTGGCTTGTAGCTTCCTCTTAACTCTAGTTAACTAATCGCTCATCGAGGCGACGACGCGCCACTCGGCGAAATTCGAAATCACCTACTTCCCCCCGCTCCCCGACCTTGACTCTTTCATTACCTGTGTAGACTGATATTTTGATATTAATTTGTTCAACCTTACTTTTGTGCCATGTAACAAGTTCCTATCTTAATTGAATATTTTTGATTTATTTACTTATAGTGTTTTATTGCGTAATCCACTCGACGAAAGTGTAGTTACGATGAAACAATGAAAACAGTTTAGTTATCTAGGGTTAAGTAACCAGCTCACTACGGTCAAGTCGAATTAACCTCTCAGAAGCTGGGCGTACTGTACATGCAGATAAAATTCACGCCTTAAATATCATAAGCAATCAATTCAAAACAAAGGGTTTAATATCAATACTAAGAACGACCACGACTTGTAACACTACTTGTATTTAGGTGTGAAACTTTGAAATATGAACAATTCAAAAAGCAAATTAACTCCGTGAATTCGAAAAATGATATATTGTACCCTTTATATTCGTTTAGAATTTTTAAAATTTATTTTCATTCTGTTATAATTTGAAATCTTGTATTATTTTGTAATAAATAAATACTTTAATAGTACACAACTGCTGCACAAATTGCAAGTATGCCCCATAGTTAAATTTGGCAGCAACCTTATGTCTGGAGCGAAAAATAAAAATAAACTGATTAAAACCTGGAAATTCGCTAAAATACGTTACTTAAAAGTCAAAACCGGTAATAAACATCGATTAATTTCTTGTGTGTAATATAATATGATTATTAATATAAAATTTATGCTCTACAATCTCTACGTACTGCATCGAGTATACTAATTTCCTCCGTATGTTCAAAACGTCAAAGGAAAGATTTGAATACGTAATGGCGTCTTTTCACAAGTTTACTCGGAAAGTGGGCGTCGGTTTTCCTGCTTTAATTAACTTCCCGGATGTTCAACAGAGAGGGATTTATTTGCACGGTGGCGCCGACTGCGACCCGCGGCGACTCGCGAAACTGCATACGCTGGAATCCGGAATAATTATTGTAGTACTAATTAGTTGAACATGGTAATTGTGAGTTCGTGGATAGTCGAGTTCTGTACCTTTATAGGAAATTTACTCTAGTTTACTGATGGAAATGACAAACGCGAAGAATGCGTCGGATCTATCGCATGTGTTCTTAGAATAAAGTATGGGTCAATAGAACGTACGAGTATAATCAGGGTGTAAAGTTCAAGGAATTGCTCATAATGATTCCAAAATTTGTGCATTTTGACTGCGCATAGCGAAGTACTGTTTTAACTCGACGATTTGGCAATTCAATTGTTCGTAAATTTGTTTGTTACGTTCCGGTTCCGGTTAAAGATGGTGGCCGGGTTGGATACTACATTTTTATTGCGTCAGAGTTCGTACTACAACTAAATATTATGGTACATACCTGCCTGAAGAAAGAATTGTCGTTGAGATAATGACATTTCTTTGGACAAATTGTATAATTCCTTATTTGAAATAAAAAAGATTGTTGAAAATATTTACTTTTTATAATTGTAGGATTTTAAGTACTTACTTATAAATTTTCTAATTTCAGAAGAATTCTTTTTTTGATTTATTAAAAAGAGAAAAATAAAAACACACCTTTTTTTGACGCTACTTTTTTGAAAACTAAACTACTAGTTTAAAAAAAAACTTTCTAATATTATAGTTAAATGGCTAAAATCAGTAATAAAAATAATACCTGCGTATATTTTGAATGTGAATACAGCAGAAGAGTCTCATGGGACTACGGCATGCCCAAGCGGGGATTATTTTGAAGCTGGAAATAGCACGAGATGGATAATAGGTAGGTTTGGAAGCACAAGTTTTCAAATCTGGTCACCAAACACAGTTAAAGCTATTCAGTCTTTCACCAGAGCGATACTAAGAGTATCTACCAACAAAATTTAGCCTAACTTAAATTAAACTAACGTAACTTGTCACCTGTTAAATTGGGATTCATTGTTTTATTTACCGGTTGCTCGAATTCATGATGCAGGTGTTTCATATAATATCATTTTACAATCAAAGAAAACCAACAAATAGTTTTGATTACATAAAGTATGTTGGTAAAAATTTCATTCCCGTATTCGTGGTCAGTGGTCATACCCAATGTAAACGCTCAAATACCCCGGTTAAAAATAATTTTGAAAAACACCAGAAATTTATTAAACCGCTTATATTTTACAAACCAAATAAACTTAATATTTCCTACTTCATCCTAAGCACAAATGTGTATCCGTCAGGCACGGAGCAAACGATTGATCCAATATTGGAAACGTGATTTTTTCCTTTATAAAACACGTAAATATCTCTGAAGTAATATTTCGCTCTGTGGAAAGTATTTACCTGAATTATCTAACCTGATATTTTATAACCCCTTAATATGCAACGTTTATTTAATTGTATGCACGATTTTCAGCTTGGTTCCAAGTGAAATTAAAAATGTTACAAGATTAAGCGAATTCAAAGAAAAAATGTAAAAATTATGTATGTAGTAAGTATTAAAAGTGTTGTTTTAAATAAATAGCACTGTTTATATTTTAATCTATTGTAGTGTAGTGTAGTAAATAATTAAATAGTTTCATTTTTTTTAACAAATATATTTTAAGGCGATGCACTAAGTCCTGTAATATTTTAAATTGAGCCGCTATCAATAACAACCCTTACGTAGATGGCGATAAGGTTTAAATTTCCGCTTAACACCATCCGCCTGTTTTGATTTATGCAAGAAAAAAACATGGCCAAAAAGTGCCTTTTATTTTATTTTGTGGATGTTCAGGCATAAATATTAATTTTTTTCCGTTAATCATTTTATAAATAACTTAATTCACCACATTATACAATAAAATCATAACCGAAAATGGGTTCGTAAGTAGGAGATTTTGAACTTTAAAGCAGTTTTCATAGGCCTTTACATTATTTTTTTCTGGGCTTATAAAAAGACTTATCAAAAAAACTCGACTATTTCAAAGGCCAAGATGTATTCTACTCGCAGTATTTAATAAAAGCATCTGAAACATTTCTAGGCGACTAAATTTTCAAACCAAAAACACATGATTTTGCATTACTACGTATGGCATCGCCTTAATTTTAATTTTTGTACATCAACTCCACAGAGGATGCCCAGAAGAAAATAATGAATTTTTGGGCCTCTGTCATTTATGGGAATGCTGTGTGGTGGATCAAAGGCCGGAAAATTGTTCCGTAGCCAAGCTGAATTCATGAACGAGTCGAAGAAACGACCCAGGTTGAAAATAAATAGATATGGTAATGCTTTCTAAAATACGAATTCGTAGGTAACCAAAAAGTTTTACAAATACTCGACCAAATTAATGCTATTTAATACCTATAAAAATATAAGTGCTTATATTCTATTCAATGATTTCGTACTGAATCAAATTAAACAGCGCTGAAATAATTCAATTTGAATAAATTTCTAAAAAAAATATATTTTTTAATTCATCAAAGAAACTTTTTCTACTTTCAGGGAACAACTTTTCCGCAGAAAAATTAACGGTTTAAAATCAATACGATACAAATGAACAAATACTTTTATTTTTTATAGTATCTACAGTTTTGCTTATAGCATCATCAGTTAAAGGCTGGAAATAAACAAAGTTCTCTTTACATTAACAAGGTTATTAATGTTACAAAAAAAATATAATTAAATACTAGAAAATTTCCAATATACTAATCTTGTTTTTATATTACTGGTCACATTCAAAGGCATTCAACATTTTGGGACATGTTTCAATTTTTTCCCAAAATCAATGATTGATCTATGAAATACCCCGTTTTATATATATTAACAGTATTTTTTGGTTTTAAAATTATAGAAAAAATAGTCTACTTTAAATATTTTTGCATTGACGATTCTTTGCTGAAAAATAAGTGCTTCGGGGTCAACATTGGTAAAAACTGAAAAATTTTTTTTACAAAGTACTGGAGGTCTGCTGAGGTCGAAAACTTTTTTTTCACTCGCCCTCCGTCATGTACAACATGATTTTTCGGGTTACTGTGCCTTGTTGCACTTCCTCATTCTAGTAACGCATAGTAACCCAAAAAATAATCACGATCGTATATTTGAATACAAAGGTGTGCAGAAAAAAGCCTTTGATGGCAACCAGTCTTCCGAAAGAATGATGTAGGTAGGTATTTGAAAAAATCCAAACATGATATTCTTAACTAATCTTTATGAGTCTTGTGATGGTAGCAGATTCAACAATATATTAATTTAATATTTTCCACAAAACGGAGGCAATGCTACACATTTTAGATTTTTCCTCCACATTTTAGCCTTATCCGAGTTATTAAATAGTGAAAATGAAATCAACAACCAATTCTGCTACCAGTAATAAAAAAACAATTTACTGAACGTATATAACAAATTCGAGTTCGATCAGGAAATTGACAATAGTATCTTGGTTGCCAATCTGTAAAACACATACTTGTGAAAACTGCGTTTAAATTATATGTATATTATGTTTGTGTACCATTTGATGAGATTTAAATATTGAAAACGGTAAATTTGGGAGGCTGTTATGGGTACCGCCATTTATCCAATCGGGTTTATTGGGTAACAAAAACTCCTGCTATGTTTGTCTAAGTTTTGGCGGCAGATGCGTTTGCCCAACTTCTGCGTGGCGGGTCGGATCGGGAGAGACTTGTTGAGGGAGACCTCTCGACCTCTCCAGCCGGACTCCCTCGATCTATCGCCTTGCACCGCAGTGGGATGGATAGATTCGTACGTCCGTCACACCTGGACACGTTGGCCCCCAGATTCCTATCCACTCTTCACAGCACAGCATCCCCAAAGATGACATAGGCAATGAGGGAATTTGTTTCCCTAATTGGATATCTCAGTGTCAGAAACAACTTCTTTCTCTCTCCTAAAATTGATAATGGTCAGATAGCGCTTCCTCCTTTAGCCCTAGCTTCTTGTTTCCCTTACGTTCTTACGTGATTCCTTCTATCTTCTTCTAGGGTACTCGCGCAGCAGCATCTCAGCTTCGATTCTCGGCCATACTTCTTATAAATTCTATAACCCAGCAAATTTTCAATCGAAAAATACAACACAAATTAAAAAAAACTCCGATTATATCCGAACTAATATTTATGTTGAAAATTGTAAATTGAAAAACCTCATTGAATTTTATATACCTACGTGAGCTACTCGTTCAAAAATCATGTATAAATGTAACAATACCAGTACTGAGCAAATACTCGCTTCTACCTAGATTACACGAAGTTAGTAATAGACACGCAGATGTGGCAGATCTATTTGACTGCATGTAATGTAGATATACTACAGGAAAGAAGGCTATACTATCATATTTTTAATCAATACTTAGTCTACTCTTAAATTTACAATTAACTTATATCTCTTACTTTTAAATCCGTCTAAAATTTCTGTTCATTTTATACTTGCTGTTGTCTTTGTATATGATTTATTGTTTATGGTATATTATTACCGTTGATATTAAATAAATAATTTTATGAATATTACTATTCGGCTTTGATAAGCGCATTTAGGAAACTCTACAGTATAATGAAATTCACCGCATTTAAAAGAACTTTTTAAAATTCCTAGAAAACGTTACCACCTTATGGTGTATGTTCGAAAAAAATTATGAGGAAATTTGTGTGAGAAACGAAAAATTTCGGAGCAAATAGATTTGTATTCATCTGAACAGAGAAAAGCCATTAGTGGAAAAATGAAAAGAAAGCATTTTGAAATGGCTGGAACTCTTCAAAGTTTTCAGATTGCTACTCGTTTTGTCTAGATATTTGAATGAATGTGTTTACCGTTTCGAAGCCCTTACCATCCCTATAGGCATATGTCATTACAATTATTATGTTTCGTATGGTAAGGATATTCTTTGATCTACCAAATCATACAAGGCTGCAGAAGAAGTAAAAAAAATGTGAAGGTCTATTTATTTATTTATTTATTGGACAATTTGCATAGCGCCGCTTTTGTGAGATATCACCTCAGGGGCGCTTTACAGTTGATGCAGGTATTACAAAAAATATAAATATTACAAAAAATAAACTGAATTTAAGTTAAGTAAAATGAAGTACAGAAGCAGGTGACACGAAGATAGAAGATGGAGACTCTGCAGCAAGAATCCCAGGTGGTGAGGAAACTGGTCCAGCTGCTGCAGCGAAAGAGTCCACCGCGTCCACCAACAGTGCCAGCACGAGGTTCGTCATCCGTCCAGGTATGTGTCTGCTGCTAACAAAGCGCTGACACAATATCCTCTCACAGATACCAGACCTTGGCAGCACCGCTGTGACCTTCGACGAAGATAGAAAATGGAGACTCTGCAGCAAGAATCTTTGGTGGTGAAGAGTGGTGAAGAAACTGGACCAGCTGCTGCAGCGAGAGAGTCCACCGCATCTACCAACAGTGCCAGCACGAGGTTCGTCATCCGTCCAGGTGTGTGTCTGCTGCTAATAAAGCGCTGACACCTCAGATAGATAAGAGACCCTGGCAGCACTGCTGTGACGTTCGGCGAGTCCATCATTCATCTCCATGTAATCCTGTTCCTGGTGATTGTTGAAGTGGTGCATTCTGCCCGCAATAAAAAGCGACGGGATAATAAATTACCATGGGCTTAGCAAAACACTTGCCTTCAGAGTTTCTGAGAAACCCGTTGAAAACATCTGGGGTGCATTTACCGATCGACGTTCGTTTCGAATATCGAATATTTTTGAGCAAAATTTCCGAATATTCACTTTTAAAACACTGCACTCAAATCACATATTCTAAAGTTCTAATAACTGGTTGTTAAGTTTATTTTTATTTAAGTTAAAATATTATTTGATTGATTTTAAAAATAAGGGAAAGGATAATTTAAAGGATTTTGCCTCATTTCCCTTGAAAATACAAAAAAACACAAAGCGGTTGGAGGACGCGTTGGGACGCGTCCTGTTGCCCCGAAGGTCGCTATACACTATAAAAGGAAAATTTAGTTTTTAGGCTGAAAATGTGAAACTATGTATTGTTATTGATCTGGAATCATGTGGATATGATATATAAAAAAAAAATCTTTTTCGGGAATTTCAGAGGCGGGTTTGGGTACCGCCGCCCCTTTGGAAATTTAGCAGAAGTGCCTGAGTTTATCATGTGAGGTGTGTTCAGGATACGCCTGCCTATCAGCTGCGTGACGCGCCAGATCGGGAGTGGTTTGTTTAGGGAGACCCTTTGACCTCTCCAACTGGTCTCTCGACCCATCGCCTTGCGTTGCAGTGCAGGGATATATTTATATGTCCGTCACTCCTGGACACACTGATCCCTAGATTCCTACCCAACCCTCATACCTTTTTTCCCCTCCCAACCATCTAGAACCAATCTAGCGGCGAGGGGAAGGAGATGGGAAAGAAGAAGATGGGAAAGTACCTGGTTATTCAGATCTGGTCACCAAACATGGCCCAAGCCATTTGAATAAACGTTTCATTTCTGAATGGTGGTCCTTACACCAGGGCGATACTGAGAGTATCTTGCACTCGTACCAACGTACCAAAAATATACTTTATATTATTTTAAATCAGTAATTTGTGAAATAACACAAATTAATCGAATAAAATTTATTTACGTACGCAGGGATTTGATAGCCTTACCCCTCGACCACGCAGGCCATCAAGAACCTGCATCTAAACACACAGCATCCCAAAAATGACAAGCCCTGAGGTAATTTTTTTTTGCTGTGTGGGATATATACATATATAAATTTTATGAATATATTTGTGTATTGAACTTTTAATGTTACATCCCAAATTATATAATATGAATTATTATTTTTTTGGTAAACTAATGTTTAAGACAAGATTTTTTATGCATAGCACAAAGGGTAACAATTATTTTATAAGCAATAATTATTAGCCTGAAACACTCATCCACATTGAAAAATCTCCTGATAAAAGATACATGACGCCAACGGGACTTGAACCCGTGTCCTTTCGATTTCCGGTCGACAGCTCTGACAAACTGAGCTATGGCGGCTTATCTCTTATCCGCGAAATAATTCAACATATACTAGTGTTTCATTCAAAAATTACTGCTTGTTGCATTTTTTTTCACCTGAAACAACCAACTTTATTTTATATGAGAAAGGCATTGTAAGTGCTAACTCTCTCACTAGATGGCGTCGAGACAAATTGTCTACATTTTTTGGTGAAAATACTAGAACTTATCAAATATTAAAGAGGAAAAAAATGTAACAAGCAGTAATTGTTGAATGAAACACTAGTATATATTGAATTATTTCGCGGATAAGAGATAAGCCGCCATAGCTCAGTGGTCAGAGCTGTCGACCGGAAATCGAAAGAACACGGGTTCAAGTCCCGTTGGCGTCATGTATCTTTTATCAGGAGATTTTTCAATGTGGATGAGTGTTTCAGGCTAATAATTATTGCTTATAAAATAATTGTTATATAATATGATACTAATAAAAATGATGTTTGAAATAACGGTTCGTCTTTATAATTTTGTATAAATATATATATATATAAATAATATTTATATTTATTTAAAGATGAATCCCCATAAAAAGCCACGCGTTTGTGTTTGGGGAGGGGTGTTACATACTTACTGATAAAGAAGAATTATATAGTATTTTTGTGTATAATAAAGTAAAAGTTGAAATTTATTGGTAACGAAAGTAGGCGAGGTAGATTATCTCTCACCATAATGAATCTGTCATTGTTGTTGTCTGTCACAATGTTTAATTCGTTGTTTATAGGTGACGAAAGATTTATAGAGTGTTATAAAGTGTCTTAGTTTTGACCGGGGTAACCTCTGTAAGTAAAAACTAAAGATAGGTTATATTTTTGACGGCAAATAAATCCAAGTTATGTTGCCCATTTTGAAAAACTTAAATAATTATTTATCCCACCAAAGTATTTATCACCGACATGTTTGAATAAGTTCCATTAATAATACTCAAGGTCTCGGGAAGGACGCAGAGATGGGGTGGGGGAGGTTACATGGAACGGCACCACGTGAGGTACAGGCCAGAGGTGGCTTCCTGGTGGGCCAGTCTCCATTGGGGGCAGTGTTGTGTGGGATTTAACCAGACTTTGTTTTAACTCACCCTTCAATCTTATGAATGAGGGTCATTTAATATCTTAAAGGATCTCTCTATACAGCAAAAATTCGTAGCAGAAATAGTGGTAGTTTGTTTTGACGCATTCCTTCCATCTCTAGTGATAATAAAATTAATGTTTTTTTTAGTTTTTATTGCCGCAATGGCATATATGTGGGTGTACTAAATGTTGTGATATTACTTAAATTAAAAAGTTTAATTATTTCTCTACTATTGCTATCTCTCTCTCTATTTAAGTGTAATTTAAATTGCTTTAAAATACAAAAAGTTTACAATAAAATCATTTTTTTCTTTAATTTGTGCATAAAAAATTGTCTAGCTTCAGCGTATACAGGGTGTATCGGCACTAACCCGACAAACTTTAACCAGCTATTCCTTAGCACATTTGGAGTAAAAAATGTTATGTGCACTTTGCTGTCCGGTAACATTTTTTTTCTTTTAAAAACAAAAAATAAATAAAATTTCCACACTCCGCTACTGCCCACAGTATAGGGGTAAAATAATTGGCAACGCCGCGCTACTGTCATCTCTTTCACACATATTCTGTCTCAAGTCCCGTGTGGTTCCCGCCACCCCGTCTCGTATCAGTGGTCAGTGCTGTTTTGGGAGTTCGCATGTCATCAAGTTTCTAGTTTCGTTTTTGTTTTGTTATCTAAGTTTTTACTGTTGAAATATGCCCCTCAATTATCCACCTGCCGAGCAAGCAGATATTGTTTTTGTTTATGGATTTTGCAATGGAAATTCACGAGCAGCCGTAAGGGAGTATCGCATGAGGTTTCCTGGAAGACGCGTCCCACACCATGCTACCTTTGTCCAGGTTTGTACCCTATCAATTGTTTATTGAAACTATTTACATTCATTGATAATGCCAAAAAGCGCTTTTGAAATTTAAACTGGGAACATTAAAAACATAACAAGGGGCCACCAACTTTAAAAATGTAAATTGTACTTTAGGTGATTTGTGTTCAGTGGTCACTAAACAGCGTTTTAAAAAGTTAATTAATTTTAATCTCTAATAAATGCATCATTCACTGCAATTGAATTCACTCCCTTTCTCACCATGGGATTATTTAAATTACTTGAATTCAATTTCACCCCTGTGAATCCAAGATATCAACCGTACCTAGTTAAGAAAATTATAATTTAAAACACTTTGTTATACATTTTACTATAAAAAAAATGAAATAAATGAAGAGAAAACGTAAGTTTTCTGATATGTGCCTAAAATAAGTGTTCTTTAAAAATAAAATGAGTGAAAAAGCCCGCGATTGTTTATTTGACATTATTACTGAGCTGAATAATAAAAGCAGTTGTTATTTGTTGTTTTGTTTCAGATGTATCAACAATTGCGTGACTGTGGCATCGGACGGATTGAAGGCGCCGGCGGAGGACACAACATCGTTCCTGTGGCAGTTGAGGAGAGAATCCTGAACTTAATTACCGAAGATCCCACGCTGTCCGTGCGTCGGGTCGCTCTGATGATAGGACACAGGGAACACATGGCGGTATGGAGAGTTCTGAAGAAGCACGGGCTCAAACCTTTTCACTATAGGCGCTGCCAAGGCCTCATGGAGAATGACCACTTTTCCAGAGTCGTGTACTGCAGAAGAATGCTGCATAATGTCATAAGAGATGCAGACTTCATGAAAAACATATTGTTTACCGACGAAGCACAGTTCACTAAAACAGGAGTGCTAAATGTGCACAACTTGCACCATTGGGCTGAACAAAACCCCAAGCTTGTTCGGGAGTCGTCGAGCCAGGACAGATTTTCCATCAACATGTGGGCAGGAATCCTGGGAAATCAAATACTCGGTCCAATCGAGTTGCCTCCCAGACTAAATGGACCGATGTATTTGGAGTTCTTACAAGTGCAACTGGGCGAGATTCTGGAAGATGTAAACCTCGAATTACTACGGAGAATGTGGTTCCAGCACGATGGAGCCCCACCACACTATTCGATTGCCGTACGGAACTACTTGGAAGTCGAGTTTCCTGGTCGTTGGATAGGCCGTGGAAGTCCGGCCATTGCTTGGCCACCAAGATCACCCGACCTGACCCCCCTGGATTACTACCTGTGGGGGGCTCTCAAGGAAAAAGTGTATGCTAAGCCAATAGCCTCAAGAGAGCAACTGCTCGAACGAGTGATGGAAGCCGCTGCAGAAATTAAAGCAAATCCTGCAAACTTAAATAATCAAAATATAACAAGACTACACGCTTGCATTGAAAATAATGGTAGTCACTTCGAAAAAATGCTCCAATAAAAAAATTAATATAAACTACATGTCCGCATTTTCATTTATTATTTATTGGTAAAATTCTCACAATGTCATTCATTTACACATCAATATTGTATTACCTACATATTAATATTTAATCAAATCTGTAGAAGAGTATGCCCGTCGGCATTCAACAAGTTTTTCGACAAGTGTGTCGAAAAGCGTCTTCTCTCTTTCCTACACACTAAATATTAATGGTTAAAAATGAGACGAATGATGCTTATAAGCGCGCCAATACGTAAAAACAACGAAACTCGAATAAGAATTGCCAGGTGGGTTTTTTAATCGCTTTAATCTGACTTCAAACAATAATTAAACACGTAAAAATTATTTAATATAATATTACAGTACAGTACTTTGAACCTTCGCAATAAATTTATTTGATTTTAAGTTTAGTTTGTAGAACTCCATTTCAATTTAGAGATTTTTTTTATTTTTAACAGTCTTATTAAAAAATTTACAGTGTGTTTATAAACAAGTTCTGCTAGTTGTAATTATTATTACGCGTGACAGCTGTTTCACCTTCTGACGGCATTATCAAACTTTGGTAAAGCCACTTACAGACGACGTAAGTGATAACTTTCTTTTTTTATTATTCTGGCTTTATTGATTTCCGAGTAAATTGTCGTAAATTATTATTTGCTAATCCCAATATTATTTGCTAATGCTAATAATTAAGTGAAATTTTAAACAATGCAATAATAGGATTATTGCATTGTTTAAAATTTCACTTAATGTCGTTGGTATTTCCAACTGATGACTCAGGGGTTTATTTCCCTGAATAATTAAGTATTTTGGGGTCTAATTATTATGCATTTCATTACATCCGATAATCTACACAATTTTTATGTTGAATTGGGGTAAGTTTTATGGCTAAGGGAAGGAGTGGAAGGTGAGGAAGTACCTGGATATTCAGATCTGGTTACCAAATACGGCTAGTCATTTCAAGCAACGTTTAAATTCTAAACCTGGATATTCAGATCTGGTCACCAAATACGGCTAGTCATTTCAAGCAACGTTTAAATTCTGAACCTGGATATTCAGATCTGGTCACCAAATACGGCTAGTCATTTCAAGCAACGTTTAAATTCTAAACCTGGATATTCAGATCTGGTCACCAAATACGGCTAGTCATTTCAAGCAACGTTTAAATTCTGAACCTGGATATTCAGATCTGGTCACCAAATACGGCTAGTCATTTCAAGCAACGTTTAAATTCTAAACCTGGATATTCAGATCTGGTCACCAAATACGGCTAGTCATTTCAAGCAATGTTTAAATTCTGAACCTGGATATTCAGATCTGGTCACCAAATACGGCTAGTCATTTCAAGCAACGTTTAAATTCTAAACCTGGATATTCAGATCTGGTCACCAAATACGGCTATCAAGCAACGTTTAAATTCTGAACCTGGATATTCAGATCTGGTCACCAAATACGGCTAGTTATTTCAAGCATTGTTTCAATTCTAAACCTGGATATTCAGATCTGGTCACCAAATACGGCTAGTTATTTCAAGCATTGTTTAAATTCTAAACCTGGATATTCAGATCTGGTCACCAAATACGGCTAGTTATTTCAAGCATTGTTTAAATTCTAAACCTGGATATTCAGATTTGGTCACCAAATACGGCTAGTTATTTCAAGCAACGTTTAAATTCTGAATTAATTAATCAATTACGAAAAAGCGTGGGGTTAAGAATATTTTTTTAAATTATAGTTGTAATTTATTGTCGATTTTTTAAAAAATTTGCGATATTTTAAATAAAATTTAATAATTATTATGTAAATAAATTAGCAATCTGGCAGCATTCATTTGCAGGTGGTCAATCCAATGCAGTCATGACGTTTGTGTGAGTGCTTTCCTTTGTGTGAGTGTGTTGCGCAGCAGTTTTATATGAACCGTTTTTTGATTCATCGGGATTGTTTTTAAAACTATACATTCTTTGTACCTTCAAATTAGTGGAAATAAACTTAAGTGTGTCAAGCTGCTCGTTATATTCCGGTAATTCTGGAAGGCTTTTAACATAAGCAATAATATTCATAAATCACATTCCGCGAAGTTGTAAATAACTAAATTTATTAAAAAATATACGTTGTAGGATAGCCTAGCAAGTAACATTTTGACAGAGCACTTACGGTGATTTGAAAAACAACGGCGCTGTTCAAATAATCCAATTATTATTATTGATAAGTACCTAAGTGAGGAAAATTGTTTTTAAAAGTGCTCAGAATTATTGGACTTCGATTATAAATTCAGGAAATCTACTAATTAGTTTCTTAGTTTCAAAATTAGACTATTTAATACGTGAAACGCGTAAGAGGTGAAACCAGAGCATTCCAGAGGTGAAACAATTTAGATACAAAAATAAAACTGATTTGTACAATACAAGAAGACAATCAGTGATTCGCATACGAAAAATGTGAATAATCATCATTGTTAAATAAAATATTTATTTTCTGGTACTGGATTATGTAATACGGGCTTCGTTCACGTTCACGCGAGTTAAGTTGCGATGTTGCTTTCAAATTTTGACAAAGGATAAAACAGTGGTGACATGTGGTGAAAAAATGTTTAATTAATTTTTTATTAAAAAAAAACGTTACCGGACAGCAAAGTGCACATAACATTTTTTACTCCAAATGTGCTAAGGAATAGCTGGTTAAAGTTTGTCGGGTTAGTGCCGATACACCCTGTATATCAAAGACTTTTTTGTTAAAAGAAGGTTCCCTATTTTTAAAACAATTAATTAATAGTAGGTTTTCAGGAGTTAAAAAATAATTATTCAACTTAGTCTATTTTAAGAGACAGACAGACTAATAATGATATTGTATCAAAGAAAACTTTTAAAATTAAATAATATTCTGGTTCACCTCTGACTGGAAGCAAGTCGGGACAAATGGGTACGGGCACAGAGCACAGCGCAGGCAATATGGATGCAGCGAAAAGCAGGTCCGAAGCAGGAATACGAAAGATCGCGGACGTGCCGAGGGTGGATTAATACAAAATGAGAATAAAGACCGTGCGGTATTTCACTATTACTAATACTGAGTACTGAGGGTCTCTCAGATACCACGTCTGCCGTTACTGCTAAGTGTGGCACTTCTTTTAGGAGTGAATGCACGTATTAAAGAGGCGGACGCTTTCCACAGCCGACCAATGTCAACAATGTACACGTATAAATGCTGAGATAGGGAAATAAATAAAATGAATTAACCGTTTTTGCGCAGAGTTATCAATGTTTTTTCCGGTCCCTGGGGTCTCCAAACCTGAGGTGGCTACCAATTTCAACAGAATGTCGTAATCATGCGTCAAAAAGAGTGGATTGCTTAATTTTACAGAATCCGCAGTGTACGCCCAAAAGCTGACTCAACGCTAAACAGTTTTTCCTTCCATAAATCAATAAGGGCAACTCTCTTTAATCAATTATATTTAATTTATCAAATCGTTGAAATAATAAAATACATTGAACATACACAAAGCACTGATAAAGAAAGCATGGGTTATTGTAAGTTCGTTTTATTGTACGATCCCTAGAGTTACCCGACTTCAAAGTGTATTTGTCTTTTTAAATTAATTAACAATCCAAACAATTGATATGGTATCGTTATTGGATATAAAATCTAATATTCTACTTGTATATTTAATGTTCAAAGTCAAATATCCAATATTTGCTCGGCAAACGAATACATGTCGAGTAGGCACTGTGAGGTCGGGCATGTAATGTGGTTGGGCAAACACACGTGACACGTGTTGGTTCATCTCACCAAAAATGTTTATTCTGGTGATTTTATTCCACGTTATTCGAAGTGATTTTCTTACAATTCTAGCCAAAACGCGTTTTCAAAAACATTTTTTATACAAATAGAAAAATGAAAAAACGATTTTTTCACACATTTTTATAATTCAATTGGTTAAGGGCAGTTGGATTTCTTGTGCGGTACAATATATAAAATTAAAAAAATATATTTTTGTAGAGAAGTTGATAATTTAAAAATAATTTACAAAGTTGTGTGAAGTTGAAAATTTTTGCAGAGTTTAATATTTTTGTAATTTCATTTGCAATAATATACAGAAGCACGAGAAAGTTTTCTTTAAATTATGACGAGTTTCATTAGAGTTATGGCTAAGATATATAAAAAAGGAAAATGGTAGACCACTCGGAAAAACTGCTAAAGCGGACATCCATAAATGAATAAAGTTGTATTTTTATTCCTCCCTCTGAAGCAAACCAAGTTACAAACAGACTTGCTATGAATTATTCACCAAAGACTTTCAATAATCTAGTTCCTAATCTAAATGGATTTCAAAAAATAATAATCTTACACAATTATTGATATTTTTTTAAGACAAACTCTTGTAATTATAACCTGACAATGTTGAAATATGAAATATTATATTATGAAAAACTTAAATGTGCAATGATGGAGGATGTAGCTGGCAGAGAAATAATTGAATGCGGGACTTTTGAGTGGAAACCAGATGCATTTGACAACGTCACTAACCGGTCATAGCCACTGAATACTCGTCGCCTACTTCAGCAAAATTATAGGTTTTTTACAAATGCATTGCGTACGCTTTACGCAAGTGCACTAAGCATGGCTAAAAAATGTTTTATTTTAGTTTGCGAAGAGAAATGCGATGGTGATATACGATGTCAGGCAAGTGTAAGAGAAATAAGCGCGCGTGCTAAATTGACAAGAAACAAAATGTACGAATGCTTTGTGGCGAAAATGGTTTATGTTCCAATCAAATGTCATGACTAGTTCTAGTGTGGAGTCCCACAGGAGTCACACCTTGGTCCAATCTAGTTTATATTTTCTTTACAAAAATATTTCATCATGTATTTATTTTACTTTTTGCCAATGACCTCAAATATTTTAGAATTGTTCAATTTATTTATATTTGTAATATTTTTCTTTTTAGACTTATGAAAGAGTTCACATTAAATTAATATTTCAATAAAAGAATGTGGTTTTGCAAAACGTAACCATAATTCGCAGAAGTAAATTTACAAGCTGAGTTGTTAGCAACTCTGTGTAACTTTTGCAATGGTTGATATTAAGAATATATACCTCGCAATAGCACAATCTATAATGGAATACGGCATTATTGCCTGGGGCTATGTCAGTAAAAAATACATAGATACACTGTATAAAGCTCAGAAAACCTTAATAAAAGTAATACTTAAAGTACCAATACTAACACCCACTTCAATCATATTTAAAAATTCCCAGTGTTGAAGATTCAAAAATTATATTCTAAACAAATACTTACTTTCCTTCACAAGAACCTAAACACATTTAAAACTTCACAAACTTCTCGCAATACCAGAACAAGACATGCACACCAACTACTATACCAAAAACCAACACATCCTTTGGACAAAAACACTACAGATTCCAGGCTATAAAACTTTACAATTCACTTCCAACACAATATAAAACATCTAATCTTACAGAATACAAAAAACACAAATGGAACTGGCTACAATCCTTTTAATATTTAATTTGTTATATTTCACTTTTTTTGGAATAACTATGGAAAAACTATTGTTATAACTATGGAAAAATCGATTTTATATTTTAATTTTTAATGTTTCTCTGTGTAACCAACTCCACTGTATTGTTTTAGAATTATATAACTTTACAATTGAAAAAGTCCTCCACAACACAGGTGAACTCCTAGCGTGGAGGACAATATATTATACCATTGTATAACAAATATATTAAAGAATAATAAAAAAAAAATATATATATACCCACGATTCATAATAACAGCTAAGAACCAATAATATCCCAAAATACGGGAAAAAATATTCTCATCTCGTATTTACCTAATCTTTAATTTAGAAATATTTGATCCTCCGAAAATTATCGCCATTTTTTTTTATTTTTTTTATTTTTTTTTTTATTAACAAAATTTTTGATACATATACAATTTAGATACATACATAGTAATATAGAAAAAGAGTAACAAAAAAATCCCACAAAGGCGAAGCCTGAGCGTGGGTATTATAGTATAAGGATAAAACAGTGGTGTTTAAAATTTTTTTTTTTTTTTTAAACTTATAAAAAGTATCTATAGAGATCAATGTGATTGGTTTTTTTTACAGAAACACACACACACACACATACACACACACAAACACACACACACACACACACACACACACACACACACAGACACACACACACACAAACACACACACACACACACACACAAAACATAGATGCATGTATATTTCTTTGATTTACAGAAATTAATCTTTAATTTACAGAAAGACATGTGGTATTTTAGTTATTTAGAAACAGATAGCTTAAATTATAGAAAAAAGTTACTCGCTTCGAAATTATTTCTTATCCAACTTTTAACATTTTTATTATATAAGTTCAGGTTTTGACACATTTTGATGGAGTTGGGTAAAGAATTGAACAATTTTGGGGCAATATAGTTGATGTGCCTTTGGCCCAGCCTAGTTTTGCAGTGAGGGACTGTGAACACGCATGTGGTATGTCTCTGGCTCGAGCGATTTGTGTTTTTGGTGAAATTGATAGGACGTGTAAATATAAATTTGAGACATTGAATACAATAGATCCGTCTTAGTTCCATAATTTCAGTTTCTTGAAATAACTGGTTGGTGGGATATATCTTGGTCCTTTGGTACATTATTTTAATGATGGACTGGTTATTGTAAGTTCCTCCCCAGGCAATTATTCCATAGGAAATAGATGAAAGCACTAACGCGTCATAAACAAGTTTCATGGTTCTTATATTGACAATGTTGCTCATTCGTTTGAATATGTAACTTAGGTATCTCAGTTTATTGACCGTCTTTTCTATATGGTAAGTCCATTTGAGTTGGCAGTCTATGGTTACACCTAAATACTTGATATATTGTCTGAATTTCACGTCTTCGCAATTTGAGCATGTCGCAAAGTTACAATTAGGGTTGTGGAACTTCAGATTAAGATTATTTTTAGGGGATGACTTTTGGGAATTATAAAAGGGAATAGAGATAGTTTTATCATAATTTAGACTGAGGAGATTTCTATCAAGCCAATCTTTGACTGTTGCAATACATTTGTTGGCTTTACTGGTTGTTTCTTCCCACGTTTTACCCTGTACTGTTATTGCAGTATCATCGGCAAAAGAGAGAATTTTACCTGGTATTGCAATATTGCATAGGTCATTGATGTAGATTAGAAAGAGTAGTGGCCCTAGGACAGTTCCTTGAGGAATACCATGTTTTGTCAAGTCATAGGTGCTTAAGCTTGTTCCTATTTTTGTGCGTTGTTGGCGATTCAATATATAGCTTTTTAATAACATAAAACTTTTGTTTTTAATACCGACTTTAGAGATTTTTTTTAATAAAATTCTGTGGTTGACTGTGTCAAACGCTTTCTTTAAATCCAAGAAAATGGTTAGCGTTTTAGTGTTAGAGTCAAGGTTAGAGTATATGTTTTTGGTTAAGCTAAAGATAGCGTCATCGGTGCACAGTTTGGTTCTAAAGCCGTATTGATTAGCTGAGAGGATTGCATTTGATTCTAGAAAGTTCATAATTTGTCGTTTTAAACACTTTTCAAAGATTTTGGATAATTGAGAAGTTAAAGTTATTGGTCTGTAGTTGTCTGTTTTGAATTGAGATCCGGATTTATGTATTGGAATGATGTGAGAGAGTTTTAAATCATTGGGGTAAATGCTATGTCTGATGCAGTTGTTGAAAATATGATGTATTGGAATGATTATATGCTTTTTAATTGATTTAATTGTGGTATTGCTAATGTTATCTGGGCCATTTGCAGACTTCTCTTTAAGGTTGTCAATTTGTTTTGAGATTTCAAGTTCTGTTATTTCTTTGAATGTAGATAGTTCATAAGTAGTGACATTAGAATCTGAAAGGCCGGGAGGAATTTGATTCGAGTGAATGCTAAGACTGGGATTATCATCTATGAGGGTTGAAGCGATGTTTGTAAAGAAGTGATTGAAATTGTTTGCAATGCTCTCAGCGTCTTCGATGGTTGTGTTATTGTCAGTAATGATTTTTTGAGGAATTTTATGAACTTTTTGGTTCCTGTTTGAGATTTCGTTTATGACGTACCATGTTTTTTTGCAGTCGTTGTGAGCATTATGTAGTTGTGTAGTAGGGTGTATCGATTTTTAACTTTTTTTTTGTTTTCAAATTCCAAGTTGAAAAAAAGTTGCTACTAGATACCACAACTTACCACAAAAAATTTTGGATTTTTTAAAAAATGTTTAGGTCTCCCGCACAAGGCCTAAAGTTTTAATTTTTTTCAAAAAATATCAAATTTTTTTAAAATTTAAAAAAATAAAATCGTAACTTTTGTGTTTATTCCAAGTTAAAAAACAGTAATATTAGGGCATAAAAATAAGTAAGGAACGATTTTTTTAAATAAAAAATGGATTTTAGGTCTCCCGCACAAGCCCTAAAGTTTGTTAATTTTGATGAAATTTTGTAATTTTGTGTACATATATGAACCATGTTTTTTTTAAGTTTAAGCCACCGGAATTAATTGTACTTTTCTTATAGAAGGCATAAAATGAGACAATATATATATATACATAATTCATATATACATATATTAAAAATATATACCACATATATACTATATAATATATAATATGTTTTTTACTTGAAAAAAGATAGTTGGACGGTGTAAATTGTATGAGAAAGGTGTTGAAAGAAACTAATGTTATTTGCTATTACTGTTGTTTATTACAAAAGTATAAAAGGTTTTAATATGTCATAAAATGTAGTATAATAACTAAGTATAAAATGTTGCTGATTACTTTCCATAAAGAAGAGTTGGCCAAACGAAACCCCAGCAACATCTCGCACGCCAGGTGGCTTACTCTGGCAAATCGAGTCCTTCGTTTGTATGTTGCCACCGATGATCCGACCCCTCAGCTAACAAAGCTTGCAGAGTTCATAATGAAGGTCTACATACCATCATGGTTCTCAATTAAGTGCAATCCCCAAATCCCGTAAGCTTCCATTCATTTTTTTTTTTAATGTTTCTTTTCAGCAATTACTTGGAAGATGAGCTAAAAAAAGTCGTCCATGCAACGTTACAGAGAAATGCTTTCATGACTCACCCAGAGCATGTTTGATAGCTATGCTGTTCGATGAACGAAAACATATCAGAGCCTTGGCTTATAAGAGAATCCAGAAAGCTTGCGCAACCGAAAGGAAAGGGGTAAGGGTATTTAAACCCCCTCAGATCAATTTTGATGCCGAAGACTTTAAAGATATGATTGACTGGCAATCCACTTCAGTAACCGAACCCACTCTTGTTACTGATATGAGCCTAGAAGAGTTGGAGTCAATTGCGGAAACTGGCAAAAGTAGAAGGGTTGAATTTAGAATTCCTTCTCACACTCAAGCGGTGGAACGAATTGTCAACGAAGTCACAGAAGCTTCGAAGCGAGTATGTGGGCTGATCGAAAGAGATGATTTTATCCGTGCCAGACTGGTAGACCGTAAAGTTCTAAATACGTTCGAGACCAAGAGCCAGTACAAAACCTCTGCAAAGGATTAGAATTTAAGTAAGTTTTTTTTCGACTATTTTGTATTTATAATGTTTCTAAATAACGTCTTACATATTAAATTGAAATTTCATTTGGGAACTGTAATAACATTTATAAAATTTTCACTAGGCCTATGTAAATACTATACATAACTTTGATTTAAGGTTTTGAAGCCAAGATGAAAGGACGAATACTTAAACAAGTAAGTAATTTTGCAGTAGAAAAAGAAAACTCCCACTCATGTCGTATGGAAAGTAATCAGCAACATTTTGTTCTTAGTTATTATACCTACTACATTTTATGACATGTTATAATCTTTTATACTATTGTAATAAACAACAGTAATAGCAAATAACATTAGTTTCTTTCAACACCTTTCTCATACAATTTACACCGTCCAACTATCTTTTTTCAGGTAAAAAACATATTATATATATATAGTATACATGTGGTATATATTTTTAATATATGTATATATGAATTATGTATATATATATTGTCTCATTTTATGCCTTCTATAAGAAAAGTACAATTAATTCCGGTGGCTTAAGAGTGATTGTATACCTGACAAAATCAACTATTTTCGACACACACGAACTCTGTTGTTCATTTCCAAAACAATATTTTTTCTAACTAGAATTTATTTTAAAAACGTTTGCCTGAAAACAGTAAGATGGCGGTAGTGTAAATCTTCGTTATAAAAGTTATATGAATTTCAGTTACCAGATGGCACTATTTTTTTGTATTATTTATTTAATTAGAATATAAACGAATATATACAAGGTAACATTTAATTTAATTGTATGTATTTCAATATTTTTACAGAAAGCCTGACATTTCTTTTTTTTTATGCTTCCGATTTTGTTGTCCGGGTTAAATCTTCCCCATAGGAAAAACTAAACCCTTCCACTCACTTTTCCACAAATGATCATCTAGTCAATCAACATTATGTAAGTGCATTATATAAGCAAAATAAATACAAAACAATACAAGAACAACACGTCAACTCACAAAAAATCAAATGGGAAAATAATTCACCGACTCCAGATATTTTCATATCAGAGGGTTCGGCTCGGTAGAACTTCTAACAGGGCCTATAAATCCTACTGATCCCTCAACATAAATATTTAAAAAATCTTTTGTTATCCTACATGTATTCAAAATGACCGACTTTTGCATCTTTATATATAATTTTTTTGAAAGATCTAATACGCCTGAAGTTTTTAATTAGAGAGCTAGGTATAATGCCAGTAGCCGAAATAACGAATGGTAATATTTTTATTTCATTTCCTAAATCTGTGTATTTTCTTATTTTTTCGCTAACAGATTTTTGAATATTACAGGAATTTGGTATAGCGACATCAATGATATAAGTTAATTTTTTTAATTTTTTCATGTAAAACTATATCGGGTCTATTATGACTAATCGCTTATATTATTATTATTTCTTCATATATCTTTAGTCCTGATTTTCCATATTATGACATGTGTGATGATGTATGTGCCAATTTCTTAATTATGTATATCTCTATTAAAAACATTTTGGCATTTGGTTTTACATAGTTTTATGCACAATAATTAACACATTAAATTCAATAGATAACAATGAATTAAATGAAATAATATAAATAAATAATTTTTTAAGTATTTCTATTTTTGAGACCGATAATTCGTGGTGGAATTCCATTATAATATATTATAATAAAACAAATAAAAAACTTTATTCCACTTAATTTTATTTTGACCGTAACCGGTTTCAGCTCGTCAAAGCCATCTTCAGACTGGTACACAAAATTCTTAGTCTACGGTTTATATACACAACATATCGGGGAGGGGGGAGAGGGGTAGTTTAAAGGGTTATAATCAATTTTATTTGTTACTAAGTCGTTTAAGATTGTGGTATTTCTAAATATTTGGTAATTCCAGTAAGCTAATTACCTTGGGTTTGTAGCTCATTTCAATATTTATTAGGGAAAAAACCTCACAGGTAATATGCATTATTAATGACCTAATTTCATTGTCAAATCATTATTTATGATGGGATTATATTTGCTTTTTGAAAAGATACATGTTTACATTTGAGAAATTATTATAGGAATTAAGAAAGTAGGGACTTAGCAACTGATACTAATAGCTTATTAATTACAAAGTTACTTATTGAAGGGGTACATGTTTACATTGAAGTAGGGATGGTCTAACCTAACTACATACATATTTTAATGTCGAAATTATTATGAAAATTACAATGGATACAAGAGCGGAGACTTGGCAAATGCTTCTAATTGTTTATTCATTACAAAGTTAGGGTCTATTTTATTAATTAAGCGAGTAATTTCTAAAGATTCTAGTCTATCAAGCTTGTGGCCTTTGTTGCAAGTATGGAGGACTTTAACATCTCTGTCTTTATCAAACGAGTGTTTGTTTTCTAGTAAATGTGATGCTACATTTGACAATTCGCCTTTATTATTTACCCAATTTGTAAAATGTTCTTTAATACGGGTTTTGAAAGATCTCCCTGTTTGACCAACGTAATATGCAGGGCAGTTAGCGCAGTTCACTTGGTAAACGCCCGAGTTCTCGAGTTTTTCTCTTTTATCTTTGTTGTTAATTAAAATTCTACCTAGAGAGTTTACATTATAAAAAGCTGTTTTGCATTTATCATTATTGGTTAATCTAGATATTTTTGTTGATATTTCACCAATATACGGGATTTTAACCCATTGTTTAATACTATCTTTTTCATTTTTATTTTCAAGGCCTTGTGAAATGATTGTTAATGTAAGTTTTTTATCCTTTTTCTCTATTAGCCTATCAATAGTTTCGCTTTTGTATCCGTTGTTATTGGCGATAGTTTTAATAATATTTAATTCATTATTATAATTTATATAATTCAAAGGCACGTGTAAAAGTCTGTGAATGAGTGAATAAAATACTGATAATTTATGTGAAATGTGGTGTCTAGATGTATTGTGTATGATATTATCACTATATGTAGGTTTTCTATAAATTGAAAATTCTAATTTATTGTTAATGATTTCGATACCTATGTCGAGAAAGTTAATCTTATTACCCCCCATTTCCATTGTGAACTGGATTGATTTGTTAATTTTATTGATTTCTTTTAGAAAAATATCTAATTGTCTGTTTGTTCCTGTCCAGATAATCAGAATATCATCTACATATCTACGGTAGAAGGCGACTTTATTAAACGATTTTAGTTTTTCGATGGATTCTTCGATATAATCCATGAAGAATTCAGCTAAGACCGGTGAAATCGGGCTCCCCATAGCTAACCCACTAGATTGGATGTAATAGTTATTATTAAATCTAAAGAAATTTTGTTCTATGCATGTATTTAGTAATCTTGTTATTTCGTTACGTTTTATTAAATTAATGTTTATTTTTTCCATGTAATTATTAATAATTATTTTTAATTCGTTTGTTGGTATGTTTGAGAACAAACTAACAACATCAAATGAAACTAAGGTAGCATTATTGGGAACTTTGATGTCTTTAATGAGGTCTATAAGTTGTAGGGAATTTATTATTCCGTATTTTGGTTTAAAATTAAGAGTATTTTTTATAATATTATTTCCAAATTTTGCTAATTTATAGGCAGGGGCTGAATTATATGACACTACTGGTCTTACTGGCATATTATTTTTGTGTACTTTTGGCTGTCCATATAGACGTGGGCATTGGGGGTTCATAACAGAAAGGCTATTTTTATGGTATTTATTTTTAATCAAGGTTTGGCATGAATTTAGAATTGTGTTTACGTCTGCTGCAAATTTAGGAGTGGGGTCCTTTTTCAATAAGGTTACATTACTGGTGTCCAGCACATCTTGGACTTTTTCTAAATAATCTGATTTATTTAAGATAACTGTACTGTTACCTTTATCTGCTTTTGAGATAATCAGATTATTTTGTTTGATTTTATTTTTTATTGATTTTACGATACGTGCTTCGCTAGAAAATTTCCCCTCAGTCGTTGCGTTTTTTATTATTTTAGTACATAGGTATTTTTTACCGTAATCTGACGTTGCAATATCTGTATCTATCGCGAGATTCTCGAGATCTTTTAAGTTAAGTGGTAAGTTTGGACAGTATTTTAATCCTTTATTAAGCATTGTTATTTCAGTATCATTAAATTCTACATTAGTGTTGTTTACTACCTGATCGTAAAATGATGGTATGGGTGAATTAACAGTTTTATCCCTTGTCGTTGATTTTAAGTGTTTTTGTGTCCAGTGTGTTAGTTTTTTAAGTTGTTTTTGGTAAGTTATATGAATTTTATTGTTAACCATAAGGGTGGTGTCATTATAAAGGCAATCGAATTCTACGGGGTGTAGTTGTGATGTGAGTAAAGTGTGTACATAAAATAAATAGTTATTTACATTATCCCGAATGTTGTACCATTTCTTCATCTCCTGTGTGGTCCATGTTCTGCGGGCTGCGGTAACTGCTAGTGTAGCTGCTTTGCTGTTCGTGTTCGTCCTGATGTTGATGTAGTTGGGTATAAGGCCCCGTTTTTTGCACTCTCGATTGAACCACAAATGTTGTGACGCCATCCGTCGTTTAAGAATGAGTTTTTTGTAGAGTCTCTTCAGTGTTGCTGTGTTTGCACTTTTTAATATTTCTATTTTTGAGACCGATAATTCGTGGTGGAATTCCATTATAATATATTATAATAAAACAAATAAAAAACTTTATTCCACTTAATTTTATTTTGACCGTAACCGGTTTCAGCTCGTCAAAGCCATCTTCAGACTGGTACACAAAATTCTTAGTCTACGGTTTATATACACAACATATCGGGGAGGGGGGAGAGGGGTAGTTTAAAGGGTTATAATCAATTTTATTTGTTACTAAGTCGTTTAAGATTGTGGTATTTCTAAATATTTGGTAATTCCAGTAAGCTAATTACCTTGGGTTTGTAGCTCATTTCAATATTTATTAGGGAAAAAACCTCACAGGTAATATGCATTATTAATGACCTAATTTCATTGTCAAATCATTATTTATGATGGGATTATATTTGCTTTTTGAAAAGATACATGTTTACATTTGAGAAATTATTATAGGAATTAAGAAAGTAGGGACTTAGCAACTGATACTAATAGCTTATTAATTACAAAGTTACTTATTGAAGGGGTACATGTTTACATTGAAGTAGGGATGGTCTAACCTAACTACATACATATTTTAATGTCGAAATTATTATGAAAATTACAATGGATACAAGAGCGGAGACTTGGCAAATGCTTCTAATTGTTTATTCATTACAAAGTTAGGGTCTATTTTATTAATTAAGCGAGTAATTTCTAAAGATTCTAGTCTATCAAGCTTGTGGCCTTTGTTGCAAGTATGGAGGACTTTAACATCTCTGTCTTTATCAAACGAGTGTTTGTTTTCTAGTAAATGTGATGAAAATAAAAATGAAAAAGATAGTATTAAACAATGGGTTAAAATCCCGTATATTGGTGAAATATCAACAAAAATATCTAGATTAACCAATAATGATAAATGCAAAACAGCTTTTTATAATGTAAACTCTCTAGGTAGAATTTTAATTAACAACAAAGATAAAAGAGAAAAACTCGAGAACTCGGGCGTTTACCAAGTGAACTGCGCTAACTGCCCTGCATATTACGTTGGTCAAACAGGGAGATCTTTCAAAACCCGTATTAAAGAACATTTTACAAATTGGGTAAATAATAAAGGCGAATTGTCAAATGTAGCATCACATTTACTAGAAAACAAACACTCGTTTGATAAAGACAGAGATGTTAAAGTCCTCCATACTTGCAACAAAGGCCACAAGCTTGATAGACTAGAATCTTTAGAAATTACTCGCTTAATTAATAAAATAGACCCTAACTTTGTAATGAATAAACAATTAGAAGCATTTGCCAAGTCTCCGCTCTTGTATCCATTGTAATTTTCATAATAATTTCGACATTAAAATATGTATGTAGTTAGGTTAGACCATCCCTACTTCAATGTAAACATGTACCCCTTCAATAAGTAACTTTGTAATTAATAAGCTATTAGTATCAGTTGCTAAGTCCCTACTTTCTTAATTCCTATAATAATTTCTCAAATGTAAACATGTATCTTTTCAAAAAGCAAATATAATCCCATCATAAATAATGATTTGACAATGAAATTAGGTCATTAATAATGCATATTACCTGTGAGGTTTTTTCCCTAATAAATATTGAAATGAGCTACAAACCCAAGGTAATTAGCTTACTGGAATTACCAAATATTTAGAAATACCACAATCTTAAACGACTTAGTAACAAATAAAATTGATTATAACCCTTTAAACTACCCCTCTCCCCCCTCCCCGATATGTTGTGTATATAAACCGTAGACTAAGAATTTTGTGTACCAGTCTGAAGATGGCTTTGACGAGCTGAAACCGGTTACGGTCAAAATAAAATTAAGTGGAATAAAGTTTTTTATTTGTTTTATTATAATATATTATAATTTTTTAAGTACTTAAAATTTTAAATACCAAAATACTTTTAACAAAATAAAATTTTATTGATTCTGTGGTCCAGAATAAATATCTAGGTTCAGATATAAATGCTAATACTTCTTTATTTGCGTACACCGGGTTCGAACCCGCGACCTTCGGAACGGGAGTCCAAAGCTTCACCACCGGACAGGCCGGCCGTCAGATGCACGCATTGTAAAAAATATACCTACATCTGGTCAAAAAACAGAGTACCTGTGTTCGTTCTACCTCGGTCAACAATAACGGTTATAAATAACATTATTGTTTTCTAAGGCCCACAGAAACGCCATCGGGCCCAAAATTCGCTTGTATTCAACAGTCCTTGGTGAAGCAAAACGCCAGATTTGGCAACATTCAGTTTATTTACAACGATGCCACTCAGAACTAAAAAGCGCCTTGCGCGGGTGGACATTTTTGTAAGTTGTTTTACAGTGGACGGTAAATTGATATCCCGACCTAAAAATGTCAGGTTATTTGTGTTTGGTCTTTTCATTCATGTTTTTTTAGAATAATTTACAAAAACAATAATAAATATCGAGATATGGCCCGACTCAACAGGATGACGACCTCCGTGACGTCGCGGGTTACAATCTTGGCGTGCACGAGTACCAACCTACATTTTATTTTAATAATTTGTGTTATTTCACAATTTACATAAGTATTATATTTGCGGCATTTTCCAGAGCGTTAGATACTGTCAGTATCGCCCCCATGAAAGACCACAAATCATTATTTAAATTTAGACCGCAGAACGGGTATTATTTATTGAATAAGTGAATCTACCTGGCTATTCAGATTTGGTCACCAAACACGGCTAAAGCCATTTCAAGCAACGTTTCAATTCTGAATGGTGGTCTTACACCAGGCGATACTGAGAGTATCTTTCACTATGGAACGTACCGCGCATATACCATACGTATATTAATTCATTAATTGTGAATAACACAAATTAACCAAATAAAATTTACTTGCCCACTCTGATATTCGATCCCGCAAACTTCGAGGCGAGAGTTTTACAGTATAGTGTACAGAATAGCATAACCTAAGCCAGTGGCCGTTTGGCTTGAATAACTAAAACCGATTTATACGTTGAATATTGGCTTATGACACGGGAAGAGTCAATAGCGAACCATGATAGCGCCATCTGTTGGGATATTTAAAAGAAGCTTTTAGTTCGATGTTCTACCGTATTTAAAATTTCAAATAGGCGCCAGCAGACGGCCTGTTTTAAAAGTAATTTAAAAATCTAAGTGTTCTTTCTTAAATTGTAGTATAAAAAATATTAAATTAACTTTAAAAAATGGAAAAATATAATACCAATAATTTATCGTTTAGTTTTGTTAAATAAACATATCCAAAGTTTTATAATCTGCATTTTAAAAACAAGTACAATTAGAGTTTATGAAAAAATTAAACTACGAACCTATTTTATTTATTTTTTAGTTTTTTTTTTTCGTACGTTTAAAGAAAACCCCTTCAGGTATTTTTTGACGATATTCAGCCTTTAATAGTATTTTTTAAAACGCACGTATTACGGTCTGAAAAAGGTCATATTTTCGATTTGATTTTGATAATTACTAAGCCTATGTTAATTTAAAAAATGTATAAAAAAATTTTTACTTGTCGAAAACACTATCATAATCGATTTGCTTAATAATATAATCATTATTTTAAGTTAATAAAAAACTACACTCGGCCTTAAACTTAAAAAAAACATGGTTCATATATGTACACAAAATTACAAAATTTCATCAAAATTAACAAACTTTAGGGCTTGTGCGGGAGACCTAAAATCCATTTTTTATAAAAAAATCGTTTCTTACTTATTTTTATGCCCTAATATTACTGTTTTTTTTAACTTGGAATAAACGCAAAAATTACGATTTTATTTTTTTAAATTTTAACAAAATTTGATATTTTTTGAAAAAAATTAAAACTTTAGGCCTTGTGCGGGAGACCTAAACATTTTTTTAAAAATCCAAAATTTTTTGTGGTAAGTTGTGGTACCTAGTAGCAACTTTTTTTCAACTTGGAATTTGAAAACAAAAAAAAAGTTAAAAATCGATACACCCTATTGTGTAGGGTAGTATTGTTGTTTTTGTTTTTTTATGATTGAGTTTAGGTAGTTTCTAAATAAAATGTATTCGTTCCGTTTGGTGTGGTTCTGTGCTTCGTTTTTGGATGTGCAATATTTTTCGTGATTTTTACAGATCTTAAAAAGTTTGTTTCTGTGTTGTATTGAGATTATTAGTCCGCGCGTAATCCACGGTTTTATGTGTTTGTGCTTACTTTTTGGCGGTGCTATTGTTTCTTGACTTTTTTTAATATAATTTTGAAGTATTTCATAGAATGTATTTAAAGCTAAATTTGGGTTGTCATTAGATAGGACAGCGATCCACGATTCTTCGTTCAGTAAGTTATTTAAAGTTGAATAGTTGATTTTAATCATTACTTTGTTTTTCAGTTCAACAGAGTTGGATAAATTTGGTGTATGATGGCCGTAAAAGGTGGGATAGTGGTCAGTTATGTCGATTTTTAATGTAGCGGATTTATGTTGGAAATTTTTATGTGTTTTTAGAAATATATGGTCAAGACATGTATCGTTTGGATGATTAGGTCTGGTAGTGTTGTTTATGTATGATAGGTATCCTTTGGAGTATAGAACATTTAGATATTCGTTTGCGGTCGGATTTAATACAGCGTTTTGTATATTTATGTTAATATCACCCATAAAAAATGCAAAATCGAATTGATTAGAGCTGTTATTGTTGATAAAAGTTTTGATTTCTTGTGTAAACAAAATTGGGGATAAAGAGGGGGAGCGGTATGCTGTTAAAATGGAGTATTTTTTTCCTTTGGAGGAGAAGGTTGCATGGACGGCATTTGCATATTTGAAATGAGTGTTGTCTATGTTAATGTTGGATATGGTGTGTATATTGTAAAATATGGTTATGCCATCGTGAGAGGTGTGTCTAGACGGAACTGAAAAAGAAGTGTAGTTTGGTAAGTTGAAAGGGATACATTCGCGCATTTGTGTTTCAGTGAGTGCAATAAAATCAATTTGGAAGGTTAACGAATTTAAAAGGATACAGAAATCATCAAATTTTTTTCTAATGCTTCTGATGTTCATGTTTAGTATGTTGAAAGATGTGTCGTAGAAAAGTGTGTTCACATCTTCAAAATTGTCACATTCAAGAGTTTCAGGGATGCTGTTTTCTTCTGAAGGGGCCATTTTTAGTTGAGTCCTGAGGTCATCTTTGAAGGTATAAGAGGGAGTCCAGGTTATTGAAGGGGTATGTCGCTCGCGTCTCTGATGTATATAATTGGAGTATCCTTATTTTTGCGGAGAAGGACGTTCCCGTTCTTCGTCCACACGTATTGGTAACCCATCGCCTTTGTTGCTCTCGCTAGCCAGAGCAGTTGTTTATTTTGTGGCGTCAGCTTATCGTTTATGTAGATGGGTTTTTCTGAGCTGGAGTGGTTAATGTCTTTAGCGGAGAAATATCCGGCTTTCTTTTTTTGGAGAATGATCTTGTCTTTTTCTTCTTTTGTGGCCATTTTTACAGTTATAGATTTTTTTATGGAGTTGGTGTAGGAGTTTGTTATGGTGTCAAGTAAGTCTTCACATCCTATTTTTTTAAAGATGCGTTCTATTGGAATTTTAGGATTTTCGTCTTTCTTCGTGTCGATTCCATTGATTTCAAGCGAAGTGTCGAGAGAGTTTTGCAGAGATTGGTTAACAATGTACTTTAAATTTTTATTTTCCTTTTCAACTTCCTTATTTTTTTTGTGGAATTTGTTTCTCTCCGCCTCGTAATCGTCGATTTTTTGTGAGAGAAAATCGATGGTTTTAGTGAGTTCGCTCAACTGGTTCTTGATGTTTTTGACGTCTTTCAATTCAGAATTAAATTTTTTTTCTATGATTTCTGACATTTCTATCTTTATACTGTCGAGGTTTTTTTGGTTTTCAATATTTTGATTTTTTATTTGGGATATTATATCTTTTTTCATAATGTCCATTTTTTTTTCTAGGAACTGAATAATCTTGTCTCCACTTTCCAGAGTGGCTGTCTTGCCTCTCGTGCTTGTCATTGTCAATTTTTGAAGGTAAATTTACCGTTGAATTTGATTAAAACTGCACACTTCGGTAATTAGCGCCTAAATGCCGCAATCCGTTGAGCACAGACGATCAATGACAACACTTTCCACCAATGGGACACTAAGTGACGACACTTTCGACCAATGATGATTCAAATGTTTGCGTCTGCGCAGTTAGATTGTAATTGATTTCAGATATATATGTTTTGGATAAATTTGTTTTTCAATTCACGATACCGTACAGTATTCACTACGATGCTGAAATCTAACTGATTTAAAATGTCAAACACGATGTAATTTAAACTGGGGGACACTTTCTGTTATGTTTGGTTGCAAACCGGTCTTGTTTACGTTAAATATAATAAGGAGCGTATTTCACTATTACACACACTGTTAAGTTGGTATAGTTGGTACAGTTGGTATCACTTTTACCATTATTATATTTATTACTATTAGATTTTAAAGATGCTAAATACAATACAACGAAATATACACGGTGTCCGGAAACTCGTAGTACAAGCGGGAAACTGGAGAATCTACACCACATGGGGAACCCAAATAAACATAAAGTTTTTTGATTTGAGCATTTTCACAAAAAAAAAAAAAACCAAAAAAAAATATTTTTCGGCTATTTTAGGGTTAAAGTTTTTTCTGGTGTTTAGGGTTGAACAACAGATGTTTTAACCCTGCAGAGCAGAAATATTTTATGATTACACCGGATTAAATGAAGGGTGATTGTATAATTTTCAGGGTAATTATGTACCATTAGTGACATCTATGAATGCTAAATTATATTATTTATGAAAGGTTCGCGCCTCTGCTAATTGCTTGATTAAATTCTGTCAGCAAAGACGATTTCTGTTTTGCGGCCTTTTAAATTTGAATGTCAACAGTCTTTTGTCAGGTTATAAAAAGGTGGTCTTTGCTTACAAACGCTCTCTAATACGAAAACAATCAAAGGTTTCACCTCTCCGAAATAACTACGGGAACTAGTACCGGTACCCAGAGTAGTTATTAAAAAGTGCTTAATCATACCTGTGAAATTGGAAGTTTATTGTCAAATAAAAAGTGATTCAGTTTAACTCTCAAGAATCTGACTTATTATTCTAAGGACCCCAATTTATAACATGGTCCTAGCGATCCGGATATTGTAATCCAAGCGAGATTACAGAAATTTAAACAAAAACCAAGCGGCCAAAAATATTGAAGAGATCCTTGAGAGATCAAGCTGGAAGTAGCTGGAAGTCTGAGAACCTGGAAACACGCCATCGCATCAGACAGATAAGTCCAATCCTTCCAAATCCAACTCCTATCACATCTAGAATTCCCAAAATATCCTTATTATTTTATTCAAATAATAATATTAGAAATAATTTGTTACAAGATATTCCGATTTACTGTTTGTCAACATCATAAAAATTGCAAGTCATAACTTAATTTTGTATGACATTTCGCAATAACAATATTACCTACGTGTTTTATGTGCAGATTTTATCAAAAATAGTAAACATTGTAAGGATTTTGTCATAATTTCTTTCAAATTGGAGTATTAATACGCGAATAATTTACCAGTTTTAGTGAATTATTTTGTGATCATTTAATTATCGGAAATTTATTGTCGCGATTCATAATACGATGGAGAAATTGAAAGTATTAGTAAACAAACGCGGAGTTTTAAGGGGAAAATTAACCAGATTCAATGATGCATTGAATACTCTTTCAGCTCACGAAATAAAACTAAGATATGACAGAATTAAATCTATAATTGATGAATTTGAAGTTATTCAGGATGAAATTGAGGAAATCTCAGATGTAAATGAAATCGAAAATGCTTCTCAGAGAGAATCATTTGAAAATCAATATTATTCATTAATGGCAACGGCCAAAGGTGCATTAGAATCCGTAGAACAATCGAGGGTAGAAATAAAATTACCTGACCTAAAGTTACAAGAATTCCACGGAGATCAGAAAAATTGGAACACCTTTGTAGAAACTTTTAAGAATATAGTTCACAATAATAAATCGATAAGCAATGTACAGAAATTTTATTATTTGCAATCTTGCTTAAAGGGAGAAGCAATTAAAATCATTTCGAATTTAGAAATCTCTGATTCTGGATATCAAGGAGCATGGGAACTATTACATGAGAGATATTCTAATTTAAGGGCAACTGTACATAAGCATATTCAATTCATATTCCAAATGAAGGAAATGAAGCAGGAAGATGCAGTCGCATTGCGGCGATTGATAGATGGAACTAACGTTAACTTAAAGGCTTTGCACAACTTAGGAGTTCAAGTAAATCAATGGGATGCTTTAATTATTTACATAATTTCAAACAAATTAGATGAGATTACTAGAAAACATTGGGAACAAAGCCCTATTGAAGGGAAGTTGCCAACACTGAAAGAGTTCTTGAAATGTTTAGCTTCACGAGCTCAAACTTTAGAACTTATGCAAACTACGGACAAAAAACCGCACAGCCAAATTAAATCACATTTAGGGATTAATAATAGGGAATCAACTGTGTTATTATCTGTAAAAAAGGGAAAATGCACATTCTGCAGTGAGGATCATTCGATCTTTTACTGCAAAAAATTTCTAAAATTAAAAATATCGGAAAGGATAGAAGCCTTGAAAAAGAGCCGAGCATGCTTCAAATGTTTGAAGACGGGTCATCTTGCACAGGATTGCAGGATCACCTTTAAATGCAAACGATGTGACAGTAAGGATCACAATACGTTGCTTCATAAAGAGGGATTCCGAGTAGAATCTCCAAATTTAGGAACTGAGGCAGAAGATGTCTCAGTTAACAATCATTCTGCCGTAGGTAAGGCAGAAAATTTAGTATTGTTGTCTACGGCGATAGTAGGTATCGTGGGTAGCGACAATAATTTATATAAGGCAAGAGTACTAATAGACTCTGGAGCACAATCCAATTTTATGAGAGAGGATTTTGCAAAAAAATTAAATTTAAAATTTAATCACATAAATAAGCCGGTATCGGGCCTATACAATAATGTTACACACATAAGGAAAAGTGTGTCGGTAGACTTTAATTCTTTAAGAACCAACTATAAAAATACAATATCTTGTCTGATATTACAGGAAATAACCACAAGTCTGCCGCAAACATCAATACCAAGAAACCAGATTAAGTTGCCTCATGGATTAGAATTGGCAGACCCGAATTTCAACATCGCAGCGCCTATCGACATCTTGTTGGGGGCTGAAGGTTTTTGGGACATCCTGACCAATGATAGAATGAAGTTGGATACCGGTCCCACACTTCAACGAACACAACTGGGATGGATCGTGTCAGGACCGACCAACATATATCCCAACCAAAGGCCAGTATCACAATTCTGTAGCTTATCCATAAATAAACTAAGCAATCAAATTGAAAAATTTTGGAATCTTGAAGAAGTCAACCCCATGAAATATCAAAATCATGAGGAGAAAGCTTGCGAGGCTAATTTCATAGCTACTCATGCAAGAGAAGAAGACGGTAGATTTACAGTAACTTTACCACGCCGTCCTTGTATTGATCAATTAGGAAACTCATTGACAACAGCTGAGAAAAGATTCCAAAACTTAGAAAGAAAATTATCTTCAAATACAGAATTAAAATCACAATATGTACAATTTATGCGAGAATACCAGGAACTAGGTCACATGGAGGTATGTGATAAACTAGAAGGAGATCATAACTCCTATTTTTTACCACATCACGCCGTCATTAAGGAATCGAGCTCCACCACTAAGGTGAGGGTTGTTTTTGACGGATCAGCCAAAACTTCCAAAGGAATTTCCCTGAATGACGCCTTGATGGTAGGACCTGTCATTCAAAAGGATTTATATACCCAATTGTTACTTTTCAGAAAACACCAATATGTCATGACAGCTGACATCGAGAAGATGTATCGGCAGATAAATGTGAGTGCAGCTGACCGCAACTTGCAGAAAATAGTCTGGCGCGAATCACCGGAAGATGAGATTCAGCATTACAAGCTGAAAACTGTAACGTACGGGTTAAGTCCTTCCTCTTTCCTAGCTACAAGATGCCTACAACAAGTTGGTATGGATAACCAAATTACTTTTCCTAAAGCTAGTCAAGTCATAAAAAACAATTTTTACATGGATGACCTATTGACCGGAGACGATAATTTGGAATCCTGTAGAAATTTAAAAGGTCAATTAATTGACATATTGCTGTCTGCAGGCATGAGGTTAAGAAAATGGAGATCTAATATCTTGGATTTGTCATCCGAGTCGGGCCAAGCTGAAATTGCCGGACAGAACAATTGTGAAAAAATTCTATCTGACAAACCCAAGAATGAAAAAATTCTGGGCTTAATCTGGAATAATGAGTTAGATTATTTTTCTTATGTTATAACAAAACCATCAAAGCATAGTGAAAATAAACGCCAAATATTGTCAAGCATAGCATCAACATTTGACCCATTGGGGTTACTTGGACCAGTTATTGTTGTGGCAAAATTAATAATGCAAAAGTTATGGCAATCCAAGGCTTCCTGGGATGAAGTATTACCAAATGAAATACTGATGCCATGGAGAAGTTATATAAATGAATTAAACCAATTGAATGTATTGAAGATTGAAAGGAAAATTGTATGCAAGCACGCTAGTAATATTAAATTACATGGATTTTGTGATTCCTCTGAAAAGGCTTATGGAGCCTGCATTTATATCACATCAATGGATCACAATGGCAAGCAACATTCTCATTTAATAACATCAAAATCCAGAGTAGCGCCATTAAAATGCATATCATTACCCAAGCTGGAACTATGTAGCGCTGTGTTACTAGCAAAACTAATAAAAAATGTCAAACAAGCATTAGGTATGATGGAAGTAGATACATATTATTGGAGTGATTCCACGATAGCGTTATGTTGGATAAAAGGTCAACCAGCACGTTGGAACACATTCGTAGCGAATCGAGTCGCTGAAATTCAAGAATTTAGTAACCCAGAACAATGGCGTCATGTGCCATCTTCTGACAATGTAGCAGATATATTATCAAGAGGAGCTACTGCTGATCAACTAGTGAATTCCTCAATATGGTGGCATGGGCCAGAGTGGTTGACTAGAGAAAACAACACTTGGCCGCTATCGAAAATATCTTGTTCAAACCCTCCGGAAATTAAAGGAAAAAATGTTTTGATTGTAACTAATCCGGAAGAATGGGACATCTTTAAGAAATTCTCTTCTTTAACAAAACTAAAACGTGTAACTGCTTATGTATTAAGATTTATAAATAATTGTGATAAGTTAAAGACCAAAATATCAGGAAATTTAAACGTTGAAGAACTTGAATTAGCTTTGAAATATTTAATTGTATCGTCACAAAAATACAGTTTTCAGGCAGAACGAGAAGCCTTAATAAAAAATGGAAGTGTAAATAAAAATAGTTCTTTAAAGGCTCTCAACCCATTTTTACATGACCAATTAATACGAGTTGGTGGGAGATTGTCCACAGCAACACATTTAACTTTTCAACAAAAGCATCCTATTATTTTACCTGCAAGGCATAAGTTGACAGAATTAATAATACGTCACTATCATTATGCGAATTTACATGCAGGAGCACAAGCGTTACTAGCCGAAATAAGGTTAAAATTTTGGCCGATATTCGGTAAAAACACAGTGAAACGAATATTACATAACTGTATAATATGTTTTAGATGCCGCCCCGTCGTAGGCCAGCAAATTATGGGTAATTTGCCTATGGACCGAATAACTCCTAGCAGGCCTTTCTCTGTAACCGGTTTGGACTACGCGGGTCCGCTCCAAATCAAAAGTGGAGTTCTGAAGAGAGCTCCTCTAATTAAATCGTATCTATGTATTTTTGTTTGTCTTGTTACTAAGGCTGTCCATTTAGAGCTAGTAACAGATTTATCTAGTGAAACTTTTTTAAATTGTTTGAAACGGTTTATATCTCGCAGAGGTCAACCCAAGAAAATATATTCCGACAATGCTTCTACTTTCAAAGGAGCATGTAATAAACTGGAGGAACTTTATGCCAGTTTGAGAAAAAATGATGACAAAATTCAGGAGTATTTAGCAAATAGGTCAATAGAATGGCATTTTATCGCTCCACGCGCACCAACGCAAGGAGGTCTGTGGGAGGCCGCAGTCAAATCTGCCAAATATCACTTGTATAGAATTACTAATTGTTCATCTTTAACTTTTGAGCTTTTTTATACTGTACTATGTCAAGTCGAAGCCTGTCTCAACTCCAGACCCTTAACACCACTGTCTAACGATCCTAATGATTTAAATCCTCTGACTCCTAACCATTTCCTTATGGGCACAAATGCATCTGTTATTCCAGAAGAAGATGTCCGAGATGTACCATACAACAGACTAAATCAGTATCAAAAAATGACAGAACTAATTCAATCCTTTTGGTTCAGGTGGAAAAAGGATTATCTGGGAGAGCTTCAACGGAGAAACAAATGGCAAACCAGCAATCAGAGGTCCCTCCAGGAAAATGATCTAGTTATTTTGAAGGAAGATAACTTACCCCCCACTCTATGGAAAATGGCTCGTATACTATCCTGCCATCCTGGAGCTGATGGAATCACAAGGGTAGTCACCCTCCGGACATCACAAGGGACGTTCGTGCGACCAATTACCAAAATCTGTCTGCTACCCGTAGAAGACAACTTTGAACGCCAATGACTGCTTCGTTCAACAAAGGGCGATATGAAGAAACACCACGATCGTGCAATTTATGTTTTTTCATTGCACGCCACAAAACTGATGTAACCAAATTGATGAACCCGGCTCAAATTGATGAATCCTCGTGCAAAACTGATGACCCCTCGTGCACAAGGTTATTCTCATGTAAATCATAACAAGGAACCCATCCAGATGGAATTAGAAGATGAAGCCAATCAAGATTTGTGTTGTGTTGTTAAAAACTGAATCCTTTATATTTTATATGTATTTTGTTTTTTCTTTCAATGATTTTAGAATTTAAATTTTTTATTTTTTATTTTGGTTAATATTAATGTTTATATTATGTAGTTATATAATTTTTCTTTTATTAGAAAGAACCTTAATTGGTGAATTAAGTTTCTTTCGGGGGGTGCATGTATAATTTTCAGGGTAATTATGTACCATTAGTGACATCTATGAATGCTAAATTATATTATTTATGAAAGGTTCGCGCCTCTGCTAATTGCTTGATTAAATTCTGTCAGCAAAGACGATTTCTGTTTTGCGGCCTTTTAAATTTGAATGTCAACAGTCTTTTGTCAGGTTATAAAAAGGTGGTCTTTGCTTACAAACGCTCTCTAATACGAAAACAATCAAAGGTTTCACCTCTCCGAAATAACTACGGGAACTAGTACCGGTACCCAGAGTAGTTATTAAAAAGTGCTTAATCATACCTGTGAAATTGGAAGTTTATTGTCAAATAAAAAGTGATTCAGTTTAACTCTCAAGAATCTGACTTATTATTCTAAGGACCCCAATTTATAACAGTGATTTCAAAATAATTCTTCAAATTCGAGTTTCTTCATTTGTTTTACTTTCAAATAGTTTTAATTAGTTGGGTACTTTGATCTTCAGTAATAATTTATAAGAATTTGATATTTAAAAAAAAAATCAACTTCTAACTCGATTTACTCGATAACGAAAGCTCAAATCAAAACAAAATATACTACAAAATCGACTCCAAATGTGATGTAGATTCACCAGTTTGTACTACGAGTTTCCGGACACCCTGTATACAAAACAATAAACTTCTATTTTGTAGGGTCCGGGCGGAATAAATAGATCGTAGAATTTATTTCTGCGCCTAAATTCTTGATCTCTTTCCAGGGCTCATTTATTTGTTTCGTATCCGGTCACAATGGGGAAAATCCCCTTTCCAGGAAAATGATTAATATCCCGGTTTTTGAGAATCCTCCTTCAAAATCTCGATTTGGTCAAGAATGTGATAAATATTTCAGACTTCAGACAACATTGTGATGAAAAATTCATATTAAAAAATCTACGATTACACAAGAATGTTTGAGAATCCTAAAAATCTTCTAGCAGCGTCTTTTTAACGAAAATGTTAAATAAAATTATTCGTATTTTGAATCCGTATCCGTATCCGTATCGTATCCCGAAACCAGATCTCATTTATTATTATAACTGCTCCCAGCCGTCTGGAGCCAGCGAGACTATGGCATCCTCAACAGGGGTATGTTTTGAGGTTGAAGGTAGTGGGGATGGGGAAGAGGAAGTATCTGGCTGTTCAGATCGGGTCACCAAGCATGGCCAAAGCCATTTCAAGAAACGTTTTAATTCTGAATGTTGACCTTACACCAGGGCGATACTTAGAGTATCTCCCAATACTGCTTCTGTCATATTTCTCCTCCTTAGCCCACAAATTCTGTAAAGGGTTCAGATTGGAGAAATTGAATTACCTGGGTATCTATCTCTGGGTAGATCGATAAACCCTATATCAACACGATATTGAAGAAATCAGTCATCTACAGTCAGTTAGAGATATTTTGCGAGCACGGTCAGAATGTGATTCTGACGTTTCAGCTTGGAGAAACAAAAAAGTGTCAAAAAGTAGATGCGGACTGCCAATGTCGGTACATTAAAGTTAATATTTCAAGTTAACATTGACAATTTATTATTTAATTTAACTTTTACGTAACCTTCTGACATTTAGGAATGTTAATTTACAGACAGATACGCTAGTATTGCAAGTGTATATCGATTTATTATTTATTGCATTATCAATATCGGTCTGGCAATCGACAGCGCGACCGTGCTTGAGAAATCGTTATATAATAAATCATGATCCGATGTTGTAAAGTTATCGATTTCACTGTGCTATCCCCTTATCGGGGAACTTCTTTACCATGCCGGCCGGCATAGTCCAGTGGTAACGCATTGGACTGCCATTCCGAAGGTCGCGGGTTCGAACCCGGCGTGCGCAAATAAATTTTATTTGATTAATTTGTGTTATTTCACAATTAATTAATTAAAATAATATATAGTATATTTGCGGCACGTTCCAGAGTGGAAGATACTACCAGTATCGCCCTGGTGTAAGACCACCATTCAGAATTGAAACGTTGCTCCAAATGGCTTTAGCCGTGTTTAGTGACTAGATCTGAATAGCCAGGTACTTCCCCACCTTCCTCTTTCCCTTCCCCACTTACCTTTAGCCTCACAACATCCCCCAATTGGGGATGCCATAGTCTCACTGGCTCCAGACGGGAGCAGTTGGGACTCTTGTGAGGTATTCACTATAAAAAAAAAAATAAAAAAAAAAAAACATAACCTTCGACGAATGACATGAAGCAGAGTCCTGTTATGAAACAATTCCTCCGCTTAACCTGTAAAGATGTTCTGGGGCTGCTTTTCGTACATGAGGAATGGTTCTTTGGTACCAATAGAAGGAATGACAAACAGCCAGATGTGCAAAGCTTTGCTGGAGGAGCATTTGGATACAGAAATATATCGTCTAATTTGTCACCCAAGATATTTGAGTTTTACCCTCTTAATAACATTTGGTCTAAATCGTTTTTTTCTTCTTTCCTAAAATTTTCACCATTCACTCAAGAACCCATCTCCATTAGCCACATTATCTCTCTAGATTGTTTCTGAGATACACATCTCAAAAACTTATTTAAAATACAATGTCTTATAATTAAACATTCTGAATTTTCAGCCATTAAGCCCTGTTTAAAATTCAAACGACGTAATTTATCGATTGCTTATTAAACGTTAAAGTCAAGCTATTTTAAAGTCTTTTAACTTTCCAGTGGTTAGCTCGTGGCGGGAACTCTTGAGGTTAAAAGTTGGTAACCGGAAATTGTTTTCTACTTAATAAACGAACTGCATTTGCTTGCTGGATAGTGAATTTATTCTTGTTTAAATAATTCCTTAGTTTGCACCCCGGGGGACTGCTGCCTTTGGAAATTGTTTGATTCAATTCAATATCTTCTAGAAAATACACCTGCATTGCGTAAACTTGACTGGTTTACATTCATAGATCGTGTCCTACACTGGCGTTCTGACTTCAATTCCTAGGCTCGCTGAGTCCTCCATCAATGTTCGCCTTTCTTAAAAAATACTATCTTTCCATCTGGTAAATATTTATTGTAGCATACAGTGGGCGGCCAAATTAATAGTTACATGAGCTAAAATTACATTATTCTTAGTTTGTATCTGCATAACATTAAAAAAATTGAATATTAAGTCTAAAAAATCTCTTAATTTTTAGTAGAAGCTGTAGCTGTCTTTCAGACAGTTACAGCTTGCACTAACTGAAATGACTTAAGATTTTCACGGCCAAAAGTATTTTTGTTATTTGTTTTTGGGGTGTTATGCCGTGTTGCGCTAACTCCTTCTTTAGCCAACGTTTCGGACATCGCTACAGTGTCCATCATCAGGGCACGTTGCAGTGTCCGAAACGTTTGGCTAAAGAAGGAGTTAGCGCAACACGGCATAACACCCCAAAAACAAACAACAAAAATTGCACCGACTAACTTAACTCCTGCCTACATTTTATCCTGTTTTCAAGCCAAGAGTCACGAGTTTGTCATTCATTTTGAGGCGTGGTGAATTGGTCTCCTCCTCATTTTCTAGTTTTACGACTTATTATAGGTATTTTTCAGGTTTAGTAAAAAAATTAGAAGTATACTTACATATGCATTAAATGCGGTTAATTCTAACAAACAAAAAATTCTAGTGTAACTAATAATTTGGCCACCCACTGTAAAATGTAAATATCTACTTTGATACTAGTGTTTGAATAAGTATTCTCACGCGCAATAGTTTTCAAAGGAAGAAACCGCTGTCACGCGTAATATAAACCAACAATATATTTTCAATAGAAAACTAGTAATCCGGGTTTATATGGAGGGGGTTGTTTCACAGAATTTGAACAATTCATCAAATTTCAGGGTTAATTTTCAAGTGGATGCTCTATAAAAATGGTAAAGAGGAACATAGGAAATGCTTCTTATTCCAAAAGTCTGGCCATTCTGGCCTTAAATTTCAAATTCAGAATTTTGCCCTCTCAGTACAAACTCAAACTCAAATGGAATATAATATTCGATGTCAGGCAGTGTATATATATATTTATAGAATGTGGTTAAATATGTATCGTTAATTGTACCGTAATGAAACAGTTTTCAATAAAGGAATAACATAGATTACACAAGAAAATATTGATGATTTTAGTGAAAAATTCGATATTCACGAAAACTTTACTGCACAACTACAAACTTTGCTTTGGAATGAAGAAAAATATTTGAGATTAGCTCCAGGACAACAAAAAATCCCAAAACGTTTTCTCTTCGAAGAGCCTTCCCCGCACAGAGTTTTGGAAGCCGCGCCGGGCGGAAAGAGTCGACGAGTCACAAAGCTGGCCGAATGAATTGTCGTTTTGTAGAAGAGCGGCTTGCCACGCTTTCTACACGTTTTACCCGCCTAGGCACGTCAAAAGATCTTTCACATCAAAAATTGATGTAAAGTGTAGGTAGGCATATTGTTTTCATTGGAACGAACAAATTTATTAAATAAAAAATATACTGGGCTTATATATCAACTAATTATAATCAAATATAGACATATATGAAAATAATACGATGTCAGAAAGATAAAAACATAGAAAATAGGGAGTCACCTTATTGGTGAGATAAAGAGATACAAATATAAAAAAGGGAGACAACTTATTCCTCCATATATATAGTTGATATAAGCCCTGACGAAGTCTGACCTTAGCGAAACCTGGTTGGCTGTCATGTAATGATTCATTAAAAGTGGTGTATCAAAAAGTGTTTTTTCATTTAGTATAATGTAATGTCACACTCTCAAGTATTTGTTTCCTTCAAAAAAAAATTTCGTTAATCAATGTAATAAATTAATTTGTAAAAGAAAATAAGCTTCTTTCAGTCAGTATTTATTGAAGAAATTAATTGATGTTGTTTGTGAAATCTCTTCTTTAATTAATGTTTTAAATAAATCCACACTAGGCTCTTCCTAGATCGTATATACCGTGTAGACTATGTAGAGGAAAGGAATGAGTTAAGTTTGGTCTGAAAGAGACCCAGGATAATAATAAAAAAAATGCTTCAGACTCAAGAAAAAAGTAAAGTAGAGAATCCGAATTAGAATTTATTTCTTAAACTTTTTAAATGTACCTAATTATGGTTGAATAAATTCGTAATATAATATTTTCCAAGTACGCATATTATATAATATAACCCTTTCGGACCCTGTACTCACAATTTTGAGGGTAAGTTCAATATTTAATTTAGGATGGCGCAGATGCTTCTTTAGGTTTTGGACCGGACTCGATTGATTGCGAACATGGCTAGGTAGTTGAAAAATATTATTCACTGGGTAAATTATATATTATATGACTAGAGGGATGTTCAAAGCAATTTCAAACCAAATGCATAAAATGTGATGTCTAATTATATATATCAGAAGATGTCAATTGTTTCTTGAAATTTCACCGCAAATAAATTTTGTTAACTTACCTATGAATATTTTGTTCTACCGATGTCTTATTTTGGCGTTGTTGAGACACAATTGTGAGTATTGCTATATGTTATTTTTTTCTTATTTTGTTACCCTTTTATATATTCTTGTTCGGGTCTGAAAGGGATATTATAATGTTACAAAGTAGTATTAAATCTAATGAATTTAACATTTATTTCATTAAAACTGTTTTTTTTAATAATGCGCATTTTAAAAAATTGAGAGAACAAATTAGCGGGGATTAAATTAAATGTAAGTACCAAATTATTAAACCACAATTACGTCTAACAGGCACACAGGCTAGCCAGGCTAACCCCCACAGCATGAAGTTAATAGCCCAAATATTTGTTTACTTAATTTCCATAACGAAAAACAGGCATTTATAAAGTGTGTAAATATTGATTGTTTTTGTCCTAAATTTTTCACTGCCATTCTTTTCAACAAGATATTTCATTTAGGGGTTATGTAACAATTCTTTCGATAACTATCCATTGTTTCATTATTGGGTATTTCACTGTCTTCTCGATAACTATTCTTTATTTAAATAAATAATAATAATAATAATAAAATTTGGATTATTAGTATAGCACCGTTTGTGTCAATAATCACCCAAGGGGCGGGGCGCTCTACAATTATATCAAACATTTCTAATGGTAAATAATAATTTGATTTATTACAAATATTTCTACAATGATTCGTTTTATTACTAACTATATGCATAACTTATTACTAATTGAGAAGGTTTTTAAAATTTATTTTTTTGAATAACTTAAAGAGTAAAACCTCAAATTGTAATGTTTAATTTTTTAAGACAATATTAGCGATTCCCAAAGAAAAATTTGAAAAAGAAAAATCTTTTTCTTTGTTTTCATTTTCTCACTGCACATTTTTATGTGTCTTAGATATATATATATATATATACAGGGTGTCCGGGGGTAAAGTGCAGTAACTTCGTGGGGGATTCTACATGATCGTAGGAGTAAAAAAGATAAATAACTTTTTCCGAAATTCCAATTTTTTCTTTTTCATACAAAAAGACATACCTGCTAAAATGCCATAGTGTAGGTGCAAACTTACCCGATAAATTCGCAAGTGTGAACGTGGCAACGTTGCATATTGTGAGTGGCGCGTATCCATGGAAACCGATATTGTGAGTGGCGCGTATCCATGGAAACCGCATGTGAATTGTAAACAATAACAACACAGAGTTCGCCGTATGTTTTGATATTTTACCAAATTCAAAAAGAGAACTGCACCAAGATCACGTTACACTTTTTATTATAAAAAATATTAATAACTCATTGAACACTTAACTAATTTCATCGCTTTTTACTAATTTAAAATATTTTCAAAATGTCCACCTTCTGCTTGTAGGCAAGTATGTAAACGTACAGTAATATTATTTATAATTCGTACATTGTGGCGTATTTCATCTGCGGCTTCGTGAATACGTAACCGGAGATCTTCGACGTTATTTACTTCTTTGGCGTAAACTTTATCCTTCATCGCACCCCAAAAGAAAAAATCTAACGGTGTCAAGTCTGGAGAACGCGCCGGCCATGGCGAAGTACTCCCTCGTCCAATCCAACGATCTGGGAATTGTTCGTCTAGGTAGCGACGAACGGCAAGTCCGAAATGTGGTGGAGCTCCATCCTGTTGAAACCACATTTCACGTCTTCTATTTAAATCAACTTCTTCCAAAAGAACGGGAAGGTCATTCTTCAAGAAATCCAGGTAATTTATTGAATTAAGCCTAGGTGGCAACACATGCGGTCCTATAATTTGATTGTTAATAATTCCAGCCCAAACGTTAACGGAGAATTGAACTTGATGGTGCAACTGCCTTACGGAGCGCGGGTTTTCTTCCGCCCATTCATGCAAGTTATGCAGGTTTATCACACCAGTTCTGTTGAACTGGGCCTCGTCCGTCCAAAGGATGTTCTCAATGAAGTTCGGGTTATTAAGTTGCTTACGAAGTAGCCACTGACAATATGCAATCCTTGATACGGGGTCACGTTCCAGAAGGCCTTGCACGCACCGATAATGGAACGGGTGCATTCCGTACGTCTTGAAGAGATCCCAGATAGAACTCTTAGGAACACCAGTCATTGCGGAAATTCTACGAAGCGACAATGTAGGATCATTTACAATTGTAGCCATGATGAAGTCTTCGTCCGCTATTGGTAAATTAATAGCATTGTTGTTTCGGGGTCTTCGGCCAATTCCTTGTTCGCGAATAAGTGCATGCGTTTGAACAAAAACACGAGCGTTGGGCACATTACGATTCGGAAAACGACGTGCATATTCCCGGCGCGCCGCTTCGGAATTTCCACCATGTAGTCCATAAAAATAATGAATATCTGCCCGTTCTTCGTTGGTAAAGCGAGGCATTGTCACAATAATTCTGTATTAAAATTACGCACAAAAGAAACACATTTTTAACAGTTAGGTTACTCTTAAACTAAATAAAACTCGATGTTTAAGGAAAACACGCACCGAATAAAGATGTACTTTTTAGTAAGACTTAAACACTAGATAAAGACACTAAATTAACAAGTTTTTATTTAAATGAGACTTTTAACACTAGATAAATTAAATTTTCAAAGTTGTTTACTCCGCGCGTCAAATACATTACATTCAAAGCACAGACGTTTGCTTACTGAAGGGGCGCGGGATGTAGATTTGGCAACGACGAAAAAAAGAATGCCGTCTAGGCACGTCGGAGAAATTTTTCGTTATTAGCTTAAAAGTACATCTAAAAGTTGGAATTTCAGAAAAAGTTATTTATCTTTTTTACTCCTACGATCACGTAGAATCACCTCCCGAAGTTACTGCACTTTACCACCGGACACCCTGTATATATATATATATATATATATATATATATATATATATATATCTTATTTTTATTTTATTTGCGACATCTGTTGAGTTTTTCTGCAAGTCTAGGATGAATATTTTTCTTTTTTGGAATTACTTAATGAGTAAAACCTCACATTGTAATATTTCATTATAGATTTTTAAAATATTTATGTTGAGGGATCAGTAGGATTTATAGGCCCTGTTAGGATTTCTACCGAGCCGAACCCTCTGATATGAAAATATCTTGAGTCGGTGAATTATTTTCCCATTTGATCTCTGTTGAGTTGACGTGTTGTTCTTATATTATTTTGTATTTATTATGCTTATATAATGAACTTGCATAATGTGGATTGACTAGATGATAATTTGTGGAAAAGTGTGTGGAAGGGTTTAGTTTTTCCTGTGGGGAAGATTTAACCCGGACATAAAGTCGAATATGAGCGATTCCTAATCGCTAATATTGTTTTCAATAATTAAATTTAGAAGGTATTTCCCCATCTTCTCCATAACTATGCCTTATTTAAGGGGTATTTCACTGTTCTCTCGATAATCAACCATTTTTCAATTTAGGCAGTATTTTAGCATCCTCTCAATAAATATCCATCAATTCATTTTGGAAGTATTTGACCATCCTCTCAATAACTAACAATTATTTCATTCAAGGGGTATATCACAATCCTCTGGATAACTAACCCTTTTTGAATTAAAGGAGTATTTTAACATCCTCTCGATAACAATCTATTATAATAAATAAATATTTGCTTCAGTTCGAGTACCGAATATAGTAAACTCAAACATTAATTAGTATGGGTAAACTATTTAATTAATGAATAAATAAATAAATAGGTTTTTAAATCGAAATCAAAATAATGTTCTAAATATCCTATGGATAGTGCTTATGAATGTTAAGCTGATTTTTCCAGGAAAACTTTAGTTTTAAATTTTTTGTGGCAGAAATTTTTTAAATTCGATTCCGTAGATATAATTGCATTATCAATAATATTTGCAATCTTTCCATGGCCACTGAAAAAACTTTTTTTAAATAAAAATAGCAAGAAACAATGTAAGAGCTAATTTTAAAGGAGGTGCAAGAAAATAGCCAAGTTATGAATAACATTTCACAATGTTTCATGGCGTGCAACTGGATGACGGGAAAGAGCCAGTCGTTTATGATGGAGTATTATTAGAAGGTTGCCACCTTACTTCGTTGTTACTTGTTACTGCACGGCATACCGCGTGATGTAAGTAACAATAATCATAACACACGAACTTGGCATTTCAAAATATACACTCACTTCAAAAGATGGCGCGACACTACCAATATTAATCACTGCTTCGCGTTAGATACGAACAAAAATAATTGTGTTTAAGCTTTCCGCAAATGTAATGAATTCATTGAAGTGCAACTATTTCAAAAAAATTTAACATGGCACACTAAATGATTTCTACTGAGGAAAAAAATATCGAACATTCAGATGTGAGATTATTATCTACCGAAATTAACAATTTTACATTATTTTACAGGATAAACGGTAAAAATCAGTTTTTTCAACGTTTTAAATGTTATTCTTAAATACAAAGCTTAAAATGTCTTTTCTAAACAAATTACTCCCAGCGAGAGCTCGTATGGACGTCATCGACGTTCGTCCTCTTCCTTCTCACGCGTATTTTTTGAAAACAAAAAAGACAGACGATACTAGAGCGATGACGTCACGTACGATTTCTCGCTGGGACAAGTTTACCGGGAAATGAGTTGAAGAGAATCGGGTGCCGTAATTTTCGTGTTTATGCAATATTGTACCTACTAGGTACTGCCAACGTACGGTTTTTGAAATTTCCTCGATATATTAGTGAGTGAGCTCACCCGTGTGCTAATAGGTTTCCAATAGATGACGTTAGCTGTCAAGAATAATATGATAATAAATCATATTAAGTCTACCAATTCCTTAGTTAAATATAAAAAGTTAATTAAGGTTTATGTATTGACAGACGATTGTCTTAATATTTTTTCATCCTTGTCCTTTCTTAAATAATAAGATTTTATGTAAGTCCCATTTGCTAAAAACTAAATGTCACCCTATCTGTCTTTATTATCTACTTTGCTTCTTCTTTTGAATAATGATTAATGATTAGTTATGGTTCAAATATTGTTACAATATACTGTCAAATTACCCATCTGTTAACACATCTTATTTTTTCTTTAATTTTGAAATATTTTGTGTTTGTATGTAGAACTACTTTATGTTTGTGATTACTCTTATATTTGCTTTACTTAAATGTAAATTGTTAACCTCGATACAGGCTTAGTCCTAGTGAGGTTGATTTTTATGTGAAAAAAAAGTGTTTTATGTATAGTGAGATGCAATAAATAAATAAATAAGCTTTGGACAAATACGCTATCAATACCATGCCATAAAAGCATTCAACAGTGTAATACTTGAAAATAAAATAAGGAAAACAAAAATAAATTCAGACACAAAATTACAAAATGGATTAAAGAACAAAAAAGACAATATTTTCAAAATTTCAAAACATAAAATAATAAAACCTACACGTAACATACAAAACCAATATAAAACACACAAGATTATATATTTTTTTTCTTTATATGTATTATGTATTTTTTTTTATATTATAAAATTAAGGCCTCAGCACGGTAAGCTACCCAGTGAGGCCAACATTACTGGATAACTATGATATGTAAAAAAATATTGTACCAAGATAATAAAAATGATGTGAGAACCTCAAGGTCAGGGTCCGGATTATTTAAACGGCCTGTTAATTAAGATGTCAGAGCCATTGTCATTCTATCACAATAAAAGTGTTTTGTTGAAGCCGGAGTTTTATTGATTAAGAGAGTTTGTGAGAAAACCCCGGAGATACAACTGGTTTAATTTATATTTTATTACTGATTTGAGTGTACAGTGTTATAGATAAGTAATGTAGGTAAAACAGGAAATAAATGTAAATTCAGCCATTTTAACGGGTCGATAATACTACGAGTTTATTTGGAAAGCATTGGATTTACGGAGAAGAGTAATTATAGATAGGTATTTCATAATAAATCATTTCAGGAAGAGCGAACAGAAGAAATTAGTAGTAAAAAGGGCCTACAATAAGGAATAAAAATCAATAAATAAATATTTTAAATTAATTAAATTTGTTTAAAAAACAATTTCAAACAAAACTCAAGGGTGACGAAATTATCCGACCCACGAAGGCGAAGCCGATAAGACCTTAAAGAAAACTTTTTGAGGAAAGAAAATATTTTTGTATCTAATTCGAAAGACGAAAATATTACTTTTAATTTTTTGTTTTGACATTAAAAAATATATTTTTGGACGAATATTGAAACGAATACACGATTTTCGAATGCTCGAATTACGGTAGTTATTAGTTTGTTTTAACGTCAAATAAATACATGGCTTTTTGATAGCAGCACTATTTTATGAACACTGTGTATGCACAATAAAATTGGGTTATGCGCGTGTAAATTAAGGGCCTTACTAATAAACGCGTTTTAAATTTTACACAACTGATTAACAACAATAATATATGGTAAATAGTTGTGTAAAATTTAAAATATCTTCATTTGTAATTGTGTATAAGTTTAAGTGAAAATTTTTTTAATTCTTCATTTCACATGTTTTATTTATTTAAAAAAATATATTTACATAATTTTTTACGGGTGTAAATGGTCTACTGATGAAAACCATTGTGGATATAATAACTCCACCAAAAATTATCCAATCTTCAAAAAAAAAAAAAAAAATTAAAACTTTTACATAAATATATTTTTTTTTGGTTGGTTATTTATTATAAATTATTAAAAAAAACTTCTGTCATAACGATTACATTATTTTACAAGATTTTATTTTTATTTTATCTTTAAAGATTGGATAATTTTTGGTGAATTTGTGATGTCGACAAGGAGGCGCCATGGTTTTCGCACATGGTATATCCACCTTTTCCCTTAAAAATATATAAATATTAAAAAAAAATTCTTATGGTTGAAAACTTAATAAAAATGGTACATAAACAATTTTTCAAATTTACTCGCGCTTGCAGGGGTTTGTGATCCCTCAAATCACATTTAAAACGATTTAAACGTATTCAGCGCCCTATGTTTTTATGTATTTTTTGTCAGACCTTGTCATAATAGTTTGCATGCAACCTAATCCTATTTTTTCCAGATTTGTTTACGGAATTATCTAGAAAAAATTATGTTGCCTTTTATAGGCACTATGTGGACTTATTACTGGATGCGGAAGTCGTTCAGGAGCGTGGCTGTTTGCAAATGCATTTTAAATTACTTATGAACAAAGAACTGGTTGCTAAGTTTATCCATAATCTACAATGAAAGTGGTTTCATTTGCGCATATTACTGACCGTGGTATTTAGTCTTGCTTTGCATTACAAGCTAACTTACAATTCACAGTTAGAAACTTTGTTGATTAAGGTAACCATAATTGTCTTCATAACTACAATGGTTAATAATATGACCATATCATTGAAGAAGAAAATAATACCAATAAATTTAAACGACGGATGAAACAGAACAAGACATGGAAAAATAAAAAAAGGTAACGGTCTGAAGTGAGTCTGAGCGTCTCTAACCACTCAGCTATTGAGACATAATTATTTTACGTCATTTTTTCTATTTCATAATTCTAATTCAGATTTACAAATATTATCTTCAACTAATTTTAACGATATTTTTTTTTGCCCTTTTCCTTTTTAATTATTTCAAAGTTGTAAAGAATTTATTTGTAACCCAGATAGTGTCTCGGATAAAAATTTCCGATATCGAAAATAATTAGGTCCCAATGACGGAGAGGTTAGAGGCGTTGTCTTGATAAAATAGTGATCACGGGTTCGAATCCCAGTTGAGACCGTTTTATGTCTTGTTCTGTTTCACTTATCTTTTTCTTCAATGATATATTAGATTGATGGGTATAACCTTCACAAGGTGTTAAAAAATAGGTTATTTCAATTAAATTTCGTAAAATGACTGTTTTTCATCTAAGATAGCCTTTATTTAAAATGGATAAATGTAAAGAAAATGGGTGATTTTGTGATTAATTGTTTTAATTATCATTGAAACCTACTTAAACTGTCAGCATTTAGGTTTAGAGGCGTAATTTGTGTCCCATTACAGATTTCTTTAGCACGCAAGCAAGATTTTATTACTTTCGTTACTAATATTTTTCAAACGTAAACCTTGCAAGTTTTGCAACAAATTTAGTTGCTTTGAAAATATACTTTCAAGGATAAATACTTGAAATTTAAAAAAAAATTATACATTCAGTGCAAATAAATTATTTCAATGCCGACTTAAATATTTGCCAAAATTGGAAAAACATTATGGTAGGTACTGGATGCTAAAAAGCGAGAACTTTGTTAAAAATCTTCATAGAATGAATAATTCATTGGAATTGCGTTAGTTTATATTTTATTTTATTTCAAGGATTTTTGAGAAACTAATTAAGCGTAGACCTGAAAACTACCTAGAAACCAAACATATCTACTCCCCCAACCAGTTCAGCTTTAGAAGCGACAAATCCGAGGGAGATTCAGTTCCACTCTCACTTGGTGATGAGTCGATCTATCGGAGTCTTCTTAGATCTAGTCAAAGCATTTGACACTGTTTCGACAAAAAAATCTGCTAAAGAAACTAGAATGTATTGATACCGATTTCCCGAAAATCTTTATAAAAGAAACCGAAATTTAAAAACAAAAGAAAAGATTTTCGGCTACAAATTAAGTAGTGTAATTTTTCAAATATTAGCACTCTAGTATACCCAAAAGTATAATCTTAAATTGAGAAACTCTACTAATGTTGATTATGGAGTGCCTCAGGGCAGTGTATTTGGCCCGGTACTCTTCCTGATATACATAAATGATCTTTGTAATTTAAAACTTCTACATTGTTCCGATAATGTTTTTTATTATTATTATAATACGCTTTAATTCTTTATTTTTATTTTCATCGTGCTAATAATGAAGTAGTATACTACTTGCTACAACACGGCGCAAGCTAGCGTAACAATTAGTAAATATAATAAAATGTCACTAAAACAAAGTGTAATAAAATATAAATGAAAATACCTCAGAACAGTGAAGAAAATTAAATTACTTGGCAAATTATCGCTACCCTTATGTTACATTGTATGAAACTATTATTGGCACTGAAACTGAAAGAAAACCTCCCTATAATATTTTATAAGTTTCATTTAAGAATGTTGAGCAGATCTCGAATTTCTATAGAGTATAAAGGAAAGTGTTTCGGATTAAACTTTCGCTAGATATAAAGTTTCAAAGACATTTATCGGTGTAACTTGTTCTTCAGTATTATTTGATATCGCTGAGATGTATTTTCACGCAGAAAAGGAATATTATAATATGAGGCCAAATGAGGCAGCCCTGAGGGTTTTATATTACTTACATAAATTGTCCCAAAAAACAAATCACGTATTCTCAAAATATGATAGATGCTCATATTACTAGGCTATATAAATTAATTAAATAGTGTTGAATTTCTTCAACATGATCTTAGAAATTATTTGGATGCGTTTTTTTTACAAAGTATGCAAAAGTTGGTAACCCTATATATTTATTTATATTTTCAATCCAGCAAAACTGGGAGGATTGTGCAATCCCAGTATTCCATATTACATGCTATATATGCAACGATTACGTTAAAGAGAAGTAACAAAATGAAATGATAACATAAAATGAAAACATCACATACATAATTGAATATTAAATTAAAATTGGAGGATTGTCCATCTGGGAGAGGTCGCTGCATCGTCTGCATCCTCATTAATACGTGACAATACCCTAAAATAAAGTCGGAATCTTAACGACGTAAGCGAAAAAGCCGTGCACAAAAATATGCGACTGGCGGCTCTGGTGAATTGGACAAATCTAGGGTTGAATTTGCAATAGCAAATCTATAAAATAAAATCGAAATGTTAACGACATAAACGATGAAGTCGTGTAATAATAATATTCATGAAACATGATCTTTCTGTTGGGTCTATTTTTATTAGTTCTGATGAACGTATTAATAAAATTTGAGATGTTTCTAAAGGAATCCCTCGGGAGTTACTAATTATCGTCTAGAAAAATAAAATATGGTGCTTACCGCAAACTTTATAGTTGAATAAAGTACTGTTTTTATTATTCAAATTATTATTAATTAAGGAAATGTGCAAGAAAACTGTCACCTCATTTTTTATCTCGTTTGTACAATAATAAAAAATGGTACAATAATTTTCAGAGAATAACAACACAAAATGAGGTTTTGAATTCATTGTTAGCGTAAAATAAACGTTGATTTTAACTATTTATATTTACCTACACATACATAAAACATTCACGTTATTAAAAAAATAGAATTCTTATTAACTACTCATCGTCAATTAAAAAATTATATATCTGCAATAACCTTACTTTTCAAGACGGCAATTTCACATGTTAGTCTGCTGAAATGCGACATTGCCAGTTCTTTTGGAGCCCAGTTGAAAATATTTTTTTATTAGTGCGAAACCGAATCTAAACTTTTATAGTCTTGATACAATGTGAAACAAAAAACACAGTATAGCGGTTGTGAGGAGATTTTTTTTAGTAAGGCTGTTTATATTTAGAATGATGTATTTAAATTATGCAAATAATTTAAAAAAAATCATCAACAATACATTTATGAGAAACGGAATACAACTATAATTAAATAATTGTGGCAAAATTATTTTTGCAATACTTTGCCAAGCAACTGGTTCAGTTCAGACTAATCTAGCGTTCTCTTGAAATTCTGATACCTAACTGGGAACGACGCTGTTTCTAGTAGAAGAGGATATGTGTCATGTCTGTTTAGTGGAATATTTTTAAGCAGGGGCGCCAAAGAATTGCTGTTAATTTTGTGATTTTAAGATTAAAACTTTCTGTTTTTATGTTGAGGGTAAACGCAACGTACATTATAATCAACGCGTTCATAGATGGCATTAAATCCAATCATACATCCAATATTGTGTTTGCATGCCTTTCTTGAAAGAATTGAGTTTTTATACAAACAAAACTATTTATTCATATTGCTTATGTACGGGCGCAAACAATTAATTCGATTTAATATTTTAAAGCATAACTTGTGAAGTGAAGTGTACTTTAATAAAATAATTAAATTAACTTCTAAAAATGAAGATAATACCAATAAATGTAAAAGAAATGAAACAGAAAAAGACAAGAAAGTAAAAATACAACCATTAGACCGGTCGGTGGCCGAGTTGACATCGCGCTTGAGTCCCACTCGAGCGTAGTGTGTTCAATTCCTCGGCTGGCTAAGTCCTCCATCACAACACAAGCAACATTTTCAGCTTACTATGGTGGTAGTAGGAGATTTTCAAATATTGTCAGGTTATTCGTAACCCGGGAATGTTTGTCTTTCTTTAAAAAAAAAAAAAAAAAACACGGTGACAACTAGGAATCGATCGAATTCAATCCAGGATCTCTTGTCTCAGCGGGACAGGTGTCTTAACCATTCCACCATTTGGACCTATTTATTAAGCGTCATATTTGTCAATTTCAAATTTCAAATTCAAAATAAACAATATGACGTTTAGTAAATACGAGGTCGCAATAGGTCCCAATGGAAGACAAGGGGTCCTGGGTTTCTATTTGGGACCGTTATCTTTTTATTTTCTTTAGTGTCTTGTTCACGCCTGTTTCATTTAGATTTATTAGTATTATCTCCTTCTTCAAGGATACATCAAAATAAGTTAAAGAAAAAATGGTTAATAGTTTAAATGGCTTTCGTATTCTATGATCTAATTTCGGATATTATATATTCGATGGTGACCGGATAAATCATCAAAATGATAATTCATCACATCTTTAAAAAGTTATATAAAGTCATGGAACGTGATGAAACAAAAACTTTATTAACTAGGTTAAGTAGGTTAGGTTAGGTTAGGTTTAATTTTTTTTCATCGTTTTTAATGACTTTATATCACTTTTTAAATGTGTGTTGAGTTATCATGGAACCATATTCGATAAATACGAATTAATTAATGTTTGTCGTTATTATGTCTATTTCATATACCTAAATATAATAAAATAAAAAATATTAGTAATACATAAATAATTTTAGTTTTTATTACTGAGGCAGCAGTTTAGGCTTTTACTCAACAATTTAGTGAGCGGTAGTGAAATGAATTGTTCAAATTATTATTAAATAATAGTTGAGTATTGCGTAAATTGTCTTCGACTTTCGCGACCGATTGCCAACTGAAGACCGGTGGAGGAAATGGTAAAGAGGGGGAAAGAACCAAGGAACAATTCATTGCCATTCATAAATCCCAATTCCCGATCAAAACAAAAGGCGAATCGCCAGGTTATCACTTGTACACGGAGAAAATTTACTGATATTAAATATTTCTAATTTATTAAAAATCTAAATTATTTGTATTCCTGTTCAAAAAACGGGATTGCAGGCCTTTAAGGCGATGCCATATGTAGTTATTCAAAATCATGTGTTTTTGGTTTGAAAATTTGGTCGCCTAGAAATGTTTCAGATGTTTTAATTAAATACTAAGAGTAGAATACATCTTGGCCTTTGAAATAATCGAGTATTTTTAAGATAAGTCTTTTTATAAGCCCAGAAAAAAATAATGTAAAAGCCTATGAAAACCGCTTTAAAGTTCAAAATCTCCAACTTAACAACCCATTTTCGGTTAAGATTTTATTGTTTTATTTTATCTGGCAAATTAAGTTATTTATAAAATGGTCGGAAAAAAATTAAATATTTATACCTGAACATCCACAAAATAAAATAAAAGGCATTTTTTGGCCATGTTTTTTTCTTGCATAAATCAAAACAGGCGGATGGTGTTAAGCGGGAATTTAAACCTTATCGCCATCTACGTAATGGTTGTTAGTGATAGCGGCTCAATTAAAAATATTACACGACGTAGTGCATCGCCTTAACGAATGAAAGGACAGGTTTCCTAGTAAATTATCGGTAAAACACGAGTATGTTATTAGGATTTAGTCTTTAAATGGAAAATAACACCTGCATTATCACATGTTTCGACATATTCTGAATAGACTGGATAGAAATGGATTGCAATCACGTTATAAACAGGATTTAAATAAATCAGCCATACTAATTTATCTCCGTGTATCTGCACAAACAATCGTAAAAAGTCAACGTACGCCTCTTTAATAAGTACATAATATGTATTACGTAAGAGGTAAAGCCACCATTATGGACTTTGTTCCAATTGTCCATAGAATAAACAGTGACTACATAAGTATACTGTCTAGACTCTAGATTCCAGGTTCCAAAAGTGCTACAAAAGTATACAAAGAATACATAAAAAATGACAAATGTGTTCACGGTTTATTGTTTCCAAATTACTCATATTACATTTCCACAAAAACTTTATTATTTTATCTACCAGACAATATCAAACTTTCCATGGAATTCTTGTGTAAAATTTCTGATTTCTACACAATAATCTGTCAAACACTGAACAGATATTGACGGCCGGCATAGTCCAGTGGTAACGCATTGGACTGCCATTCCGAAGGTCGCGGGTTCGAACCCGGCGTGCGCATAAATTTTATTTGATTAATTTGTGTTATTTCACAATTAATTAATTAAAATAATAATTAAAATAATATATAGTATATTTGCGGCACGTTCCAGAGTGGAAGATACTACCAGTATCGCCCTGGTGTAAGACCACCATTCAGAATTGAAACGTTGCTCCAAATGGCTTTAGCCGTGTTTAGTGACTAGATCTGAATAGCCAGGTACTTCCCCACCTTCCTCTTTCCCTTCCCCACTTACCTTCAGCCTCACAACATCCCCCAATTGGGGATGCCATAGTCTCACTGGCTCCAGACGGGAGCAGTTGGGACTCTTGTGAGGTATTCACTATAAAAAATAAAAAAAAAGATAATTCCAAGACGTGTGATTTATTCCCATTTAAAAAAAAAATCAAGAATGCCAGTTTCTTTCGTGTCTTATTGAACCTATTACAATACACATGTAAAAATGTACTAAAAAATAAAGCAAATATAAAATGACAACGTATTTTACAGTTCTTGCTTAAAATAACTCTTGAAAGGCCTGTTGAAAATGTCAAGAGATATCCTTTAGCAGCACATCACAATTATACCTCGGCATGCTTTGTCGGTTCTGCCATGTGGAATATAATACGGTGTACAAATTATCCAACTATTTTTATTATTATTATAACAGGTTTTGGTGTCGACCCTGAAGGTAGTTGTTCGGAAAAAAATAATCTATAGCATTCCAGAAGGTATGAGCTGTCATTCAAATAGTTTCTTTCACAAACAAAGTAAAATTCAGTTTATTTTAATGTATATAGATTAGTTTTACAAACTACATACATACTACAATATTTTTTTTCAACTTTATGTCCGGGTTAAATCTTTCCCACAGGAAAAACTAAACCCTTCCACACACTGTTCCACAAACTATCATCTAGTCAATCCACACTATGCAAGTGCATTATATAAGCATAATAATTACAAAACAATACAAGAACAACACGTCAACTCACCAGAGATCAAATGGGAAAATAATTCACCGACTCCAGATATTTTCATATCAGAGGGTTCGGCTCGGTAGAAATCCTAACAGGGCCTATAAACCCTACTGATCCCTCAACATAAATATTTTAAAAATCTTTCGTTATCCTACATGTATTTAAAATGACTAAATTTTCCATTTTAATATATAAATTTTTTGATAGATCTAATACGCCTAAATTTTTAATGAGAGAGCTAGGTATAATGCCAGTAGCTGAAATAACAAATAGTAGTATATTTATAGTCTGAGAATGCCAAATTCTTTTTATCTCATTTCCTAAATCTGTGATTAATAAATAAATTGATAAATCTAATTCTAAATTTATTATTTTTTCATTAACAGATTTTTAATATTACAGGAATTTGGAATAGCAACATCAATGATACAAGTTATTTTTTTAATTTTGTAATGTAAAACTATATCGGGTCTATTATGACTAATCGTTCGGACTGTTAGTATAGTCTTATCATAATATATTTTACAAAATTCGTTTTCTAAAAATGAATTTGGTTCATATTCATAATATGGTATTATATTACGGCAGTCAATCAAGTTATGTTTAATTACCAAACTTTGGTGAATTATTTTTAAAACTTGATTGTGCCTAAATGTATTCTCGAACGGTGCTAATACAGAACATGCCGATATAATATGTTCTTTAGTTTCCGGAAAAGTCAATTTTCTATATTTTATAATTGTATTATTATTATTATTCTTATTTGTATTATGTTACCACCATAATAGGGCATTAGCATAGTTTTAGGTAATTAAATAAATAAAATAAAATAAATATAAAAGATAATCTATTCAATATTTGATATGATCAATTTTTGCAGTACGTAAATAATGAGCTTACTTTAGGCACAAGGCGGAAAACACAATTACACCGGTTTATCTAATAATACCTGTTCAGTGCAAGATAATTTTAAAATGAGATACAAAAAATCTTTTGAAAAATCTTCCGAAAAAGTATCTACCTGAATTTCGCCGCGATATTTTTCACCTCATTTATCAAAAAACTTTCAAGAAGATGAAACTTTGATTAATTTGTATGACGAATTATTTCGTGAGTGAACTTTAATTTTTGCTTTATAACAAATTTAGATGATTTTAACGGTTACAGTAAGAGATAATTGATGAAACAATGGGGGTGTTTAAAGTGATTCTGTTACACTATTGTGGCAAAACGCTTTGACCAAAGTTTGGCGGATGTTCAGTTGAATCTATTTTCCTCTGAAAAGCACTTAAGCTCGACTATTATTGCCGTAATTCCTGGTTTGCGTGCTATTCGCTACTGAATCTTCAAAACGGTAATTCTCACAATTTAGAACGTTGCAAAATACAGAAACTTCGATTATGATTTTTGTTTAGCTTAAATATTCGCGGTAATTAGATTTTAAAGTATTTACGCGAATTTCGGATAAATGAGATTACGAAAAGCACAGATTTTCGAAAATGATGAATTTGTGGTGGAACATTGAAAATGAAACACTAAAATTTTATGTATATCTTTTAATAATATGAACACCCAAACCGGTTTCGTCACAGTCATTAAAGCTTGTCAGAGTAGATTTTGTATTATTTGAAATTGAAAAAAGAAGGCGATGAGACAACAGTCCCAACTGTCCATTGGGAATATGACCTCAAAATGGTGGTATATTAGGAGGTTAAAGGGTGTGGAGAAGGGAAGGAGATGGAGAAGAGAAAGTTTGGGAAGATCTTGGATATTCAGACCTGATCAATAAACACAACTAGTTCTATTTCAAGCTCACATCAGGGCAATATTGAGAGTATCTAACACTCTATTATAAAATCTTTTTAATGTTAAAACTCGCAATAAAAATATACTAATAGTTCTATGAACAGTGAACCTCGTGTCCAAAAAAGGACATCTAATTTTCTTTTATTTAATTAATCAAAACCAAATATTTGTAAATACGTACTTTAAAACCTACCTACTTAATTATAAACCATTTTTTTATATAAGATAATGTGTCCTTACTGGGGTACCCCGTTCTAAGGACACATTTGTTTTAGGTAATTTAACAAAAAAATTATTTCAAATAAGGAATCAACTAATTTGTCAAATAAACGTTATTATCTCAACGATAATTCTTTTTTCAAACTTTCTTCAAGCAGGTAGGTTACCAACATATTTTAAAAAGGAGAATGAATAAGTCCAAATAAACACAATGATTTCACAATTGAAAAGTGAATCTTTTCTAATATTAACTATTAAAACGGCCACCATCTTGAAACGGAAACGGAACGTATAAACAAATTTAGTGATGAAATGCAAAACAGTCGAGTTATATTATGATCCACTCAATTATATAGTACAACCATTGATGTAATATATTTAGATAAGACATGAATTGAAAAAATGCGTTTCACTTTTGTCCGTCCAATTCTTCCGGTGACCGAAAGGTACTACAATAATTACCGGTCTACGCGAAGTGCGCATCGATTATCGCTAGTGGAACACGTTTCGACAAGATATTAGTACACAATAACGCCTCTTTATAGTAGAGATGAGTTCAACTCTTATTACGGTGTAAATCAAAAGGGACAGAGGGCGGCAGCAGATTTTAAACCAAGAAAAACTGATTTATAATTTATCGAGGTATTTGTATTCTAGGCCAGCTGACGCGACCCTTTTTATAGCTAACTGCGTTGTCTTTGTAAACGTTTAAATGAGTAGGAAGGTATCTACCAGAGTTCAGGTAGATTCTAGTAAGGTTTTGTGAGTAGAGCTTCCATAGGGGAGAAATAAATTAGATCGCAAGGGTTGCGATACATACAACAAAGTACATATACAGATAGGCAACAATGGGTATGAAAACACTCCCTTCCGTACACCGATCGCAGAAAGGGTTGAAATATTACGTGAAGCAATACACAATAAATAATAACATGTTAGAAAAATACCACACCATTTTGGCATACGTAAGAAAGGGTGTTTTAGAAAAAAAAATAATATAACGAAATTCTCAAACCACCGATTTTCATTTTGAACACTTTGAATTTAATCATAATTGTGTTTGTATACACGTTTTTTGAAATGAATATCATAGCTACTTATGAAATTAATTAATTAATAAAAATAATTCAGTTTTAATAACATTATTTTAGATTAAAACATTTTATTGGAAACTATCGTTTATCAGGATAATGAACTTTTAATAGAAGAGTTGTACGAGACGATGTATGGATGTGAATGAGGCAAGAAGTGTGTGCCAAGACAGAGTTTTTGAAACGGCGTGATGGTTAGTTAGTTAGTTTATCAACCTCATCTAAATAAAGAAAAAAGAACTTGGAAAGATTTTTTTTTGAAAAATCTTCTATCTATAAAGAATTTCCGATATCCGATCGATCTGCAACTCGGCAGATAGACTTGTTGAAGCATTTTGTGTAGCAATCACGTACGCGCAAGCCGACATATTTGCAATTTATCTGAAATTGGATGAGATTACAGCTGTTTTCATATGTAAAATAAATGTCGGTCCTACCCAATTGTGATTTGGCCCAGATGTTAGTGCGGTTGACTCTAGTCCCTGGGGAGGAAGGTTTGATCCTCAGTCAAACCAAAAAAATAAACGATATATTATAAAAAAACATGTATTAATAAAAATAGATATATTACAGTAAAAACCCTTTTTTCATGGGTTGGTTTTTTATACAAATCTACAGTTTTATTTCGAGATTGATGAAATTTTTCAAACATGACCTTTAAAACAAGAGAAAGGTCACTGTTTACGTAGAAATTTTTGTTTAAAGCTTGGGCAGCCCTGAGGACTTCATCTAGTAATAAAATAGAGATATTAAAAGATTGAACATAATATATGCTCGATTTTAAAATAATCAAGATTCCAAACATTACGAAAGATGAAAATCTTCAAATGTCACTTAATTAAGTCTGTACCGAAAATTTTCTTAATTGAGTCTATACTAATATGCCTCTAAATTAAGTAAGTCTACACCGAAAAAGCGACGTAGTAATGTGATATCAAGGAAAATAACAAGACAATAACGTTATTGTTATGTTGACATTAATATATTGCAGGGGTTGCTTTGAGCACGAGACAATAATTCTTCTGTTCCCCTCCTACAACACTCTCTACTTTAAACCGTACAACTTCCATCTTCACATTGTTAATCTTTGCCACCGACCTGTAAATCTTCCGCTCGTTGACCAATGTGCCTTGCTTGTTAGTAGTTGTCATCTGGCTGTTAGCAAATCTACATATCTGTATATATTTATTTTGCAAAAAGCAGTACAACAACCAAAACATTGCAAGAGCGATTGAAAAATACAAAAAATATAGTTTAAGTTTGCTTCGCAAGGATACTTCATGCTAAAGGTTGTTGAAGGAGACAAGGAAAATATCCAGACTTCCTGCGAGGCAGTTAATTAACCTTGTAAGTCTTCCTAGGGTATCAGCATTGGTGAGTTAGTTCTGCACCTGGGAAGTACCCGAAGCTTGTGTTGGTGGCCTCGAATGAAATTATCTGGGACCTAAAATTCTATAGCCAGAATATTGTGTTGTAGTTGTAGCTGTAATGCGACATCCCTCCCGGAACTAAGGCTGCAGATGCAGATACTTAGTATTTGCGAGATTGAAAACAGCCATTGGCAAAAAACCTGGAGAGAGATGACAAAGATAGACAGAAGACAAGAACAAACAGTTAAATAAAAAGGAATAATAAATTAAATTCATATTCAGTCAAGTCGCACAAAAGTCAATTTCTTGAACTTTTTAAATGACAAATTGGGTCCCTCGATCGGTTCTTATGTCAAGAGTATTTTTTTTAGCTAAGCTTCATTTTAAAGATTACAGCTCCCGACTGACACAGGAGCAGCAGGTTAAGCTTCTGTCAAGTTGATTAAATAAACCTTTAGGCCGTCCACTCACTCCCACGTTGACAATAGCACCATTCACGAGGGTTATCTTTTTGACAAGCCCCTTTCCACAAGTTTTGAAACAAAAATACCACCATCTCGAGAAGATTCGTGCATGGGGTAAGGCCAACCTGGTCAGTTCCAACGTCTCAGAATCCCAAGCGTGTCTGATTTCAGCAAAGAGGGAGTTCAATGACTGTCTGGTGCAATTTTATGGAAACTCCCTCCCCAATAAAGACTCCATTGAAATACTTGTAGTATGTATGTCAGACCTGCTCAAATTCCGAAGCTCTATAGAAGACCGAGTAAATCAGACTTTCGAGAAACCGGGCTTCTTGTATAGAGCTGGCAGATTCTTTAATAGTAACCAACTGCTAACCCTATACAAAGCTCAAGTATGCTCAACAATCGAATTTCGGATCGACCTCTGGGCTGGAGCCCCACATTAATTGATAAATATACTGGATTCTGTGCAAAGGAGGCCAATCCGTCTGATCGACGATCCATTGTTAACGGTCCGATTGCCATCTTTAATTCACAGAGGCAATGTGTGTATGCTGAGTCTATTTTTCAGGTATTTTAATAGAGCCTGCTCTACGGAGCACAGGTGAAGGTGCGAGAAAGTTGACGAACACGAGCAAAAAACTCGGAACACATATAATGGGCCGCTTCTTCGAATAGTTTTTGTGTAAGATGGCTCGTACGTGGAACGTGTTAATTACATCAGATTTTTCTCTTTCATATATTCCTACAGTCCCTGCCTTAACCCGCCTCGGAACGCTGCCGATCATAAAATAAGTAATAAAAAATCAACCAAAAAATAGGTAGCGCCGGCACATATACGCAATTTTGAAAGACCGCCTCTTTGTTTGGCCGCCCGTGTGTGCCGCGCATATTGCACGTAAGAATGCGACGTCTCTGACTACTGTTAGTTTCTGTTCTAGGGCAGATATCAAACACATTAATTGTGTGTTTCCTGACCCACTTCTCTGAAAATTCCTTGATATTGTAACCTTTTCCAGATCCTTGATATTGTCCCAGTTCTAAGCAAACTACTTGGTATTGTATCCTGTCCCAGTTCTAAACAAATGCTTGATATTGTATCCTGCCTTGAATTTCCGGGAACAACAAAGCCGGTCGTGTTAATATTGCTCGTATATTATTTTCCCTTGTTAAATATTTTTAGACAATTTAATATTTTGTTCCAACTGCGCGCTTACGTTACAGTGTAAGTTTCTTATTGACCTAAGAAGTAATTTTTCGCTATTTAAGTTTACTTTGCTTATAGAATATGAAATTTGAATAAACACTGTTAAATAATAAAAAAACTTCTTAAAATACTACCCGGTTTCGCCGAGTTTAAAAACGTATTTTTCTTGTTGTACCATTGAAAATAACATAAATTTCTTATAATAATTGATTGAAACGATCACATAAACTCGTTCACTTAAATTTTCAGACAAAAAATACTGTGCAAATTTCTTGATGCAGAGCTCACTCATAATTAGTTTTTCTGTTTCAGAAAAGAGATTTTAAGCTTTAAGCACTTTGAAAAATGTGCCCATAAAATGAAGAAAGTCATTGTAAGCATTTAATTTTGAAAATAATAATATGATATGTCTAAACTAAAAACTTACCTTTTTAAGCTGTCGTACCCTTAAATTAAATATACCAATCCTAAGAAAAAGTCCAGTTATATTCAATTAAGTCCTAAATTCTGTATCTAAATTTCGCCAATAAACAATTGGATAATGTTAATTTAAGTGTTAATCTCAAGTGACCTACCAGGTAAGTATTGTACTGTATATTTTCTCCACAAATAGTTAAGTAATAACATAGATCACTGTAGAAGTGTATTATAAGTTTGTACAGCGCCCTGGAGGTGTTTTTGCACAAAACGGCGCTAAACAAGTCATACAATATTATTATTATTATTATTATGATATATTATTTTATAAATCTAACTACACTGACACTTAACAATGTCCCAGATATCTGAACCTTAATCAAAGCAATGTCAGTTTGTGGTGTCCATTTTCAGTAAATTCCACTTAATCCATCTTTGTATAACGTCCTGATTGTCATATTTAAGGGCCATTAAATTATGGCCTTAATCGCCACTTTGTAACTTTTAAAACAGGCGATACCTCTTTCAAATTAAAGGTTCCGTCCACACGAAGCCCGTATAATGCTCTGAGCTGATCTGAGATGGGAAGATTATATTTACGCTTTGTTTTGTCCTTTTGCGAGTTTGGAGCAGTTCAGTGCGTTGCGTGGGCTTGGTGTGGATAGAACCATTGATTGATATGTAAATTATATAGGTTAGTTATAAAAATGTACAAGGTTTCCAGTAAACGAAATTCGTAAAAAATATTTAAAATACTGAAATGTTTGTAAGAGGAGCGATTTTAAAACCACTGAAGGCATGCATAGTCGAAAGTTTAACCTAATTGTCAGTTCGCATTTCATTTGCTGATTTATTAAAATCCTGCAAATAACGTGATGGTAAACCATTTCCTAGCAAACTATTAGTACCTACTTTCAGAAAATATCGGAACACGTGTTCATGCAGTTGCGTTTATCCTAATAAACATAATGACATAATGTGAAAATAATCGAATTTTTACGAACACGTAGGTATTTCGAGTATTTCGACATCCCCATAACACAATCGCGTTTTACTGATAGTTTGTTAGGAAACCTGTCAATTCATTCGTTAAAGGCCTGCAGTCCCCTTATAATAAGTTGACCAGATTTTAAATACTTTAACAATATTTTATATCTGTAAGTTTTCTCCGTGTTAAAAGATAATTAATAGATGACAGTTTAAGAATCTTATTCTCTGGAAACTTTACACATTTTTCTAACTATACAAACAGGATTGACAGAAAAATCGTTTGTAGTTTTTTTTGTATTATAAGTTTACATATTTTTAGTTTTTGAGTGCTGGCCTTCAAGCCCCCAAGTACCCAATTTCTACCGCTTTACAACAAGTTTCTCGTTAACTCTCCAAGTTCTAAAAAAATATATGTTACTTTTGAAGATAAGATCTATATATTTTTTTACCAAAACGTTAATTATATGAAATTCCCACGATAGAAAAAAATCGCAAAGTAAGGTCCGAAAATTATTAAAATCACGTTTTGTCCTGTCATTTAATATGCTATAGGCATGAAAAATTCACAGTGCATCTTTAAATGCAACTAAAGCATTTGTCGAGAGATTTTTGATATATTTAAAAAATATTTATTTTCGCTTATTTATTATCGTTTTTTTATTACATATATTTTTTTTAATTTACATATCTCTTTCAAAGCATCTTTGAACGCTTAATACGGGGCCTTAACAAAAATATGAAGTAGAAAATAGTATAATTATGAGTACTTTCAACTCCCCGTATAGTACTATTTATAGGAGTACTGCTGATAGCTCTGTCCCCCTCCCTATTTTTCAGAATCAAAAGAACAATGGACCGCCAATGACAGGATCATATGTTGACAAAGCTTTGTATTTTAACTTCCCTTTTAAAGGTCGATTGATGAACATAGCCCAAACAGGATATTATAGGACCCAAATGTCGATCCATGAGATAACTGAAAAATTGAATCTTCAACAACATGCACACAAAATAGGCCGATTGACATTGCAAATGTTTGCCGAGCCATCGGAAAGGAGGAAGTTTAGCTTTTAAAATGAATTTCCGGTATAACGTTCACATATTGAACAGCGCACAGCGGCTTGGAACGTTACTGTCACCTTTACCTACTATACCTATATTATATCTGTGACTTCCATTCATTCTAGGTTACACTTTCAATTTTTTTAAATATTGTTTATTGTTTCTTTACATTGTATTTTTTTATACGTTAGAATTTTTAACCTCACTAGGACAAGCCTGTGTTGACGTTAATAACCATGATATGCGGTGATATTTGATTGCAAAAAAATAATAATAAATTATTGTTTTAAAAAGAGAGAAAAAAAGATTTAAATTATAAAAGGAAAAGGATGAAAATATTATAACCGCTGAGTCAAAATCAAAATCGAAATGATAAATAGATTCTACTGATAAATTTTATTATTTCGTATCGACACAATTATAAAGTATTATCATACATGCTTTATAATTATGTCGTAATTATAAAGACATAATTTTTACGTCTTTATATTACGAAAAAAATATAAATGTGTGTCTAAATGCTTAAAAGGTTTTTTATTTTCGAAGTATGTATGTAACTGAAATATCGGAACAAATTTAATTCACGAAAACAAAAAATTATGTCCATTTTTGAATTGCCGCCAAAACATGTTTGTTTTTATTCGTGGATACGGCGCGTTAACGTCACGCGAATCAACGTGAATCCTTAATGACAGCCGTGGCGGTTTCTACGTCATAATGACGTTGTAGCCAGTTGGAATTGTTTCGGAATGTGCGATTTTTAAGATCAATAATTATGAATGTAAATATTAAAATTATACATTTTTGTACAATTTTCAGAATCAGAAAAATAAACATTAAATCTTCCACACATTTTTATTCATAGAAACATATAAAAAATATAAAATTATAGTGCATTCAGATTTCAGACAGAGCATATGTGTTATTCTTGAGAATCGAATTTTAGAATTTAAAATAAATTATTTTTGCTTAGAGCGCGTCTCTTTCACGTAGTTTTATTTTAAATATGGATTATAGGCCACAATGCTTAAGCAAATAGAAAAAATATTTTTTTAATCCAAAGTTTTAGCAAATTTCTAGTAAGTATGGAAATGTACCTACTATTGTATTTACTTGTGGCTACTTTGATACGTACTAACAAATTTCAAAATTTTAAAAATACACCCTTTTGTACAATTATTTAACGTACAGTGTACAGTGTAAAAAAAATATTACTCTAGAATATGATGTAGAATCATAATATCTAAATGATGGATATGCTAATTTTTTTTAAACACTGCATAAAATAATATGCAAAATATGCACCTGGACCAGAGTATCTTTTTTTTCATGTTATTATTTTTTTTTTAAAAAGGAAAAATAGATACAGACATTGATAATGTCGAAACGTGTACCGGAAACTTCAACGGGACTGGATTTGGTCGATTCCGGTTGTTCGGCGTTAGAGCATTGGCTTGGTTCGTGTCTCATCTAAATATAATACATCAATGGGGCTAATCTGAATTCTCGACAAATCGGTTCAAATTTCGATTTGTCGAGAATTCAGATACTTTTCCGTTGGGTAGTTTTTTGAATTCTCTAAACAAGAACTTGAAAATGAAACTGAATTTCTAAGCAAAAGTTTTGGCGTTCATTCAAGCGGAGTTACAGACAGAGGCACAACCCAAATAGTATTTTAAATTATTAGCGAAGAACCGCGCGTCACTAATAACCTCACTAATAGATGAAGCTGCTGAAAACCATTGCAGCTAGCTCAGCGAATAACACGGTATTATTATGAAGGCAAATACTCTCGTTAATTATGTTGTTAATTGCTAATTAACTCGCTGAGCTTTAGTTTTCATTTCACGCTGAAGAGTTTTAGCTAATGGGACACTATTACGCCTTTACAAGGTTGGTTTTCGTACGGTGGCACTAACAGGTACCTACAGGGGCGCCGCGGCTTGTGTGTAATGTACGTTGTGCACACGAGCGGCTGAAATAAGGGGCGGTCTCTTGTACTCACCTTTCCGCACTGAGTTACAATTTATTCGGCCGTCCCTGTGCCTAGTAAGAACCCTTAAGGGTTACGTCATACCATGGGAGAACGAATGTCGAATGAACGGATATTAGATATAATACTAGGTTGATGTAGGTAATAAAAGTAATAAACAAAATTTAAGCTCGCTAAAATATTTTAAGAATTAAGAAAAAAAAATCAAACTGGAGATTCATTTAATAACATTGGTACGCATTTTAAACACTTACTAATAAATGTGTTTTAAATTTTACACAACTGATAAACAACCATTTACCATACATCAAAAGTGTATGCCGGATATGAAAATTTTAAAACACGCATCTTAGTAAGGCCCAATGTGAATAAGAAATAAATATGTAAAAATTGAAATTTTGATTCGGAATTAATCGAAAAAGGATAAATGAATATTAAATGTACCGGAATAATTAGATAAAAGATACATTAAAATGAATATAAGATGTTAATACATTTTAATATTAGGATAAAGAAGTTGATCGTTTAATAAAAATACTACGTAAATTATAATGACACAATAATACGTAAAAATATTTATGAGTGATTGAGAACTGCCAAGAATCGGTAAATTTGAAGAAATTTGATAAGGCTTATGTTTATCGCTGGATGCCAGAAAGCTCATTGAGAACAAATGTATATTCTCCTTCATTTTAAAAAATTTCACATATCGCTGACATTATTATTTATGTTCTCTTTATATTTTTTATTTAGATTTGCTACTTATACTTATACTTCTATCTATTGTATTCCTGACGTACTTAAACTAGCAATTTGTGATATTATTTGGAGAAAAAAAAATTAAATATTTGTCTCCGGCGACATTTTTTTACGGTTAAAAATTTATTTAAAAAAATATATCCCTAATTGTCAAATACCTATTTTTTATGTTTTGACGAAAATTTCAACAGGTTAAGTCAGGTACGTCATCTACGTTTTTTACTTTAAATAACCCAAGGAATTGCTGTAAATCACCAAGTAAGTCAGGTGTACGTCTTTTAACACCCTGTATATTATGTACTATTCATGTTATTTGTACTTCTTGCTTCTGTGAGTATACTTTATAGAATATGTGGGATCGTACTAGTAAAATTATTATTATCACAGTATTCATTTGTACACCACTTAAGTAATTTACGAATTAGCGCTAGATCTTGGAAGCTTGCGACAACTTATAAATGTACAAAATGTACACGTCTGAAGTCTGTACACAGTATATATTTTATTAGTCAGAGTGACGATAAAGTTTGAACAAAGGTCAAAGGTTATCATTTATTTCGTACGCAGGCGGATGTATTCCCGCTGCGGTCCTGGGAACCTACGATAGACATTATAGACAATGGTCGGTCTTGATATTGAGACACTATTGTAATTATTCTGGCGCATGTCGTAACAATGTTGACACCGAACGCTGTTAGTGACACGGGGATAATGCAAGACAAGACTGTTGTCGTTACTAGGAAGGTGTCAGACATCGTTAAATACAAACTAGCTCTAATTAAGATGGTAACCCTGAACAGAGGTAGTGGATCTGAAAGTTTGGGTTTAGTTTAGAAACTAGATGTAATGAGACAGTTGGCGTGTTGGGTGCACAAATGCACAGTGCGGTGAAATTCGCAACACTGTTGAAATGTATCCAGTTACACCTACAAACGTAATGAAATTGGGAAACGTGGTAAAATTTTAATTAAGTAGGTCAAACGACGGAAAAGCAGTTTCTTTTTTGCTGATGGATATATTGCCGTTAAGATCACGTTAGGTTATTTAATAACATTTAGAAGGGAAGATAGTTTTTTTGTCGTTAAAATAATGGAACAGAAAGTATTGTGGAATGTATTTACATATTAGGTACCTACACAATTTTTAAATTATTACTCTTATCCAAAAATCAACTGAAAAACACTTCGACGTGATGCAAGGCGATCCGCCTCGTTGTGTAACATTTGGAATCGGACAACATCACGCACTAGCAGACAGCGATGTAGTTGAAATTCCATCTTAAAAAAAGTATGTTTTATTTTATTTTGTGAACCCCTACAGCGTTTTAGGGTCATATATGACCGGGCGTCCATATTTTACAAAAGTATTTTTATCTTTTTATCAATTATGCGAAAGTACGTAATTTTTTGACGTAAGAAAGAAATATAATAATTCTTTCCAGTTTGCCTCAAATATTTATGGATGCACTAATGAAATCCTTAAAATAGCCAAAACGAATAATTTACTTCCTCAAATTATGCAAATTCACTTTGTGGCACCATTTTATTAATGAAATAAATTAAAAGACTTTGTTTTTACCACGATCTCTTTATTTTTTAAAAATCGACATGTTTTGAGAACGATGTTCTCTTAATCACGACATAAATTGTACTAAAACTAATTATCAACTATATTAAGGAGAATGAACTAATGAAAGTAAGGGGGGGGGGGGAGAGAGGTGGAAAGGGCAGGAGCTTAGAAGATCAAAGACAAAAAATTACAATGGAAATATGTTTAAGAAAGGGTTATTCAAAAAAATAATTTGATTATTAATAATATTTAAATTTCTATTGGCATTTTTCTTAATTTCTAAAAGATCTAAGTGAAACCTGTATTTATATCAAATGAATGGTTAAATTCTATTAGATGGTGAGCAAATTCCGAATAATTATTGCGCTTTAGATATTTCAAATGTTCCTTAAGCTTTACCTATATAAAAATGGTTACAATAATTACAATTCAATTAGTAAACTCCGGATTTTTTCGTTTTTTGGTCTTTGTCCTTGTTATTTAAAATATAATTTTTCAATTTATTATTTGTATAGAAAGCTGGCTGTATTGTATTAGGGATTTTTTTCGTTATTAAATTGGAGGTTTGATGATTTATAAACAATATTTTTCTCCATTGTTTTTTAATATTATCACTAAGCAATGGGTAAATGTAGGACAAATTATTTTTTTTTCTTAATTTTTTTGTTTAGTATGTTGTCTATTAATTTGGAGTAAATTTAATAAAACCATTATTAGATGCAATTAATTTAATGGTGGTAAGTTCAGCTTTGAAATTATTTAGGGATAACGGGATATTATTTAATCTATTGATCAAATAATGGAAAGCTACGAGTTTTTTTGAAAATGGATGGTTAGGTAGAAATGTATTATAAATTTGTACAGCGCCCTTGAGGTGATTTTGCACAAAAACGGCGCAATACATTCAGTTATTTGTTTGTGGTTGTCCAAAATATTTGAGACATATTTATGTCGGGTCTGACGAGATCACTGAAATAGCAATAGAACGAGGTAAAAAAATAATACAATTAGTGAGGTGGTTTATTGGTAAGGATTGCAACACAAACAACAAAAACAAATGGAGCTACGACCAAACAGTAGATACTATCAAAGCTGGGGAGCCAATGAAAGTTATTCGAATGGTTCGTAGGTGGAATTAAAGGCGGGGTGCCGCTATGCAGATGCGTTTGCAGTATGATGGGTGAACGATGTTGGCGACACTTTTTTCGATCGGTTTCAAAATGTTCATGGTTCATCTTTCTTATTTATTTTCTGTGAAATGTAATGAATAATTTTTGTAAGATTTATTAAATCTAATTAAACCCCCCGTCAAAATGGCCCTCTTAGAATAAAATGTAAACGGCTTTTTGACACGCATGTATCCTCGAGATTAATTTCGATCGTGAAGGGAAATTTTCGCTACTCGTATATTTGGTAGCTATAACCGGAACCCATTAATTTCCTGGCTTAAATCACAGCGAAAAAAGGGTTGAACGGACTCATAAACAAACGAAGTTATATTTCGTGAAAGTTATATTATGTTTATCATTGACAAAGGATGAACTAGATTAGATCTCCTTCTTTAAATAAAATTGGATCTTTCGATTTAACACTGTGAACTATTAGATATTTTGAAACATCTTTTTAGTTTGAATATCTAAATGGGTATAACACGTTTCACAAGAAGGGAACATTTTATCTTCTTTCAAGATGAATAAATAAAACTTTTTTTAAATTATGCTTATAGGTTTTTTACAGAAAAATAATTATAATCAGAGTACGTGGATCAAAGACCGTATAAATCTTTGAAAGTAATTTTTAGTGTTCGGGTTTTTAGATTTTTCTGAGGCTACCTTTACCAATTGAATGATAAGTTAAGTTATAATGATAATATATCGATTACATAACTGTTTACGATTTACCTGAAAAAAAAACCAACTTTATGTTTTCTTCCGAAACTAACAGATTAAAGTCACGTGGGGTAACCTTGCACAGTAGGAAAGTGTACGCGACGATGTTCGCGACAAATTTGTGCACGTTTCACCAACACTTATTCCTCAATTCTTTAGTGCTTTAGGTCACCTTGAATTTGGTCGAGTGTACAGTGAGCTCTACGTCGAATAGAAAAAATGACAGGTAAATTATTCTTTTATAACGGTTTTCTTATTTGTTTCATTTTGCTAGCGATGGGTGCAAACAGGCATTACTCATTGAGATAATCGTTAATTTTTTTTAAAGGTGATTTTCTTTTTGTGTGCTGAGATACGTGTGCGGGGGGAAGCATGCGCAGTTTCGTATGTGCGTACCTTTACCCCCATAAATAAAAATGATTAAAAAAATATGCGTTTATCTCACATTAAATTCCCACAGTAAAATATTTCACGATTAGAAATCATTTGGATAGGATGTTTTACATCTTCTTCTTCTTTCGCATGGCGAATAGGTTATTTTACATCAAATAGCAGATTTAAAGTAGAGTGCGAACACTCACAATACGGTATGCATATACTTACCCGGCAGTGGGACAAGTGTACGCAATTGATGAACGTGTGAACTTTTTGATTTATGAACCATATGTGGTTTTTGTGTTTGTTTGAGATTAATAATAAATAATAAGGAAAACAAAAAATTGAAGTAATCATCCAAAGCTCTTTTTTATTAAAAAATCTCGACGTAAATTGTATGGTTACTCCACGTGACTCTAATTGATCACTTTACCGATTTTCAGATATATTTCATCAGCTATTTTTACTTATTCACCTGTCCATTATTTCTAATAGTTATTGTTGTACATGTAATTATTAAAGTGTTTTGTTAGTTACTCTTGGTAAGAATCAGATAACTGTGAATAAATTTGTTAAATCGGCACTCCATAATTATGGATAGGATTGTACAAGTGCATATACAGGAAAGGCTTTTATATTGGTAAAATTGAAACCTAGTAATAGCCGTTTTTCACGATGCTGTTTTTCTTCCAGATTCGGGATGAAAAAAGGGACATGTTTATGGTATTGATTTTCATACATCTTAGGATGGCGGACATAAATCTGTTCCATCATCTGTCATTGTTTTATGAAAATAATAAACACAAAAGCAAAGACTTTTCGATCGGTATGAAAAAAAAATCTTCTAAAACGCCCGTTAAAATGCTTCCATACCACCGTAGAGGCCGATTAGAAGTATGTGTGTACCCGAAGTAAGGTAAATTTTCCATAGCAATTGGTGAAATTAATTGAATTTCGTTAAAATATTTTTTTTATCGATACCTACCTACTCAATTTAATTGGCCTAAGAGACTTGAAGGTGAAAGGTCTTTTACAGTGTCCGTCACGGGGATTGGCATTGTTTTCAAGTGTTTGTAAGATGTAAAAAAAGATTTTTATTTATGACAAAACATAGCGTAAGTTGGGGATTATTTGTTGGCAGTTTATGTTTTGAAGATCAGGTCGCTGTGGCTCAGATGTTGGCGTTTTAAAATTATGCATGATCGTAGACGGTTCTGAAAAGTTAATTCAGTAGTGTCATTTAACCCTGGATTGAGATATTGAGATCTTCAAGGGATACTCGGGACTTGAGATAACCACACAAAAGAAGTCGCATAAGCTTAGATAGGTGAGCGAGAAGATCAGTGAATATTAGCATATTTGGAGATTAGGCTGCCTAGAAACAGATCACATAATACAGCCATTGAATTACGAGCTGTGTGTGCATTTACACCAGTAAGTTTTAATTTTTTTTTGATTTTCACAAATATCGGTAGATTTTTGCCGAAATCGGTAGATCTACCAAAATTTCGATAGGAATGTCATCACTGTGCTCTAGGCTCCACGACAACTAAACTTCCCACGATAACATACAAATAAGGCCACCCCCCATTCTCTGAGGCCAACCACTCAGCCGTACTAGCCAATTAAAAAACGTGTGGTTTCGGTAAACTTCCAGCAAAATTCCGTTTAGTATTCTAAATGTTTCGCTAACTTCCGATAGGTTTATTGCCGCTTAGGCCAACCTGCTGTTTTCTAAATCGATGTATTTGGCATTTTGATTTGTAAGCGTGCAATGGCACGAACAATCCAACCGTTGATTTACAGCTATGGGGTACCCGACCCCTTTTTACGAAGTGCGTTTAATTTAACGTGAATGGCACTATGCGATACTAACGCGGCGTGACAAGAATAATGTACGTGAGCCACCCGGTGGAAATCTCTCATAAGTTGAGAATAATATCTCTCATAAGCTGAAAAGTGATAAATGACGCGTATTATTTCAATTTGAGTTACGTGTTTACCGTTTTTTACAAATGTTTTAAACTTCGAACTCACAATAAGGCACAGTAAAGTAAAGCTCAATTTTTTTATAATTATGACACAAATTTATTGTTGAGATTATTTGAAACATTAGTTGTCCAAAACATCTTAGGACGGGTTGTTTCGGAGAATTTGAACAATTCTTCAAATTTCAAAGTTAATTTGAAAGTTCTGTGAAAGATTTTTTCAAGTTCTGTTACTATTTCAGTTTTGTCAAGCAGCTAGCCTATAATTATATAATGACAGAACTTGAATGGGACTTTCCAGAAACGAGAAAATGAACATAGAAATTTTAAGAATTGGTAAAATTCTCAGAAAGAACAAGTCCTTAGTTTGTTCACTAAATGATTAAAAATGAGTAACTCTTATGATCAAACAGAAAAAACAGATAGTTGAACTTTAACCTTTGAGATTTGAGATTAGAACTTTGAGCTTTGAACTTAGAACTTTGACCGATGAACTCTAAGTTTTGTAATTTTAACCTTAAAATTTTGAGCTCTAAGCTTTGAATTTTAAACTGTGTTCTTTAAACATTGAGCTTCAAGCTTAAAGATTTCTGTTTTAAGTTATGAGTTTAAACCATTTCAAGCCGTACGTGGGTATATTTGAAAATAAATAGGTTCAGAATTCAAAAGAATTAGCATTACTGGCCTTGTGCGCAATTTTACAGAATCAAATGTTTAAATTTTTAATTTAAAGGTTTGAGCTTTGTGTTTTTAAGCTTAGTGCATTAGTGTTAAGTGTTGTGCATTGGGCTTTGAGGTTTTGCGCTTTGCGCTTTGAACTCACGAACTTTCGTGTAAAGATGGGGAGGATGGAGATGGGACATTAGGAATGGAACAACAGGTAAAACGTCTGTTCATTCGTCTAAAGAGTCCATATTTATTAAAAAAACAATAAACTTAAAGTCCCCATATTTTTAATAATAATTTATATTTAACGGAAATTGATTCAGGGGAGGAAATACTTATATTGTGTTTGTACAAGGTTTTCCAATAAGAGGTGTTATTTTGATATTCAATCGTAAAAGATCAATGGTTTAGTTGCTTTTGTGGCACGTAGTGCCGTTTTGTTGAAAGTAAACGTTGTCCAGATCAATACCATCCAATTCCGGCCATAAAAAATCATTAATCATCTCTCGATAGCGCAATCCATTCACCGTAACTGTTGCTCCAGCCTCATTTTTGAAAAAGTAAAGTCCAATGACTCCGCCGGACCATAAACCGCACCAAACAGTCACACGTTGAGGATAGAGAGGCTTTTCAAAAATAACTCTTGGGTTTTCCGAGTCCCAGATGCGACAATTTTGCTTGTTGATAAAGCCACCGAGGTGGAAATGGGCCTCATCACTCAAGATGATTTGCATTTGATTCACTCAAGTGAATTTTAATAATTTCAATGCGTTGTTGAAGAGTGTATCGTTCCATTTTTATTAATGACGTAGTTTTTACTTGTCAAATGTCAAAACATTACAGCTTCAAAAGTAACATCTACCGAAATAGCGGGCTATTCAAAATAACACCTCTTATTGGAAATCCCTTTATAATAACTTTTATATTTTATTAACAAAGTTAACATTCGAAACAAGTAATATTTTATATTGATACGAGCAAGGAAATAAAAAAATAGTGCAATTTCTGGTAAATAAAATACAGGATTCAATATTGTATCAAATAAAAAAACAACGGTGGTTTATGTTTTCCGTGTTCATTGCCATAATAATTAATATTTGGAAGAATGATTTTCGTAATGAGCACAGGCATTTCAAAAACCCAACGGAAATCGGAAATCCCTGATACTTAAGGCTTTTATAAATGCGTTATCGCTCGATAGGTTTAAAGTAAGTGAAATTTAAATGCGTTATCGTTCGATTGGTTAAAAGTAAGTGAAATTTAAATGCGTTATCGTTCGATTTGTTAAAAGAAAGTGAAATTAAATGCGTTATCACTCAATTGGTTAAAAGTAAGTGAAATTTGAATTCAGAATGATGTTTGTAAGATTATTTTTACTACTTTTGCCACAAATCTTCTTATAAATATAATGTAAATAGTAATGGAGGGTAAAATATAAAAAAAACACTTTTAATCTGATTTTGTATCTGTTTCTGTATCGGTTTGTACATAATAAGTTTGTTTTTCTGAATCTGTTTGTAAATAATAAAATTAGATAGAGCCCGGGAAAACGGCGCTGTATAAATAATACAATTATTATTATTATTAAAATGTAATTAACAGAAATGTAAAGAAAGGTTTTAAGGTGAGCGAGAGAGTAACGTCGGAGCCCAGTCGATGAAGAAATGCCGAGAGTTGCGAGCTCGTGACCACGATGCGAGTGTTGACAGTGTTGAGATAATAATCAAATTATAATGCTTTTTATTTCGGGACATTTAGTACTGTTGTGCTACCTCCTTCTTAAGCCAACATTTTTGACATCATTACGATGTCCATCATCAGGACAGATGTATAAACACGGCATAAAACCACAAAATAAATCACTAAAATACTTTTGGCCCTGAAAATCTCAAATAATATCAGTTATTTATTTATTTATTTATTTATTCTGGGTTTTATAGATGATCACACTTACGTGAGAACAGTCCACTTATAAAAACTCAGTTATTGTACAATTACAAAAATCTACAATTAAATAAAGATACAAAAAATTAAATACAGATACATACAATTAAATACAGATACATACAATTAGAAAACAAAAACATAAAAAAATAAAAATAAAATACACAATCATATATAAGCTCGCTCAAGTAACACATTACATTATACATTATTACAAGTGATAAGAGGCATAAGAAATACGAGAGGTATGCATAGAGAGAAAATTGACACAATGAATTAGCTAATATTTTTTAATAGCGCCAGAACTTTTTTTCTGAATCCGTACAAATTATCGACGAAAATATCTATTTCAGCACACTCTATCTTGTTATATAGTCGACACATCTGGGTCAGAGGGCTAAAGTAGGCGATATTATTTATAAATGTATTCAGGTGAAAAAAATTATGGCGTCTTAAACAATGCGAATTGGGGACATTTATTTTAGTATTGCTGAGACATAATGTAGTATCAAGTTGACCGTGAATAATTTTATGTAAACATATGAGATCAGTCAATTGCCTTCTAGTTTTAAGTGTATCAATCTTGAAGTAATCACGACGTACGTCATATGATCTTAGATGGTCATGTAATCCACATTTGAAGGATAACATTCTTAGCATTTTTTTTTGAATGGATTCTACAATATTTTCATATTTGCAGTAATGTGGATTCCAAATAGAGCTTCCGTATTCAAGTTTACTTCTAATTAATGCATTGTAAAGAGTTAGAATTGATTGAGGATCTTGGAAAGGTTTACATATTCTATGAATAAATCCCATCATTTTTAATGATTTGCACTTAATGTCGTTGATATAATAATTATTTAATGTTGATACAATAATTATTTACTGTGGGTACTCGCTAGAATATCTTTTGAAATATTTATTATTAATAAATCAATGCACGGAACTCGTTAATTTGTCTAGTATTCCACCTCACCGATTCCACTAATTAATATATGTTTTATCGTACGTCAAATCATTTTAAATGAGTAGTTTCCATACTTCCACACAATTGATAATTAATGTTTATTTCATTGGGCAATTGAAACAAATAATAACCAAGTCTAGTCAGAGGTTCAAACAATATTATAATGCCGCTTCAGCAAACACGAATCGGTATTTAACAAAGTTAATTAATTAATTTAAAAACATTCCGACTGTGATGTAAATAATGGTTCCATTACAGTTGATCCCCCGACATTTGGCCCGCCGACAGTTGATCCCCCGGACAGTTGATCGTTTTTATATTTTATTGTTTTGATTGTTGTAGTTTTTAAATTGAAAAAAAACAGTTTTTAAACGAGTTCGTGCATGATTCTATAATATTTACACTTTTTAGTCAAACGTGGAAAATTTAATAACGTTGTAACAGAACTGACCACCAAACTTAAGACCTTGGCATTAGCTGCATTAAGTGTATTCTTAAATTATAGAAATAGTCTATTTTATAATATTATAATTATGAGTAAGAAAAAGTAGTAAAAAGTATATTTTTACATTACAATTTCCACACTCAAGTGTGACTCCACAAATGGTGCTGGCTAGCGCATGGTTGTAAGATTTACAATACTATTGGCGTCCGCGATTAAGAAAAAAGGATCAGAGATTTTCCACAGACGAGTTGGGTCAACAACCTAAATAGAACTGACGGGTTAGGAGGGATAATTTATTTTTAGTCAAGTCAATCATGCCATCGCACCGTGTACAATTTTTGAATTTCTCAAAAGTTTTGAAAATCAAAAGTTGAACTCACCTCAAAGTTTTCAAAAAGTTGGTACTGTTGATGAATCAAGTCTTGCGATCGATTCCTGTAAAAAATAAATTAAAATATTAGTTACATAATTATATTAACAAGAATAGCATTTAAATGGCTTGATAGAATAAAAGGCAGACGTGAAGGTTAATAAAGGGGGGCTGTAATGATGTGGATTTGCACAAAATATGGAAAGAGAAAAGCTTATCAAATATTATGGACTGGGCCAGTCCATTACATTATTAGAAATCTCTCGTAATTTCAGCTCACAAAAAAAATTAAATTCCACCCTATATTTAAAAAAAATCTTTTAGTATTTACTTTGACTGTGTTTAACATTCATTAATGTAATATTTTCCCCTCGGGTATAGACAAAACATATCATGTTATCTAATATGCCCGCTTGATACAACTTCAAATGGATACGCCGTTTTTGAACGTATCCCAAAATGAGATACTGTTTTTGAAAGCAGATGAAAGACAATTACACATTTAAATATTGCGAACGGATATGCACATTTTTTTGACGCAAATGTATATTTAAAAAAAAAAATTATTTTATTAATTTTTTAGGGCGAGTTGTTTCGGAAAAGCTGAACAATTATTCAGATTCCCGAGTTCTATTCAAATGTAAGAAAATCTTCACGTCGATTTTATTCAAATACAAATTGGGTTGTTTCAACTCCGAAAAAGCTTCCGTTATATTTGAATAATCCGTTCCAGTGTTCCCCGCCGAATCGGGCAATTATTGCAGAGAATAATTTTTTTGCGAGACAGGAATTATTTTTACGCTGGCAAGACCTCGTATTTTTATCAATCTGTCAAAACTTTTTCCCTCCGTCGCGTTGTTGGACTGCCTGTCAGGCTTTGTGATTGTTTTGTCTCAATTGTTGAAAACTTAAAATGGATCCAAACTTACTGTAAGTATTGTAAATTATACCCTTTTTCCATAATAAATATGAACTTTATGAATAAATAATACACATGTTTGTAACCGTATAGTTACGTGAGTAAGCATTTTGTTTTCCTAAATCCCAATGTAAAGCTTGATAATATTATGTAGAGTTTCGTCTTCTAAACAACATAAACGATCATAATGAAAACATTTGCGATACCTCTATATAATTATCGCTTGTAATATTACCCGGTGTTTCTGTGGAATGAGACAGGTGGAACTCTCTAAAAGCATCGCGTTTTATCCCTTCTGGATTGTTCCGCAATAGAATGAATTATGGCGGCAATTTTTTTGTTTATTTTTATATATTATGTTGCATTCCGCCACACTTTAATAATGTGTTACCGAGGAATATTATAAATAACGTTAAAAAAATATCCGTAAGAAACGTGAAGATGGATTTGTGTATTTTGACATTTCGTGATATTTCAAGTGCATATTTAATTTTATATCAGCAATTCCTTGTACGATCTTGTTACTTATAAATATGAAATGTGTTTTCAGGAAACAATGCAATGTTGGTGAGGAAGTATAGCCATATTCTCACCAATAAAAAGACCGACGCAGTCATCTTCAAACAACGAGAGGCGACATGGCTTACTCTTGTATCCGATTTCAATGGCGATGGATTCTGTCAAACAGCTCCGAGCTCGGTTTGAAAATATGAAGCGTCGGGCAAGGCAGGTTGGAATATATTTCTTAATTGGTATTAATCTTAACGCCATAATGCTGTTAAATGAACTGTTATATTTAGTAATTGGTTGCCCTGATGCTTTGTTTAATTCATGCAGGTATATATGTTTATTAATTGACTTTTAATAATGCTTCAAGGACGGTAGCAGAGAAATTCAGGAGAGGACTGGCGATTGACGGACTCCCTAGCGTGTTTGACGATGACATCAGCACTTTGGTGCTGCAGGAGCTAGCTGGTGGTGGAAGAAGGTGGGAGTTTGGTTAGCGCCACAGCTGAGGTTTATTATGGTGTTGACAGCAGTTTACTGACTACTACTACAATGTTTCCTAGTTTTATATTAGTTCTTCATTTAAGATAATCTGGTTAATTAATGCATTTTCACATTATTTTAAGCTTCCAACTCCTACCCCTTTGACAGCAGCTCCACAGAACCAACGATCTAAAAACCTATTTCCTCTCCTTTTAAATGTAAGCGAATTTGTCGAATGATTTTAAATAAGATGTTGTAGTGTAAAGCAATTATTTTACATTATCGTTGCATTATTTAAGAAATTAATCTGATTAATTAATGTATTCTTATGTTGTTAATGCATCCAAATCCAACCGTTTTGATAGCAGCGCCCCAGAAACCTCAATCCTAAGAGCAATTTCATCTCCTTTAAATGTAAACGAATTTGTTGACTGACTTAATACAAGTTTTCAAACAAACTATTAGTAGATTTTAGTACAAAATATTTGTATTTCACTATCGTTGCTTTATTTAAGATAATAATCTGATTAGTTAATGTATTCTCATGTTGTTGAAGCATCCAAATCCAACCCTTTTGACAGAAGCGCCCCCTATTATTATTATACATACCGATTTCCGGTTTAAAAAAAAATTGGATTATTGAGACAAGAACGAGTAATATCGGAGTCATGCTAAAACTAAACTGAGATGAAAGCAGTTTATTCCCCTCTGTTCACTATCTACTGGGTGAATTCTTTAATGTACTAATATTAATTTTAATAATTTTTCTCTTTTTTATGTACACAATTCTTATGAAGTATTTTCTGGCTTCACAATTACCTACATTATATTACATGATAATACTAACAAATGTACATTGTGTACTTACGACGGGGTACTCCAGTAAGACCGCATTTTTCTTTTCTTTCCTTTTAAAACTGTAAATTTAAAAAAATGCATTTTATGCAATATTATGCACGGCATGTCCAGGTTTTTATATTATGCATATTTTTAATGCTGTGTGACCTTTACTTTATGGGCCGTATAATCTTTTGTGTTCTTTCTAATGTTTTTCAATTATTGTCAATTATTGTTAGAATAAGATGAATGAATGCATTCGCACACAATTAACTAGTCCATTATACATATTATGTTCTTAAATGTTTCTTTCCCATTGTATAAGTATGTATTTTTGTTGTAAATTATTCTTTCTTCCGAGAGAGTATTCTGGTATAATTTTACTTTTTTCAGGGCATTAATAAAAAATAAATAATCACAATCGCTAATCAAGTCGCTACAGCGACCTTCATGTGATTTACTATGTAATACATTTCTAGAATGATCTATGTTATTACTAACTATATATGGAGATAATATACAGTACCATAGTTACCTGGTAGATAAGTATGCTACTGTAGACGGTATGGTACGGTACACTTAAGATTAATACTTAATTAACTAATTGTTAATACAGGATTTAGAACATAATTGGAAAATACCATAAATATTATTTTATACCTTTATTTTCTTATTTTTAACTGAATTTATATTAACAAATTATTATAATCAATAAATATTAGTCTGAAACACCCATACATATTTAAAAATAAATAAACTCTGAGAAAAAATAAATGCCGCTGATGGAAATTGAAGCCGCAACCTTCCGATTTATTCATTTTTTTTCTATTTGTCCATTTATCTTTTTTTTTTTCAATTTCTACAGTGTAGGTAGGTGCCTTACTTATTTTCTCTTTTATTTTAATTTGTTATATTATTTTGATATATTTTGTTACTCACTTATGTAAAATACAAATAAAAGAATATACTACATCTTGGTACTCTATTTATTTTATGAAATTAGGTAGGAGTATGCAGTTACACTTAAGTTATTCACATTCAATAACGATCCAATGCATATTACATAATATATGTATATGTGAGATAGTTGTTCAAAACATTTCTAATAGTATGTATTCTCTATTATTAAACAAAGTAATTTACTAAGTTTATAAACATTAAAGTATAAAATAAATAGAAGATTTATCGTTACATTAATTATTTTGTACATGTTAACTATCTATCTCTGAATATATGTAAATGGTCGTTTGTTGAAAATCTCTGAAAATTCTTCATTGATTGCTTTGAAATTTAGACACAATGTTGCATTCAAATATGCGTGTGTTTTTATATACCTACATTATTTAGATGACACCTGTTACAGGTAAAACAGACTGAGCCACAGCAACACGTGGCGGGGTACAGCTATTTTTTAATAAAGACATTATTGTTTTGAAATTCAAAAGACTTTTATTATCTTCGCTCATGTACCAAGAGATTGTACACATGTGTTCGAGTCTCCAGGCGGAAGATGTTACAGAAAGTGTTGCCCCATGGGTTGGTAAAGAATCAATATAAACCGAGTTCTGCACAGAGAAGTAAAGTAAGAAAACAGTTTATAAGGCGGTCTACTGTGGAACCTCTCTTGCAATGCAGGGTTTTACAGCACTCGGCTTATGTGGATTCCTTACCGACACGTGAGACGACAGGCTTAATGGTACAGAAGGAGGTAAGATAGGGCTTTTTGTGCTGGGTAGTATTTTACTATTTATTAGTCCATCAATCTGGCAAAATATGAGTTAATGAGGGTTTGACGAACGTGGTCATCTCCCCTGTTAAAGATTGGTGCTTGCACCAGTACATCGTTAACCTCGTCCAAGGGGTATATGAATACAGGTGGTTGATCTTGTTACAATGATCCCTTGTACCTACATGCATTTTAATTTATGAAGAAAGGACTGGAAGCCATCTTTTAACAACTCCAAAAGTTCTTTCAACAACATTTCTGGTCCTGATCTGACTTTCTTTATATAAATGTTGTTCTCGAGAAACGGAATTCCTTAAGGGTGTTAGTAAATATGGCTTTATTCCATAACCACCATCTCCAACAATCACTTCATCTCCAAACTCACCGCATTCCAACCTTACTTTGATGCTGCTACTATTAAAAAGATGGGTATCTCCAGGCCACCTGGCTACTATGTTGGTCATAATTGGTGATATATTGGTCGACAAAAGAAACAAACTTGTAGTTTTTCAATATTTTTACCAGTTTTTTCGTCATTTTAAATCACGGAAACCAACGATATAAAAACGAATTTCGACAATATTTTATGTAGAAAAGGTATCTAAACTTCTTCCCACAAAACCTTTAACTTCATAAATTTTAATCGTTGGGTTTTCTTTGCGTTATTTGCCAAAATAGTGAGGGTCGTTATCACCAGTAATTGGCACATACGATATGTCAGATCGCAATTGTGACGTTTGCGCATGCGTCAATCTTTTTCAAAATGGCGGATCGCGTTAACCGGCCGATTTCGGGTGATCACATTTTATGAATATTTCGTTGAATTTTCTCTTGACGGACGATGAAACAACCCGATTTATGGAAAATCGAGTGGATTGACGTTGTGATGACTTTCTCACACGTGATTTTTTCCGAAACAACTCGCCCTTAGTATATTTAATTTGTTTTAAATATATTTTATTAAAATTTTTTCATATGCATTATTTATTACGTTTTACATTTTTTAGTGTATTTATTATTTTTTTAAAAATATTTTATTCATTTTAGTTTTCTATAATTTATTTTTTATGTATTATTAATTTTTTATGAGTGACAGATGCCACTGTGACACTGCTTGGCCCGCGTGGCTGTCTTTATAATATTAACTATGCTATGAATTGGGAGGACGGAAATAAATTAAATACACAGTAATTAACACAACTTTATATCTCGAGTAACATGTCATAAAGATGAAACACTGGATAACTGTTCACACTCTTTTATTAGTAATTTCTTCTCCTTCCTTCATGCCTTTTTTCATACTAGGCACAGTCGTTACATTTTTTTATTGTACGCTGTTTAGTAAAATCACTTGGTGATAACCGTAAAAGAAAACCACCTAAATATTTTCGTAAAGTGAACGAAGCTTGCGGAATTAACGCAAATTAGCTACTTCGAATATTGGATAAAAAATAACAGCTTGCTCCTTATGATAATTAAACTATGCGTAATAAACGTGAAATCTGGTATCAGGCGTCAGGAAAGCTTAAAATCTACGAACATTTTTATCATTACTAAGAATTTGTCATTTGAACAAACATAACAAACAAACTTGATATTAATTAATTTAACAAATATTCAATATTTTGTCAAATAAATCTTAAATATTTCATAGCGATTTCTAATATTTGTAAGTATGTACATCAAATACATTTACTTGACAATTTCTTAGCGAGTTATAACATTTTTATGTATTTACATCAAATACACTTGGTTGAATATTTCATAGCGAGTTATAACGTTTGTATGTATTTACATCAAATACACTTAGATAAATAGTTTCTAAGTGGAGCAGTACCAAAATGTATTTATTTAATATCAAATGTATAAATATATAATACACAACAATTAAATTTCACAGAATACATGCATAAAAAAACACTAGTAATAATATAATATAATTTAAACAAAAATAATAATCAACTGTGGCATTTGATCATAAAATGACAACAGAAAGTATAAAATTAAGTACATACAAAATTTTATTAACAAGTATGAGTAGACTAAAGTTAAATTAATAATGATTTAGAAGATATGATAGTGTAGCCTTTTTGTACCTAGCTTCTGTGCAGTTAAACAGATCCGCTACATCTGCGTACCTACTACTAACTTCAAGTAATGTAGGTATAAGCGAGTGTTTGAAATGCTCAGTCCTGGAATTGTTACATTTAAACAGGGTGTAAGAACGAGTACCTCTTGTGGGAAAATAAAATTCAATGAGGTTAATTAAATCAAGGCTGTCTACAATACCATTTAGATTTTTTAACACACATAGTAAATCGGATTTAATTCTTTGATCTGAGAGTTTTAATACATTTAAATATGAAGGTACATTAATTTTTTGAAGGTCGAGGTCAAAACAAATAATAAATGTACCTCTGATACTAATTGGTTTCACGTCTCCCAATAGCGTGTTAGGATACAGTGCTATAATAGTATTGAAATAAATATCGTTGTCAATAAACAGGAAAATCTTCTAAATGTGTTTGATAAATTTAACATTTTTTTATAGGGGTTAACTTTGATATAAAATATAAAAGTATGGGCATTGTCTTTATCCACTCACACTCATGTAATACGCTAAATGTCTATCAGCCTATAAAAACATTGTTATTAAATTTGTATGTCTATCTTGATAGCTTTGTAATGTTTATAAATTTGAATGTATCCAAATTTATAGGAATGTGCATCCTATAGTTTACTCTGTTTGTTGCATTAAGTTAATATTTCTATATGCGGTACATATTTTATTGTTATATCTCTTTTACTCTCTGATTATATCAAATATATTTTTAATTGTATCATATGTAAAAGCCCTAATTGGGTGTAAACAAATAAATAAATAAAGGTCCAAAGTTCAAAGCATCTAAGAGTCCTTTTCTTAATCTTGTTAATTTCTATTTTAAGTTCTGTCCGAATCCCGATATTAGGCTTTCTGACATTTTACAAAAGCGAAAGATAAAATTATATATGTACATACTAATTGTATTTATTATTATATACTAATGTATTCATAACGTTTTAAATCTTGATGCTGCTTGAAATTAAATTATAATTTAATTTAAGAAACAGTGAACCTTCATTTCCTAGCGCAATTCCTTAAACCACAGTCTGCGGTAACTGCTGTTCAAGCGCTCCATAGTAAACTCTCTAATCGGTTCTTTATTAAAACGAAGTTCATTAAAAACTTCACTTCATTACTTTCGTTTTAATCTATTGGGTAAATTTGTTTCAGGAAAAAATCTGTTTTTCACCGCTGTATTAAAAAAAACACATGTGCTAGAGATGGTAAGTTTTATAAGTACTAGCAGCGTATATGGTGCCGATAGAAAATCCACCAGAACCCAAAGGGATTTCGGAAAACCGTTGAGTAAAGAAGAATTTGGAAACCCGTTATTATTTTTAAGATACTTATGAAACAAGCATTGAGGTAACACGGAACATAAATATATTTTAATATAAATAATAGTTCTTTGAACAATAGACCTCGCTTCAAAAAAGTATGTTGTTAATTTAATCTTATTTAATAAATCAATACCAACATTTCCTCTAAAATCATAAGATTTGTAAGTAGATACTTAAATACCTACCTATTAAATTATATTTTACGCAACATGTTTTATTTCAAATAAGGAATTATTTGTTTACAATTCGTCAAAGAAATGTTACTATATCGATGAAAATTCTTTTTTCAAACTTTATTCGAGCATAATATTGACAATAAAATGGCAATGACAAAACCCAAATAAACACGACGATTTCAGATTTGAAAAAAGAACCTCCATCGAAACTACTAGTCAAAGTTTTTTTTTTTTTTTTTTTAATTCTTTATATTGGCTTTCACCCATTAAGAGTGATCTTGGCCATACAATACAACATTTTTCTTATTAATAAATACAACAAATTACAGGATAAAATTGATTACACAACTTGAAATAACATAACGTAACATAAATAAACCAAACATAACATAACATAACATAAACATAACATAACATAACATAAACATAACATAAACATAACATTAACATAAACATAACATTAACATAACATAACATAACATAAACATAACATAACATAACATAACATAATATAACATAACATAATATAACATAACATAACATAACATAACATAACATAACATAACATAACATAACATGAACATAACATAAACATATCATAACATAATATGAACATAACATATAATAAACATAACATGGGTGTAACATAAACATAACTTAACAAAAACAATACAGAGCTGGTAATAATAGGTAATTATAAAAATAGGAACCTGTGCACAATAGTAGTGGGCATTTTTGTTATTTAAAAGAACAGATTTTTCCAAAATTAGAAGCATTATTTTTTTAAAACAGTACTATGAAATGAATATAAACAAATACAATAAAAGAATCAAGAAAAATATACAAATGCATAAAGAATAGTGTTTTAACTCAGTCAAAATATGCAGAGTTGGGATTAGTAAAAATAGATGAAAATAAAGATGAAAATAGGAACCTGAACAAATGAATACAAATGAAAGTGAAAGAAATTTGGTTTATATTTATTATTATGGTCAGATATTCAGGCCATTTTTATAAATAAATTTTGCCAACAAATAGTAAATTTCAGTAGTGTTTAGACTAAGAAGGCAGGGTATACTGGTAGGCAATTTAATATCAAGTTTTAACAATTCATGCATGAAGTTTGGAAATTGGTCATTGATAGGACACTCAAAAAAATTATGGTTCAGAGTATCCTCTGACCCACAATCACAGTACGGCGAACTGACTATGTGGAACCTGGCAAGATGGCTAAGACAACAAGTGTGACCCAGCCGCATTCGGGTTAAGGAAGAAATATATTTTTTAGGCATGGTAGTGTACTTGTGAAACCAGGGCTTAACAGGAATAGAAGGTTGGATTAATGAGTACTGGTGACCTTTTATCAGAGAAGATTTTTTCCATTCAGAAGACCATTGGAGTTGGTACTTAGTTTTTAGAATAGGGAAATGGTCTCTAACCGGAATAGGGATATCACTTAACGGACCATGGGCAGTGGCTTCCTTAGCAATATAATCAGCCATGTCATTCCCAGTAATACCGAGGTGTCCCGGTATCCAGGCTAGGACCACTGATGCATGAACCAGTGACATGGAATGCAGTAGGTTCCTGATCGAGCAGATTAGAGAGTCGCTACTGGAATTGAGTGGGGATGCGCTTATTTTTTGTAGTGAGCTAAGCGAGTCTGAAAGGATGAGTGCGTTTTTAATATTTAATGATTTGACGAGTTGAAGAGCTTCTATGATAGCTATGCATTCAGCAGAGAAAATGGAGCATTCTTTGGGAAGTTTGTGTGGGAAACACAATTTTCTGTGAGGAACATAGACACTGGCCCCGCAATGGGAGTCCTGACTGAGTTTGGAGCCATCTGTGAAAATTTTTATGTAATTTGGCCAGTTGTTTTCAATAATTGTGTTAAATTCTGCATTATTTAATTGTGTTGAGTTTTTAATGTTTTTTTTACTTATTCCGATAAATTGATGGACCTTCGGATAGAAAGTAAGGCTTTCATAGGGGTATGAGTATAAGGGAAGAGATTCATTGAGATAGGTGTTTCTAGATAAATACAGGAAAGAGTTGTAGCAATCATAAAAAAGTGGAGGGGTATGATTTTTCCAAAAGTGATTTTTATTAACCTCATACTTTAACGATTGAAGTATAGGAATCAAGGGATGGGATGTTATTGAACATATTTTGTAAACATATTTTTCTGCCAGGCATCGCCTTCTTATATGTGAGGGAGGTTCGCAACATTCCACTTGCATTGCGTTGATTGGAGAAGATTTCATGGCTCCTAAGACAAGGCGAAGTGATTTTGACTGGATTTTATCTAATTTATGAGAATTTGACGTGGACATTGGATCAAACAGACAAGATCCGTAATCGAGATGGCTTCGGATGAGGGCATTGTATAGAAGTTTTAAAGAAGTTGGGTGGGATCCCCACCACACTCCGGCTAGAAATCTAAGAGGATTGATGTTGCTTTCACATTTTGTAACAACGTGATTTATATGAGAGTTCCAAGTAAGCTTGGAGTCCAAAAACATTCCAAGGAACTTAACTTCCTTCGAGATAGGGATCACTTCATCGCCAAATATTACCTGAATATCCGGAAGCTTTCGTCGACGAGTGAAGATGACAACTTTGCTTTTGGCAGGGGAAAGTTCAAGACCATTAATATTTAACCACGCCAAGAGTTTTCTAAGAGCGTTGTTAATTGCTGATGCTGCGATGAAAAGATTGGCGGATATTTTGTAAAACGTTAAGTCGTCAGCATATTGGAGTACGTTGCACATGAAATTAATAGATTTTTCCAGATCGTATGTGTAAATATTATACAGTATCGGGCTTAAGACAGACCCTTGCGGGAGTCCTTTGAATATTTGTCTTATGTGGGGAGAGGATTCGGATCCATCTACAAAAACAGTCCTCTCGGAGAGCAAATTGATAATGAATTGAACCAATTTAGGAGGAATACCAATCGCCAGTAACTTTTCTTTAAGAATGGGTATATTTACATTGTCGTATGCTCCACAGATGTCTAAAAATACTGCAATACAATATTCGTTTTTAGATAACGCTAATTTGACATCTGTAACAAGAGAGGAAAGGTTGTCAAGGGTACTTTTACCCTTTCTAAATCCAAACTGGGAAGGGGGAAGAATATGATTTTTCTCTACAAACCAGTCTAATCTATTCTTAATCATTCTTTCAGCTACTTTGCAAAGCGTTGAAGAGAGAGCAATCGGTCTGTAACTTGAGCCTAGACTTGGATCTTTGGTACTTTTGCAAATGGGAATGATTTTTTGAATTTTCCAGTCCGGGGGAATAATACCAGAGTCCAGGAAGATATTGATGAGAGAGAGAAAGTAGGAAAGGGAATCATCATCAGTGTGGCGGATGAATATGTTCAAGATTTCGTCATTGCCCGGAGCTGAGTCTTTTAGGTCATCCGTGGCTCTTTTTAACTCGTCTATGGAAAATGGAGCATCTAACCAAGATGAAGAATTTGGGGAGTAAGATAAAACAGGCACTTCGTCAAGATTAGGTACATAAGGGGGAGCAATTTTGTTAAGAAAGTCAGAAATCCAAATATCAGAATTGTGAGATGACTTCGGCAGGGAAAAGGAAGACCTAAACCTGCGAATCATGGACCAAACCTCCCCCGCCGGAGTAGCAGGGGATATATTAGTGCAGAAATTACGCCAGCTGTTTTTTTTTTTAAAACGAAATGTACGTTTAGCAACAGCTTGGGCATTCTTGGCTTTCAAGAAATTTTCCATTGTCATCTGTTGGCAGTATGTCTTATTGGCCGCTTTCCTCTCCTTCAGCACTCGAAGGCATTCTTCATCCCACCAGGGGGGAGGGTGAGCCTTCGTGCCTACAGGGGATGATTTGGGAATAGAATTGACTGCAGATTTTAGAATGGAATCAGACCAAGATTTGTAAGAGGAGGTGCAGTTATCTGAAGAAGGGGTAGGCAGGGAAAGGGTGTGACCCTGGACAGATTCTCTAAAATGGCACCAGTCGGCTTTTTTTGTGATAAATTTTGGCTTTCTTTTAAAGAGGTTAGTATTTAACCCTTGAGCCAGATTTATAATGATTGGATAGTGGTCACTGCCGCAGGGGTCTGATGAAGTTCTCCAGGAAATTATTGGATATATACTTGGGGAACAAAGAGTTATATCCACCGCACTAGGGCTCTGCCCAGGCAGACTTAACCTTGTTGGAGATCAGTCATTTAGAAGGCACATGTTCAAGGAGTCCATAAGGTCAATTATTTTGATTCCTGAGGGATCCGTTGATGAAGAACCCCAGAGAGGGGAGTGGGCATTGAAGTCACCCAGAATGACCAGGGGAGAAGATATTTTTCTAAACATGTGGATCCATAATGAAATGTCAAATGGGGTAGAAGGAGGAATGTAGAGGGATACAAACGTAATATTAGAGACAGTAGCTGCCACTAACTGGAAGGATGAATCTGGGGGTTTAATGGAAATAGGGGTGAAGGACAGGGAGTTTTTGATTAGAAGGGCTGCACCACCCTTCCCATCAATGCGGTCGTCCCGCAGACATTGGTAGCCACTCACCTTGAAGAGCTGAGATGGTTTAAACCAAGTCTCAGAGATGGCAGCAATAGAAATTGTGTGTAATTGTAGAAGGCGGATGAGGTCAGCCTTATTGGAGATGGCGCTTCTACTATTCCACTGAAGAATCCCTGCTGTCAGGGCAGCCATTGGAAACAAGAGAATTTAAGGAGGAGAGTAAAGAGGCAGCGTTGGACGGTAGGGAATTATTGTTATTAATTATAGAGATAAGTAACATGATGAGAGTTTGAATAATATTAGAATTGTCATTAGAAATGATGTTGTTTGAGGAATTGGGATGTGAATCAGGGATAAAGGAATTGCAGTTCAAAGAATTGGTGTTAGGAAAGACGGTATTTTGTGGAAATGGGGAGCTGATGTTACCATTTGGGAACAAGAGCTGGGAGTTATGGCCAAGATGATCATATCCGGGGGATTTAAGAGGACGAGAAGCAGATTTTGTCATTACAGTCTTCCTGTATGACGAGTTTGGAGAAGTAATGTTTTGAGATAACTGGGGTTGAGAGGCGACTTCAGCAAAAGATTTTTTAGAGGGAGCTATTATTTTAGAAGCGTGGAAGTATGATACGCTATTGGAAGCCATATAACTTTTAATGTTTTTTTGGCGTGAAAGTTCGGGGCAGGATGGATTTATGGCTGTATGAGAGCCTGAGCAGTTGATGCAGGTAGGGGGATTGGAAGGGGAGGGGCATTGCTCTGCTAAATGACTTTCTGCACATTTAAAGCAGCGAGGAGAAGAACGGCATGATTGCTTGGAATGGCCGAACCGACAACAGTTAAAACATTGAATTGTCGGGTATGAATAAATTTCCACTGGGAGAGAGTTGTGGAAAAGGTTTACATGAGAGGGAAGAGATTGGCCTTCAAATGTAAGAACTACAGTTTGGGAGGGTTTCCAAACTATAGAATCGGAAGTCTTATCTTTATAATTCAGCCGCCTAGTCTTTAAAACTTTCCCCGAAGATGCTGGGATAATAAGTTCCGTGATAAGTTCTTCCTCGGATAGGTCTGTAGGGATACCTCTCACTAGACCCATGCGGGATACATTAAATGAAGGGATGTAAGCCTTGTATTTTTTGGCAGAGAGGAAGTCAATGGAATTTATAAATTTATTGGCATTGAGTGCAGTTGTGAACTCTACACAAATGCGGAATCTTCCCTCCGATCTGATACCACCTGGGGAAATGCCAAGTGGTTTTTTTCCTATAAATTTACCAAAATCAAGGGGATGCAGTGAGTGGCCTTGTGTGTTGTTTTGCACATACACGATGAAGGGGGCTTTTGCTGAAGTCGGGTACAGTGAAGCGAGTGGAGGAGCGACAGTCTCTACAGGAACTGTAACCTGAGAAGATTCCTTTTTCGGAAGGACGCTGACTTTTCTTTTTTTGGGAGTAGAGGAATCAGTCATTATTTCAACCTCGCTAGCAATGTCATGTTCAAAATTAACAGGGTCAGGATCAGGGGGGACGGGATCTGGTGGTTTCTTCCCCATGGCAAAGGCCATTGGGGCAAAAAGGAATGTATATTAATATAAAATAACACTTACTGGACTTGGTCAGCAATAAAGGCACTCAAAGAGGACAAAAAATATAGTTTTAACCTACAAAAGGCAATAAAATTAGATTTTTTTTGTATTCGAACGGAAAAAGACAAGAGAGTTCTTCAACTGTCAAAGTTCGAAAGCTAGTCAAAGTTAGCCACCCAGTCAAAGTAGTGCTAAGTCCATCCGCTCACGGGGTAACTGAAACTGGTTGGCAATCGAGCTTCTCTCACGGCGCAACTCAAGTTCAGAATTTCACAAATGATGATCAAAACTTGTTTACCCACAGAATGAAGAAGAAAACTTCAGCCGTTATCTGTCACATCATATCAAAAGCGTTAAAATGCCTGCAGACTCAATTAATCATTTCGTAAATACACGGGAATTTTTTAACCTCCTGAACACATTTAATGTTTTTCTGCTCGGACATATCGTAATAATAATATAATCTGTCTTGCTCTTGAGTCATGTCAAAAAAACGGACATCTGTGGACAACTGGCAACTGAAAACGCGCAGGTGGAGTTGTGTTGCCGTTAAAAACTGGTTTTTGCCAATTTGCGCCTTTTGCGGACCGCCATTGAAATTCACAGTATAGCAACTTGAGTTGCCAGTTGTTTTTTTTCAGTTGCTCCGTGAGCGGATGGGCGAATTTGAAAAGATTACATTTTGAGAATTTTATTATTTTAATCATAGGAATACTTTATTTTCCTAATTACCCGTATAGAATTCATGGATATAGAAATGATTTATCATATTTCTTCTATTACAAACTTGAAAATATTGCATTTTTCAGTGCCGAACAGTAAGTTGATGTTGAATACTATAAAAATACAAATTTTGGTTTTGACTCTGTCTTTAACTCCGGTTTGATGACCATATAAGCTTTTGCTTTGAATATAAGTTTCATTTTCAAATTTCTATGTGTTTTTAAAATTCAGACCTGCGATAAATTTCTTACCTACCTGTAATATGATATTTTAAACAGATTTTTTTTTAACTGTCATTTTCAAAAATTAAACTGTTTTGTCGCGAGAATTAAAATTAAGTAAATATTTCAGTCTGTATTTGATCAGTCGGTCGGTCGGTTTTATTCAGTATATTTTATATTTCTGATCTTCCTATTATATAAACCCAGCTTTTTATTTGAGATTTAAATGTTACAATATTGTTTTGAGTTTTGAATGAGAGTGGTATTTGATTTTAGAGTTTAGTACCATGGTATAGGAAGCTTTTTTGCCCATATGTTGTATTTGAAGTTGCTTGTTGGATAAGGCCTGATATCTTAGTGTTTCTAATATATGTGTTAGTTGTTATTTGTTTTTGTGTGAATATAATTGTATTTTTCTATTATTACAGAAAAGGTTGATTAAATCATATCAAAACATTATTTAGAATAAGAAAGGCCCTTTGCGCGTTCCTTTTATGATTCCCCCATAATAAAGAGTAATATCGGTGGAATGTGGCTACGCAGTGAATAATATTACCTACCTTATATGTTTCCTCATCAGCTTCCTATGTCTAGATCTACATAGAGTCTGCTGCATCGCAAGGAAAGCAGAAGAGTAAACATGGCACAAATTGGATTACGCCCGAAGTTACAAAGCCTTTCCAGAATTAATACTCCTTAATAGGGTTGTCTAATGCAGCGTTTCCTAAAAGGTGTTCCGCGGAACCCTGGGGTTCCGTAGAAGCATCACAAGGGTTCCGCGTTCCGTCCGGATTGAACGTATGTATTTAACAATAAGTGGCACGGGAGCTAGATCCAGCGCGCTTGACCGCCGTCGCCTCCTCCCGCCACCCGCGACCCGAATCGCCCGCCGCAAGCTCAGTCGAGTCCATGTGACATGAGAGAACGTGTGTGTTCTCGATCTTTTTTAATTCGTGTGAACTTACAAAAGTGACATTCCAGTGATATTGTTATTCCTGTTCTTATAATCTTGTACTTACGATATACGTTTTAGGTAAGTTTTTTTTTATTTGTTACCAATTGCAGATAGTGCCAAAACAAATAAAAACGATTTATTCATATTTATGTTATTTTTTTATTTCAGCCTTTATTAAAAAATGGATAACTGGCTCAAAACAGGGCGCTTACAAAGTGGCATAAGTGCTTCATCAAGTTCATCGTCAGCAAATAATGAAAGTATTTCAGAAGAAGCTGTTGATTTATCCGTAAGTAAATTATACTTACCTAGCAATAGTAATCATTTAGACCCAGTTCATGAACATATTTTGATTGGTGACAACCCTGACAAATTACATTAATGTAGTATAACTGACGCATGGGTGTTCGACTCTAGCCTTTTAAACAGCAAATGCCATCTAATTTTGATATAAATGAATCACGCCCGAAAAAGGGGTCAAATTCCAGACTGTGCCAAAGGGAGATTTGGGGTGGGACTGTTCTTTTTAGCCAACACCAAACTGCATCTTGCCGTCACATTACTAATGTTTTTTATTTCATTCCAGGATATCGTAAATACTGAAGGATATTGTCCTGAGCAGGATAGTCAAAATACACCAACGACTAAAAGGGCTGGGCAATCTCAGGACAACACTACTTCAAAAAAGAGAAAATATGACGAATCTTACTAATCCTTTCGATTTATTTCTGTAGGAATGCTTGAGAATCCGGATGGTCAATGCGTTATCTGCAACAAAATCATATGTAATAGCTCTCTGGCACCTGCAAAGCTAAAACGACATCTTAATACCAACCAACCGCAATTAAAAGACAAAAGCTTAGACTTTTTTAAAAGATACAAAGATGCACATAAAACCAGTGTGGCTGCTTTACATAAATATGTTAAAACTGATAACGAGAATGCCACCGAAGCATCATTCCTGTTAAGTTACAGGATTGCTCGTGCTGGCAAACCACACACGATTGCAGAGATTTAAAACCCTGTATGACAGAAATTGTCAAGTGTGTACTTGGCGAAGACGCAGCAAAGAAAGTTGCAGCAGTTCAGAGTTCCAATAATGTCATATCTGATCGAATCCATAAAATATCGGACCACATTGAAGATGAATTGATTTGTAGATTGAAAAGTAGTGAAATGTTTGCAATGCAACTCGACGAAAGTACAGATGTCGCTGGACTATCAATACTGCTTGTTTTCGTAAGATACCCCTTCGGGGGATCTATTGAACAGGATTTGTTTATTTGTGCTCCTTTGGAGACCAACACCACTGGAGAAGAAATTTTCAAAGTCATTGATAATTACATGAATGTACATAACATTCATTGGAACAAATGTGTCGATGTATGTAGCGATGGAGCTGCCGCTTTGACTGGCAAAATAAAAGGTACTGTAACAAGAATTAAGAATGTTGCACCTAAATGCAGCAGCAGTCACTGCGTTTTACATCGACATGCCCTTGTCGTAAAAAAAATACCACACGAGGTAAAGAAAGTTCTCGATTAAGCCGTACAAATTGTGAATTACGTTAAATCACGTCCGCTCCAGTTGAGACTTTTTTTTAAAAATGTGTGAAGATATAGGAAGTCAGCATCAATCACTCCTTCTTCACACGGAAGTAAGATGGCTTTCCAAAGGAAACGTATTATCAAGATTGTTTGAATTGCGCAACGAAATAGTGGCATTTTTTTCCAAAGAATCGCTTTCTTCATCTTTAAGTGGTCTTGTTCAACTATTTCACGACGAGCAATGGCTAATGAAACTGGCGTATTTGGCAGACATATTTGATAAACTGAATGTAATTTGCAAGTCATCGCAAGGAAGAAACACAAATACTTTTACAGTAAACGACAAAATCTCTTCTCTTAGAAAGAAACTTGTCTTCTGGATAGAATGTGTTGAACAGAAACAGTACCAATGTTTTACTCTTTTAAACGAGTTTCTGGAAAAAAATTAGTTGCAGGTAACCTCAGATGTTGAAAAATGCATTTACGAACATTTGATGGCCCTCAACAAATTTCTGGAAGAGTATTTTCCTGAAAAAAACCTGCAGGACATTGACTGGGTTCAGAATCCATTCCTAGTTCACAGGACACCGTCGACTCTTACAGCAACAGAGAACGAGACTTTGATTGAAATCATGTGTTCTTCTTCCTTACAACAAAAGTTTAATTCAGAAAAAACTAATCTGGATGAGTTTTGGATTGGACTTAAAAACGAATATCCAGAAGTCGTCGAGAAGGCTATCACAGTTTTGTTACCGTTTGTGACCATTTACCGATGTGAAACTGGTTTTTCGGCTTACGCTTACACAAAAAACAAATACAGAAACAGACTGGATGCAGCTCCAGATCTTCGTATTCAGCTGTCTGACATAAAGCCTGATTTCAATGCTATTTTAAAAAAAAATGTAAAAAGATATCACTCTTCACATCAAATTAAGTTTTACACAAAATTTTTGATCTTTTTTTTCATGGTAAACATGAAAGTATTCAAACTACAAGTTTATCTTTTTCTTATAAAAATAGGGTTCCGCCTAGAAAAGTATGAACGATAAGGGTTCCGGGGCGAAAAAAAATTGGGAAACGCTGGTCTAATGTGTAACGCACCGGGAAATTAATTGACGAATTACCGGAACGTTTAATGGGGCTGTTGTCGAGTTAATAATTGGCGGAGGAATCAGATTACTTGGCTTGACGGGGAGATGGGAGATTGTGCACTCGAGGAACTAATTTCTGCCTTCATTATTTAAAGGTTATAAAAAAGGATGGTGCGCGGTGCCTTATTATGTACACACGATGCTTAAATAGGCTTAGGCGTGTTTCGTTTTAATAGGAAAGTACTTCCCATCGTTCCTATTTCCCATATCCTTCTCTTAACCTATATATCCAGCTTCACAACATACCCCAAATTGGGAAAATATTTTTTTAATACACAAGGTTTGGCAATATACAAATCCCATTCGCCGGAGAGATTTAAAAAAAATATTTTAAAGCCAATGTAACGTAATATGTCTATTATAATTTAACTTTTGTTTTCGGGAATGAATAAATGAATGAATGCAAATTTTAGAAACGGTAACTAACCCACTTGCCGACCTTCGTGGTCGATGACAATACATTCAACTTTTGGTGGAAATCACGCATACACAAACTGGACGACATTACAGCACTTAATAAATAAAATAAATATCGGTCCTACCCAATCCTTCCAGAGTAGAAGATACTATCAGTATCGCCTTGGTGTAAGACCACCATTCATAATTGAAAGTTGCTTTAGTCCTGTTTGGTAACCAGATCTGAATATCCATGTACTTTCCCACCTTCCTCCTTTCTATCCTTCCTCTTCCCACTACTTTCAGCCTCATAACATACCCCAATTGAGGATGCCATAGTCTTACTGGCTCTAGACGGTTGGGAGCAGTTGAGACAAAAAAAACTTGGCACTGCTTTTAAAGCGATTGACTTCAGTCACTGGGGAGGGAGGTTCAATCCTCAGTTACGCCATTAAAAAAAGTATTATCATAATTCAGTTTTTGTATGAAAAGGGTCTTTTACTTCCTTTTCTTTTACGATTGGGTCGTTTATTATTAAAGAGGGACTTGCCCATGTTTTGGTCAAATGATGATTTGTCAAAGAATGGGACTTTTTTGAATATTTCTTCCATTTCAACCATGGATGTGAAATTTAGCTTTTGACATGTCCTGAACAAGTCCCGTTTTAACACTTAACCGCGTGTTGACAGCAATATTTTATGAGCAGTTGTGGGTCAACGACTTTGGCATCCATAGTCTGAAATCTAGAAAGAGTGATTTTTTCACTTAACACGGAGGTCGGAAAAGAAAGGTATCTAATGGAGTTTGTTCTTTTCTAAAGAAACATATTAATAATATACCTGATATTAATGAACTACATCTATTTTCCGCTGGGTGTTGTCATTAATGGCCAAAATAAAACTATACGGTGGTAAAAAATATAGTTAAAATTAGCCAATTCCAGGAGTTGCAAGATGATTCCTCGGTATTTTCCATAATGATAACACTTTTTGCCAGGCGATGGAAATTTCAGATTAATTAAAAGATATTTCCGATTATTTTATTTACGACTGTCGAATATTCACGATTATCAAGTCCAGTTTAAAGAATAACTTTGCAGTCAATATGATTGAGAACTCCGACATACTTGACTTCAAAAATTGGTTGCTAAAGTATTTAAAAGGTCCGCTCTATCAATTGAATCCTTGGGTAAAGGTGTTGAAAGAACTGAGAAAGTCAGTTTTGGAATATCCCAATATTCAGTGTTAGAATATGACTGCATCGTCACCTATCAAAATATTGATGGTTTGGTAAAAAATTCCTAATTCCAACGTTTTAAAGTAGCTTTAGGAAAGAAATTTGAATTGTTTGTATGGAAAAATTAATATTTAAATTTAAAAAAAAAGTATTTTTAAAAATCTTTTTTGTTTTTACTATCGTGTAGAATCACCTCCCGAAGTTGAGCACTTAACCCCCGGACATCATGTATATTTTATATGATAATGCATCATGTGTATATGCCATTAAAACACTAGTGCACCAATATTATCGAGCGTCTTGATAGTAATTTTCTCCCCAGTAGGGGGTAGTATACCGGGGAATAAACGGAAAAGGAGAGTAATTCAAAGCAAACACAAAATGTTTGTCCACACATTGGTTCCCGTGAGATTTTCTCTCAAGTATGATTGGTGGTACGGCAGGAAACAAATGTTTATTACCAACGTCCAGCGTAGATTAGGGGCGTGACATTTCTGTCTGTTTTCGGGAACTAAATAATTTGTTTTAAATTGTATTATGAGTACTATTAACATTTTGTCTTGTGTATAGAAAACTTGTAGTATTCTTGATATTAATTAATGAGCCCACACATAGATGGCACTAGTAGTAGTCTTTTAGGTTACCCATAGATGGCGTTTGGCTGTCAAATATTGTAGAAATGTCTCACAATGGACTGCGCTGTAAGCCATTACCTTACTTTCGGACTTTATTTTTCTGCGCTGCGGCCTGCAGGGCGCGTGGTACCTCCGCTCCGAAGTGTAATCATCGTCAACGTTTTCAACCTCAACCGTCAACCTCACTTCAATGTTATCTTTGGGGATGCTGTGTGGCAAGTATTTTTGGGCAAGTAATTAGTGATCACGGGACTTGAAGAAAGTCATTTAATAATCGTGAAAATGACAATTTTTGTGGCTAGCGTGTTTAATAGAAGCTACCTACTATAAAATATAAGTTATTTTAGTGGTTTGCAGTCAGAAATTTTAACATATTATGTTTTAAATATTGTTGACAACTTTAAATTGAACCATTTTCAATTTTTGAGAAGGAATGAATATCCCAAGAAATCAACATCACCGGGTAGTTGTGTTTTATAAGTGTCGTATAAAAATTTCTTTATATGTATATGTAAAAAAAGATAGCAGTCAATAAAAATGTGCGGTAAGAAAATGACGATAATGTTAGAGGTTCTTATTTGAAGTATGATACAGTTAAAAATGACTGAAGGAAATAGGGTCCCATTACTGCCGTTGGTAGAGCAGAACCATAGAAAGGCAAAGGTCCTGCGTCCAAGTTGTGACCGTATATTTTTCTGATTTTTCTGTTTAAAAATCGCTAGAATTATCTTCGATATCTAAATGTATGTTTGAATTTCACTTTTTTTTCGGTACCTAATGATTAAATGCAAGTCTTGGAAGCAGAAATTAATCCTTTACCCGACATCCGATCGAGCTGAAACTCGGCAGATAGATTCTTTGATGATGACAATACATTATTTTTTGGTGTTAATCACGTACACTATTAAAACTTTTTGATGACAATACATTATTATTTGGTGTTTTTTTTTTTTTTTTTATAGTGAATACCTCACGAGAGTCCCAACTGCTCCCGTCTGGAGCCAGTGAGACTATGGCATCCCCAATTGGGGGATGTTGTGAGGCTGAAGGTAAGTGGGGAAGGGAAAGAGGAAGGTGGGGAAGTACCTGGCTATTCAGATCTAGTCACTAAACACGGCTAAAGCCATTTGGAGCAACGTTTCAATTCTGAATGGTGGTCTTACACCAGGGCGATACTGGTAGTATCTTCCACTCTGGAACGTGCCGCAAATATACTATATATTATTTTAATTAATTAATTGTGAAATAACACAAATTAATCAAATAAAATTTATTTGCGCACGCCGGGTTCGAACCCGCGACCTTCGGAATGGCAGTCCAATGCGTTACCACTGGACTATGCCGGCTGTTAATCACGTACACTATCAAAACTTTTTAATGACAATACATTATTTTTTGGTGTTAATCACGTACACTATTAAAACTTTTTGATGACAATACATTATTTTTTGGTGTTAATCACGTACACTATTAAAACTTTTTGATGACAATACATTATTTTTTGGTGTTAATCACGTACACTATTAAAACTTTTTGATGACAATACATTATTTTTTGGTGTTAATCACGTACACTGTTAAAACTTTTTTTTAATATTTTAAAAAGAAACAGATATAAAATAAAGTCACACTCCTGCCAAGTGCCAGTACTTTGTCCTTCAGTGCTTTTCCGAGATGTTGTTTATCTCGTTTTATTATATAAATCATCCTTCGGCATTATCCAAACGCTCTCATTTCACCTGTAAGTGAATTAATTACTTTTTCGTTAAAAACACAGACATGTTATTGTGTGGTTATGAAAATATTTTATGTAACAATATTATGCAATCAAAATGTAAACATACTTTAAGCCTCAGAAAAAGTAGACTACAGTATTATTCGAAGGCTCGTGAAAAATCAGGGAATATTATAATTTCAATTAAAATAATTTTCTTTTATAAAATTAGAGTTTGCTACTTTACGGCCTGTGTCAATTTGTTCAAGCGAACGGTTCCAATTTTGAAAATAACACTCAAATTCAAAGCAAATCCGAGTTCATTGAACCGGATCTACAGACACACACATATATATTATCACAGTACTTTAAAACGCATCCGCCGCTAATATCTAGAAAAATTCGCCCCACGAACCCGAGCACCCCTGCAAAGTCACCGAACGTCACAAACCTGTTAGGTTAGGGGTGTTGGTTATCCAATAAATGGTTTCCGGGGCTGCGGTACCCATACCCACCACCAAATTGTGACATACAATATAATCATAAAAAATTAAATAATATATTTGTTCAGATTCAATTTTAAGCACCCCGAATTCAAGCAATAAGAAGAAAACGATAATGGTGAAAAAATCTCGATTGGTTTAACGGTTAAATTGTTTTTAAAAACCAAATTAAACTAAAAATGATTGTAGGTTATTTTCAACTGGAGAGCGAATAAGTGTCCACTTTGATCACGAGTCTTTTCATTTTTATTTTTTAAATCAGCTTATACTATCCAAAGATTTATTGTAGGTATTTACGAAAAGCGAGTATTCAGTAGAGAATGAACTCGATCTGTTTCACTCACCTTTGGATATTTAGTGAATTAATAGCCCATCAATTTATAAAAAAACAACATAAACTTTGCTTTACACAATACGTCATTATAAACATCGAGAATATTATAAAAACATTTATTGAGAATCCTCGATTTTCGTTGAAGGATTAATACTTCAGCAGAAAATGGATTAATAATTTTTGATATCAATTACGAAAAGCAATTTACTGAAAGTCTACTGATAAAAACAAAAATCCAATGGAGATGAAAACTTTAAGTCATCGAAGGGGGCTTCAAATATTGTTAATCGTTTTTTAATTACTTGTTATGATATGGACATTATGCAGTACTATAGTTATAATTTTTTTAAATGTGAATACCGTACAAGAGTCCCAACTGCTCCCAACTGTTTGGAGCCAGTGAGACTATGGCATCTTCAATTGAGGTGTATTGTGAGGCTGAAGGTAGTGAGGAAGGGAATGAGATGGGCTATTCAGATCTGGTCACCAAACACGGCTAAAGCCATTTAAAGCAACGCTTTTATTGTGATTTTGGTCTTACATCAGGGCGATAATGAGAGAATCTTCAAGTGAAAAGTATACTGGATATTATTTTAATTGAATAACTTGTGAAATAACATAAATTAATTCAATAAAAACTACTTGATTTGAACCCGCAATCTTTGACTTGCTGGTCGAGAGCCTTACCCCTTGACCACGGAGGCTGTCAATTTGTAGTTTACACATTTAAAGCCATTGGCATCCAACAGTGGCATAAAACATATCAATTAAAAAACGGTTTCCACGCTTAATCAAGGGTGTCCGAATTAAAATAAAACATTCAAACGCAATACAAACGTTACAAATGGTTTTGAATTTCTAACTAACTTCAAATGACAAACGAAATTTGTAAATTTGAATCTCTTTTAATGAAATGAAACTAATACAAAAACACCGTAGATATCAAGTACAATTATGAAGTTTAATTTGAAACTGTTCCCGTTAGCTATAGGTAAGAACTGCGTGACGTTAATATTTAAAAACATGTATTTTTCAATTTTCGTAATAACTTAACGGAAGGAAAGGAAAGCATCACAGTGAAATATTTAATAATTAAACACAATATTAGCGACTCTCAAAAGAAAATTTGAAACCGAAAATCAGAAAAAGATTCAGTCGCAATTAGGAAATGAACCAACGACCTCAGCCTTGCCGGGTCTTTGTTCTACCACTGATTCGACCTATTTTAGACCTAGATCTGGACAAAGAACTACCTTCGTTTTCTTAACGTATATTTTTATTGGCTTTTTATCTTTCGTACATGCGACCGAAAGTTTTTTTGATTTTTCCATTTCTAATTTTCGTTTGAAAGTCGCTTATATTGTCTTCAATGATAAATTTTATTTTTAGTGAATAAATTTTCAAACATTTTGGTCGTTTTGTTTTTTTTTTGTAGACTGTTAACAAACAAATCTAGACATATGAACACTAAAGCAAAAAACAATAGAAATTCTTATGAATTTGTCCGTGAAACCGAATGAAGCAATTTTTTTCCTAAATGCTAGGGAAATTAATAATTTTTTAAAAATTAACATATTTAAAAAAAAATCTTTAACCTGTTCGGGGCCTAGAGTCGAATGCATTGACTTCGATTTTCTTTCAAATCGGTACAATACATCACGCTTCCATGGATTATTTTGTTCAGTGAGTCAAAAGTATTCAAAATTTCTTTTTAACAAAGTTTTACTTTTTATTCTTTAAAACCTTTAAAGATAGAAAAAAACATCAAATTTATAGAAAAAAAACTAGTTATAAATTAGTCTGCGATTATTTCAGTGAGAGAATTTCCAAACCAAAGCCAAACCGTTTTTCAGTTTTTAGTAGTTTTCAGTTAACGCTCGAATTATTGCGAATGAATATCAAAGAATGACAAAGGCTGCGCTGAATAAAACGGTGATGAATAGGCTTCCCTTGTCAAAGAAAATATCCCCCACTAAATACGCCACAAGAATTTGCGGTAATTTTTGAATTAAAATATCAGTTTATTTTGATACCACTCCTGAAGTATTCTATTTTTATTACTTGGTCTTAATTATTACTTTCGTTGGTAGTTTTGTCATCTTTGTCGTTCCTCAACACTGGCGATAAAATTCTTGTAAAACTATTCAACAATTGGCATATAATTAAAGATCTAAAGCTAAACGAAAACTATACAACAATTGGCATATAATCGCAGATCTAAAGCTAAACGAAAACTATACAAAAACTGGGATATAATGGCTGATCTTAAGCAAAACGAAAACTATACAACAACTGGGATATAATCCAAGATTTAAAACTAAACGATAAATGAAAAAAAAAAGAATTTGCAGCCGTTATCATAAAATTCTAGTTCTATGTGGGTTGGTTCAATGAGGTACAGATGTGGTTATCATATACCTAAGGGTACGTATACATTTGCGAACCGAAACGAAACCGTACCACGAATTACGGGAATGGAACGAATCAACTGCCATTTGCGGTTGCTTCGTTTCTTTCCTATACGTTGAGGTTCAGTTCGGCATTTCAGCTCGCGGAAGTATATGTAGCATAATAGGTTCATGGGATACATGGTTATTAAAAATAATACTTTGTAGTATGCTAACGCAAGAAATATCGGTCATTGGCCAAGATGGCAACGTGTCCGGTGACTGAGTTGGCATCGCGTCTGGGTTTAAGACCAGAGCGTCATGAGTTCAAAGCCCTCCATCACGACACAATCAACATTTCCACTTAGTGTGATGGTACCAGGAAAATTTCAAATATTGTCAGGTTATTCGTACCCAGGGAATAAAAATTTCATCTGTTTATTCTATGCGAATAATTAGGAAAAAAATGTTACATATATGATTTGCAACAAGGTGTGTGCATCACTTTACTTTACATCGCATCTATGGTCTTGGTCTGTTGGACCTTTAAGTTCCTACATATTGTCATTTTGCTATTGGTCAAATTGACAGCCCTGGAATTTTGACTTGGAGAGTTGCCAAACCTGAGGGAAGAAGAATCTGTGATTTGCATTGGAAGCAGTGGCCATTCTTTGATCACCATTCTTTGAGCAGTGAGCATTCCTCTTGGCTGAGGTTTGACGAACACATTCGCCAATTTTGTAAGCATCAGCTTTTGCATATGGAGCATTGACTATTGGATTGATTGAATCGGATGACATCTGCAGATCCTGATTGGTTAAGAGAGACCCGTTTGGAGACCAGCAGGGCGAGGCTATTTTGCAATGGACTACAGCATTATTTTTTGGATAAAATATAATCTGGGACAATTGCTGTGAAGAACCGGAATCTACTACTTTGCATCAAGAACGAACTGTTATCACACCTTCATATTACCTATGCAAGCCCTTTGCCAGACAGATTTAATAGTAGGATAATATTTAATTTTTTTATTATGTCTTTTTGTTGCAATACATTTTAGTATTCCTAAATTTTTATTTTTATTTCCAAATATAAACCCATCCATACATTCATTTGTTGCCATTTAATTCCACGGTAACAAAATTCAACTTCGAAGGTCGCAATTCGAAGGTCGCGTATTCAAATCCCGGCGTGCGAAAGTAAACTTTATTTTATGAATTTGTGTTATTTCACAATTTGTTCATTAAAATGTAATATAGTATACTTGCAGCACGTTCCAGAATGGAAGATACTCTTAGGGGGTATTTCACTATGTCGGGCTAAATATCTAACTAGCTATCCGTTGGCTGGCTTTAAAGATCAGAATAACTTCGTTATTCAACGGCGACCGTTTCACCATTGTTTCGAGCTTCCGGATAGATAACACTCGAAATAGTCTGGCAACATCGCAAAATGTTTGCAGTTACTCCATCTACTGCCACGGCTGTCATGCTTCACAGTCCGCACACCACGAAGTGTGCATTTTTTTGGTTATGTTATGTTGATTATCAGGTCATTTTAGATAGATTCGTGTCGAATTAATACATTGTTTCTTATTTTGAACACAATCAAATAATTCAGGATGGATCATACAAGCATTCAAATTCATTCAACAAAATTTGACTCACTTCTCAGCTGTCAAACTCGGAATGTTTTGACGCCATCTTTGATTCGAGGAATAGCGCCTAACGTGAGGTTAGAGCACTGATTAGTCAAATCGAACTTTAACCCGAGCGTTAGCGTTATTCAGATATAGTGAAAACGAAAAAATGACTAATCCGCGGATTAGTGCTTAGTCAGAACATAACCAGAGATAGTGAAATACCCCCTTAGTATCTCCCTGGTGTAAGAACACAATTCAGAAGGGAAACGTTGCTTCAAATATATATATTTTTTTTTTTTGTATTAGGCAATTCACCCTAAAGAGAGTGCTATGTGCCGTTAAAGTTAAGGGAGATGGTTATAATTTTATGGGAAATCTATACGGGAATAGGAAATCTCAAATATTGAAGTCATTCAAGTCTATGAACTTGTATAGAACTGAGAAAATGCGAGAATTGTTGAGAGAAAGTAAATAAGGAATACTAAGGGGAGATTGGTGGGTGATTTTTATAAGTAAACGATAAATGCCTTTAAAAGATGAATGATTTTTACAATTAAAGAAAACGTGATCAAAAGTCTCATTTTCCATACCGCACTGGCAGAGTGGACTATCTAGGACCCGGATTTTAAACAAATGGGATGCAATGGAGCAATGACCAATTCTCATTCTCGAGATACAGGATATAAATCTTTTGGATTTTTTCTTGCCGTGGAACCAAGGTTTACTTGGAATATGATTTTGTATTCCAGCATAAAAAGCACCAGTTCGGGTTTTCGTATTAGTCCAATTTTCTTCCCAGGAGCGGATCATGTTGGATTTAAGAATTGGGATGACGTCAGAGATAGGAATTCTAAAATCTAAAGGATTAGAGCCAGAAATTGTTCCAAGTTTAGCTAGAGAATCGGCTTTCTCGTTACCCTCAATTCCTAAATGGCCAGGGACCCAAACCAATATTGTCTCGAAATTTAATTCATTTAGAGATTTAAGGGTGTTTCTGATATTATAAATAATATAGTCTTCTGGTTTATGGATATTTGAGGAAATTTTCAACACTGCGCTTAGTGAGTCAGTGCACAGTAAGGCTCGTCGAATATTGAAAAGCTGGATTTGGCTCAAAGCTTGTTCAATTGCGAAGCATTCAGCAGTAAAAATGGAAATTTCTTTAGGCAATTTATAAGACAAATCTAAATCGAATTCGGGAATGTGAACCGCAGCTCCACAATCTTTGTTATCAGACTTAGAACCATCTGTGTAAATGAGAGAAAATTCTGGAAACTTAGAAGATGTAATGTTTTTAAATTTTTCCTCAACATTTTGATTAGATGAGGTTAAAATATCAGTTCGGAAGTCTGAAGTTATAACGTTGGGGATATAATTGATAGAATCAAATGGGATGGTGAAAATAGGAAGGATAGGATCTTTTTGTAGATTTTGGAGCGAAGAAGACAGAGATTTGAATGAAAGAAAACTTTTTAGAAGGAGAGGAAGTCGACTTTTATCTGTCGATCTTTTTTCGTTATTTAAGTAATTGAACAAATAATCAAGGCTTTGTTCTAAAGGGTGACGCGATATAGAAAAAGATTTAAAAATATATTTATCAGCTAGGAATTGTCTCCTTAAAATTAAAGGGGGATCAACACATTCTACCTGGAGAGAATTAATTGGAGAAGATTTCATCGCTCCAATAATTATTCTGAGCGCTTTGGACTGAATTCTTTCAAGTTTTTTGGCCAAATATTTAGGAAGAGGATCAAAAAGAAATGTTCCATAATCCAAATGGCTTCGCACTAGAGCACCATACATTAATTTAAGAGTAGTAGAATGAGATCCCCACCACACTCTGGAAACAGCTCGCATAATATTTAGCCCCTTTTCACACTTAGCCGAAATGTTCTGAATATGCGGGAGCCAGGAAAGTTTATGATCCAAAAGTAGTCCAAGAAATTTAATTTGCTTAACGATTTGAAGAGGGACATTATCAAAGCAGACAGAAAAGGGGGGTATTTTTCTTTTGCGCGTAAAAGCCACTACTTTGGTTTTAGAGGTAGCTAAATTCATCCCATTTGTCAACAACCAAACTTTAATATTATGTAAAGCCAAATTCAATTCCTTCGCAGCGCGCGATAGATTTTTGTGTGATAAATATATAAGGAAATCATCAGCAAAATAAAGTCGCTTGATAGATGAAGGAATTACACTGTCTAAATCACTTATATATATATTAAATAATAATGGACTGATTACGGACCCCTGAGGTAACCCCTTCCATAGTTTGCGATTTATAGTTTTTGAGGAAAAGTGGATAATAATGGATCTGTCTGTTAGTAAATTAATAATAAATTGAACTAGTTTTAAGGGAATTTTTATTTTAATTAATTTTTCTTTCAAAATGTTAATTAATACATCGTCGTAAGCTGACGAAAGATCAAGAAATGTGGCCAGAGTGCAAGAATTAAGGGACTGAGATATACGGATGTCTGTTGTTAACACACTTAAATTATCTATGGTTGATTTCTTTTTCCGGAAGCCATATTGATTAGGAGAGATAATTCTGTGATTTTCAACAAACCATTCCAATCTGTTCTTTATCAAGTGTTCTGCTACTTTCATTAAACATGACGAAAGAGCAATAGGACGATAGGATGAGATTTCAGATGGATTTTTGCCAGGTTTTAAAATCGGAAGGATTTTTTGAACTTTCCAGACTTCCGGAATAAATCCCGTTTCGAACATGTAATTAATTAGGTATAAAAAATATTCAACCGACATGTCTGAGAATGCTTTAATGAAACTATATAAGATTCCATCAGGGCCAGGAGAAGAGTCTGGAAGGGAATTGATAACTCGATTTAATTCACTTATTGAGAAAGGAGAGTCCAGCCAGCTAGAGTGAGATGGATAAGAAATAAAGGAAGGCATTTCCTCACATCTGGCAACTGACGGAGGAGCTATCTTTTCAGCAAAACCTATAATAATTTCTTCTGGAATATGTTTAGAACGCTGCGGAGTATATGACGAACCGAATTTTTTTAAATTGGACCATACGGATGACTGGGGAGATTCAGGAGACAAGCGTTCACAGAATTTTCGCCATCCAGACCGCTTTTTGTTTTTCAAAACGCGTTTCGCTTCTGCCTGGGCGCGTTTCACAGAAAGGTAATTTTCGAAAGACATACATTTACGGAAAATGGAAATTGCTTCTCTTCTGGATTTAACGACACTAGTGCATTCTTCATCCCACCATGGGGTGGAATGTTTTATCTTAATGTTAACATTACGTTTTTTAAGTGTTTTTTCTGCAGCTTTTATTATCATGTTAGGAAATAATTCACATTGTAAACTAGTGTTGACAAGGGAAGACTTAGATTCTTGAACAATGGAGTCTAATTCTGAAGAAAAATTTCTCCAATTCGCGTCTTTCGTTTTAAATTTAAAACTATTGTTTATCGAAAAGGAATGCGTGGAAGATAGATGGTGGAAGGTAATTATTATAGGAAAATGGTCACTGGAAAGGGGATCTTTAAGAATGTTCCAAGAACATATGGGAATCACCGAAGATGAGCAAAGAGATAAATCGACTGCACTTTTCCGATGTTGAGGGGCAGTGAAACGAGTTGGAGATCCATCATTTAGTATACATAAATTATAGGTATCCATAAAATCTAATAGATTATGGCCAGAACGGTTTGTTAACTCACTGCCCCAAGAAGGAGAATGAGCATTGAAGTCCCCAAGTATCATATACGGGGGACGAATCTGGGATATAAATGTTGACCATTCGTTTTCAACAAAAATTGTAGAGGGAGGGATATATATTGATAGTAATGTGATATCAGATATAACAGCAGCTACTATCTGAAAATTATTGGAGAGAGTGTGGAAAATAATTTGTTTAAAAGGGATAGAATTATGTATAATAAGAGCAGTGCCACCTTTGCCATCCAGTCTATCATGTCTTAGACAATGATATCCAGGAATATTAAATTGGTATGAGGGTTTTAACCACGTTTCGGAGATGGCAGCAACTGAAATATTATGTTCATCAAGTAACTGTACAAGATCAATTTTGTTGGCGAATAGACTTCTACTATTCCATTGAAGTATTTTGCTCATTTGCGGATACATCGGGAAGGCTAGAGAGTAAAGATTTCATATAATCGGCAGCGTTGGACGGTACTTTATTGTTATTTGAAAGGATCGTAATTAATAGGGTAATTAAAGTTTGAATAAAAGAAGAATTTTCGATCGTGACTTTAGGGAAGATATCGGAAGTGGAACAGTTTTTTAAGGCAGTCCCATTGGGAGCCTGGGATTTATTATTCCCATTCGGGTTAAGTAAAAGTTCATTATGTAGTTTTTTATCGAAAGAAGGAATAAATTTTGGATTAGATTTTATCGGTTTGAAAATTGTTTCTTTGTGGGAAGATGATAGAGGAGATTTAGGGGAAGAAAAATGAAAGAGAGAAGCGTTAGACGTTATCTCTGCAAAAGATTTTTTTGTAGGAGGGAATAATTTAGAGGCCTGAAAGTAGGAAATATTGTCTGCAGCCATTGACTGTTTGATATTTCTCTGTCTAGATAACTCTGGACAGGCCACACTAACAGCAGTATGGTTGCCCTTACAATTAATACAAATAGGGTTATTCGTTGTATTTTGATACTGTTCAAAGGGATGATCCTCTCCACAATGGAAGCAACGAGGAGGGGAACGACAAATAGGTTTTGAATGGCCAAAACGGCAACAGTTGAAACATTGGATAGTCGGGAATCTGTATATTTCAACGGGAAGAGCGTTATAATAAATAAATACACGGGATGGTAATGTTTGACCTTCGAAAGTAATAACAACGGATTGGGAAGGTTTCCATATAGTGGTGCCGGTGGAAGTATCCTTAAAATTCAAACGACGTGCTTTTAAAACTTTTGGAGTTAATTGAGAGTCATTAAGAGCATCTACTATTTCTGTTTCTGATAGATCGGTTGGGATACCTCTTACTCTGCCCATTCTGGTTAAATTGAATGTAGGTATGAAAGATTTAAATTTATTATTTGAAAGAGAACCTATTTTTTTAACAAAATCATTAGCTAATGTGGCTGATTTAAATTCTATGGATAGTTTGTATCGACCTTCCGGTTTTATTGATCCATTTATAATACCGAGGTTATTGAGTTTTGAGCTAAAAATAAATTTACCAAAATCCAGGGGATGAATTATTTTCCCCTGTTCAGTCCTTTGGACATTGACAATAAATGGAGCTGAAGATGAAATAGAATACATAAGCTCAATGGCTTTTGCTTCTGGAGGAATGGTATCATTATAACTTCCATGAGAGATTGGGGCTTCGTTTGATTGTGAAAGAGATTTAATTTTAGGAGGTACATTAAGGCAAAGCGGAGGACGTCGTTTTCGTGAAGGAAGGGTTACAGAAGTCTGGGTATCATCAGTATCGTAGTCGTCTACAATATTAGAAATGGGTTCAGGGTCCGGAGGTCGATTTTCATCTTCCTCCATTTCAACAAATTTAAAAAAAAAATTAAACAATAATTATTATTTTAGAAATAATAAATGATAGAAATAATACACGCAACTTCGTCGCAAACCAATAACACAATCAAAAATAATGAATACGGAAAGGTAACAATAAATAAATCTTATCTGTACGCCGCGCCGCCGTCAAAGTAAGCCGTCAAACACAGAGCACTGGTAAACACGACTGCACACTACCGAGGTTCGGTGACTAAATGGCTTCAAATATTATTATGTGTATATATGTACCTATTTATCTTAAATTATTATAATTATTTATCTTTTATTTACCTTCTTTATCATTATGTGTATATATGTACCTACCTAGTACTTTTAAATTAGAATGCTACCCAAGCAGCAGTTAATCTTATGTTTAAATGGATATTTTATTTTATTCTATTTCTTCTCTTTGTTATTCATATTTATAAAAAATATGTTAGTAGGCTAAGGCACCAGTTAAAAGTACATATACCTATTTGTTAAGATTTCAGGTACTGAAATATTAATATTGGTGCTTGTCACCCTATGGGTGTGGCAACATTTATTTTTGTGTTAGCGATTGCCGGGGCAATTTCGTATTGCCACGGATTTAATCGTTCTTCTCTTGTTACCATCCGTCTTGGGCGGTCGTTTTGGCAAAACGGCAGAGCTGCCAGGTTTTCACTTACATGTGGTTTATAAAACCGCGGAGAGAGATAGCAATATTGGGCTCACCTTACATGAGCTGCCCTACGGGTCTTTTTTATTGTTAAAATAAAGACCATTATTCAAGAGCTGGAGTTATTATTGAAGAGTTACTCCAGTCATACTTCCTTGGAATCTGGTGACTCACCACGCCGGATTGCTCTGTCAGGAGAGTGAAGTTAAGATCCTGAACATTGGTCCTTCGAGCCGGATGATTATTATTTGGATTGATCCATTTGAGACGGAAGATCATTATTTGGAGTGGTCTAGTCGGGCCTCATCATCATCGGGAGTGGTCCAGTCGGGCCTCATCATCATCGGGAGTGGTCCAGTCGGCGTCCTCATCACCATCATTGGATTGATCAAGCGAGCCTCATCACGACGCTCGCATGCACAGCAAATCAGGTTGTAGCCTTCCTTTCATTGTCCTTTCAAATTCCATTTAAAAAAGCTAAAAATCTGTGTAGATGCCACATTATTTCGTATTGATTATATCGAATTATATTCGGGTGTTCATAATCAGATGCTTTCAAAATAGCATAAAATTGTTGGTGATAATAATTTTTATTGTTGTATTTTGCCGAATAACTTTGCTTTGCTTACGTACATATCTAGCCACGCGTTTTCAAGCTTTGTCTTTGCATGCCATAGTATTGTAATCGGTTTCTTTATAATCCATAGTATTATTTTGTTTACGTCAAAACGTCAAACTGCCGTTTCGAGTTGTGTATTAAGTTTTAAATCAGGTTATTGTGTTATTCGTTTCTAAAAAATGGAACTCGACAAGTTGGTTAGACAGCGCGGGGTGTTGAAAGGTTCATTAACGAGATTTGAAACCTATTTAAGCAACGAAAATGATATTAGGCCCAGCGTATTGTCGTCGAGATTAGATGCCATCAAACCTTCTCTGATAGAATTCTCCAAAATTCAGCTGGAGATTGATTTATTGAATAAATCAGAAGATCATGACGCGAGGGATAATTTTGAAGGTACATATTTTAATGTAATTGCATTAGGACAGGAAATATTATCAAAATTTAAGAAGATTGAAAATGTCCCGATTACATCTGTGAATTTACCACCAATTTCAATACCTATTTTTTCAGGAGATAATCATAAATGGTTGACTTTTAAAAACTCGTTCATTGCCCTAATTCATGATAACAGTAAATTAAATCATGTTCAGAAATTTCATTACCTTATTAGTTATGTGTCCGGAGACGCACTTGATTTGATTAGTTCTCTAGAAATAACCGGGGATAATTATAGTTCAGCCTGGACGATGCTTATTTCAAGATACGAAAATGTCAGACTTATTGCAAATAGACATTTGAATTTCTTATTTAATGTTACACCGTTAAAACGACAGAATCATCATGAATTGCGAAATTTAATTGATCAAGCAAACATTCATTTGAGAGCGTTACATAATTTAAAGCTTCCAACAGAACATTGGGACACATTAATTATACATATTCTAACCTCAAAGTTAGATAATCACACACGTAGCCTGTGGGAATCCATGGAGTGCGATAAAGTTTATCCTACGTTCGAGCAGTTTAGCAATTTCATTTCACAAAGGTCGCAGATTCTGGAAACTATCCAAGGTGATAATGGTGGAATGCAACAGAAAGCGGAACCAGTTGCAACAAAACCAAAGTTTTTTAATTTTACGGAAAGGAATTCTACGAACAAGGTTACGTTAGCGTCAAGCAACGTTAATTGTATGCTGTGTAATGACAGCCATTTCATTTATTCTTGTAAAATATTTGTTAACAAAGCACCAGCGGCACGAAGAAAGTTCGTTTCAGAGAGCAATTTATGTTATAACTGCCTAAAACCGGGGCACCCTTCAAAGGTGTGCAGGTGGAAGGAAAAATGCAGTGTTTGTGATCGAAAACATCACACTCTGTTACATATCAATACTGATAATGTACAAGCGGGTACTTCAACTGGCAAGGGTCAGTCGGAGGCACCAGTGAATTTAGCGTGTCATAGCGACATGAACGGGCGAGAAATTTTACTATCTACCGTAATAGTAAAAATAGAAGACGCGTACGGTGGAACACACAAAATACGCGCACTTTTGGATTCAGGTTCAATGTCTAATTTTATTACAAAGGATACTTGTAAGAGATTAAATTTGCATTGTACAAAATTGAACATACCTGTTTCAGGTTTGCATAATAATTTAATTCATGTAAAGGAAACAGTTGACATTAAATTTAAATCATTATGTTCTCAATACGAGGATGAAATATCTTGTTTGGTATTAGATGAGATTTCTTGCAATCTTCCACAGACCGTGATTAACCCAAAAATGTTAAACATTCCAGACGGTGTCCGGTTAGCTGATCCGCAGTTTTACCAGCCAGCTTCTATTGATATGCTGATCGGAGCAGAGGTTTTCTGGCAGGTGCTTCGTACGGATCAGATACAGTTAGGAAAGGGTAAACCTACATTGCATCGAACGGAGCTAGGCTGGATAATATCAGGAGCTGTACAGAGTCGTCATAATCCGAGGCCAGTTAAAGTTTGTCATATTTCATTAAATTCTTTGCAGAACCAAATAGAAAGGTTTTGGAAGGTTGAAGAAACCGAAAATAGTAAGCATCACTCTCTGGAAGATAGTGAATGTGAAAGGATTTTCGAAGGCACGCATAAACGCGATGCAAACGGTAGATTTGTAGTCAACTTACCGTTTAAATCTAACCTATTTCAATTAGGAGATTCATTTAGTATTGCTAAAGGTAGATTAGCGTCAATGGGAAGGAAATTCTTAAGACAACCTAGTTTAAAGGAACAATACTCGGAATTTATTGATGAGTATCTTGCGTTAGGTCACATGACTGAATGTGAACCTCCAAATCGCGATGAAATTACTTATTATTTACCACATCACGCTGTATTTAAAGAAGCAAGCACAACTACTAAAATTCGTGTTGTTTTTGACGGGTCGGCTAAACCCGCTCGAGGGATTTCTTTGAATCGCGCTCTAATGATTGGGCCCACCATTCAAAATGATATATTTTGTCACTTGGTATTTTTCAGAAAACATCAATATGCAGTCACCGCAGATATTGCAAAGATGTACCGCCAAATTAATATCAACCCGGAACACAGAAATTACCAACGTATATTATGGAAAAGGGATGCGGAGGATTGTTTGAAACATTATACGCTAAACACGGTGACATATGGTTTGGCTCCTTCGCCTTATTTAGCAATACGTTGTCTGCACCAGCTAGGTAATGACGTTTCATTTACTCATCCATTAGCTAGTAAATCCCTTAAGGAAAATTTTTATGTAGATGATTTCCTTTCTGGTAGTGATTCCATAGATACTTGTCACTTGCTTAAATCCCAAATCATTAATGCGCTTGCTACAGCAGGCATGGAGTTGCCAGAAACGGCGAGGATAGTTTTGGTTACTAGTAGTCCTGTCGATTGGGAAATATTCAATAATTATTCTTCATTAAGACGACTGAGGCGCGTAGTTGCTTATATGTTACGTTTCATACATAACTGTTCTAAACGAAAACCGATGCGGGTCGACGAGCTTTCTGTAATCGAACTGGAACATGCCATGCATGTATTGATTTTGAACGCTCAGCGATTCGCATTTCGTGATGAAATAGCTTCTTTGTGTAATGGAAGATTTGTGTCTAGGCAGAGCAAGGTAAAGGCACTAAATCCTTTTATGCAGGATGGGTTATTGTGTGTTGGAGGTCGACTATCACAATCTGATATTACCTCGGTCTCTCAAAACATCCAATTTTGTTACCACAAAATCATAAGTTGACTGACTTAATAATGACCCATCTGCATTATGAGAATTTGCATTTAGGATGTAATGCTCTGCTCGCATTACTGCGTTTACGGTTTTGGCCAATATTTGGTAAAAACGCAGTAAAGCGAGCACTGCATAAATGTATTGTATGTTTCCGAGTCCGTCCGCGCGAGTGTCGCCAGCTCATGGGTGACCTTCCTGCTGACCGATTCCGAATCCAAAGACCATTTTATGTAACCGGCATAGATTATGCAGGTCCAATTTTAATTAAATCTGGTTTAACCAGAAATGCTAAGAGTGTAAAATCTTACATATGTTTATTTATTTGTTTTTCAACAAAGGCAATTCACCTAGAATTAGTGACTAATTTAACTTCAATGGCATTTATGAATGCATTGAAAAGATTTATAGTTAGGAGGGGTAAACCCTCACGACTCTTTAGTGATAATGGAACTAACTTTACAGGTAGTTATAGGGAACTTACTGAACTATTTGATTTTTTGAAGGCATCTGATAAGGATATCCATAATTTTTTAGCCCAGCAGAATATTAGCTGGAGTTTCTTGCCTCCCCGCTCACCGCATCACGGTGGACTTTGGGAAAGTGCAGTTAAAATGACTAAATTACATTTAAAAAAGGCAATGCGGTCAACTGTTTTGACATACGAAGGCATGAATACCATACTAATACAGATTGAGGCTTGTTTAAATTCCCGTCCTCTGACTCCATTATCATCAGATCCAAATGATTTAAACGCACTCACTCCTTCACACTTCCTTATTGGCGACAACCTGTTAGCATTGCCTGAGCTTGATATCCATCATCTGCCTACAAACAGGCTTAATATTTACCAAAAGATGTCTACCGTTGTTCAATCTTTTTGGCACAGATGGAGCCGGGAATACCTAGCAGAATTGCAGAACCGAGTCAAATGGCAAGAAGGACGTCAACGCAGTTTACAGCCTGGTGACATGGTCATCATCAAAGACAACCAACTACCTCCGCAGTACTGGAGGATGGCACGAGTGACGGAGATCCACCCTGGTCAAGACGGACGCGTCCGCGTCGTCTCCTTGAGGACGGCCAGAGGTGTCACCAAAAGAGCCGTGACACAGCTCTGTCTACTTCCCATGGAGGATCCTTCCTCCAACCTGGATTAAGAACCAATTACAACACTAAAAGTGATGTTATGTGTGAATCAAAATGCCGTCAGGCTCAACAGTGCCAAGTGATAAGCTATTTTCTCATAAGTGGGTGCAGCGCACCAGAAGTTTCTACGTTATTAGACTTTTATTTTTTAATGTCAAGTCTGACATAGGGTTATATACGTTGTTATAAGTTTTTTGTTATTATTTTGTTATCCATGTATTGAATATTGTTTATTTTTGTATGTGAACCTGTTGGGTAAATTCTGAGTACCAATGTTGCAATCTCTTCCTACATTATTTTATGAAAAACGACTATTCCCCAATACTCGTTTTGGGGCGGGAATATGTTAAGATTTCAGGTACTGAAATATTAATATTGGTGCTTGTCACCCTATGGGTGTGGCAACATTTATTTTTGTGTTAGCGATTGCCGGGGCAATTTCGTATTGCCACGGATTTAATCGTTCTTCTCTTGTTACCATCCGTCTTGGGCGGTCGTTTTGGCAAAACGGCAGAGCTGCCAGGTTTTCACTTACATGTGGTTTATAAAACCGCGGAGAGAGATAGCAATATTGGGCTCACCTTACATGAGCTGCCCTACGGGTCTTTTTTATTGTTAAAATAAAGACCATTATTCAAGAGCTGGAGTTATTATTGAAGAGTTACTCCAGTCATACTTCCTTGGAATCTGGTGACTCACCACGCCGGATTGCTCTGTCAGGAGAGTGAAGTTAAGATCCTGAACACTATTATTTGATTATTATTTTAATACTTACTTATCAAACAACTTATCAAAATGTTAATACTCATCCTAATTTTACTGTCCTCAAAAGGGAATCCTCCTAGTTGGGCAGTCAAAACATTTCTTAAATAATGTATAATTTTTTACTAAATAAAAAAATAAATAAAATAAAATAAAAAAATATAAAAAATAGCTTTAGCTGGGTTTAGTGACCAGATCTGAAAAGCTAAAAAGTCGCAGACCTTCCTCTTCCCTATCTCCTTCCTTTATTATTGGTGATGCCATAGTCTCACTGGCTCCAGACGGCTGGGACTCTTGTGCAGTATATTCATAAAATTAAAAAAAATATAAATTCTGAGTTCTGTATGAAATACATACTGGAATTTTAGGTAAAACGTTCGGAAATGACTCCGCTGTTTTTAAAACTGCACTTTTTTTGAGTATGTATTTCTTAAGTATGGAATTAACAGACAAATAATAATTTGTAGTATTGTAAAGTGATGTTTGGGGCCCTTTTTAGTGTGTATATTTAATTTTGTTTTTGGTATTACATAAAAAGCGTTATAAATACAAACTTTTTGTTTACATATAACACTTACGTGAAAGAGAACTCAATATTTATGTTTATCTTTTGTACAATTCCGATGAATATTTAAGTTGTATCGTATCATACAAAATTTATTACGTAAGCAATCTTTTTACATATTCTCATCCAATGAAAGGGGAAGACGAGGCAGATTGTGCCATCAGCCGATGTGCGGGTATTATGAGGTGACCTACTTGTGACACCCCCAGTGTTTACTGTTCAGGATGCCACTCGTCTGTGGCTGTGCAGTCTGCGCACTGGGAGAGGAAATGAGAAGATAAAGGATACAACGAACCAGATGCTTTGCGAATAGGAAGAACAGGATAATATATGCCATTTTTCTTCTCTATCATACTGGAAGAGCGAATTTTTTGGGATATTGTTAAAAAATATATATCATAGTGTCAAAGCGTGTATGGTTTTTATGGACTTTATTGAGTTATCAAGCGATTTTTTTACATATTATACCATGTTTGCAAAAAGTTTTGCTTGCCATAATGTGCCAAATTTAAAGAACATAAATATATGGAATAGACGGTGAAATCTGGGTGGATTCATTGGCTTTAAACCGCAGTAAGCAGTTTTATATACTTCTATGTTAATATTTTGAGAAATAGTATTATTTAAATAATGTGGTAAATCTATATATTATATATGACACTAATCGTTCTAGTCTGAAGGGAGTGGGGAAGAGGATGTATCTGGTTATTCAGATCTAGCCACAAAACATGGCTAACGCAATTTTATATTCAGAATATTGTTTTTCACCATGGCGATACCAAGAGTATCTACCACTCTGGAAAGTGCCGCAAGTGTACCATGTATTATATAATTTTTTGAAATTTACTTGCGCACGCCAGCATCTGAACACGCGACCTTTGGATTCGTAATCGAGGCTCTTAACCGCTCGACCACTAAGTGTTATTATGATTTTACTAAACCCCAACATTTTGTTAATTAAAATAATTAATAGGAAACACAAAATACAAGTACAAACGAAGCACATATTATATTACACAATATTAAAGTGATTTTGGCTTTGAATAAAATTAATTTTGAAACGATGCATTTTGTTTGCCCCTCGTTCAAAATATTAATTAAACGTCAATTTTTAATGCGAAACAGATTAACATCCAAAATCATGAAAGCATCGTAGGTAAATTTAACAGTTTTAACGATAAACTACATAGCAAATTTATGGTCCAATCCTCGTGTAGACAAAATAGTGAACAAATATACGTATTAATTTTGTTCTGAGATTAAATAAATTCAACAACCAAATATGGATTGTATTTGATCTTTGTTCAAAATGTCAATGCTGATGTTCGCCAAAGACGGATACCCAACATAATAACAATGAGGCATACCAGGCACATCTCGCATCTTCACATAGAAGCCAACAACACTAATGCAGCAAATAACTCACAAATTACTAGCGCGATCACAACACCCTGTTTAATATTGAAACAGTTTTGTCTCTATTACCATATCCCAAGTTCCTGTTCAAAATATTGTCTTCTCCGTTTCCGTCTCCCTTGTTTCTCAACATCTTATCTGGGAAGAAACAAGAAAAGAAGGAACAAGACAAAACTACACACCTACGCCAGTGATATTTAATTGTTATTGTAACACACATGTCATTTGTTATTATAGGTAATGTTGTCGTCGTTTTAGTGCCTCTTATCTTGCTGCTCTGATCATTGTTTTCATAAAAGTCCATTAAATCGAGTGAATTGCATCCCCAAATTCAATGTCGTTGTTCGGTGAAATTAAACAGTCATATTGAGGAAATATAAAAGTAATTGTGTTTACCTGCGGTATACACCTATAATCTTTATGTAATCCATGCGATAAGATATTCCACGAAAACAACAGCATCAAAAGAAATCAACAGCATTAAAAGAAATCAACAGGATCAAAAGTAATCAACAGCATCAAAAGAAATCAACAGGATTAAAAGAAATCAACAGCATCAAAATAAATCAACAGTTTCAAAAGAAATCAACAGCGTCAAAAGAAATCAACAGCGTCTAAAGAAATCAACAGCATCAAAAGAAATCAACAGCTTCAAAAGAACTCAACAGCATCAAAAGGTAAGGTTATCTCCATCTCTTCCAAAGAATTTAATCCGATCGAATGAACGTCTATTTCCATTTATAATTATTGCCATTTGGGCAGTAAAAATACCCACTACGAAAAATTACTACATTTAGACATTTAACATGATTTTTAACATACAAAATCATTTTTTTACATAATGTAAATTATTTTAAAACTACTTTCAATAAACCTTTATAAATAGTCGATTACAATTGAAATAGAGCAAAAATCTCTCGACAAATGCTTTAATTGCATTTAAAGATACACTGTGAATTTTTCCATGCCTATAACATATAAAATAACAGAACAAAACGAGTTTTTAATAATTTTTGGAGGTGTTTGCGATTTTTTTCTATCGAGGGAATTTCATATAATTAACGTTTCGGCATAACAAATGTATAGATATTTTCTTCAATATTAACATATATTTTTTTTGTAACTTAAAAGTTTAAAGCGTTAACGAGAAACTTGTTATAAATTGGTAGAAATTAGGTATGCGGGGGCTCAATATTCATCATCATCGCTGTAAGGATAAGGAATAATTTTGATTCCAAACGAAATTACTAAGATATTGAATGCACCTACGTAATAGGTACTTTAACTATAATTATTTTAATATATAGTACATTATTACTTGTAGTAAAGTCTAAATAAAAAAAATAAAAAAGAAAAATAACGAAAAGCATCGAAAGTACTGGTAAAACTGAAAATGTATGATCTCGATTAGTGGCATATTATTTGCATTAACATTTAAACGAATTTCCGCAGATGTCACATTTTTTTAAAACATGCTTCCTTTCACGTCTCGTTGTCACCTCGGTAGAATAAGGAAAATGTTTTCCCCAAGGAAATATTTCCACGCTATCTCTTGCTTACATCGTTTGGTGAATTATTAAATATAATGCAAGCGCTGAGAGAAGGAATACTAAAGACTATTTAGCATTCAAACGGTATCGTCTCGAGCCCGCTCGTCAGATAGTACTAGGCTTGCTGATACTCTGACAGACCTATTATTGTACGTTTGCGTTGTGTTATGAAGAGATAAAATATTGAGTGCTACGTGAACACTTTGAAATATGTACTTACATCAATAAAAAGTGCTACAAATAATAGAAAAATATCCCACAAATACATTAATTGCCAATTTTTTTTATCAATTATAATTCTGGTAGCTTCAATGAGGTACGGTCATACATAATGATGTGTGCACTGTGATGGTGTTGTGTATTGTGTATATAATTTTTTAATTATTTTAGGTTGTGAAATTTTTGTAATGTTGTCTTTTTTTTCTTTAATCCATCTAATAAAACTGAAACAATTGAAATTTTGACTATTGACATGATCCGAAACATATATTTGGTTCACTTGGTCGAGTCATGTCTCCTTCGGGCGACTTTTAGCTATTTTATTTTATATTATGTTTCTTTTTACTATTTATTTATTTTTAAAATTTTGTCGATACAAAAACAAACATAATTCATAACATTGTATATCACATATTTAAAAAAAGAAATACAAATATTCCCTGGTTACGAATAACATGACAATATTTGAACATCTCCTACCACCACCACTGTGAGCAGAAAATTTCGCTTGTGTCGTGATGGAGGACTTAGCCAGTCGAGGAATTTATCTCACGATGCCTGGGTGGGACTGACCAGACAAATATTTCTATATAATAAAAACACATAAATTTGTTTTTGACCACGATAGTTTTATTTTCACTCTACCGGTTTCGGAAGATCCCTTCCTTCGTCAGGAGAATATTTAAAACTAATCTACTACACAAAATATTGACACATAAATACAAAAATGTTAAGTGTTTGAGGGAGATGTCGACAAAGTGGAAGGGGTAATTACGGGAATTCCAGGAAGAACAGAGCGGTTAACTGGAAATATGTCAAGAATAGGACTATAAGACAGTTACGAAATATTTCTATATTTTTATTTAAAATGTACCCCCGTAAAAAGCTAGGCTTGTGCGTATATTTCTTTGAATTCATGATTATTTATCATGTAGGTACTCCAATATTCACTACCACGTGTATTAGCCACCTTAAAACAGGTCTGCAATGACGTAGTTGGGTGAAAACCATAATAAATACACTAACGAGTGTAAGTAATATGTTCAATCCTTCAACATTACAATGACATTAAATTTGTCAAGCTATAGTTCACATTGTTTACTGTACCTTAATAAGCAATTAATAATGTGATACATAATACTTTATTTATGGTATAGAAGAAGTATGAAACGCGTTGTGGGTAGTTAGTTAGAAACAAAGTAAAAAGAGAAACATGTCATATAATATAGGGACAATATAATTACATCACCACGCTTTAATAACTGTTCAAATATTCGTCGTCTCTGCAATGAAGAGAAAGTTAAAAAAATCAAATAATGTAAAATAAAGCAATGAGAATAATACTCAAACGCAACTTATACACACGAACAAGAGACATATTAACCCCTCCAGCTTTTGAGGGTCATATATGGTCGGGCGTCCACATTTCATAAATAGTATTTTTTATCTTTTTTCTATGATGCCGAAATTAGTAATTTTTAAAAAGTTAGAAAGAATAATCATAAATTTTTCCAGTTTGCCTCAATTATTTATACTGGATGCCATTAGTAAAATCCTAAAAATAGCCAAAATGAATAATTCATATTTCGTGCCGCAATCGTAACAATCGGTTTAACTTTAAAAAAAAATTCTTATTTTTTATTATACTTCTTCTTCTTTATGTGCCGTATCAGGTCCCCCCGACGTTGGCGATCACTCTGGAAAATGTCTCTTTGTCTTGCGCTGCCCGGAATAGCTCCTCCACACTTCTAATGCCGGTCCATTCTCGTATATTTCGCAGCCAAGACATTTGTCTCCTCGTTGTTTGTCTCGTTCTCATTTGTTGTCTCGTTCGTATATTTTATTATACGAACGAGATAAATGTGTAGGTACAGTTTTCTTACGAATTCCCCCCAAAAAACGAACGTGTTTTAGAAATATCGAGTTCTCCCAATTTTTCTATGTTTGGAGTAAAAATTTAATTAAAAATGTTGTTTTTGACAACATTTGGCACGTTTGATTTATTATTTAAACACTGTAATGTTCATTTTAAATCCATACACCGGAAATATATTTTTTTATAGTTTCTAAAACATTGTTTGTTTTTACGGAAAATTAAAAAAAAATAAGATGTGTATAGCGTATTTGAAATACAAAAAAATATTGCAAACTAAACAGAAGTGTTGAAGGGTTAAATCAATCAATCAAATAAAAAATAAATAAACTTTTGTCTCCTAGATACGTCATACATAAAAGTGATGTCAAGTAGTAAAAACTATCCCATCTCAATAAGGGGATATCTTCTCCTTTTTCAATTTGTAAGAAAACAATTTACTTTGCGATTTCAGGCCGTCTAAAATGCCAGGACACTGGCGTAAAAAATAGAAATAAATAGTGTGGTCAGTTGTAAGGGAAATTCTGGAAGGGTTGGTTGAAATCAGCTTGATTATTCCGCGTAGACCCACTGCATGTGCGTGAGCCTTAAGTGTTCACCGGAATAAAAAAGGATGGAATTGAAGATATAGACTAAGCAGAAAAATGTTTTGTTTATTTTTTAAACATATTTTCATTAGTAGGTAACTACCCAGACCGAGTTGCAACATCGCTTTTTCATTAACTCATTCAATAATTTTTTTATTGCATGTATTGGTACTCCAAAGTATTTTCCTGTTAAAATGCAATTAATCAGTGTGTACAGGATGTTCAATAACAATGGATTTTCTTAAATTATTTAATATTTGTATTTTTTACATTAGATATTCAATTTATACAGTGTTAAAATGGTAAATAAAATGTAACTATAAAATATAACCTCACCATAAAGAGACAAGGCTCTTTTACTTGGTAAAATACTCAAGGAATACGCATGATTTACCAATAATAGAAAACTAAAAAATCTTATGGTAGTTTTAAGTAATTTTTAAAAATAATCTTGTAGTAAAATATTATAGTGATTTGTTTTTGTGGTATTATTACTATTTGGCCAACGTTTCGAACAGCATTGCAGTGTCCATCATCAGGGCAGATGTGTAAACAAAGATTACAATTCACTATAATACTTTTGGCCGTGAAAATCTCATCATCATTCTTGTAATAAAATATACAGATTATTATTATTGACACATCGAATGAAATGTTTACTAATACTGTTGATAGTTCTGTGAACAGTTGACTTCGCGTAATGTTGATTATTCTGATTTGCCAGGGCGCATGAACGTACTCTGACGGAATAAAAATGTACTATCAAACACGGCTATCATCTGACAAAATTAACCGGACCCGAAAATACAAAAAAATCAGATGAAACGCAAAGTGCTCGCATTGAAACAGGATTTCGCTACGTTCAGTCAATTATATTTTACCTACTTGATAAATTGAATATAAAAAAACAGGTTAATATAATCGCCTAGTATAAAGTATCTCTATTTACCTTTATATAAAAATAATAAATAACGTGATACCAAACGCACCTATATTCTACATTCCAGACGTATTCTTTATCCGATAGCCCATTTCTTATGCCATAATATATAATCTTTACGTGACAGTAGTTCCAAAACTGCTTATTTACAACTTTAAGAATATGAATAAAGTAACAACTTTCAAATGCAAGGTGGGAGTTTTTCGAATCACGTTACAGCCATTTATTTCAATCAGGTTTACCTAACGAGTTCAAGGAACACAATATATCAAAATGTATTTTATTTTAATCTGACACATTTCACGTTAGAACCACGCTCTGATAAAATCTATACAGAACATTAAATAAATAATGTGTTGAAATGTGAAAAAGTTACACACATCAGCGCACTATAATACCGTGCTTCCTCTTAAAAGTCACGGAGCTTTCTTATATATGTTCCTGAGAGCTTTTATTCCCCGGCTGACTCAAGAAACGTCAAGTAAGATGAGATTCCCGAGTAAAAAGATGTTACGGAATATATTAAGATAAATCATTTTTATGTAGTGTGAAACGTGGCCTTTTCAATAAAGCCTGTCACATCTTTACTCTCAGCTTTTTCTTGCTAAAGTCACACTGGAATGATTGATTTAATACAATGTCTCATAAAATACGCAAGATCGCTTTAAACTGTTTATTCCTTTCTCGTCGGAATTTGAAAGACAAATGTGCTCTTATTCGTATTGAATATCACAAATAACGTATATTTTGAAATTTTAGAGCATATAATATATATTTAATATGATTTTTGGGGGCGGGTGTGGGTACCGCTGTCCCAGGAACCATTTATCGGATAACCAACATTTCTGCCATAGGTCACCTCAAGTGGTTAGCTACGTTTGGTACATCGGGTGAGGTGTGTTAAAAATGAGCATGCCCACCAGCTGCGTGGCACGCCAGTTCGGGAGAGGCTGGTTTGGGGAGATCTTTTGACCTCTACAACTGGTATTACTGATCCCTAGATTCCTACCCACCCCTCATACATTTTTCCTTCACGAAACTTCCTCTCCTTCCTTTGCCTAAAAAGACCCTTCACACAGCATCCCCAAATATCACAAACATGGTCTCCTGTGTAGGTTTAGGTAATAAAAAGTGTTTCTACCCGAGATCGCCCGAGTTATAAAACCCTTTGCATTTTTGTTGTTGTTATAATCTCTTTCATTTTTGTCTGCTAAAATTGATTATCGTACAAAGATGTAAAGGAAATCTTATTTCTAACGCATTACATTCCAACTACTTTGATAAACCATTTCTGATGTCAAATATATTTCTAACGCATTATGTTTCACCTACTTTGATGAACCATTTATGGTGTCAAATATATTTCTAACGCATTACGTTCCACCTACTTTGATAAACCATTTCTGGTGTCAAATATATTTCTAACGCATTACGTTCCATCTACTTTGATAAACCGTTTCTAGTGTCAAATATATTTCAAATTTAAACCATTCTTGAATTTATTTTTAAAACTGATTGTGTATTGTGACAGCTGTTTCGGCGTTCAGTTCTCCGAATTAAACACAATAAAGAGTAATGTGTAGTAATTTGGCATTTTGACTTTAGATTAGAGTTCAGCTCTGCTTTAAAACCCCCCATACTCATTTTGTACCAAATTGTTGGAGAACTCTGGAATTTAAAACGGTAGGTGAAATTATTCATTTACATAGGTGTATTGAATGGACTATAACTTCGAGTACAGCTCCATCTTAACCACTCAGATAAATTGGTAGTAAATAATTTTGACAAAAATCGGAGGAGAATTGTAGGTTTCAAGATGACCGCCAAAATTTTCAATTTTAACTATGGATTCGACATTTTCCTAACCGCCCGTTTATCAATTTTGAAACAAATCGTTCATTGAAACATTTTGTCCATTTTGAGAAAATTTTATCCAATCAAATAAATATTTCGTCCATTTTGGAATTTGGAATTTGTACATTTGAAGTTTGTTAAATTTGTTGATTTGTCATTAGCCCAATTGGACAAATAAAATTTTTTGAACAGCTGTCGGAAGAATTTTAAAATATGTTGTCGGACAAAATTTGAAATATATATGTTAATTTTGTCTTTAGATTCAAGTGCGGAGTATAAAGGTATGATTCAGAATTCTGTATATTCTAGACATCATTTTCATTTGTAGCTAGCACTTTGAGCCAGTGTTTTCAAACGGAGTTCTCGGTACTATAGATTGGTGTTCCGTAATAATGCGAAATATGGGTTTGTTTGCTTCTCTAAAAGTTTGGTTTCGATACTTTTAGGTTCCGGAAAATTTGCTCTAGAGCAGATATGCTAAAATCAATCCTCCTACTTTAGCAAATTCACGCATGAATACTAAATACTCGACTCGTGTTTCAAGTACTTGGGAAGGTTTCTGAAAACATTATATTGCAATTAGTTTTCATATGGACATTGAACTGACAGATGAAGGATAAAAGTAGACTTAATGCTGTAGAAATGAGATCCCTGCGGAATACGTGTTATAAAACCATGTAAAACCTTATTACAACTGTTGATATCTGGAAAGAATGCAAGACTGATGTAAGCGTAATGAACAATATTAAGAAAGAGACGCTTAGGGAGTTTGGACATGTAGAGCGGATGAATGAACAAATGAGTGTAAGGAGAATGTATGGCTCCAAAGCGAATGGTAGATGAAGTAGTGGATGACCGAGGAAGACATGGAACGATAAAGTAAATCAAACACTCGAGTCGGATCACGTCAAGAGTCATAATACAGGGTTTTCCAATAAGAGGTGTTATTTTGAATAGCCCGCTATTTCAGTAGATGTTACTTTTGAAGCTGTCATTTTTTGATATTTGACAAGTAGAAACTATGCCATTAATAAAAATGGCGAGAGATGATTAATGATTTTTTATGGCCAGAATTTGATGGTATTGATCTGGACAACGTTTACTTTCAACAAGAAGGCGCTATGTGCCACACAAGCAACGAAACTATTGATCTTTTACGATTGAATATCAAAATAACACCTCTCATTAGATAACCCTGTAGTAGAAGAATATATATGAGTCGATGTACGAAAGTTAATGACGCAAAGAGAGTGTGTCCAGACAGAGCTGTTTATCCTCTCTGCCTGCCCTTTTGGGAAAATAGTGTGATGCTTAGTTAGTTATAGAAAGCAAAGAATGCACGTCACGACTGAGTTATCTGGAGTTCAATCCTATTTGCTTACCCTGCGGTGAAGTAGGATGATAACTCGTCAAATTTAAATTGTCTGCCTAATTTCATCCTTAATGTCAAGGATCATGCTGTTGTTTTATTATTGCCAGATCACGTCTTACAGGGGTCAACGTAATCCTGAGACCTGATGGCTTCTCCCTCTGGAGACGAGGGTTCAAAACCCCTTTCATATAAATAAACGGCAGAAAAGGCATCAACAATTTTAAAGCTGCGTCTGCTATCTGCCGGATTACCTACACGTAACTTGTCGGTAGATACCTCTTAGGTTATTTTATTTAGTCATTGGTAGATGAAATATAGTATTATACATAACATATTTCTATATACCGTCGTTTACATGTTTCCAAATGAATAACCGCTGTTACAAGGCATGTAACTAACACTTGACTCGCAAAAGTAAAGCTACGATTACACTACTAGGCTATTTTTATTACATTATTTTTGGTAATTAGAATTTATTTGTTTAAAAAACTTTAAAAGCCTTTTTTTTAATTTGTAATTCTACTACAAGGTCCACCACACTTAATTGAAGTTCTGATGAAAGTATTGCAAAATTAAGCTATAAATCAAATTAAATCGAGAAGGAAGCTCTGCTTCCATAACATAAGTACCTTAGAATCAAACGTGGTAAGAACCAAAAAATATAAAGTTTTTTGTTACAAAAATGATATAATTCAAGTTTCCTGCGTGAAGAAATGGTTTCAAACAATGAACGCAATAATTTATAAGAATTCGTGGATCCCTGGAATACCCATCTAAGCCACGGGTAGTCTGCGGGCGCTAGTTTGGTAACCGCCGCTTTGAAAGGATGTCGAATCAAGCAACATATAAAAGTAAGTAAAAAACGAATTCTTAACTCATGGCATCATCGCTTTAATCGAATAGCAGATACTATTAGAAACGGTCTGCGCCGTAATTCGTAAGTTCAAAAATGTCAGCAGAGATTATCATGTTTAAAATTTTGATTTGTAACATTTCTTTATAATATAATAAATGGCATGTGATATTTGCGTATGTTTACACAGTTTCTATACAGAGCAAAAGAAGTCAGGCAGCAGTGAAGATGGCGTCAATGAAGACAGATTATTTCAAGAATCAATAGATTTCCCCTTTGAATCTATCTTTATCAGAAAGGATTCAGTCAAAAAGCAATACACGATAAGATGTAATAGTGATCAAGAACATAGATATATTGATGTACTGTATTTAGATGAGACTTTTGGGATAATCAGGTTTCACTTTGTACGTCGAATTAGTCTGATTTGGCCTCCAACGCTCCTAGCGCTGAACGACCGTAAAATACAAAATCCAGTCTACCCACACCAATAATCGTATTCTTATAAGGGAACATGTTTCGAAGAGATATTTGTACGCAAAAGGGCATCAATTGTATAATTCTATGCAAAGAGACCCAACCGCTCTAAAACGGCTTCTTCAGTTCTTGACATAGTCTCTTGTCAGTCTATATACGTGGTTGACTGCATACCCCTCTCTTCTGAGCTGCAATGAGTGAAGTCCAAGCATGCCCATAATTGTCCCTTTATACACATAACTTACTTCACTGGGGGATACAATAGTTTCCACTGACTTCGGGCAGTGGGATCCTTGTAAGATATTAATATAAAGAACTAAACAAAATTTTGTGATAATCACAAAAAATTTCAAAGTAGGTTAAAAGAATTATCAACCAAACGGTTTTGTCAGTGACATTATAATATATAATTATATATATATAATTATATATATATAATATATATATATATATATATATATATATATATATATATATATATATATATATATATATATATATATAGAAGCGTTTCATAGCTACTTGTGCACTAAACTACAACGCGTAGCGTAAGGTCGTGGCTTACATTGCCTAAAAAGTGCTAAAATGCCCATAAGTGTGATGAAAAAGTGTTTGGATTACGCGACAAATACCAAACAAATCTTAGAGGAATAATATATCATACGCTAATACGGGCAAATGATTTGTTATCATAAGCGAGTAAGCGTAACTTGTCATCTCCGTCACACCCGTGATATAGAATGTAGTATTCGACGCAACTTTTAAATACGAAAATAGTTTATTCCGCTCTTACACACATAAAATCTTTGAGTGTTTGTTGTTGTCATATGTGACCGTTTGAATTTAGAATTTTCGTGGAAACATTAGAGTTTCTTACATGCCAGATTTTGTCTTGAGACAATAACAAATCTAATATGTATCGAAATGTCACTGTTTTTTTAAAATATTTAATTCAGTAGAAATAGACTATAAACAAAACATTTAGCTTTTAATCCGAAAGAAATATTTTTATATGAAACACTTCGTCGTTGAGATGAAACAAAATAAATTGAGATTAGCCATTAGCTACTAATAAATTTATGAAATGCACGCTTCAGTCAACATAATGTTATATGTTATTTACTAATATAGGGGTGGAAAAAGGTTTTCGAATTGCAAATGACGATAATGAAAAAACACAATATGGTTTGTAATCACAGTGGGTCTATCGGGTGACAGGCAACAGCGGCAGACATTCATTTGTAAACATGTGTTACGGACGGTGGTTGAATATGCCACTATTGAAAAACAAATTTGTTATAATAAGCCAGCAAAACTTGAATACAGATTTTGTTGCGACATAAACCGTATCAACATAGTTTAGAACTTTAATAAAATTGAACTGAAAGTTTTAATGACAATCGCAATACTGATTTTAAAACAAATATTTGGTTATGTTTTAGGAACAGGGAACTGGCGTTATTCAATGTTTTTTGTTGTTTAAAATTTAAAAGTTCTATTTTGAATGTTATAATTTTTTGTTTTTTCTATTACAATGAAAATTTACATAGATGATAATTTTTGAATATTATTTCAACCGCCATGCTAGGAATGTAGGTACCCATATGTGATGATGGGTGAAGTTTACAATTCCGATTTAGTTAATTTAGTTAACTTCTTTGATGCGCACACTTAATGATGAAATGGGTTAGATGGAAGAAATAGGATGTAACCTATAAGCTACACCCTTTGTACTCTGTATTTTTATTTTGAATAAATATTTTTTTTAATTTTTAAATTTGAAATATTGTTAATTTATTAAAAATCTTGTCAAATTATTCGTTTTCGTGTTAAAAGCGGGACTGGAGGCCTATAACGAATGAATTCACAAATTTCATAACAAATTATCAGTAAAGCACGAGTATGACATGAGAAAGTCGGAACATGTGCTCTGAAAAACCATAATATTTTCGCATCTCGTTCATTATATTTATTCGGACAAAGCCACATGCGTGAACACGTATCCAGATATATTCTGAATGACTAATATTTTATTTGGAAATGCAGTCAATGCAGAATCATGCAGTCACATTTTAAATAGAATCTTTATACAAAGCCGTACTCATTTTTCTCCGTGTAAATATTAAAAAATAACAACGTTTTCGAAAATAAAATTTCTATCGAATATGATGTAGAATCAACACTCTCGTCCAGGCTGTAGCCCAGTGACACAACGTGCTCCTACATTATAGACGGAAAATTTCCCTCAAACCACAGAAATACAAGTGCCAAATGTACTATGTGAATTATGAATTCAATTTACTTTTATGTATTAATATTTTATGTCATCATGTTATTATCATATTATTGTTTCTGCACATAGAGCATTGCACACACTGCTCTGGTTGGCTGAATTAAACAGTTAAAAATAAATTTTAAAAAATCCCAGTGGATCCGGGAAATGAATTCTATGCGGTATTAACATAACGCCACCAAGGGTTACAACCCTAATGATGGTTTTTTAGGTGTGTTGTGCTAGCTCCTCCTTCTTAAGTCAATGTTTTGGACAGCCTTGCGTCCTTCGTCATATCCATTATATATAAGTAGCCAGTATCATGTCAGATATTTAATCATTTGCACTAATAATGGAGTTATTATGACATGGTTATGGATAGTGCAAAATGGATTCTAGCAGCTTTTCTAAAAACGTAGTTTAATTTTAGTCAGAATAGTGAAAACTTGATTTATGACAATGGAATTTGTTTGGTTAAAACTGTCTTAAACAGGCTCGAGGCTGGCCTTATCACCCCAACGATAAATGGGCGTGTAAGAATCTAATTAGTGAGGTAGTAAGTAGATCTAGAAGGACAATTTAAACATTTCATTCAATGATCAAAAATGTGTTTTAAAAAATGCTAGCGTATGTGGAATTTTTTGGTTGTTAAGAATAATCATAACTTTTGCTGATTGAATCCTAGCCTTAAATCATTGACATAGATTATTGTCAGTTGCATTTTGTTTTGAGGTTTAGATTATTTATTTATATACCTTTAACACACATGGACACCTATGGATTCCAGAATTGTTCAAGTAGAATACATCTTTGTAGTAACAGTAGAAAGAGAATAAAATAACGTTTTACTTTTCGCGAGTGCTGTCGGATGAGAAATGACTGACTGTACTAGTTACTTCTCTATTTATTAGTTATCATTAGTTCAATACTTGTACAGCGATATGGATCTTATCAAAGATGTGACAATGTGACAAACGGATTCATGAAATGTTAACTAATTACGAAATGTGCAAGATCTATAAATATTTCAATCCCAATTATAACGCAAAAAGCCATCATGACAATACTACTCAAAGTACCTATCATTACTTGTTCTGACCATTTAATAATATAAATATAGTGTCACTTAAACAACTCTATGCTAAAATTGTACTTATTTATACTCAAAAAAATAATACACTTGATCTACTAACGAACATATATAACAAAATCACTAGATCCTTCAATCAAAAATACAGCCAACAAGCAAAAACGAAGACAATTATGGACAGAGAAATTTTATTTACTACGGCATAAAACTTTACAACATATTCCACTCTGTTGTAAAAAAATTAAAAATGTCAATACATTAAAAAAAAATCATAAAACAATTGATCTGGGACACAGGAGACACGAAATTGATAGAAAATTGCAACCAAACACAGACTGATTGAAGTGAGACAACCTGTGTAATAATTAAAACATTCTAAATTAGCTTTAGTACTACCTTGTAAACTGTTAAGTTTTAAGAAATACAAAAAAGTGTAGCACGCATTCTAACAGGTATTAGATTATATTCAAATGTAAATTGAATAAAATAAAATAAAATATGGAAAATGTTAAATGCACGGGAAATCCCAGTAGAGAAAACATTATGAAATAAAATTATGTCAATACAAATCGCAGTAAATAAAAAACGTAAATAACACTAAACATGCATGTACGAGTACTAACATACACTTATAGGTTCATTTTATATTGCTGATACAAAACATTTTATTTTTTATTTATTTTTTTATTTATTAATTTTATTTTAGTAATTTGTACATTTAAGTTTACAAATGACTAATTAATTTGTTACATATAAATATACTATGTTTTTTCTTGCTTGATGTGGCTCCTACACAGCATCTTGAACTTTCCAATTGGGGTAGACTTTAGGTTTTCCGGCAGCGCGTTATAGTATTTCATCCCTTTATATAGTATGCTATTCTGAGTATTCGCCTTGTCCTTTTTTGGTAGCCTCATTTCATTGCACGTCCTTGTTTTATGTTTGTGTATGTCCTTGTTGTATACAATTTTATTTGAAAAATATTTGGGTAGCAGGTTGTTTACTATTTTGTGTACAAATATCATCGTGTTCAAGGTTTCATCATCTGTTTCACCGTTATCCAATTGAGTTCCTTTAACATTTTATTTACTTGTGAATATCTATTTCGTTTGAGTATTGTTCTAATTGCCCTATTTTGGAGAATTTGAAATTTATTTTGCTCTCGGTCGTTACACAGGAAAAGGATAGTTGAGCAGTAATTAAAATGTGGAGCAATAATGGAGTTATAAATGGTGATGCAGTTTTTTCAGAAAGTTTTTGGCAAATTCTTCCCAAAAAATATATCTTTTTCCATTTTCTTTTGGGTATATTCAGCATGTTTGTTAAAGTTGAGTTTGGAATCTATTATAACTCCTAAGTATTTTATATCGGTAACATTATCAATAATTTCAACATCAATTTTGATTTTGCTTTCACTGAATGTCTTCTTATAACCAATTACCATACATTTTGTTTTTTTTTTTGTATTTAATTTAAGCTTATTTATTTTTAGCCATATTGATACGTTATCTAGTTCATTATTTAAAATATGTATAAGTTCTATAATATATATGTAGCAAATAGTCGTACTTTGCATTTTGAAAATATTTTCACCATGTAATTAATATAGAGTATGAACAATGGAGGTCCAAGGACTGATCCCTGTGGTACTCCTAATTTATTTTCCATTGGTTTTGAAAATTGATTATTAATTTTTGTTACCTGTATTCGGTCTTTCAAATACTCTTTTGTTAATTTAGTGGCTACAGTTGAGAAACCAATTTCTTTAAGCTTTCTTATCAATATTTCTCGATCTATAGTTTCGAATGCCCTTTGAAAATCCAAGAAGATTAGAACCGGACATGTATAAAACAGCCATAACAATCCAAAAATTCAAAGTAAGGCTTTAAAAGAATATTTTTTAAAAACATGTAAAAACGAAAATACGTAATTCTTGTCGTGTTGTACTTTGTTTTGTTTCTTTCTCTCTCCTTTTCTATCCCCGTATTTGTAATCGAGCATAATCTATTTTTACCAATGTATTAGTGGGTAAGAAGTACCTTCTTCTAAATTCCTACCTTGGTTATGTGCTTGTGTGAATATCCCTGTCTCTTTCCTTTTTTGTTTATTCTTGTTTGTTCTACTTAACCTCCATTTTTCTATTTGTTTACTGTTGTATGTGACACTTTTAATTATTATATTTTTGTACTTTTTCGAATGTGAAACTTATAATTTTGATATCAAAATACCAATGTAAAATTGTACCTATTAACTCCCACCTATGTATTGTAAGTTCCTCCCACCTTACAATGAGTTTTGTAACTTATGTAAAAATAATAAAATAAAATTTCTAGCTTAAATGAATTCGTTTCGACTGTTAAATCATTAATTTGTTTTCAACAAATAAACTTAGATCGTTATTAACGTATTGAATTCTGTTTGTTTACGATTATAGATATTAATTTTGTGTACCAACTTGTTACTTAAATAATTTATTATAACGTTGTCTAATCAAAGCACGAACAGTTAAATTTATCCATAAACCATTTCTTACCTACATCAACATGGAAATAAAAGATTTTCTAAACATATTTCAATCAATGTAATACTTTTAGTCGTATCATATTGAGTGAAAAAATAGTGACCAGAGAGACATTTATTACATTGTAATTTAAAAAAAGTAATAAGTGGATATGTAATGGAAATAACTTGTGTAATAAAATAAGAATGCGCCTAGGGGAACTAGACTGCATTTCCACGAAGGAATTGCAATAAAAAGTTGGTAAATAATTGAATAGAAATTCTTTGTTAAACTTCACAAAGTTCTCTCTTAAAAAGGATTCTGTTTTATTTTATTTAATATCAATTTGTTCTATTCCTAAGTTATGAATTATATATATGAACATTTTTGTTTCAGTTAAATGAAATTTTAATCTAAAAACACATTATAGAAATGATTATGGAGGTACATTGTTACATTTATAAGAAGGTAGGTAAAAAAATAAGCCCGTCATTGTCAGTTTTTTAAGTAAATAAAAGTTGTTTATATAAAATTGGTTTACATTTCAATCTCTTCGAAGTAAAAATAATATTTTAGAAAATAATTAGAGTGAGTAGAACCTTCATAGAACTTGATAATCAATTTTGAAATTTGATGAATAGTTCAAATTCTGCGAAACAACCCGACCTTAGCGTGATAGATAATGGTCGACTGTCAAAGTTATCATTTATTACGAGTCTTCAAGCTACGCAACGAGATTACGGCTGGCCGAATGTGTTTTTTAGTAATATTTAATTATTGAAGACATTTTTAGCAATGCCTAGTTGGTAGAGCGGTGCCCCGGCGGGTCCTAGGTTCGAGTCCTAGATGTGACCTATCTTTTTCTTATTTTTCTGTTTCAAATATTCGTTTAAGAGTTGCTAATATTGTCTTCAATAATTAAATATTACAATTTGATGTTTTACTCATTAAGTTATTCCAAAAATAAAATATTCATCCTAGACTTGCAGATAAATTCAATAGATGTCGCACATTAAAATAAAAACAATATATATTTATCTAAGACACTGTCTAGTTCTAGAGGTAGAGCGGTGTAGAGCTTCTAGATAGAGTGGTGCCCCGGCAAGGCAAGGGTCCTGGGTTCGAGTCCTCTGTTTCAAATATTCCTTTAGGAATTGCTAATATTGTATTCAATAATTAAATAGTTTTTAATTAGGAAGAAAGAGAAAAAACATAACATGGAATAATTGTGATTTTTAAATTTGGATTTAGGCCAGCAGCTTAGAAGAGTTTCTCCACTTGAAGGTGATTTTGACTATCTCAACCCGAACCTTTACTTAAGATGAACTCCATTAGTCTAAAATCCAAGCTCAAGTATTTACATCGAGAAACTTTTCTAGTGGCTCGTTATTAATAACGAAACAATTCTTCATTTGTGAAAAAGTTTCGAGTCTTAAGACTAGAAACTTTAATACAAATCCTTTCATCATTAATGTTATTACACTTTTACGAAAAACTAAATTAGAAATCCCTCAATGACTTATTCACTTACCCAAATCATGCGGCCTCTATTTTATTATTTATAAGAAAACTCTACTAGTCCTACCGAAACCAAATCAACTTTCACTCTCCTTTGATGTGAACGTTTTAATAGAATTTGATTTTACTAAGAAACAGCACACGATAAATAAATCTTCAATTCTATAATGCTATGAAAATAATGCACTATACTGTATTAAATATAAAATACCTTCACAACAGAATTTAAAAGGTTATAATTTATTACAAAGCTTTTAAGAATTTTGGTTAATAAATTACATCTCGTGAGGTGATCTTACAAAGCTTTGGGTCTCTTCCAAAAAAATTTAGAGCGAACGTATTTTTTTATGTGACACAAGAGCTTTTCTGAATATATACGTTTAAGTAAAAGTAGAGAGAGGAGAGTAGCTATTTATATGCTCCGGGTTTGGTGAGTTTATTGGGGGACTAAGAGGAAGGGGATGTAAGAACACGTAGAGAAAACTTACTGATAAAATATTAAGAATCTATCTATCTAATATAATCATATATTTATTAAGAATCTCTTAAAATTATTCGTAATTCGATTAAAAACGGGATTGAAGGTACGGGGTTGCCATAGTCCCACTGTCTCCAGATATTCATGAGCAGTTGGGACTATGGAATGTTGACAAGAAATTGAAAAGCAAGAAAACATATTTTTAATGAATGTACACAGAGAAAATTAACTTATAAAATGTTGCTATAAACGGGACTACAGACCTTTAACGATTGAATTGGTGAAATGTTTCCAAAAAATTTTTCAGTAAAATGAACACGTGTTCATAAGTATTCTAATATTTTCGCATTTCGGCATTGTATATTATGAAGACAAATGCAGGTGAAAGAACGCGTATTCCGATGTATTAGGAATGCTTATGATAGTCCTGTACAAAATGCCCAGATTTTTGGAAGCCAGATTTACTCAGGCTTGGACGGAACACCAATATGTGAGCGGGACTTCAAGCATCTCAAAGGGGTTTTCATTGGGGAGAATGTTTTAATTAAAGTATAAAAAACTGTTAAAAAATTATATTTTTAAATTATACGGCCTTAAAATCAACAACGCTAGATAGAAAAATCGTAGAATTCCTGGAATCAGAAGTTTTATCTTTATTTTTTTTTTATTATTTATTAACGTTCTATTGGGCTTTTACATGGCAAAGCAACATTTATTATCACAATAAGTACATATTTTTTCTTGATATTAATTAATTTCTTTCCTAATTGAGAGTTTCTCGTTAACTTAATTTATCCTTTTTCGTTAATTTCTCAGAACCTCCATGTTCAACTGAAAGGGTTGGCTGTTGATTTGTTAAGATATTCTTACAACTTAATTTACATAACTAAATGTTCTGATAATGCCATGAAAAGTTATTATCTATTATTATTAAGTTATATTATCTGAGGCTTATCAAATCAAACATTTCAGAAGGTTTGAATATCCCCTGAAAATTTCAATCGATAAAACCGCTTAAATTGCTGAAATGCGATATTATCTGGGATGAGTGCTAACACTTAGTTGATAGTTTGCATAAGCAAAAAGGAAACCATATATGAAGCTCTTAATATTGTAAGGGATTTTCAATAAATTTACTAATAATAGTTTTCAATCATATATTAAAATTTTTCATATGATAATAAATATCAGGGCAAGCAGAATTTCAACGCTACCCAACAAATTACTCAAACACACGACTGAAGTAAACAATTTTTTTGACCTCGTATGTTGATTTGTTCGGTTTTGCGAAAAAAACATATATTACCCGTAAGGTTGGTTTGATTGCTTTTGGGAATAGCTCATATGGTTTTATTGAAATTGTTGTATCTCCCTTACTGTCATAGTGATAAATATGATCTAAACGACTTTAAAAAGAAAAAAAAACACCACGCTTCATATTAAAATCTAGAAGATAGCTAAAGAATAATAAATATTTTTACATTTGAACATTTTTACAAAACATATGTATTTTTATAATACATATGTTTTTCATTATCACTTTTTCATTGTTCAGTGTTTAGACGAAAAAACGTTAGGTGAGCCACTTTCAAACTTTTTAAAGATTGCATTACATATTTCAAAAATGATAGATTTATTTCTCATAGTAACACTCGAAAGCTTATTTTATCACGGTTCAAAAACACGGTTTTCTATTCTCGCATACGTTCATAAATATACAGGGTTTTCCAATAAGAGGTGTTATTTTGATATTCAATCGTAAAAGATCAATTGTTTCGTTGCTTGTGTGGCACGTAGCGCCGTATTGTTGAAAGTAAACGTTGTTCAGATCAATAACATTCAATTCCGGCCATAAAAAATCATTAATCATCTCTCGATAGCGCAATCCATTCACCGTAACTGTTGCTCCAGCCTCATTTTAGAAAAAGTAGTCCAATAACTCCGCCGGACCATAAACCGCACCAAACAGTCACACGTTGAAAATAAAGAGGCTTTTCAACAATAATTCTTGGGTTTTCCGGGCCCCAGATGCGACAATTTTGCTTGTTGACGAAGCCACCGAGGTGGAAATGGGCCTCATCACTCAAGATGATTTGCATTTGATTCACTCAAGTGAATTTTAATAATTTCAATGCGTTGTTGAAGCGTGTATCGTTCCATTTTTACTAATGGCTTATTATCTACTATCTTTACTATCTTCTTTGCTTCTTCTTTTGAATAATGATTAATTATTAGTTATGGTTCAAATATTGTTACAATATACTGTCAAATTACCCATCTGGTAACACATCTAATACTCTTTTTTTCTTTGATTTTGAAATATTTTGTGTTTGTATGTAGAATTACTTTATGTTTGTGATACTCTTATGTTTGCTTCACTCAAATGTAAATTTTTAACCTCGATATAGGCTTAGTCCTAGTGAGTTTGATTATTATGTGAAAAAAAAAAGTGTTTTATGTATAGTGAGATGCAATAAATAAATAAATAAATGGCGTAGTTTCTACTTGTCAAATGTCAAAAAATAACAGCTTCAAAAGTAACATCTACCGAAATAGCGGGCTATTCAAAATAACACCTCTTATTGGAAAACCCTGTAAAACGTCTTTAAAAAATATAACGGTCAATATGTCGAAAGCCTGAAGGGTTAATGAAAATAAATAACTTTGTATATTTAAACTAAAATCTAATCAAGCAGCTAGTCGCAATTTTTAAACTTAGTTTTGAATGCATATATTTCAACATTTTCTTATTCAGATTTCTAAATTTATGCGTCCAATACAGTCGACCACCTTTATTCAATTGAAGGGAATTTTGTTTATGCATTAGGTGTTTTCTAGGAATATTATTCCTTTTGGACTATTGACAAAATAATGAATTTTTACAGTCGCTATCAAACCTCATTTACTGTGCGCTTTTCCAAAGCTTTAGGCTTTCCAGTACTTATCCAAAGCTTTACAGTTTTAAGCTTTCCAGCGCTTGTCCAAAATTCAAGAGCTTTAAGCTTTCCAGCGTTTGTCCAAAGCTTAAGAGCTTTAAGCCTATCAGCGCTTTACCAAAGTTGTAGAGCTTTAAGCTTTCCACCGATTTTCCAAAATTTTAGATTCAATCATTTGTGTCATTATTTAATCTTAATTTATGGAAAGTGCTTTACATTAAAAAACTAGCCGAAAGCATATTTAAATGATATTTTTTTTCTTAATATTCACTTCTACAATAAGTTTCACGTAAATAAAGGCCTTGATTTTTTTCCCTAAAGTTTTATTTAAGACATTGTTGACAGATAATGCGAGGCGTCTGACTTAGTCGATGTTTACTCTCCACAGTCTCACGGCTAAGTAAAACTTATTTCCAGCCGAGAGGTTTATTATTCTGTTTACAGAAAACCAAGTAAGATAGTGACGAATTCAAGGACTTTCGATTTCATCTGAGAAAATAGCACACGGAGAAAAATAAGTATGGCTGATTTATTTAAATACTGTTAAAAACTTGATTGCAATCCATTTCACAATAAAATATTAGTCCATTCAGAATATATTGGAAAACGTGTTCAATCAGGTGCGCTTTTCCTGATAAATATAAAGACGACATGCGACAACATTAGAATTTTTTTGAACACGTGTTACAAAATTCTAATAACATATTCGTGATTTACCGACAGTTTGTTAGGAAACGTTTCAATTCATTCGTTAAAGGCCTGCAGTCCCGTGTTTTACAGGAATATGAATAATTTGACCAGATTTTTAATATATTAGCGATATATATATATTTTTTTTAAAAAAGAAAGACAAACATTCCCGGGTTACGAATAACCTGAAAATATTTGAAAATCTCCTACTACCACCACATTAAGCTGAAAATGTTGCTTGTTGTGATGGAGGACTTAGACAGCCGAGGAATTGAATACACTACGCATGAGTGAGACCCAAGAGCGATGTCAACTCGGCCACCGATCGGTCATATATCGATTTTATATCAGTTAGTTTTATTTTCAATTTCTTGTAAACATTACCGGGAAGTACCTGGTAATTTTGATCTTGTCACAATGAAAAGCCATTTTAAGCAACGTTTCGATTCTCAATGGCAATACCGAGAGTATCTACAAAACATATTTAACATTATAAACCAATACTACAGATGCTTTTTTCTTTAGTGTTCAATTACCTTCAGACACAGGCCGAACAACGAACGTTGTTGATCGAACCCCCAACTAGCAAATAAATCTAGCTGTCAAAAAACAAAACAAGATAGGAAATTAATTATTGTGAATGTAATAGTGTTTTCGAGCCTTCCCATCAATGTTCAAGTGATTATTAACTTTCTTGCTATAGTTGGGATTAGGACACGTTCATTGTGCGACTTGTCTGAATGCAACTAATAGAAAAAAATCTAGCGAAACACATTCGAGTACTTCCAAAAAACCAAAACAGTACTGTACATCGATAATTTATATTCTGCAAAACGTTTTGTTTTAAACAAAGACAAGTTTTTTCAACCTTTAAGTTCAATTTATTACATTTCTTTAGGTATTTTAGCTAAACTAAACTATTCGATTTTGTTTGAGTAAACTTTGCCATTTAAATAAGGGCACTGAGTCAACACAGTCAAAAACGATAAAAGGTCTAACTAGTGAGGAATTCCCATTTGTTCTTCGTTGGGACCGACAGTACATTTTTCAAAAGTTGAAAGCAGTTGAGATGAGAAAGTAAACCCAAATGACGGAATATCAATCGCAAACGGCCTTTCCTGCTTTTTCCATTCCTTCCCCTCTCCGCCTCTATCGGTTAGCCCGCTGGCTCGAGTGTTTACTCGACGGAAGAGCATTCTCTCCAAATTGTTTCCCCGGATGAAATCTTTCACCTTCACTGGTAGTTTGGGCCTGTTTATTTAGGTATCTTTTGGTTCAATTTGATACTCTCTGTTTTTCGGCTGCTTTGATACGAAATATATCAGCGATACAGCTGATATAAAAACAAAACGAACGAAACAAATTTGATATTTAAAATGGTTCTATTTGGCATCCGAAAAAACTTTTATAATAACGTTTTATCTATCATGCAATACGAACATATTTATTTGATATCACATTGAAAGTTTACTGCCTGAAACTAATGGGGGAATTTGTAAGATGGAAAGAAGAAGTGAGGGCGGGGAGTCTGAGCGAGGATTGAGGCAAAATACCGGAGTGGTCAAATTTGGTAAGATACGCAATTCTCATAAAGATAAAAAATTGATCTGTTTTTCAAGTTTATTTAATTTTTGCTTTATGGAGTTATGTAAGTGGTTCCCCAACGTGAACATAGTTTTGAAACATGTGAAGTAAATTTTTGGTTTATGAATTGTATAAGATTTTGTATTTGCCTGAGATAACTTAATAATCACTAAAAAGTATCTACAGCGTTTTAATATAAAAAAAAATGTTATGAATGTTAAAATTGCGCACGGTTGTTCCGCGTGACTAGGTATTTATTAAAGCTAAGCTATGAATATTCATGGTGATCACAAGGGCCCATATTATTATCGCATAAACTTAGTCTTACAGCCTTCAGATTATTTTTTTAAAAGTGAATTGTCAAATACATAGAAAACAAAATTTTGACCTCAAATGACAAAGTAGATAATTGAATTCTATTTTTAATGAGAAGAATCTAACCAAATTTTCTTTAAAATAAATACAATAAAACCGCAGCGAAAACAATTTTATCTTAAAGAATATACATAATACTATGAACCATTTTCCGACTTTACTGATTTAACTTGTGGCCATTACGTGAAAAAATATGTGTAAAATTAATTTTCTAACATGTATTTTATAGCTTTTTCTCGAGTTTTTTTTATATGATAGGGATAGCGGGATGAGAAATCATTAATTCTGTCAAAAATTTAAATATCTCCCCACTGAGGATGAAAAGGGTATTTTCCAAAAATTTTGTGATTTTTTTTAATCTTAAGTGAACTGTAGCCTGCTTTTAGAGTTGTAATTAATAATCAAAAAATGTCGACAACGAATAAATTCTCCAGCTTTGTTGATGTTGAAACGTCTATTAATTTACCCAGGGAAGGTACCTACCCGAGCACGAACAGAATGATTAATAATGAAATTTTATTCAGTTAGGACTAATGTTCTCATAGTGATTCGTCAAAACAAAGACACTGTGGTTTGTAAACGTACGTCTACATAAAACGTTGCTAATACTACTCTTAATTATTACTGTTAATTTAAAATATTTGACACGCCGCGTTCTCAAAGAACACTGAAAAACTTTGTTATAATAACATTATTGAAAATTAGCTGTGCTCCAAAATATAGGCAAAATACATAGCATCAAGGTGAAGGGCCAGTCGTTTCATAGAAATTCGAATGTAAATTAGTATCAAATGGCCATTTTGTTTTTTTTTTTAATGTGAATGGCTCACCTTAGTGCCGATTCTAGGTGCATTTCAGCATTCTATCAATTTGTAATAAGCTTATGTGATAGTTCTCCTCTTCTGCTGATCAAGATTTGTTCAAAAGCTAAAATGTACTTAGAATCGAGAAAAAAATGGCGCTGAATACCCATTTGAATTTCTTAAAAACAACTCGTCCTAAGTGAACGGTTGCTGTTAAAAAATACATTTTAGGTCTATTATGGTACCTGATATGTTGATATATTTAAATTCGTTTTAAAATATTTCAGTATTGTATGTTATTCCTTCAGCTGGAATTCTAACTTGCCGGTGTTGGCAACTGATTCGACATGTCTATAAATATTTTAAGGGATCTGGTGAGAAGACACAATGCAAGAGGTTGTGGAAGGTCATAGTGGTATTTATTGCAAACGGATTCAGCATGGGAGATGACTACGGGACCGATTGCGATGACATCGGATGCAGGAGGTGAAGTGGTCTAGGCGGTAGTTCGCGACGACGCGTTGAGACCGGACGGACTCGCGGATGAGTCAGGAACTGGTGAAGATCACTGGTCTTCCGGGTGCTCCAGTGCTGAATAAAGTAGCCGAAGATACGAAGGATCTGGTCGGTGGTTGAGCGAGATATGCAGGCCGGCGAAGATGTCGGGGGCCGATGCGCAGACAGGCGAGGATGCCGCGAGGTCTAGGCGCGTGGATGTAGCGCTGGCCAGGGATGCTGAAACCAGGGCGCTGTGATGATCCCGTAAGAGTCCATCGTTGAACCTTGCAAAGCCGGGTGTATGTTCGGAGATCCGGTGTGCGGCGCGGAGGATCGCAGGTTGGTCAGTCGCAAGACTGCGAATTGTTGACTGACTAATGACTGACTTGCTGCGTCGGGCCGGATGTTTCGGTGGCGCTGAAATTATGCCTAGGTAGTTGCCTAGAACCTTCTGGCGGATGCGCGTAATGTACATATTCAAACTCGCAATTGTATTGACGTAGTTAGTTCGTTCAGCGGCAAATAGGTGCTCGTAAACAGTAGGTAGCAGGTATTATTCTAGGAGAATCGATCCCTACACATTCATTCAAATATCTCTGTAAAAATATAATAGGCACATAGTTCATATTTTAGATGCTCTTCAGACATACATTTATGTGTTAAAAATATAAATGTATTTATTGAACGCATCAGAATAAAATGTTTTTATCGGAAAATCGGTAAAAAAATTGTAAATATTTTGGTGATTTTTCATAAAACGGCACTATACAAATAATCCAAATATAATTGTGCGGCGGTGAAGTAAAGGTATGGGTATGGAGTTTATATGTTGACAACAACAAGCCGAGTGGTGCGGCGGTGAAATAGAGGTTTAAGTAGTCTGCCGGCCGTAATGGGCGAATAATAGGTCTTACGCGCGGCCGTTTTTTTTCTTCTGTAATAGTATACTTTGGCCGTATGTCTACGTAACTACACCAGGTACATTTATTTATAAAATAGAAAAATAATTTAAAAAAAGCCTTCTCTTCAAGCTGCAAGAGAAAGAAACAAAAAAAATATACGAATAATATAAAAAATAACATAAAAATACCTAAATGTAGTTATGAAAGAAAAATTAAAAAATTTATCAACAAAAATATCCCACACGGGCAATGTCTGTGTGTGTGTATCTGGGATAGTTATGACTGTATAATGTATTGTGTGTATAAAGTGTATTGTATCTTATGGTATCCAAAAAACTAATTGCGCTTATCTGTGCACTAGTCCTGCTTGAAATCTGGTTAAATGAATTCAAATATGCTTAGAGTTTTAGTGTCATTTTCAAAATTGGATCTGATTGTTTGAAAAATTCAGATAAGTAGTGCTTATGATTTAAAATTTATGCCAATATTTCATCAAAAAAGAAGCCATAGAAAATAGCAAAAGGTATTAGATAGCAATAAATCTGCTAGTAAGCTTATCATAAGGTTTGACACGACACACTTATATATAAGCTTCGATTGTTGGGCATCAAAGGTAAATTATTGAGTTAGATTTTTCAATACCTTAGTAATAGGGTGCTTACCGTGAAGATTCATTCTGTACAATCTTATTTATTTGAGGCCATAAATGGGGTTCCAGGTCCCATATTTTTCTTACTATTCATCAATGATATTGTTGATCAATTTAATGTTTTTCAAGTCCTACTATTTGCAGAAAACTTAAAAATATATAAAATAATGCGAAATGTATACGATTTTCAAATTTTACAGACTAACTTCGATCAACTTCATCAATGGTGTGAACAAATAGCTTTATTTTTGAACTTTCAGAAATGTCAAGTAATAAAATTTTCCAAAACTCATTGTAACATCGTTTATGAATATAAATTAAATTAATACTTACTTTAATTGCATGCATAAACGATATAACCAATAAGGCTTTATAGATTGTTACGTAATACAAGTCACCCTATAAAAAAGATGCATAATTTAGCCTCGCTTTCCCCATGCAAACGATCGTGGCGTACGTGACAAAACGCAGCTAGCCGCCGCGTGATGGCACAGACCACCCAGGGAGCGTTCTCGGCTCAACACTGCCCGCCACCGCCGAGCCCCGCCAGTCGAGAGCGGACCTCGGGCATTGCAACAGTGTGTTTCTCGCAGAGCGAACCACAAACGCTCACAATGTTCGAGCGCGCGGAATTACGTAATAATAGAAACAGACGCGATCTCGTGCCAGTTTCCTACTAGATGCATTTCGCCATCAAACTTACAATCATGTTTATTATTACGGTTCGGGCTTACTCAATGGAGTCCCGTTCCCGCGTAAAATCCCGAGTGCACTTCACCGCCTCAACTGACCCGCCGCCTGTGAGCGCGGGTACCTCTGGCTCAACATGATGCCCCTTACCTCATCGAGACGATTCGTAAGCTTTCAACCTTCCCCTTTTTCTTGTGTTCAATTCTCGTAAATTTCATGTAGAATCCACGCTTTATCTGGTCGTCATAAATTAGTAGAGAGAGTTAGTAGGGAGATCCATGTTAACCTGTATTTCTCGAGACATTTAATATACCTTGTGCCTTTTACTATTGTGTTATGTATTGTGTTTATTATCTTAGCACTGGCGCAAACGTGGTTTTTTCTCTGATTATTAATCGTCCATCGGGAGGTCAAATTGGAAATAATCTTGAACTCTTTCACTGTGTTTTATGTCTTGCTTTGTATTAACAATTGAATAACTATGTTTTCTTCCAATAAATCATAGCTGTTCTACAAACCATCGCGTCAAATCTAAAACAACCGAGTCACATTAAAACTATTCTGTGTTAAATTACAAGTTCTACGAATCGTCACTCGACAAAATTTAATTACCGGTATTCTATCACAAGGTGCGCAACCAACATTTACTTCTTTTCGGACATCTCAAACATCACATAGTGATCTTTAACCATGAAGGTTTACTTTCCGAGTACAACTATTAGAGGAAACGAGCTACATTAAACTACAATTCAACAATTTCAAATCTTGTACATGATACAAAATAAATTCCTTGTTAGTGGAGCCATAAGCCAGCATCGTTCTGCAAAATTCATAGACAAGGAAAACTAACGCCCTTCTGTCATCTGATAATTTCGCTTTATATGTAATAAAGGTGGGTAGAGTATCCTTTTTGAAAGAAAAGTCTTGAAAGCCGACTTACCCTTTACATATAATTGAGATTCGCGATTGACGTAAATCCCCGACTCTCGGCCCTTCTCCGCCTCGAGCCTGTCGTGTCCAGGGAAAGGGATGCTTGCGTGTAAATAACCAAAAGCTGGTTCTGCCTAAATTCAGACAATTGGTCACGAATCACAAACAACCCTCCATTAATTGTTGAAAGAAAAAACAATACTTCCTCGAAATCTGTATTCGGAAATTTTTCGGAATTTTGAAAATTTTTTCGGAAATTTGGTTTTTTCGGAAATTTTTCAAAAACGCACAATCTCAGGGACTTTTCCATCAAAATCCCAGGGTAACCCCTGGCCATTTTTTTCAAAAATCAAGGACTTCGAAATTTTTCGGAAATTTTAATTTTTTCGGAAATCTGTTTTTTGGGAAATTTTTTTTTTCAAAACGCACACCTCAGGGACTTTTCCATCAAAATCCCAGGACAACCCCTGGCCGTTTTTTTTCAAAAAATCAAGGACTTTGAAAATTTTTCGGAAATTTGGTTTTTTTCGGAAATTTTTCAAAAACGCACAATCTCAGGGACTTTTCCATCAAAATCCCAGGACAACCCCTGGCCGTTTTTTTTCAAAAATCAAGGACTTTGAAAATTTTTCGGAAATTTTAATTTTTTCGGAAATTTGGTTTTTCGGAAATTTTTCAAAAACGCACAATCTCAGGAACTTTTCCATCAAAATCCCAGGACAACCCCTGGCCGTTTTTTTCAAAAATCAAGGACTTTGAAATTTTTTTCGGAAATTTGGTTTTTTCGAAAATTTTTTTCAAAACGCACAATCTCAGGGACTTTTCCACTAAAATTGCAAGGAGACCCCTGGCCGTTTTTTTTTTTCAAATCAAAGACTTGGAAATTTTTCAAAAAATTTCCTTCACTCATCTAGGACTTTGAAATTTTTCGAAAATTTTTTTCGAAAACGCACAATCTCAGGGACCTTCCCATTAAAAACACAAGGAGACCGCTGGCCATTTTTTTTTCCATACTGGGACTTCAAAAATTTCACAAAATTCTTCACCTACCATCACAAGTAAACCCCTGGTGTTTTTTTTGAAAAACAACCAGCCACAACACTCTGACAATTCTTTTTTCTTTTCACAATGTCTAACTCAACTAGCCACAAAATGAATCCTCGAAACAACACCTTAGGCATAATAGCCAACATCTGCTCTCGAAGTACTCAAAGCTTAGAAAAGGAATTGAAAGACAGGAATATTTCTCCTTTCAACAAAACCAAAAACGTCCTGATCAAACACGCAACATTTTACAACAGGAAATACATAAAAGGGCTGCAATTTCAACCCGGCAGTATAATCTCTGTCACAAACAGACACAATTTACGCGGGAAACATGTTACCTTTAAGGAAAACGACATAGTTTGGAGACGCAACAACACACTCTCACAAGGTGCTCTGTATTTCTCTGCAAAACTAGCTCCTCGCTTTGTTAAAGCAAAAGTCCTGAGAAAAATCTCCGATGTAGTGTACACCCTATCGGATGCCTCTGAGAAACACATCGGCAACTATCACGTGAAAGATATTGTCAAACTAGGAAGTGTGGACACAACAGACACCACCTTCACTAGGTCACACTCACATAACTAACAAACTTTTGGCTCTACCTTTGTCCCACGAGACTTGGCCCTCGTGCAGACAAATAGCATGTCTTAATGCGTTAGTTTCATATAAAAACTCGCTTTTTTCGACCTCTGCAAGGTAACCCTTTTTTTTCTAAAACACAGAAGTGTCAACTGTGGTTTTAAATCATTTCTCACCCATACTTGTACTATTATGCTCTTTTGTATAAACCCTTTGTTATTTTTGTTTCTTTGTCACACCTCACCGTGTAATGTTTATAAATTGTACTAATATTTTGTACGTATCTTCTCTGGAACTGATATCATTCCAGTCAAGAGACTTTTTCCACTTCCCGAACAATTTATGCTCCCGGAGTCATGACCCTGGACATCATTTGTTAGTCGTCACCATTCTGACACTTACGACAATAAATACATAACTATTTTTTGTCATAAATACCACAAAAGTCACGTACAACATTGTTTTGTAAATATTTTTTTTTCTCTTTTGTTCTTCACATTGTTCTTTCACTTTGTTCTTCACATTGTTCTTTACATTGTTCTTTACATTGTTCTTTCACATTTGTTCTTCACATTTGTTCCAATGGGTTCCATCGTACATAAAACAATGGCCCCTTTGCAACATACACCCAATTGAGGTGAATATTCTACCCCCTGTAACTTGTAATCATAATGCGTGTGTAAATTCCAGTTTGGTATCGTCATTTGATTCAAGTTTACATAGGTGTAACAAATAAAAAGTTACAATTAACTTTGTTTTAAAGTTTTTTCAGTTTTTTCTAAAAAATTGAATGGCGCTCAACATTCCCATTTGCTCTAATTTGTTGTTTTTTCAGAATTTGATATTGACACGTCAATTCTGAAAAAGGTTGTTGTAAAGGGGAACAAACGCCGATTTGTCCTCCTCATCAATAACAATGTTACATACATAACACCTTTCGGTCACATTGAGTATGTAAAATCTTAAGATCTCAACTTCCTGACCCCAATTTGTTATATTATGTACTATATTTTGACTTAAATAAGCATTAATTTGCCTTGTCAAATACACCGAGCCAGGTCACTCATATTAAGTCATCCTGTGTCTCTAGGTGCCTTCTGTATCAAATTTGTAACATAAAGTTCACAACATTCGTGTTTGTGGCAATTTTGGTAACACCAAGTGTGTTTCCTTGTTTTTGTTTGGTCATTTTAAGTAAGTAAAACCCAATCAGGTCTTAAATAAACCACTACAAACCTTTTTTGTAAGCAAAGAGTAAGTAAAACCGATTAGGTCTCTTTTGCTATATGTGTGTCTTGTTTAAGACATCCTTGTTGGCATATGTCTTGTATTATTGCCAACTTAACGCATAAACCCAACCAAAGGTTATGCCATCACAACATTTTGTAAGCAAAGAGTTAGTAAAACCAAATAGGTCTCTTTTGCTATATTTGTGTCTTGTTTAAGACATCCTTGTAGGCATATGTTTTGTATTATTGCCAACTTAACGCATAAACCCAACCAAAGGTTATGCCGTTGTCATTTTTTGATAATACCAATAGCCACTACTTGATTGTTTTTGACATTGTGTATGTATCTTTTTTCCGGTATTGAAATGGTACTTTTTTTATTATTGAACGTTGATATATTATTTTCATGATACATGAGAATGTTACAATATCCACCATGAGACGAGGGATCGTTATAAAATCTAACACTATACATGAGAATGTTACAATATCCACCATGAGACGAGGGATCGTTATAAAATCTAACACTATACATGAGAATGTTATAATATCTACCATGATACGAGAAGTTCGTTATAATTACTTTTTTACTGGCTTACATACACTGTGGCCAAAGAGATAATTTGTCCCATTAAATGGTTATAAATATCTATGTTGTACCTTTCCTTTCAATACTAGGGTTCTTTCGTAATTCGTTCAATTTCTACATGAGACGTGGAGACGTTATAATACTTACCATGATTCGTGCGAACGATACAATATCTTGTTGTTGTCTTCTTTAAATAAGTTGACACTATGTACTTGTTCTACCGGACGTAGATCATTTTACCCTGACTTGTCGCCCTTAATTGGGACCCTTTTGTATTACTCATGACACTGAGGGAAATGTCATTCACTGTAGTGAGAATTTTTTTTGTTCTCTTCAAACAAACATGAAGCTGTGCATTCAGCAATTTTTTTACGCTAACTGATACCTGTGGACTTCTTGTCAAACGGACCCAAGAACCATCCACTATCCATTGACCATGGACTAGCCATCAGCTTCACTGTTGGTTATGAGGTATCATGTCGTGGGAGTTAATTGAGACAGTGACACAAAACCACCTAACTCGTTGTCTGGGAGACGAATAAGAAAAACTCCCAGGTTTGTGAAACTTGAGCAAGGGTCTGTCATGTTCTCACAAACTGTAGAAGATTAAATACGACCCCTAATCTTTCACCAAATACACGTGAAAGATTAGATTGTTATTACTGTGTATTCTCCTTCACCTTTTCATCAAATTCATGTATATTTGTGTAAAGAGTTAGGAAATTTGCTGGTTGATATATTTCGTCCTCACATAGAGATCGAATTGAGAATTAGCTCAGTCACTATCAATTTTCGCTACTCAATCCTCCATCCTTCTCCCCTCCATCAAACTCTTGTACATTTGTAAAAGCTAGGAAATCTGCTTGTTGACCACATTTCGTTCTCTGAAAGAGATCGAACGGAGAATCAGCTCCATCACCAGCAGACCTTCTCGCTCATCGCCATTTTTTTTCTCATCCCTCATTATCCTTGAGGTTAATTTCATGAATCTGGAAGGTGTACCCTACGCACATAGCGTATCGTCTGTCTATAAGACAATCTTTATCCATGAAATTTGCTTCAAATCTCTCCTTTTCACCCCATACCTAGGTAATCAACACATTTCTTGTAATTTTGAAAGTCGTAAGTTGTTATCGCTCAAGCGCTAACACCGGCCATGGAAGGCCAACTTCTTTCAGAAACTTGGTGTTACTACTGTACAACCACCTACCTATACCTTGTATATCAAATAGGTAACCTCACGCCAGTCGTGATAGTTTTTTGTCTCCCCAATCTCGGGATACTCATGGTATAGTCAGCATATTGGATCTCTCTCTACTCTCTCTCTACTCTCTCTCTACTCTCTCTAACCAACGACGTTTTTTTTGTCTTTTTGTCTTTTCTCTTGAACACAATTTGTTTCTCTCCAAACGTTTTGCATCATTGGTCTACTAGGCAGGTAAACTTCAAGAATTTTGGCTCTAATAATAACCTGTCCCTGGATTAAAAAGAAGACCAGCAGCCCTTCTCATCACCTGCAAGCTGAGCTTCTCTTCTTTGCCGCCTTCACTTCCATCACTCACATCCCTCCAATCTCTGCGTACCAAAAACACCCGACCGCACCCAAATTAGGTGTGAGTCGTGCGTGCAGTTGCAAATCAAGTTGTCTCATCATTCAAACCACATTCAAAAGAACCAACCTCAGAGCATGCCAGCTCAAGGTTAATTATGTTCCTGCAATCAACCACTTGCCGTTTGTGCAAATCAACCACTTGCCGTTTGTGCAAATCAACCACTTGCCGTTTGTGCAAATCAACCACCTGCCGTTTGTGCAAATCAACCACTTGCCGTTTGTGCAAATCAACCACTTGCCGTTGTGCAATCAACCACTTGCCGTTGTGCAATCAACCACTTGCCGTTTGTGCAAATCAACTACTGGCAGTCATACAAACCAACCACTTGCCATTTGTACAAACCAACCACTTGCCGATGCGCAAACTCAACATAATAACCATTACACGCATCAACCATCAATCAACTTATTGGTATTACTCCTTGTTATTACCAACTCCATTTCACCTTGACAACCACTGCTCCACCGCATCAGCATAATGGAATTCACGCTGGTACAACAACACAACCCGGATACTTCTGGCCCTCCGCATCACCATCTCTCAACCACAACCAAGAAGCACAGTTCAATTTCTATGGCCCTAGTGATACTTGAGTGCAATCTCAAATGGGTCAAGTTACAGTGAAAATGTAACTTTATAACTTCAGTGAAATTACGTCTACTTGGTACTCTACGAAAACACTACGCTCTTCAAACTTAGCTTACAGACCAATGAAATTTTAGAGTCAGGTTGTTGTCTTTTCATCACTGCATAAACTTGTATGTTTGTTCTTTTCATCACTGCATAACCTTGTATGTTGTTCTTTTCATCACTGCATTACCTTGTATGTTTGTTTTTTCATCACTACATAACCTTGTATGTTGTCTTTTCATCACTGCATAAACTTGTATGTTGTTCTTGTCATCACTGCATAACCTTGTATGTTGTTCTTGTCATCACTGCATAACCTTGTATGTTGTTCTTGTCATCACTGCATAACCTTGTATGTTGTCTTTTCACCATTGCATAACCATGTATTTTTTTTCTTTGTTTTTTTTGTAAATCAACACTGTTTTTTCTTCTCTCTCTACTTCCCTCACGACAAGGTGAAGAGGATTTTTAGCGCCTAAAGCTTCATTACCACGTCGCCTTTTACTGGCGGAGGGGGAATGTGTTACGTAATACAAGTCACCCTATAAAAAAGATGCATAATTTAGCCTCGCTTTCCCCATGCAAACGATCGTGGCGTACGTGACAAAACGCAGCTAGCCGCCGCGTGATGGCACAGACCACCCAGGGAGCGTTCTCGGCTCAACACTGCCCGCCACCGCCGAGCCCCGCCAGTCGAGAGCGGACCTCGGGCATTGCAACAGTGTGTTTCTCGCAGAGCGAACCACAAACGCTCACAATGTTCGAGCGCGCGGAATTACGTAATAATAGAAACAGACGCGATCTCGTGCCAGTTTCCTACTAGATGCATTTCGCCATCAAACTTACAATCATGTTTATTATTACGGTTCGGGCTTACTCAATGGAGTCCCGTTCCCGCGTAAAATCCCGAGTGCACTTCACCGCCTCAACTGACCCGCCGCCTGTGAGCGCGGGTACCTCTGGCTCAACATGATGCCCCTTACCTCATCGAGACGATTCGTAAGCTTTCAACCTTCCCCTTTTTCTTGTGTTCAATTCTCGTAAATTTCATGTAGAATCCACGCTTTATCTGGTCGTCATAAATTAGTAGAGAGAGTTAGTAGGGAGATCCATGTTAACCTGTATTTCTCGAGACATTTAATATACCTTGTGCCTTTTACTTATGTGTTATTATTGTGATGTCCTTTTCCAACCTCCTGACCGATGGACGAGCTGCTGATCAAAGAACTGCCCACCCCTGATTGTACACGAGTCGCCTGCTCTACCATTTTATCTGAGCTTAGCCAATTTAATAACCAGGTTCGAGTCCCGGTTTATCCATATCTTAGCAAGATGCTTGGCTTCCTTTGCAGAACTTTAATTGATTTTAAGTCCTTAAATTTCATTAGTTAGAAGTCAAGTGGAATATTATTCACTTATTTGGTCCCCTTTGAAAAGTTCTCGCTAAAAATATAGAACAAGTTCAGCACAAATTTCTACAAAAGGTACATAAATTTTAAGCTCAAAATGACAATTGAATACATTAACAATGCTAGTTTGATGAATCAATTGCACCTAATAACATTTTCTGACAGGAGAATTATATCAAACCTGGTTGTATGATGACATTAATTGTAAGTCTTTAATAACTTAATTGACAGCACTGCCATCGTCGCCACTATAAAATTCCATGTGACTAATGGTAATCGTAATATTCTTCTGTAATGCATACACAACTAATCTATAGCAGTAATCCTACAAAATATAGAAGCATTTTTCATTTTTTTTTATTTATTTATTTCTATATATATAATTTACAGTTTCACATAATTATTTATATTTGTATATGATACATTTCAAACTTATAACTATAATATGTTGTGTGTAAGGTAGGTTTGAGAAGGTGATACTGTATGTGAATAATATTGTATGTTTCGTGAACACCTCACTAGGAGAACCTGTGCTGAGGTGTTTACGTGGTTATGTATAGGTGTGACAAGTATTTATGTGTTGTAGAAGTTTTTATTTTTTATAAGTTTTGATTTTAATTTTTTTTATTTTTTTGGTTTTTTGTAAATTGAATATTCATAAAATTTTAATGGTTTTTGTAAATTGAATATTCATAATAAATATGTAAAAAGAAAAATATATTAATATATATTAACATATATGTAAGTGCATATATTTGTATTGTAAGTGTGAGTATAGTTGGTAAAATCTCGAAAAACGTGTTTATTTATTATACACTTTTTATGGTTTAGTTATTGGTGTCGCGAAGCTGCGACTCCACTATATATTTTAGAGGTGGTGTGATATGCCACACGCCCAAAGGACCAGTCCCAAACTACTCCGAATGATAGGTTATGGGACGATTTATGCATCCGACAAACCCGATGGACAGTGCAATAATCAAAGGTATAAATCTGGGCTTCTGGAGCACAAGATAAGCCCAGATTGGAATGCAGGAAAGATGGACTCACCCGTTGATGACTATCACACGTCTCCAGGAGTATTTGTTGATTTCACTTCACAAAATATACGTATAATCGCCCTGTCTGATATTAATTATCACTCCGAACTCTGATAAGCAACTGACACCACTTGTCAGATTTTACATGTGTGTCGCAACAATATTTTTATCATGGTGACATTTTGGGATGGGTAAAAGGGTAGGTAGGACATTTGCAGGATTTTGTATTGACATTACACTTGTCCATTAAGCCTGTGGATGCATACCTAACAATCCCCTATATATTGCGCGAACATTCTCCCGGCGTTGAAAGTACCTTCCGAAATTTTAAGTACTTTCAAATAAAGTAAAAAATTAAATGTAAAACGAAGTAAGATGAAATATAAATATTCTTATCAATACGCTATTAAAATTACAAAGTTAAAACGAAAATTTAAAAAAATAATGAAATAATAATTATTGTGTAGGCAAAGGACACAATTTTACGACTGGTCGTTTAAAGTTCCCGGAAGGGGTCCTTACGCGTGCGACACGAACCACTCCGTCTTTACCAGGGAACACCTCCTCAACAACGCCCACCGGCCAATAAAGTGGAGGCGCATCCTCTTGATGCACCAATACTATGGTACCTACTAGAATGTTATTCGCGGGACTATTCCATTTTTTTCTCATCTGCAGAGAGTGAAGATACTCTATATGCCACTTCTTCCAATAAGATTGAACGAGGTGGTCCAAAAGCTCTTTCCTTTTCAGTAGACTAATGCGTTCATTAGTCAAATCATAAGCAGGTAGATGCTGAATCGGGGTAGACATCAGAAAATGAGTCGGAGTAAGAGCTTCTGGATAATGAGAACTGCTTAATAAACATAATGGCCGTGAATTAAGTACAGCCTCTATTTGTGTCAGAACTGTGAGAAGCTCTTCATAACATAAAAGTTGAGTACCCACAACCCTATACAGATGCGATTTAATGCATTTAATATTTGACTCCCATAATTCTCCAAAGTGAGGAGCGCGGGGTGGAATCGTCTTCCATTCAATTCTCCGAATGTTAAATTCATTGCGAAGAACTTCTTTTGTTGAATTTGCCTCTAAAAAATTATATAAGTCATCCAGACAATTCTTTGCGCCTATGAAATTTGTCGCATTGTCACTGTACATACACGAAACCGGTCCGCGTCTGGATAGAAAACGCTTAAATGCGTTTAAAAAATTGTCCGTGCTTAGATCTGATACCACTTCCATGTGTATAGCCTTCGTTGTTAAACAAATAAATAGACATATATATGCCTTTTGACTTTTTACCCCACGACGCCTAGAAAGGGTTATATTTATTGGTCCGGCAAAATCTACCCCCGTATGTGTAAATGCCTTTGCTTCCTGAACTCTAGCTGTAGGTAAATTTGCCATTAGCGGTATAATATTAGAAGGTGCAGTTTTAAAACAGAAATTACAAGCATGTACTCTTTTGCGTATTAGATTTCTCCCCGATAAGATCCAATAACGCTGTCTAATTATTGACATAAGGAGATGTGCACCAGTATGACAATTCACACGATGGTGAAAGTCTATAATTATATCGACAATATGATCCTGTCTTGGCAGAAGTACTGGATGTTTGTTTTCAAAAGGTATATTCGCGTTTATTAATCTACCACCTATACGTAACAAGCCATTATGATCTAGGAACGGGTTTAGTTTTCGGATTGAAGGTGAGCATAATTTATCCCTCTGTATTAATTGTATATCGGCACTAAAATACCTATTCTGTAAAGCTTTTAATACATTCATTTCAGCAATGTTTAATTCCGTGGAATTTATAACTGTTGAGCGTGATAACTTTCGCATAAATCGTAAAATATATACCACAATTCTCAGCAGTTTTGGCCATGAGGAAATTTTTAAAGCGAGATTATATATCGGAGAATTTTCCTCTATTGACGTTATTGTAAATGTATGCGATTTTTTCAATTCCAAAGCATTCTCCTCCTATCGTGAGGGGGAAAATCTTTCGACAGGCCACTCGGATACTGGGTTCGCAGCCCAGGGCGGACCGTGCCACCAAAGAGAATGATCGACCAGCTGAGCAGGCAGTAGTCCTCGTGATAAACAATCACTAGGATTGGTAACGCCATCTATGTGATAAAAATGTTTCGCGGGTAAATTTTCCTGAATTTCACTAACTCGATTAGCTACAAAAGTTTGCCACCGGTGAGGGGACGAGTGAATCCAAGAAAGTGCTATTTTTGAATCTGAAAAAGCAAATATATCGTTTATCGAAACGCGATTTCTATAAGTATCTATAATAGATCTAACGAGTCTAGATAAAATAAGCGCAGCGCATAATTCCAATCGAGCGAGCGACACTGTTTTCAGAGGGGCCACCTTGGATTTAGAACATATCAAATTCATTGTAGTGTTGCCACCCTTATCCGTGACATGAAGATATATTACACAACCGTATGCTTTCATACTCGCATCTGCGAAGGCGATAATATTTATCGTGCAGTCCTCCTTTACTCCCAAATATCGAGGTAAATTTAAATTAGAAAGCATCGGTAATTCTTCCTTGAATTTGACATATCTATTAACAATACTTTGGGGTAGTTCCTCGTCCCATCCTACTTTCTCTAACCACAGCTCTTGTAAAAGTAATTTGGCATATAAAATTACCGGAGCAACCAAACCTAATACATCGAATAAACGAGCTATTGTGGAAAGAATTGATCTTTTACATATAGTTTTTTCCTCCGTCGGACATATCATAAATCGAAAACAATCAGATATTGGATCCCATTTTAATCCTAAAATGCTACATTTATCCGAAAAATCCATTGTCGCGCGGTGCGACTCTGGTAATTGGGCCAGTAAATGAGGAGAATTACTCGACCATTTGACTAATTCAAATCCTCCACACTTGAACATCGCCATTAAATCTGTAGCCAAAGTGATGCCTTCACTTATAGTATTTACAGAATATACAAAATCGTCCATATATAAATCATTAATTGCAACTTCCGCCGCTTTCGGATAACGATTTCTTTCATCGCTCGCTAGCTGCCGTATAGTTCGCATTGCTAGGAATGGTGAATAGTTCAAACCAAACGCGAGTGAAATCTATAAAGAATTTTTTGATATTTACGATGGCTTTCCGTTACCATTATACGTAGATACATTTGCTTAACATCTGCGGTTAATGCTACAGCGAATAAGCGAAATTTAATTAAAAGTGTAAATAAATTAGATTGCAAATTTGGACCTGTATACAAAGTATCATTAAGTGACAACCCTGAACTGGTCTTTGTACTTGCATCTAATACAACACGAGTTTTAGTTGTTGATTTATCTTTACGAATTACTGCGTGATGAGGAATGAAATATCCCTCATCAATATTAGATGAAGACGGAACTTCAACCCTCATATATCCCTTTTCCAGATATTCAGAAACCACTTCATTATAACTGCAATGCAATTCTGGCGAAGTATTAAATTTCCGTTCTAAATATTCATATCGACGCTGCGCGACACGGCGCGAATCACCTAAATTATTAGGATCTATCTTAAACGGTAAAGATACAATATACCTTCCCGATTCATCCCGTTGGACTGACTCGAGGTACATTTTCTCACATTCTGCATCTTCAGCACTCATCAACGACTTAATAGGCATGTCTTCCATCGTCCAAAACTTGGATAACGCATTATATAAATCTACATTGGTTATGGGGCCGAACGTCCACGAAACCTCCGGCGTACACGTAGGTATTTCACCCATTACAATATACCCGAATACTGTCTGTATAGCCGGTGGTGCATTCGTATTATGTTTAGATAAAACCTTATTCCCCAGCAGAATATATGGAAATAACTGTGCACCTAATAAGATATCAACATCGGATGGAACGTTCCAGGATTCATCCGCTAAGTTTAAACCCACTAAATGCTCACATGACTTTGTGTCAACATGTTGTGTAGGAAGCTTATCAGTTATTTTATCGACCACTAATAGACTAATTTTATAAGTATCTTCTGAAACGCGGGATTTAATTTTTAACGCAACGCGTCCCAATATTGGTGTCTCTACTGAACCAACACTTTTAACTACTGAATTATTTAAAGGAAATATTTTAAGATTTAATTCATTACAAGTGTTTAAACTGATTAAATTTTGTTGCGATGCGCAATCAATTAAACACCTTACGCTTACTTGATTATTTTTATTGTCATAAGCAAATAACTGCGCGGTTGACAGTAGTACATTCGTAGCTATATTACCCGCAGAAAAATTATTATGATGTTTATGACTACGCGCTATTAATGTAATGGCTTCGTTTTTCGATTGACTTTCAGTATTCACCGTGCTCTCAAAATGCAGAGCGGTGTGATGTCGTTTTTTACAAATTCTACAATCCGATTTAGATGGACATTTCACAGTTTTATGTTTATCGCTTAAGCAGTTTACACATAAATTATTTAATTTCACAAACTGAAAGCGAGCATTTGGTCTTAATTCGTTAAATTGTTCACATTTAAACAATTCAACATGATCAGAATGATTACATTTCCGGCACCTGTTACGATTATTATTACTTGACTTCGGTTCGACCACAGCGAATGAATGCGTAACTTTGTTTTTATTACTAACAACTTTATTATCATTTTGCCCAGTTCGTTCTAAGATTTTGACATGCGACCGAATGTATTCTATTAAATCGCTATATGTAGGTATAGCTTTCTCCCGTATAAACATTTCGAAATTTTGCACCAACTGTATATCTAATTTTTTCAGTGCAATATGTAATATTATAAAATCGGTTAGGTCATCAATACCTAATTCCTTGAGTGCAGCTATGGAAGACGCAAACCGTTCAATAAAATTATTTAACTCATTTGGGTTACTAGGTGCCAATAATTTTAAATTCAAAATATTGTTCAGATAAAAGGTACCTAGCACGCGTTTGTCCTGATATTTCTTTTCGAGAGCTTCCCAAATTAAAAAATAATTTTGTTCGTTCGGAAGTATTCCCGCAAAAACTGATAAGCCTTTCCTTGGAGTTTCCCTATCAGATATTGCATCTTCTGCGACGTATTCAAATTTTCATTTGAGTGAATGTTTAATTTAAAAGCTTCATAAAATATCGACCAATTCTCTTGATTACCATCGAACGATGGCATCTCGATCGGTGGGAGCTTAATTAATGGTAAATTATTTAACTTCTGTCGATCACGTGATGAATCTTGCTTTGCTATAATGCTTTCGCGTATAGAAACTACAAAACAGTACTTATTTTCGAATTTACTCCATAAATCGAAATTCATATTGTAATTTGAATCCTTTTTCAACTGAAGTGTATGAAATTCATCACAAAATGTGTTAAATTGTGCATAATATGTAGCTTTATTAACCGTTTGTTTAAGAAAATCCTCCGAACTTCTCGTCTCCCTGTCCGCAATACTTTTCGCTTTCTCGTATAATTCATTAACACGATTATGCATCAAATTAATCTTCGATTCTACTAACTTGATTTTAATATCCTGATTACTATCGCTAGTCGCCATGATTAATTGTATGTAGGAATTTAAACACAACAATAATTACAAATGCAACCTAGTACATACAAATTAACAAAGTATAAAGAGGAAATAATATTTATTTATAACTTTAAATATGTTAATTTTAAATACCCCGTTGGTAATCCGGCTCGAAAGAACCAAAAAATGGTGTCGCGAAGCTGCGACTCCACTATATATTTTAGAGGTGGTGTGATATGCCACACGCCCAAAGGACCAGTCCCAAACTACTCCGAATGATAGGTTATGGGACGATTTATGCATCCGACAAACCCGATGGACAGTGCAATAATCAAAGGTATAAATCTGGGCTTCTGGAGCACAAGATAAGCCCAGATTGGAATGCAGGAAAGATGGACTCACCCGTTGATGACTATCACACGTCTCCAGGAGTATTTGTTGATTTCACTTCACAAAATATACGTATAATCGCCCTGTCTGATATTAATTATCACTCCGAACTCTGATAAGCAACTGACACCACTTGTCAGATTTTACATGTGTGTCGCAACAATATTTTTATCATGGTGACATTTTGGGATGGGTAAAAGGGTAGGTAGGACATTTGCAGGATTTTGTATTGACATTACACTTGTCCATTAAGCCTGTGGATGCATACCTAACAATCCCCTATATATTGCGCGAACAGTTATGTTTGGTTTGGAGTTATTATGTTTTGAAAAAATAAAATATCTTGGTTTTTGATCCAGGCTGTGATATGTTTTTTGTGAATGTTTGCGGATGTATTTTCAGTTAGTAGTTGCTTCAGAGTAATGGGCATACAATTAAACAGTTTAGTAGCGTAGTATTGAAAGTGTCTTTGTCCGTGTGTGGTGTGTGTTATCGGTATGTTTAGTGTTTTATTTGTTAAGGATCTGGTTTTTAACGAGGTTTTTGGTTGAATTGGAATATGGAGTTTGTGTTGGAGGAGGTGAAGTAATGCAGATTTGGCATACAGTTGTCTTATTGACAAGACTTCTATTTTTTTGTAAATTGATTCTGTGTCGAATGGTACTTTTAGGATTATTTTAATTATCGCCTCTTGGATTTTTTGGATTGGGTCAATTGTCATTCTTGTAGCACTTCCCCAAGCTAGTATTCCATATGAGGCAATGGATTGACACAGTGCAAAATATATGGATCTGAGTATTGTTAGAGGGAAAATGTTTTTAATGGACTTTATTAGGTACATGACGAATAAGACAAATTACTAAAACTACATTGGTAATGTAGTTTTAGTGATTTGTCTTATATGTAGTATTATTCTAGTTTATATTTTATTTTATGTTACTGTAACGTTTGACTATCACCGTTTCATACTTTATTTTGTTTAAAAAATATTTATAAATATATTCCCATTATACCTGTAATTACAGTTTTTTATACGTGTATTCATAGATCTATTTTGTGCCTATTATAATGGATTACATCTACATACGGTTTTTATTTACTATATAGTACAGATATTCTCTTATGTACACTGCATCATGTAACACTTTTATGTAAAAGTGTTTTTTAGCCCTTTTAATAAATAAATAATATGTTATTATTTAACAAGAAATTTTTCTATTTAAAATGTGTGTTCCTTTTTTAAAATATTTCTTAGGGTTAATCTTCACAAGTAAAGTAACTTATTTAGATAACGATACTAAAAAAGTGGTGAAAATTTTATTCAATTGATAAATGACAGTGTGTGTGAAAACCTTACCAATTGAAACGTAAAATACAAACTGAAATAAAATAATTCATGGAAAGTTACATAAGATATATACATTGCTTATCCAGTCACTGGGGGGTAGTTTATGTGTTGTATAAACTTCAAATAATAATAATTTTTCATACAATTTCCAAGGCATTTTAAATGTTCTATATATTTATTCATTTTGAAGATGTCGTAAGAACGTGTACAAGTTTAACAAAAAGCTTACCACAAACATATTTTCATCAAAACGTCGAAAAATTTCAGAGAAACTAAGATTAAAAAACACAGGCGTCTTATTTATGAAGTTTGCAAGAAAAATTTCAATTCACATTTCATCTTGTTTATACAATTTTTTATTATTTTTTACTTATTTTAAATTTCAACAAAAAAACTGAAATGTGTAACGCATTGCTTGCACATCTTAAAAGAGTATTTCTTCGATTCATTGTTACCAACACGTGCATTAGGCATCTATGTTATAAAAAAATCACTATAAAGAAGTTCTTGTAAAATATAGACCATAAAATTCCATTTGAATTTTTTAACCTTATTTTATAAATTAAATGATAGTAGATTGTACAAATGTTATTATTATGAAATTATTATTCTAAAACTGACGAAATTAAACTACATTCAATTATGAATAGTTTTTTTTTTAACACAGCTTTCCCACGTATAGTATTAATTTGACTTATACTTAGTTGTACAATTTTTATGTATTCTCCCTTGCAGTTATATTATATTACAGGCGTTAGCATAATGTTGTAGTCGCTAGAGGCCATGTGCCAAAAATATTAAGCATAAAATTAAATTTGAAATATAAAATATTTTAGCATGTCGCACACGGTGAGTTTAATATCCACGACAAGTAAATTAATATACGACTATCATGTTCAAATTAAATATCTCGATCGCGTAAAACAATCGCAACCCCGGGTTTTCTGTAGGTCAGGATTTCACTTATTAAACTTAAATTTTTTTAGACATTCTCGCATAAAAGAAAATTGTACTTAAACATTGAAGAAAAGTATTAACGACTCTCAAACGAAAGATGTGAAAAGAAAAGAGAGAAAAAGATTCAGTCTCATCTGGGAATTGAATACGAGACCTCTTTCTCGCGTCATTTTTACTGAGGGCCATTAACATTATCTTAATTATTTTCTATTTCTTATATCCTATTTTACTCAAACTAAATGAAATCTTTATAGCGTCTTGGATAAATACATCTATTTTTTATTATAATGTGCGACATCTATTAAATTTTCCACAAGATATATTGATCTATTGATGAATATTTTTATAGCTGAGTAACCTAAGACGAGACAATATCCTTAAATAAAGCCAGGATCTTAACGACGTAAGTGAAGCAGCCGTGCACAAAAATATGCGACGTGCGGCCCTGGTGTATTGAACAGACTATACTAAAAAACAATATATGCACAAAACAGACGTATCTATATTGTATATATGTCGTCATCTACTGATTTTGGTACACAAGTTCATAAAAATCATTCAAGTTGTAATAAAATAAATACTGTTAACTCTTGTTTGCTACTCGCAAACCCCGTGCAAGTTGTGGATCCAGGAACAGGGAAGAGGTGTAGAGGAACAGAGGGTGGGGGTAGGTAGGGCTGAATGATAAGACAGAAAGTGTATTGTTTTAGTTCTAATGCCATGCTTGCCACTGACAGGTGAATTAATCGATGTGTTTGGTTAAGGATGCGAATGTTTCTTAACTTACGTACGTTCAGCCTGTTGACTCTGAACAAATGCATATGTTGTTAACGATGAAAACACTTGTGGTGTAAATAATAATAATAATAATTGGATAATTTGAATAGAATCGTTCGTGTGAAAAATCAAATCGAGGACGCTGTACATTACTATATATCTAATATTTATATATATAAATATACAAAATAGATATTATTCCCAAACATGAACAGAAAAATCACGCTGAGGGCGCTGTACATTAATATACAACTTATATATACAGAATAAATATTACCTAAAAGACATACAGTAAAATCATATCGAAGGCGCTATACATTACTATACAACTTATTTATTTATTTATTAAAAAAAAAATTATTTAATAAAGAAAGACAAACATTCCCGGGTTACGAATAACATTTGAAAATCTCCTACTAACACCACAGTAAGCTGAAAATGTTGCTTGTGTTGTGATGGAGGACTTAGCCAGCCGAGGAATCGAACACACTACGCCTGGGTGGGACCCAAACGCGATGTCAACTCGGCCACCGACCGGTCACCGTATATAACATATGCAAAAAATTATTTTGTATGTTTATATACAAAATACATATTATTTACAAACAGAATACATTCTTACCTGGTAGGTCACTTAATATATACACCCTTTTATTAGAATGCTTAAGCTTGGAGAAATTTTACCCTTCAATACTTTGATATAACATTTATTATAAGATTAGTGGCAAGACAGCGCCCTTGAGGTGATTTCTCACGAAAACGGCGCTATATAAATTAGCCAAATATTAAAAGTAGGGTTGATATTTATTTTTTTAAAAGCTGGAGAATGTAGGAATCTACGACCGAATTTAGGAATTTTTATAAAATTCTTAGGTGTTTAATTAGTTGGAAATTTTATCACTATTATATGGATTAAGAGAATTTCATTTTTATAGTAATTTAATAGTTATTAGCAAGCTTCAAGATTCAAGGTTTTATTTTGTTTATTATTATTATGATATTTTTTAATTTTTTATATGAAGGAGATATTTTGTGATGTGACATTATAATTTAAAATAAAAAATTACTTTTTAAACAACACTTTCATTTTAATACCTAATGCCGGCCAGGTCAAACGTAGCTTTGTCATGGCAGTATAATAGTATATTAACATCTACAACCACATGACCTTATATAATATGTTTTAAGGTGAAGCTTAATGCCAAATCACTATTTTGATTAATCCTTATAACGAATTGGTGTACATTATGAATATCAAAAATATGCTTTAGATAAATTGAAAGTTTTCCTATCGTTTAGCTTGAGTAGAATACAAATGAAAAAATAAATTACTCAATAAAAAATATAAATGTTAACTACTAAAAAAAATATTTTTTCCATAGAAATGTATGCACGCATAAAGGAAACAATTTTAAAAAATACAGTATTATAGCTAAGATTATCTGTGACATTTTCACTTGATTCACTTTTTTGCTTTCTTATAAAATTATTTACAATATAAATAAAAACCAGTTTTGTGCTTGAAATCGAACGTTTCTAGACTCCGTTTGTTAATCGATTTGAGTGCCTTTTACCTACGATATAAGGTATACCAAGAATATACACATTTTTAGCTTGTAGTTTCCTCATAACAGTTAATTAGTGGAGGAGGTTCGTGAAGGATAGGGAAGAGATTGCGCTTTGTCAATAAAGAACAACTTTAGGATCTGACTTCGGCTTATTTGGTTAATCTAATTGCTTATGACTTTGCTATTAGTGTTTTTGGCTTTCCGTAACTCCAATGCTTCTAGATTGTTATGTCGGATCTCTATCCTGATCTTATGCAGTAAACTATTGTATGTGTTTTTATTAAACTTGTGGTCTGTTTCTAGGAGGTGGTTAGCTAATTCCGGGAAGCCATTATTTTTTAACTTCTCAGGCAAATTTTTTCGGTTTTTGGATCAAATAGCTATTACCCGTGGAATCAATTCATTCTATTCGGAACAGTTCAAATGGTCTCGTAAAAATCGTTGTATCTCTCTCAACGTTATAATTAGAAATATTAACTAGATGGCGTTAGAAAGAGAACATACCAAGCTTTATATCTATATATAGAAGTTAACCAAATAAAACTTAATTTTTTATATGAGAAAACGAAAAAATTAGAGGCGGTAATGTTTATAATACATTTTTAAAATAAAATATGTGTTTTTTCCGTTATCAATAATGGAAAACGTTTTTTATGTTTATTTTTAATAATAAAGTTTTAATGTGTGTTTCATTACTTTCAAACAGTTTTTGGAGTTTTTAATATATTTTTAAGAAGCCAGTGGGACTATAGCGTCTTCGATTGGGGTATGTTGGAGAGGGGAAGGGAAGGAGCTGGGAAAGAGGACGGTTGTTTAGTAACAAGCTATTCAAATCTGTTCACCTGACACAGCCAAGTACACCGTTAATTTTTTTTAGTATATTAGTTTTTCAAAGTCAACGTACATTTAATATCATCGAAAATTGTTCATGACATCCGTAAAATGATAAAGGTACCACTTAACCTTTGAGGAAAATTTGCATCGTGTGATCATTTGAATAATATTTAATTGAAGTTACTTTACTCACAAGATAAGGGTTAATTGGGTAATAAATAAGTTTCGGCTATAGCGATCCTAATATATAATATTAAGATGATGAAGGTATAAATCAATTAAAACATTGTCAGAAGTCAAACTGGCAGCAGAATTAATAATATTTACCTTCAATTGGCTTACATTACGACTACCTTTCGTCCCCTACATCCAAAACATGAATGTAGAATTATAGTGATTTTTTCAGCACGTCAAACAGCAAAGAAATATTAAAATATCTGGAAATTAATTAAATAATTTTGTTGAAACCAATTAAAAGCTATACTTAACTAATTAAAAAATCTTTGATCAAAATTTAATATTTAAAGAAGAACTTTTTTAAATGAACAATATTGTAAATGTGATGTTGACTACGTTTAATGAGATTTTTTTGAAAATTAGTTAGCAGAAAAAATTTCTAAGACTTTTAAAAAGAATATTAAGAACAAAAAAGTGTGATAAGGGGTGTCTGTGTTCCCAAAGTACCCTAAATTGTTCCTTACTTCTGGGAAAATTATCAAAAAATTTCTAATATTGAAATTCCTTCTTCAGCTGATTTCATTGGCCAGTCTAATTTGAATTTAATTTATAATGTACACAACAGACAGAGGTTTAAGAGAGATATTGAGCTTTTAAATGATTTAGTGAATCGATACAGATTTTCAAGGAGACAATACTATGTGGGAATCAAAATTAAGTTTATTGTCGAATTTAATTTCTAGGTCTCGAATATTTGCAAAAAAGTCAAGTACCACACTATCAATTATATATTCAAAAACTTTTGATTAAGATTTATAAAAAAGGCAATAGTTTATAGGCTACTTTATAAAAAAAATTACAATTATTTTGAAACAATAAACGACCATTTAGGATTGTAAGCAGGAGAAATTTATTTGAACTTGAAATTGGAGAGGCAAGGTTATAAATAAATATCAGGAATAAGAGTGGACGAAAATAAGATCCTTCGGGAACGCCGGAAGTAACTTAAGTGGGAATTGATGTAAAGCCATTTAACTCAAACCAGTTGACTCCGGTAAGAGATGTAGGATTCTAGCCACCTGTAAGTAAATCTTGAGTAAATCCGATTTTTCTAAAGTAAATCTCCATGTATTCCTACTTATTATTATTTATTTATTATAATTTTTATTTCTTGTTGTAACAAATACTGTGAAATATAAATAATAAATTTCCGTCCTTCAATGAGTTACAAAACTCATTGAAGGACGGGAGGAACTTACAATACATAGGTGGGAGTTAATTGGTACAATTTTACATTGGTATTTTGATATAAAAATTGTAAGTTTCACATACAAAACAGTACAAAAATAGAAAAAGGGAGGTTAAGTAGAACAAACAAAAAAGGAAACAGACAGGAATATACACATAAGCACCAAACCAAAGTAGAAATTTAGAAAGAACTTTTCCACTAATACATTGGTAAAAATACATTATGCTCGATTACAAATACAGAGGATATGAAAAGAGAGAGAAAGAAACAAGACAAAACACAACACGACAAGAATTACGTATTGACGTTTGTATATGATTTTTTTAAAAATTTCCCTTAAAACATTAATTTGTATTTTTTGTAAATGCTGGCTGTTTTTATACATATCTGGAAGAGAGTTATATAGTGTGTAGGCAATATAGTTAAGAGATTTAATCCCATATTTTGTAGTGTGTGTTAGTATTTTATTGTTATTTCGAGTATTGTGGTTGTGGATTGTTGGGTAATTTGTAGGATGGTGCTTGTGATTTCATGTTTGGGAAGGACTTTAATTGGAAGGATACTGGAAATTGACATTTTGTGTCCCATAGAAGACCAAGAACATTAAGTTTGATAAGAAGGACACTGTGGACATAGCTTAACGAAAAAACTGCGTATAATCTATCCCAGGGACTAAAGTGAATTATATTTTATATCTATATATTTTTTTGGGGATGAATCCATGTTGTAGTGGACAGAGATTGTTTAAGAAATTTGATAAAACGTATATTTTTTGTAAAAAGCAGTCACTTTGATGCTTGGCATATAAATTAAATAAAACATTAACATTGTTCATAACTTTCAAATTTGTTTAATTTATAAAGACCCACCCTTAATCACCTCTTCAGTTGTCTCTTTTTATATAGCATGGTATGTTTTAAAAAAAATTTCTAATTAAATTTTTATTTTTTATAGTTATTACAATTTTTGGGTAGGTTAAGACCACCAAACTAGGCAAATACCCGTGTTGTGGTGGTGGATATATAAACAGTACATTTAAATGTTATATAGACATTATCTGTCTCGTTTTATTCATTATTATGTTATAATTTAATTTCATATTGTCTCATTTTTCCTTTATTTTCTTTTATATTTTGTCTCACTCTATATGTTTATATGTATGCACACATGTATTTTTTAAATTAGTTTAATTAGTACCTTCTTGATGCTTGTATTAGGCGAAACTGGTCGGTCTCAATAAATGAAAAAAATTTCGTGGTTCTAAACAAAATTATTGTTTTACTTGGGTAAAATGTATGTATATATCTAACTCTTTGTCAAAACGTGATAATATACTGATAGGGAGTTGTTTAAGGCATGATATATGCTTTGAAACTTCAGTAATATAGGCCTTCTTCCCTCATTTACCTAAACTTCGTTTTTCTATGGATTATCAGTACAGTTTATCAGTAGTGTTGAGTATTTAAAAAAAATCTATGAAACAAAATAAAAATCATAGCTAGTTAGTAGAATAAAGGATTTAATAATTAAATTACTTAGTGCTGAGGTGTTCTTTAATTGGAATTTAATGATAGTTATAGTTGATAATTAAGTGCTTTAATTTTCGTATGCGGTGGGCCAGACGGAGATACTTGAGAATCCTTAGCTTATGAATGTATTTGGAAAATTTGTATTACAACCCGAAGCGCATTTGTGTAAATTTTTAAAGTGTGAATATGCTAATCACTTTAAACTGTGACTATGAATTTCACTTGCCAAAAAAATTATTTGTTTTTTTAATACATATTTTATTTACTGATATGAGAGAACTTTGACTGTCCAACTAGGAATGATTGCCGTATTAGGACAATCAAATTGACAAACTTAGTTCATATTGTGTAATTGCCAAAAAATAATTTTAAAACAGTGCAATGCTGTGTTAGGAAATGTAATGTATTTTTAATTCGTGTATTTGTAATCGGTATTATAATAAATATTGTGAAGTGCAGTAACACATATTTCAGATAATACTCGTATATAGATTTGTAATAAATTTTTATTTATCTACTGGTAAGTACGAAGTTACGAGCCATTTATAGTTATCTTCTATATTTATTCAACTAAGTTGTTCACGATCAGAAAGGTAGATACTTTTAGAATTGCCCTGCTGAAAGACCACCATTCAGAATTGAAACGTTGCTTGAAATGGCTTTGGCCGTGTTTGGTGATCAGATCTAAATAGCCAGGTCTTCCCCATATTTCCCCAATTCCTTCAACTGTCTCTTAACATTGAGTCTCTTGTGGGATGTTCATATATGGCAAGTAGTGTGCCATGACATTTGACATTTAATACGATTTACGAACTAATTCTTTAAAATTTTTAATATGTTTTTTTTCAAAATGTATAAATCTGCTTGAAGGTCTAAAATATATTTTTCTTCGTATAGAATTATATACCTAGGTATATAACTATATACCTAGTTATGTGATGTGTACCCGACATTGCTCGACTTTTCTCTAATTTATATAAATATAATATGCATGTATTATATATAAACCTTCCGGAAGACTTTCAAAATAAATGTAAAATAGTAAATTATATTGAAAACCCTATCAAACTTATCTGTGCAGTTTAGAAGAACTAAGCGCACAAACAGACAGAAGAGGATAGCCACTTTATTTTAGTATAATAGAGATCTAATCAATATATTTTTTGTGTTCCGATTGAATGGTCACGGGCTTAACATCGACGAAAATCAAACGAAACTCTTCAAAAGGTTAAAAAATAAATATTCTCATGGCAAAAAAAGTTGCAGTGGCGCCTTGTGGATGGATTTAAATGAAATATTATTTGATTTGTAATGAATGAAGCAAATTTCATACTAATTTGAAATAGTTGATACTTCAATTTACCTTCATAATTAGATTAGCATTGCGATTACAGCAAACGTCGGTAGCTTATAATTCCATGCCAGAACGTAAAGCTAACGAAGAGGAATATGATCGAGTGTTTTTGCTTGCAATCATCCCTCAATATGCCCAAATATGCCCAAATTGACTTAATTGTATCAAAGCGAGTGCTAGCCGGCACGAGTCTACTCATATTTCTGTTAGACTCGTCTATTTTATTTCAACAGTCATTTTGTCATACTCCAATAGTCATATTCACCCCAGATAATCACATTGATTGGTAGATTGTAATAGTCGAACGAATAAAATGAAAAACTTCGATGCTTTTTTAATTAAGCTCAAATTAGCTTCGTTAGAGTTTAAAAAAAACCTTTTATTCGTTTTAACGGGAACTTAACATCTAAAGGTCTATTTTTTCATGGATATTGAAAAATGACGATATAAAAAATCAACCCGTAAAAAAAAGTTTATTTTACTATTAATGGCTGTATTTAAAAAAAATGACACCTCACTAACAACTAACAACTGTGCCAAATCACGATTGGGTAGGTCCAACATTTATTTCGTATATTAACTGCTGTAATGACTTCCGATTTCAAAGAAATGCGTATGTAAGCATGATTGCCACCAACAGTGGATTTCGGAAAATGGGTCAATTTCCACTTCCAAGATTAATAATAATAATAATATCTTTATTTAGGAAAGTTTACACTGATTTGTAACTTTTATTTTTAAGGTTATAAAATTAACAGAAAAATACAATCATAATATTATGAAGGTAAAAAGAAAATAAAAGTGCAGTTAGTTGAGGTTTCTCGAATACCGCCTCACCAGGCTAGCCTGTGTTGAGGCAGAATTTTTCGTGTTAGTTCCTAATACCTTTGAATATTTTTCATTCACGAAAACAAGTGAAATTCAAATAGATGTGTTTAAAAACATGTTTGCCTTGCTTTTGAAGTAAAAGGCTTAATAATATTTAGACGAATGGGATAATAAAAACAGCCTTCAAAGTTATCGAATGTTGAGTAGATATAAGTTTTTTTTATTGAAAGTCATACCAAAATGGAAAGTTTCCAAGGACATTGGCATACGGAGAAACTTGAAACACCACAATTAAAATTAACGTTTTTTGCATTTTGTAAGTTTCCTACAGGGAAAATAAATGTAAGGTGGATTTTTCTCGTGACACAGCTGGCTCTGACGAAATTATATCACTTGTACATTTCTCTGCAAACTGATATTAACACTCGAGTGGCTATGAACAAATTTAATTTAAATAAATACATACCAAGCTATTTCTAAAGATTCGCTTTTCAGGATTACAAAACGCATGTGTTGTCTGATTGAAATATCCTTCTCGTATGTTCTCGAAATATACGATTTAAAAAAATAAATAACATTACTTCATTTTTAAGTCTAACTGAGGTTAGAATATATTTTTAGCCAGTTTAGTACTTTTTTTGAATAGGTGAAACCACTAGTCACTCGTTTAACTTATGGCGGATTTTTTGTTTGTATTTATGTTTTTAGTAAAATCGGTTTAAATTTGTGACCTAGAGGTAAATGTACCAGTATAATAATCTATATAAATAAAAAAATATAAATGTTCGTTTGTTCACAATCTTAAATATCCGAAAGTTCTTTAACGATTGCTTTGAAATTTTGAGACATCATTGCATTTGAATACGTGTAGATTTTTATATACCTATATTATATAGATATGACAGGTAAAAACATGTTTTATAAAAAAACAGCGCCTTCTTTTGAAAAACGTTATTTTTTAAGCATGTTTTTATAATAAATAACACGTAATCTTGTTTCTCTATTTGTACAGATAAACTGAACCACAGCAACGCGTGGCGGGTACGGCTAGTTTTATATAAAATTGAGTGCCTTAATAAAGACAACTTAAAATGTGTCTTTGAAGACAATCGTAAATCTCGGTAAAATAAATAAACAATGTCAATATTGAGACCATATGCCAACAATGGAGTACCTCCGAAGAGATACATACAGGTTCTAATATTTCAATCCCTCCGATAATAATTAAGCGAAATCATTTAATAAAACACGAATCGTTTGAAATAGAGCAAAAATCTCTGGACAAATGCTTAAGTTGCATTTAAAGATACACTGAATTTTTTCATGCCCATGACATATTAAATAACAGAACGAAACGTGTTTTTAATAATTTCAGTAGCTTACTTTGTAATTTTTTGTATCGAGGTAATTTCATACAATTAAAGTTTCGGCATAATTCAAAATTCAAAATTCAAAAAAATATTTATTGCACAAAAAGAGTACAAAGGGTATAGCTTATAGGTTACATCCTATTTCTTCCAGCTAACCCAACAAATACACATTATATTAAATAACCAAACAATTACATGTTAACAAATAAATAACAGTAAATAAAAAATTTAAAAAAACAGAGGTATTTAATTCATGTAAGGTATTCATTTAAGGTGTAGTGACATTTGTTTAAAAGAAATGTTTTTAGTGTTGATTTAAATTTAAGTGTGACGGTTATTTGTTTGATGTTACGTGGAAGGTTGTTATATACTTTAATGGCCATGTAGATAAACAAATGTTGAGATATTATCTTAAAAAATACTACATAAATATATATTTTTTAGAACTTAAAAACTTTAAAAAATGAAAACTTGAATAAATCAATAAATAAATTTGAAACTTGTTATAAATCGGTAGAAATTGGGTATGCGTGGAGCAAGAGATTGTTACAAATGTCTTGTTGGATTTTCCAACAAAAAGCTCTTCCTCCAAACAGAAATTAATGAATTACAATTTAAACTTTGAACACAGAAAAGAATGTGATACTTGCGACATCATCCTTTAGTTTTCATCAACTCTAACTGCAATGCATAAACCTATCACTTTATATGCGTTAAATACTGAAGATTATATTAACGATTTTTAAACGAAAATATGAAACCGAAAAATCAAAAAATGCCATGTTTATGTATGATCGCAAGATTTAACTCGAATTAAATGCTATCTAGATAATATAGTGTCTTGGACAAATATTTCCTGTTTTTATTTTAATGTGTGACATCTAATGACTTTTTCTGCAAGTCTAGGATGATGGCAACAAATAAAAATGTGCGGTGAGAAAATTCAAGATGTAGCGCGCGGTATTTCATCCGATGCACGGATCCGAATACTTTCTCCCTCACACGCATAGCGCCGTCTTGCACGGCAACTTTCAGCTCATCACCCGTACAGGAAGACACCCCATTGGCCGAGCTACCCCACCCCTCCGTCATCGGCCAGCACTACCCTGTTCCAAAGGGTATGTAACACCGTGCAGGCCTATATGGAGTCAGAGTATCCGGTCTCCTGGTTAAACTAAGTAACAGAATCCTATTGGTCATTGCCCAGTTAAACCCTCCCCAGTACCAAGTCGAGAGAACCCTCCGGGTCCTCCTTGGGAATTCAAGTAACAGCTCCCTCGGGGACATTACTTGTCGGGAAAACCTCAACCCAACTAAGAGACCACGGGTCCTCTGCTGAGGTTATTACGCTAAGTGTTTAGTGAGAACGTTAGTGATCATTGTTTAAACTCTAAATGACTTTTTGTGCTACAATTTTCCTGTACTCTGTTTTTTACTATAAGCTGTAAACCCTGTATGTAAGAGAAATAAACTGACCAAAGCTGAAAGACTATTTTCTTACAAACACCCTGACACAAAGATAATTTTGCTAGTTTTATTCGAAGTATGATACAGTTAAAAATCGTCCCATTAGCGCAGTTGGTAGAGCAGCGCTCCGGCAAGGCGAAGGGCCTGGGTTCGAGTCCCAGATGTGACCGTACCTTTTTCTGATTATTCGGTTGAAACATTTCCTTTAAAAATCACTAACATTATCTTCAATATTTAGATAATATTACACAGACGGTCTCTTTTTATTGGGTTCCTAATATTATTCAGGATTTAGTTTTAATGGTGTCCTATTAAGCAACTAGTACTTAAAATTATGTTAATTATTAACCCTGTTGTATTTCTTGCCTTGAAAATAATAAACAAAGTAATACATATATAAATAAATTGTTTAACGTCTGAAACAAATAAATATTGGTGATAACAGGAAGTGAGTACTTTGCTGAAACTATTACTAAGAAATAATTACATAAAGCCGAATACTGAACATTAAATAATCAATCGTATCAAGATAAATACAGAACCGAATATCGTCTGCGAAGATAAACAGTAAAGTCGAGTATTCGAATCAATTTGAATGATTTGCTAGTATTGGCACAAGGTTTGTACATTTTCTACGAACCTTGGTATTGGCCGCTTCAATCTAACAAGTTGAGACCAAGTTAACCTATATCCCAGAAAACGTTTAATGGTACTAATATTTTTTAAAATAGAATAGAATTGTACTCCATTCAATCGGTATGAAATTTGTAGATAATCAATAGAAACAAACTTTTTTTTATCGGAATACATTTACTTTTATTGGTAGATATATTTTTATTTTTTGGTTTGACTGTGGATTGAACCTCCCTCCCCAGGACTGGCTATTATAAATGTAAACTACAATTTTTTTTTTTCAATAGAAATGTATGAACGCGTAAAGGAAACAACTTTTAAAAAATACAGTATTATGGCTAAGATTATCTGTGACAGTTCCATTTGATTTTTTTTTTTAACTTTCTTATAAAATTATTTACAAAATAAATAAAAACCAGTTTTGTGCTTGAAATCGAATGTTTCTAGACTCCGTTTGTCAAGCGATTTTAATGCCTATTGCCTACAATATAAGGTATACCAAGAATATACACATTTTTGGTTTGAGGCTTCCTCTTAAGCCAAATCCTAACTGGATGGAACCGAGATTTATTTTTACTTACTAAGAGAAATGCGTATTTTGCCTATCTGTGAATGTGGATTCTTCAATGAACTGATAAATCGGAACAATTGTCCCACCTGACCGAAGAATGTTTGAAAAAATAATTTTCGCTGAAGTAGTGAAGTTTCTATGAACAACTTGTATATTTCCCCATTTTAAGTAAAAGGAGTAAATATATGTTTTATAATTAAGAAGGTGGGTATTAAGGTACCTACTTAGAAATCTTGATTATAGAGGAAATTTCGGTTTGATTTATTATAGAAGAGAAAATTACGAATGTATTTTTGGACGCCGGGTTTACAGCTGTTCTCAGAACTACCAGTTCAAATACCATGAGGTTGTTCGTAACCGGACAATATTAGCATAGACTAGACAAACTATTATCGACTTATGGCTAACAGATTGCATCCACCGGTTTCTTAGATAAATGATACAAAACTATGGACGGGTTGTTTCGGAGAATTTTAACAATTCATCAAATTTCAACGTTCATTTTCGGGTTCTGTTTTTATATCATTGTAGATGCTTGAAAAAACTGAAATAAAAACAGAACTTGAAAAAATCTTTCACAGAACTTGAAAATGAACGTTGAAATTTGATGAATAGTTCAGATTCTCCGAAACAACCCGTCCTTTATGTACAATGCATTTGAACAACGAACGTGATGCTACTAATGGACATATATTACATTTTTTAAAGGCAGATAGTATAGAAACTGGACCATACTTGAGATTATCACTGTTCATTGTCTATTAGAGAAATTTATATATAGTTCGCATGTAGAGGACATAATTTGAAATGCTATTGCTATTAATTCTGGTATTTATTATATTAATGTATATTTATGTTCTTCAATGCGTGTTTAGGAGAGGAAAAGTAACTCTTATGTTGGGCGGTACAAAAGTACAAGGATTTGATTAGAATTTATCTTCCCGTGATTTGTTCCTCGATATGAGACAGATTGATAGGTATATATTTTCTTTGAATAATGTAAATCCAATAAGAAAAGTGTGATTAGGATACATTGTAGGCAATAAATTAATATATTTATATTTCTTCATATAATTCATACTAATAAATTCGAAAAATATGTAAATCAAATCCTCAGCACGGCAGATCCCAGTAAGAATATCACTATCTCTATTTGTTACAAAACACGAAGATAATAATTTTTTTTTTTTGATTAATATGCTGATTTATATAATTTATAATAAAAGTCTTCAGTGAAATCAAATTACTATATCTGTTTCCTTCAACCTACTTACATCTTCTATTTTCCCTTTTTATTCCACTTACCTCTCAATATCCCAATATTTGGGATGCTATAATGTCACTGGCTTCAGACAGTGTGAGAGGTTATCACATAAAATAAGATTAATGACCCGTCTGGAGAAAAAGGTGAAAAAAGGATCGTGGCACTGACATATAAAAGTGCCTAGCTGGCTATATTTTGACAAATCTCTGTAGGGAGGGGGATTTTCCTTTTTCACCACGTCATACCTATTCAATGTTATCTGCCTTCAAAGATATCCAGACAAACCGAACAGCGACATAACGGAATACTTTTGAAAAGTTTTATAAAGTCATAAAAGGTGATGAAACTAATCCAACCTAACCTAATCTAACCTAACCTAGATCACTTAACCCTGTTTTTTCATCAATTTTCATGACTCTAATTTTATGCGAATGCCATACAAGAGCCCCAAATGCTCCCTATTTCTCAGAGCTAGTGGGACTAAGGCAACCTCAATTAGAGTATGTTGTGGAACTGGAGTGAGTGTTGAGGGGAAGCTGATGAGGAGATGAAGGTGAGGAAGCATCTGATTATTCATATATGGTCATCAAAAAAATCTTAAGCCATTTTCGTTTCTGGCTGGCAGTTAACCATTCAGAAATGATACGTTGCTTGAAATGGTTTTGGTCGTGTTTGGTGCCAGATCTGAATAGTCAGATAGTTCCCCACAGTCCTTTTCCCATATTCTCCCCCTTCACACTCCTTTCAGTCATCAACATACATCAATTAAGTTTGCCATAGTCCCACAAGCTCCGGAAGGTAGGGATCAGTAAAGTACAAAGCGATTGGAAGTTTTTTCCGTAAAATTGCTTCCATGATTGGTCAGAAAAACGGAAATTGCTGTCGCTTACGGATATTTTTTCGTGAAACACGTTTTCCACATTCTTTATTTACCATGTCGAATATACCATCATGTTGCCATTTTCCAGTTATGCGTAGTTTCATAAAAATGGTAATCACAACAAATTGCTTTTAAATTACATACATTTATTTGAATTTTATGTTACTAGATAAACATTTTCAAACGAGAAATATTTTCAGATTACTAATCGATTTATATTTTGTATAGTCTCAAAAACTAATCTCTTGAACTTCGAATAGTGTAAATTAAATATAAACTGACATATTATACAATAAGGTATATCGAAAAAAGTTTTTTTGGAAGTTCAAAATTTAAAGTTGGTATAAAGCCCCTATGACACTTTGGGTCATCCATATGCATGTACACCACAAAAAATGGCTAAGTTGAAAAACATTCGTCTCTCGCAAGAAATAATTATCTTTCGAAAATAATACAGTTGGTCACTTAAAAAAAAAAATGGCCAAATTTCCTTAGATTTGACGACCCAGCACCACTGATACTAATTTATGAAAATAAACTATATGTAAATTTACATATTTTTTAAATTACTCATGTTTTGGGTCATGTGCGGGACACATAAACCTTGTAGAAAAGTAATATTTTAAATAATTTTATTACACCCTATTATTTATATGTTTAACTAGGAAAAAAGTAACTTCATTCTTCATTATAAACAAAATATATAATAAAATTCAATTTTTTGATAAAAATCAGATCTAAATGTTCTGTTATATGTATTTTGTGGTATTATCGGTCAGTGGCTGAGTTGGCATCGTTTTTGGGTCCCACCCAGGCGCCGTGAGTTCAATACCTTGGCTGGATATGTCCTCCAGCAAAATTTTCCGCTCACTGTAGTGGTAGTAGGAGATTTTCAAATATTGTCAGGTTATTTGTAACACGGGAATATTTTTGTCTTTCTTAAAAAAATAGATATTCCATAGAGATAACCTTATAACTTATTTTCGAAACATGAAATAAGACTGATATATTTGAATTACTGCATTACAAAGTGAATAATTATTAACTTGTCAAGAAGAAAATTCAAAATTTTCTTAACATAATCAATTTTTAGTACACAAAAAAAGAATCACGTGGTAAAATATATTATAAGTATTCATTTTATCGCCTGTCCCGATTTTTAAATATTTCTTGTATAATTTGATTAATTTTCGCACATATCTAACAGTATTAAATCAGTTTCAATTTATAATAAATTTGCCCTCGTTCGCGCAAGGAAAATATTATAGTATTTATTATGTACCTACAAAATTATCTTAGAGTCAACGCAAACCACACCAATGTGATTCGTTTTAGAAATCCTAAAAAAAATTGTATTTTGTGAAAAATCGTTCAAATTGTTTCAGACGAAATATTAAAAAGAGTGTACATTTTTTACTTTTAAATATATATTTTCATAAAACGTTAAATTCCCAAAAGCGTTTTTTCCTGTTTATACGCACCCTTAAATTATTAACATAGAAAATTTCTTTTTTAACTCAACTGTTTCGAATTTCTTCTCTCTCTAAATTAATCTGTTTTAAGATGGTGGCACTTTTAATGGTTCAGTAAGGATAATTTTTTAAATTGTGTCTTGTTTATTTGAAAAATGTTTTGTCATCTTGTTTATTTGAATATTCATATTCGCATTTTTCACTATTATGGTACCTACCTACCTGCACGAAGGAAATTTGAAAAGAGAATAATCTTGTAATTGAGGCAGTACCGTTTCATTGGAAAACTTGTACAACTAGTTATTCGAAAGAAAAATAGGATAAAATTGGAAACATTTCCGTCCTCAAGTGGAGTACTTCGAACTACGAGTAATGTTAATGAGCCTGACATTTATCTTTCATAACACCCCGAGCATTTAAATACACATGTTTGTATACTGACAGATGTACATCATAATGGTAAAGATTTTATTAATTTGTTGTTTCATTGAGCTGATTGTAAAATTATATGGAAAGCGAAATATTCACAAAACATTTTTAATCCGTGGGAAATTTTGACGGTAAAGTTGTTACCAAAAATTTACATGAGTTGATAGATTTCAGGCTGAAATAATGGCTTTTCATAAAATAGTAGATTAACACAAAGTGTATTACAGTTATGATACAAAAATTTGAATGAATTAATATTTTGTATGTGCATGTTTCATAATAATTTACTAATACTACAACCCAATAAGGAACTTGAGTGAAAAATATATTGGCTTAAAAATATATAAGTCTTATTATATATAATTTTACGTAGAAATAATAAAAAAAAGCATTACTCGAAAAGGGTTGAAACCGTAACACTCAAACTCCCGGTGATTGGTCGGCGGGTTCTGACAGCACTTAAAGGGCTACCTCACGGGTTGGCTAGCCGCGTGCATTAACGATGCAGCGCTGCATGTATTCACACACGGATTATAAATGATTGCAAAAGAATTCATATTTTTTGGTATCTTCCTAAATATTTTAATTGGTTTTTTTTCATAAAGACCCGAGTGGCATTGACATTACTGTAAATCGACGAAACCAAGGTACATATGACGTCACGTGTTCCCCGTCAAATTTGAAGTTTTAAGTGGGTAGTCGTATTTTTTTTTAAATAATGATATTTAAGTTATAAGGTGAAAACATTGATTGTGATTCGTAGTTAGAAGCACAGAAGATGATGATGACAGATTGCCATAGAAGTATGCCAGAAGTAATCTGATTTTTTATTTATCAAACATCAAAATTCTGTCTTCAACAGAAACACAATGCTAAGAATGCCGAAACAGTTGTATATTTATGTAATAACACAATTTTTCTAAATATTTTTAATTACTTAAACATGTTAGGTTAGGTTTGCTGATTAATCTTATAATTTAACAAATTTATTTTAATTAAATTTAATTGTACAGTTAAAAGTTAAAATCGACGTCTGTATATATGGAACGATAGTTCCCTCGAAATTCATTCATTTTCACCACTCTAAACCATAGGTTGAGCACTATCTCGACCACCGTCCAAAAAATAATGCCCCCCATATTTTTGGGACTTACCATTTTATATTACCATCTGTTGCGTATTTATATTCCAGGTATTAAAATAGGTCAAATCTTTGTTTTTATTATCCGAGTGCACTTTATTTAAATGATCTTGTAGCCTAGATGGCTTCATCGCTTCGTTGGAAAATGTTTTTTGACCAATAAGGCACATTAGCGATAATGGATTTGTAGGATTTTCGATAAATTCGTTTTTAATATAGTTTGCACTGTACTGTCGTCTCTTTTTCTTTGCTTCTGACATAGCTTAGACGTGAGTAAAATATTTGCTTTAAAACCTCCTAGCGATATTATGCAACACGCGCTAAAATGCGAATGAAAATAAAATAAACAATCACTGCCCTTATATAGATTTCAAATGTCACACGCACCGACAGGAACAAGATAAACTTACCTCATGTGAGTAACCAAATTCGTACTGAGAGAGTTAGAACAAGTAAGATAATCATGTCAATTCACGCAGAAGGTGGATAGTCCGAAAATTTTTCCTTACAAACTTTGAGAAACCAATGACGGTAATAGAAAAGATATAATTTTAACTGATATATTATTTTTATTCAAAATTATCAAATCTCTCATTGACAGCCCTGAATTATTGGAATTAATTTATATGAATGTACCTGCCAGACAAACTCAAAGCAAAGACACTTTTAAATGTAACAATAATCTCAATACTAACTACTCTATGTATTCACCAATTACAAGAATTCATTACCTTGCAAACAAATACTGTAAACTTATTGATATATTTGGTGTTAACTTTGATTATGACATTTATATAATCAAAGGGTGTTAATAACTTTGTGAGTTTCAAAAGGCAACTAATTTCAGACCTATTTGCTAGTGTTTGTATTATTTATTAGCTTTAAAAAAGGTCTTGTCTTCATTTGATTTACTTTACCATATTATTTTCTAATTACCTTATGAGTAAATTATATTTAGCTATTTTATCCATGTACATGTTATACTTACATACATATACTGTCAACTTACTATGTAAAAGCCCAATAGGGCGTTAATAAATAATAAATAAATAAATAAATAATACCAATATTAGTGTTTTTCTTAATTTAAAAACTAACTAAGTGGCGAATACCCAGTTTTGTTATATGGGAATAAAACAAACCATAATTAATTAATTCAGCTAGATTCCGCCTGATTTTTATAGATGGAATTTGTTTGCCGTCGCCTGTCTAGATTTCCTTAACGGCCCCCTAATTTTCTTCGAGCCTTTTACTGCCCTCTGAAAGCCTCCAGCGCCCACAAGGAGGCCTTATCACCCACTTTGAGAAAAACTGCTCTAAACTCTGATCTCCTAGCTTCATCATTCAAGTGTTCAATTAATTATATTATAATCAGTGTATAGTTAAACTTCTATTGATAATGTACGTAGACTTGTTTTCATATAATGTTTGTTAGAAAAATAAATCTACACATATATTTTAAGGCGATGCCATACGTAGTAATGCAAAATCATGTGTTTTTGGTTTGAAAATTTGGTCGCCTACAAATGTTTCAGATGCTTTAATCAAATACTGCGAATAGAATACATCTTGATATTTTAAAATCTTTTAAATTATTATTAGTGTTTCAAAATCTTTCTGCTAATTCATTTATAATATGTATTTCAATATATTATAAATATATTTAAATCATTTTGCAATCACTTGGACAATTGTTTTTTTTTAAGTTTTTGGTTGGGAGAATTAGTGTTTATCTAAGATTTCTAAATGTATAAAGAAATATATGTAATGTAAATATAATATAAATATATATATCGATGGCCTAGCAACACGTGTTTGTGTAATTTGAAAACTTCATATATAAGAATACTTTAGGTTAATTATTATAAGATGTAAAACATTAACATTAATGTGAATTTCTGCTTTTTATCCATTCTCGATGGAATAAGTAATGTAATTTTCCCACGAAACATCTATTTATAGAGTGAGTAATATTGATAAATACTTCACAAAACCTGTAATTGTTTTTTGTTAAAGATGCGCTATGCCATCGATTGCCACCTTTACAGTTACTCTTCGTTGTGTCGATTCACTTGATAAAAGTAATTATTCATACACCTTTGATCATAGGAATATTAAGCAATGCACATTATTTGAAATAATATAACCTTAACCAAACCAAAATGCACCAATGGCCTAGAAAATATTATTTTTGGGTGCAACTCTGTCTTTACTGTATATGGACTCATATTGTAAGTTTATTGGGGGATTTATGTTTTTTTGCCAACCTGTACCAGTGCTGCGTGCCGAGTGTTCCGGAACCTTTTAGGAATTCCGTGGAACATTCCGTATTTCATTTGAGAGTAGATACTAATCCAGTTCACGTGACGTATGTATTTGTAGTGCTTCTTGTGAATGTGTTTGTGTACACACGTACAAAGATGTGTAAATACATACATGTATTCACTGTTTATTTGAACGATGGAGTGAAAACGATGCATGAGAGGGTGTGATGTGTTTATACGCTATACAGGATGTCTGTATTTATTTGTTTGCTTGTTTATTCTCTTGAGATGCAAACAAAACATTTGTAAAACATGCTTAAATATGCATTGCTTAGATGTCACTAGTGATGTGCACCCGGGAAAATTCCGGAAATATTCCTCGATCTAATATAATTTCCCTGAATTCGAGAATACGTTACCGACGATGTAGCACTGACGAGCTGGACCGATGGTCCTCCTAGACAGCGCGTGGTACTTCCAGCCTAAGTATCCACACTTCCACAGTGTATAGAAATATGGGGATAGTCAGCGCTTGGACGAGTCTCATCTTGGCGGTCTTCATTATGCCTCTGTCATTTCAGATCTTCTGCATTTTGTTAATGGTGTCTTTTGGTACGCAAATGTGTCTGCAGCTTGCATTTAACACCACACAGACATAATATAAACATACAAAATCATAATAATTTTAATCTATGCCATCTAATAATGTTGCAAATAAAGTAGCCAACGAGGGTACAATACAAACATTGTAACTAAGTAACGCATTGTATCTCATTGTAAATCATTGTGAGGCTTTGTGAGGTAGGAAGGGAAAAAGACAAAGGAGAGAAAGTAGGAAGAGTATTGATTAAGCCGTGTTTGCTGATCTTATCTGAATAGCCAAATAATTCTTTACCTTCCCCTTCCCCCTACCTTCAGCTTCACAACAAACCCTAATTGGGGATGCCATAGTCTCACTTGCTCCAGATGGTCGGGAGTAGTTATCGATCTTGTGCGGCATTCGAGTTAGTTGTACAAAGTAGACTGGCGCAAAGCAAATTACAATGAAGATTTTTTTTTACTTTTATGTATTTATAAATATTATTTGTTTAATAATGTTACATAAGTACAATGAAGTCACGTCAAACTGCTAAATAGCACTTTGTCAACGGATCGTATTAACAATCTACTTAAATAATTTATAATTATATCGCATTATTATTTTGAATCGATATATAAAACTTATGGTAAATAAAAAAAAAGTGGGTGTGTCAAGCCTACGCAAGACAGAAGTGAAACTTCTAGTTTCAGCTGATGCTTGGCGTGGCGCAGTTCGCTGGTGTCTGAGAGAGAGGAAAGAAGAGAAGAGAGAGAACGTTCGTGAGCGGCTCCCCCACCTCAACAAGGTTTCACTTCAAAAATGCCACAGCCGAGAATCGAACCTCGCTTAACTGATTGAAAGCCAACCACGCTGAGCACCAACTGTAAGCAAAGCCGCATAAATTGATTATATTATGTAGGTTCTGAAAATATGAGAGCTTGTTATGTTTTATAATGTTACCTACATCACACCCAAAATATAATATATTTTTAAAAATAATGTACAATGTACAGAAATAGAATCCCACACAAGATCGCGTAGTGCGCTCTAGCGAACGGATATTTTATCAGAGGGAGATAGTTTTAATTTTTTTTTCTGTAAATTATTACATATTATCAAAATAAATAAATTAATTAAATAAATGTAATACAATTATCATAATATACGGATTAGATAATAATTTTAATCCAACACAATAACGCAAAGCGCGCTCTAGCGGAGTAATGTTTTATCACAGTGAGATAAGTGTTTTTATTATTTTGCAATATTATTTTCTTTTAAAAAATGTTCTGACCTACTAAAAAATAAGATATTGAATGAAAAAGGCGTTAAAAACAAAAAAATAATGTGCGATGGCCGAGAATCGAACTCGGATCCACTGCTTGGAAGGCAACTATGCTGACCATTACACCACCAACGCCAGTTGTCGGGATGAGCTAAGAAGCATTTATATGTTACTTCAAAACTTTGACTAGATCAAATGAACTTTAATCGGTGGTCCCGCATTTTCGTTTCGGTCATGAGTCGGTTTTACTCCGGTCCTAGAAATTGCATGACGCGCGTAAAGAAGTTTCACTTCAAAAAAAAAAAAACGTCAAAAATACAAGTACAGAAAATCATAGAGGAAAATAAATCAGTACACAGTCTTTTAACATAATCATTTTTTCCAGCACGCATCTCCTTCTGAAAATGTCTTCATGATTTTTTAATGAGTTCGGTAACATGTCATAAAATTTAGGAACATTGTATTCTAAGGTTCTTTGACCGTATTTATATAGAATTCTGGGAATAAAAAGTCCATCGTTTGCAGTTAGTCTTGTATTATGAGCATGCTCCACTATTTTGTTATGTTCAGATTGACACGTGTTCTGAATTTTAAGCCAAAATATAGCAAGAACAGATAACTAATGTACAGAATTGCGTAACAATGAGATGTGTTCATCATATCTTTGTTCATGCAAAGCTTTGAGTAATTTGACCATGTAATATTGAATATTTCGAACTAAATTTAGATTTGTTACTGTTGAATATTCCCTTGTAGTTAGTTATTCCTTATCTTATTAGGGATTCTGCCAATGATAGATATACTCGTCTGAATGTATTTCGTGGAACAACATTTTTTTAATTTATAAAGTCTGCTCACTATAGTTCCAAGTATAGTGCAACATTTTTTTACCTGAATATCCCATTTGAAATTTTTATAGTAAATTGTCAAATGATAAACTTTCGTTGTATCTATCTTAATAACAGCCTACAAGTTACAGCCTGTATAGTTGTGTAACTTGAGCGTGTGCGTCGCGTGCTCATGTTTAGCTAATGGAACTACAAAGTACGACCGCTTACAAATTAGCTAGAAACCGCATCGTTGAGTCAAATATTGGCAAGATTCAATTACGTTTAATTTATGAACATTTTTGGTGGCACTTTGAGAGTTCAGTCGGGCGTTTGATGTCCATGAATACGAAATTTTGACTACTACAGCCGAGATTTTAAGGAAACCACCCCTTTAGCGGCAAGAAGGGTTCGTCTTCTTTGAAGAGATCGTCGTTAAAAATAATTTAGACTCACTTTATGACGTAAAGTAGAAAATATTTGAGATATTATCAACCAAGTACCATAGTTTATTAGTGTAATGTCCGCTTAGTGTGTTTATAACCTTATTTATTTTTTGGATTGGGATGGCGGAATAGTAGTCAATATACTGCAATTAACACAATGTAAAAAAGAAACAAGCGACGAAGAAGAGACATTCGACAACCGCTCGTCCTCTTTTGTCGTTCTTTCTTAATAATTTTCTGCAACACATACATAACCAATCATCAGTCACACTCACCAACCAAAAGAATGCATTATCTGGACAAAAAGTTTTAGGGAACTATTGATATATTTACTGACTACATTTATAAATTTATGAATTAAGCGTAATCTATACGAGCACTTGGCTGAATACTACAAAAAATATAGTCGGGGGTAATACAGTTTTAGTGATTTGAACTAAAGAATAATTTTTTTTTTTTAATATTTTTATTTTATTTCATGTTACTGTTAAATATTTTACTAACATTTCTTCGTATTTAGTTTTTCAGTTTTGCATTACTTCATGCTATAAAAACTTTTGAAGAAGAACTCTAGAAACTTCAATGTAGGTACTTAACCTTCGTTACTACCCAAGATAACTCCTTTCCTATTCCAAGACGATACGCATCGTTACCGTAATATTTTAAATATATACACATTTCTCCGTGTAAAAGATTTTTAGAATAAGTATCTGTCATAGATGGTATATTCACGTATTCTACCCTTTAACAAAGCATCTCAACGTAAAATAACATTTTTTTAGGTAAAGCTAAAACTGAAAACTGATATATATCATGCAAAATCGAAGAAATTGAGTTACATGTATTTTCTATGATAATAATTTATATAGCTGATATTGGATGATTTGTATAGAGTCGTTTTTGTGCAAAATCACCTCAAGGGCGCTGTACAAATATATAATACATTTCTACAATGATATATGTTATTACTAACTATACATGAAGATAATATAATTTATAGTACAGTACACACCTGGTAGGTCGCTTAAGATCACTTAATTAACATTAACTAATTGTTTATTAGCGAAATTTACGTACATGATTTAGGAAATAATTGAAAATTTGAGTATAATTGGATTTTCTCTCAGGAATAGTTAATTTAATTTAAGGGTACAGCTTAAAAAGGTTAATTTTAGTTTAGACCTGGATTCTGTTGGACTCGTGGCATTTAACATTGCTGTATTGTCGACTTTAGCAATCTAGGTACAAGGGAGTTATGTGATGTTTTGATTAAAAATTAAAAATAATTATTGATCGAGAATTTCAAATGTCGGTTATGGAAGGTAACGAGGTTTAGTAAATCGGGTCTGTCTTTAATACCATAAACAATTTAAAAAATAAAATTTTAGTCGGAAACAAGTTTTCTATCTGAGGGTTTTAATTATTTCATTAAGTGGTTGTAATGTATGGTTTCTATTGGTAGACCGAGTTTGAGGTTAATAATATATCTCAGAAATTTATGCTGAATATTTTCAATGGAATCAGAGTGGATTTTAAAGTGAGGGGACCAGATAGAAGAATTATTTTTGACTTCGGACAAAAGAAGAATATAAATTGTGAATGTTCAAACATTTTAAAGTCTAAATGTACACATTTATAAATTTCCGTTGAAACTGTAATTATTTGTGGCTGATCTAAGATCAAATAAGTTTTATATTTAATACAAAACATCCCTAATTTAACTAGGGATGCATAAAAAGTTGTAAAATAATATAAACATGAAAATACAAAAGGTTTTACATTGTGACAAAATAATTTATTACAAATATCTGACCGTTCATACAAATGCTGAAATTTTCATTTGAAATTCGATTTGGCCGCGTTACGTCAAAGCATTTCATCGATAGTAATAAAAAGCAATCCTTTATGAGTTCTACGTGCCACATATTAATCAATTTTATTTGATTTCTCATTCCACATTCTCATAGTCCTGAACAAAAACAAATTTATCGTGAGTTGTTTTAATTATAAAATTTAAATTACATAAGAATCATTTCAGTAAATTATTATTTTTTTTCATGAGCTTTTAATTGAATTTATCGGTTCATTTATTTTAATTTTACTAATATATTCATTTCGATTCTCTTACATACAGTTTACGAAATAAGTGATACTGGTCATGATTTTTTTTTGTTTTTATAATCGGTAACTGTATGGGTAAGTAATAGTGTTTTGCTAAAACCTCACGAGGAAAACTTGTGCTCAGGTTTTCGCATGATTTAGATAAAGTGTTATTATGCCGCCATAAGGAAAAACATGACATCGTCCTTAAGGAGTATCCTTATGTTCCATCCTTGATGGTAATATTTTTTATTATTTTAGTTGCAGTTAAAGTACATCATGATATTACGTAAACACGATGTAGTAACAATTTAGTGATTGGTGAATTACTTGGTTTCAATCATTTCACCATATATGTTTATTTTATTATATTTAACGTATAATCTTCATCTTATCTTGTTATATTCAACGTATTATCTTCATCTTATCTTTATCTTGTATATTCAACGAATTATTTTCATCTCATTATAGTCTACGAATTATCTTCATTTTATCTTTATCTTATTAAATTCAACTAATTATCTTTATTTTTTTTTTTTGTTGTGAATTTTTCGCCAACCAGTTTAATCATATATATTTAACTTTATCTTCAGGGCAAATGAAATGAAACCAAAAAAAATAAATATATATATTTAAATATTGAAGGCAATATTAGTGATTTCTAAACGAAAATCTGAAACAGAAAAATCAGAAAAGGAAACGGTCACATCTGGGACTCGAACCCAGGACCCCTGTCTTTCCGGGACAGTGCTCTACCAACTGCGCTAATGGGACCCTATCCCCCTCGGTCACTTTTAACTGTATCATACTTCGAATAAGAACTACTAACATTGTCTTCATTATTTCACCGCACATTTTTATTGGCAACTATCTTTATGTATGATCGCAAGATTCAACCCGAACTAAATGCAATCCAGACAGCGTCTTTTAGATAAACCTATCTTATTTTTTATTTAATGTGCGACATCTGTTGACTTTTCTGCAAGTCTTCAGATTAGTTTCAGATTTTCGTTTAGAAATCACTAATATTGCCTTCAATATTTAAATATTACAATTTGAGGTTTTACTCAATAAAGTTATTCCGAAAAATAAATATTCATTCTAGACTTGCAGAAAAGTCTAAGTTCTAAACCAGCCTTAAGGAAACCTTTTTATTAAATTTTTTCAAAATTTAATTGATCATCCGTTGCACTCGTCAAGGGTAAGTTTTATTAGAAATTTGTCAAAATGTAATGTATCAGCCTTTGCATTCGTCAAGCGTAGGTTTTATTAGAAATTTGTCAAAATGTAATGTATCAGCTGTTGCACTCGTCAAGCGTAAGTTTTATTAGAAATTTGTCAAAATGTAATGTATCAGCCGTTGCACTCGTCAAGCGTAAGTTTTATTAGAAAGTCGTCAAAATGTTATGTCTCAGCCGTTGTTCACGTCAAGCATAACTCTTACTAGAAGTTAGTCAAAATAGCGGTACAAAAATCGTTTAAATGTGAAAAATTCAAAATGGACCGGATCGTCAATTTATAACGATGTAAAATGTGACGGAGGATGAAACTTCATAACTTAAGTAAAATATTTCTCTATAGTAGATACTGGCGAAGGACCACGATACAGAATCGAAACGTGGCTTGAAATGGCTCTAGCTATGTATTGTGAACAGATGTGAAGAGCCAAATACATCCCTAACTTCCTCTGCCCTAGTTCCTTCTTCTCCCCAGTCTATAGCCCCACAACTTTATTTAGCATATTTGGAAATGCCATAGTCGCACTAGCAGACAGTCAGGAGCAGTATAGAACACATAAAAAAATAATAATGGCAGAGTGTTGTCAACACTCCTAAAACATATAAATAGCCGGTTTTCGTCGATTTTTTCGAAAAAATACGCTCGCTTCTGAGCGTTTTATTTGGCGGTTACGATCAAGTGACCAAGTTTGTAACTTGTCGTGTATTCAGCGCTTCTTGGGGTGAAAAGGGGTTGTTACAAAGCCCCAGACCCTAGACGTACCCCCTCCTGTCTGGGGATCGTGAACCTAGTGCCAAAAACTTCCCTTTGCGCCAAAATAAAGTCACGTGATAATATATTCACTAGCGGGTTTTTTTAACCTTAAACGTTGCCGTTTCTTTCCTCAGTAATAATTATTTGCCAATCCTAAGAGTAAAGGTAAGTTATTTTAAAATTTAATTGGACATTATCTATTTTTATTTAAAATTCAAAGATTAACTCACCTCTCAAAGTTTCTAACTTGTTTTGAAGTATTTGGCTGGATTCCTGAAAAAATTAAATACAGAGAATATTAATAATTTTATAAAAATAAACATTCTGTTGTTTTCTCAGCATTTGAAAGTTTTGAATATTGCTAGGCCGATGTAATCGAAATAAAGTAGAGTTGAGATTTTATTTTAACTTTGTAATTTTAAATATGGCTGTTTACCACTCTGTGGGAAAATTGTGTTATTTTATTAATTAATAAGTATTTTTTAACTATATATACAAACGTATTAAAATATATTTACAAATACAAATATTTCAAGGCTAACTGCGAAAAAGAGTATTTTTTTAACGAAACTGCCCAACTTAATTGAGAAATTATTATTTGTGTTTGAATTAGGGAGTGACGCCATTATAGTTTACAAGGGGTTAAAAAAATTGCATGAATTAAAGTAAGTCATTAACAAATAATAATAAACTAGATGATAAATTTAAATAACTTAATATGAAGTTAACTAATCTGTACAAAACAGAATAGAAATATAATAATATTCGGTAAATGACACAATAGAAATATCAACACCGACAGAAAGATAATTAAAAAAAATCATTAGAATCAAAAATAATAACAACCTAAAATAACTTAAATAATATTATATAACTTAGAAAACATAAGAAATTTTATATATTTACAAGTGGACCCGGGCAGACGTTGTCCTGCCACAGACCGCATTCTATTGAAGGGAAGTTAAAATTTGTGGTTGTATGTAATTTTAAATGAGAAGTCTGAAACAATATTCGTTGAAAAATATGTTTTTTTTTAAATCTTGACAACAACACCACCTATCGTGACCAAAACTATCATTTTTTTAAGCTGGAACCAACCATACACTCTCACAAAATTTCATTTAAATCGGTTGGCGATTAGCGTGAACGAACATAGAACTTGTGATTTTTTATGTATTAACCTAAATTTGGAAACAAGCATCTGTCTAATGCTTGAATTATAGTAGTTTTGTATCTTCATTCTCTAAAAATCTAGAAATATTAAAAATTGAGTTTTTGTATTAGATGACTTTTTTCGAGATATAATTATACAAGCTTTCTTCACCGGTGACTAATATGTTTTTTAAGAACGCATAAACCAGAAAAAAACTGTTTATCCTCACAGAAACCTGTAAGTTTTTTAGCAGGCAATTTTCAACAACCTCAAAAAACTTTGGTGATAAAGAAAAAACCTTCCTGCGAGACAATAACCATAAAACGTCATCTATCGACAACCTTGAGCGTTAAAAAGCGCTCTAAGGGCCCGTTCCCACTTCCGTTTTCAAATCGGAGGCGGGTCCCGTTTTAAAAACGGATGGCCAATGGCCCTGTTCACACTTCCGTTTTAAAAACGGATCCGTTTTAAAAACGGACCATACTCTACGAAAAAAAATAATTGTCGATTCAACAAAAACATGTTATTTGCTCATTCTTCAGTAATGGTGCGCAATGGACGACGATGAAGCTCTTGTTGTCATGTTGTACTTATTAAAAAGAAGGAAAAAAGTGAAAAGAAAATTTTGGGTACACCCAATCATAGCCGAATGATTTTCTGTAGGAATTTTCCAAGTGTTAATTGGTGAGTTGAGAAGTGATGAACTGAAGTTCTTTAATTATTTTAGAATAATAATGATTGGATTATTTATATAGCGCCGTTTTCACCATGAAAAATCACCTCAAGGGCGCTTAATGGCTTAAGAGAATGTCTATCACTTCCTTTAACCATCTATTGGAATGAGTTTCAGAGAGCTTAACATATCAAAATACAAAATTGAGAAAGTGCATTTGTCCTGAAGAAAGGCTATCGATATTTTAAAGTAAGAAAACGATAAACACTCAAATATTTTTTATTATGTGTTTATTTAACTAATACGCTCTTCCGTGCATCTCATTAAAGCTTTAAAATTTAAAAAAAGTAAACTTAAAAAAATAAAAATTTTGATGTACAAAAGTTGTGTACACCAAGTGTTTTGTTTTTATTTAGTTAAAGATAAAATATTACCTACCATACTCTTTCTTCGACCAATGGTATTAAATTTTCGGGATTTATTTCCTTATCCATTATTGTAGTTTTGATTTATTTACTTAACAAAATAACCAAATACAAGCACGCAGCGTGCCTGCTTCCTTGCGACAGGGAGCGGGCGGGGAGGGGTCGGGGTTTGGCGGGGACTCTGCCGGAACGACTGGACGACAAGTGTGAACAGCTCCATACAACACTATGAGCGAGCGTGTTCCGACACGATTTGAAAACGGACGCGCTGCGTAGGCGAGCCATCCGACAAAAAATGTCGGATCCGTTTTCAAATCGTGTCGGACAAGTGTGAACAGCTCCATACATCCACTACAGCCACTAGGGCATCCGTTTTTAAAACGGGACCCGCCTCCGATTTGAAAACGGAAGTGGGAACGGGCCCTTATGCGTCGAGAAAAAACGTTCAAATTCGGGCGTGAGATGGGGTGGGCGGCGCCAATAGGTAATGGATTCGTAAATCGAACCTCAATCTATCTTTGTGCGAAATGGAACCTTGTCAATGTGATTTCAAAGAAAATGAACGGATTTGAATATAAAGCGCTGTGTATTTTGATGAGAAAAGTATTTCACGATTCTTCTATCGCATGGGCGACTAGCTCGGTGGCACTTAAACAGAATATTGATTTTGAAGCTCATTTTATGAAGGCAAGACTTTCTTATATATTAATGGAATACTTTTTTACACCACTTTTGATGGTGTACAAGTGGTGTAAACAAAGCATTTCATTTATATATAATCAAAATGACGCCACAAAGTAATTTTACAACTATTGAAGAAAAGTCTTTCTGACCAGAAGGTGTCAGAACGGTAAAAATTTGAACTCTGCGCCCAAACCTACATCAATATAAACATATTTTTACATCGATTTCTTTGAACTAATTTTCAATTCAAGTTCGCTGGAGCTAGATACATAACTTACAGTGAAAAACATAACATTTACCTACATGTTTCAATCGGCTAAGATATTCATTATAAGATATTAAACATTTGAACATGGAAGCGGTCGCTTAAAGGTTCCATGGTCGAAGGGTAAGGCTCTCGACTAGCAATCTGGAGGTCGCGGGTTTAAATCCCGGAGTGCGCAACACAATTTTATTTGATTAAGTTGTATTATTTCACATTTAACTTATTTAAAATATTAAGTAAGTAGTGGATTTACGGTAGTTTCAGAGTGGAAGATAATCTCAGTATTGCACTGGTATAAGACCACCATTCTGAATTGAATGATGCTTGAAATGGCTTTGGCGGTAATTGGTCACTATATATGAATAGCCGGAGACTTTCCCATCCTTTCCTTTCCTTTCTCTTCCCCATCTCCTTCCCCACCCCTCTACCTTCAGCCTCACAACATACCCCAATCGGGGATGCCATAGTCACACTGACTACAGATAGTTGGGAGCAGTTGGGACCCTTGTGCGTTTTCACACATAAAAAACATAAAAAAGATTTTGGTCGCTGGCGTAGGAGGCTGTTAATGTCTTTCACATTAGCGTTTTTACGGTGTCTACGGACAAAATTATGTAAACAGGCGTGAATTTCACATACCGATATTACATTATAGAATTACACCCATGGGGAAAATTGCACCTTCTGGAATTACAAACATAAAAAAAAACTGTTTTCAATGGATTTAAATAAAGGAGTGTTTAATTTTTTGCTAAATAAATTTGATATTTGAGTAAATAAGTTAAAGCTAGGTTAGGTTAAGTTTTCTTGAAGTGTGTATTCCCAGTATGTTTAAGTAGGCGTAATTCTATCCACATATAATTCCGTTTGTGGTAATTCTGGCAGTATATTATTGGTACCTGAAATTAACGCCTGTGTAATTCCGTCATGTAAACAGTTTCGACGACTTTCAATAGCGTCTACATATTGTCGTGGAAACATTGCTGTGTAGTACATCTACGCTATACGGAATACATCATTGCGTGGAAACAATATTGGCGTATTGCGTTAACGTTGTATCGTATCGCATCGTCGAATCTCCGCCAATGGCATCGTTCAGACATCGTAAACCCATTAAATACGCTATAGAATTTTCCAGATGGCCGAGGCCAAGGCGAACCCTGTCTCTCCTTTATACGCTGGGGTTATTTGGAACCATTAGCCCCGAGATGTAAAGTGAGGAGAACGTGGGAAGGTGGAAAGTGGGGTGAGTGGGAGGTTTTTCTGTATTTATCCACAAACGTAAGATCTATTAAACAGTACAGTGCCCACCGATGTAAAGGAATTGGGCACGTGTACTGGCGGATCTTTCTTCCACTTTAAACATCTTCAACTTGATGATGAAAGATTTAATTTTGTGCCACAATTTAACTAGCAGTCCTTGGAACAGTAGGCCTCGTGTCTGAAAAAGTATTTTTCCAATTTTCTCTTATGTAATAAATCAAAACCAATTTTTTCTCAAAAATGATAAGATTTGTAAGTGGGTAGTTAAATATCTACCTACTCAATTATAAACCATGTATTAAGTTATTTTTTTTTTATTTCAAATAATGTTTTATTCCTACAATTTATCCAAAGGAATCTTCACTATTTCAAGGAAATTATTTTTTGTACATTCTTCAGGCATAGGTAGGTACCTACCATAGTATTAGATTTAAAAATACGACATTAATGATGTTGGAGCTGAAATATTTATTTTTAAAGATTTTTCCATTTACGGACCCCGCGCTTCCCCAATTTGAACAAATCCTTAAAATTTTCAATAATTGAAATTTTGAAAAAAAAAAATTGTATTAACGATTATTGTGGGATTTTTCGATCTCACGGACTACCACTTGGCAGATATGTACTTATTATAATAAAATAGAGTTTTGAGAGAGTCTTACAAAATGCAAAATTAAATTTAACAATCGGTAGTTTTAAAATAATCATAACAAATGACCCAATCATGATTATACTATTGTTATGTTTTGAGTATCTGATAAATAAAACTGAAAAACGATAGATTTTGCAGATAACAGTTAAATATTATTATCATATCGTATTGTAACACATTTGACAGTTAAAAATGCCTCCGGTAGGTGAAACATGCCACGCGTAAAAATTAATACGCCTATCAGAAATAAAACACTAAATTACATTATTTAAAAAAAGTGTAATTTTGTTAATTTGCGCAATATATTCTTAGTTTCAGATAATTCATAATACGCTTTCCTCCCTAAACACGAGTTATTCTTAAACATAGGCATATATTTACCCTTATGCAGATAATTTGAAATAAAATTCTGTTGTACACCGTTATTGGACAGTTGGTATATATAATTTGCTATGAATTTGTGATTTTCTTAATGTTAACCCTCTGTCTGCTGTACGTGTACGCTGATGATCTTCCTTACTTCTATCAATATGTATTATTTGTTATCACTATGTAAATAATTAAAAAAAAACCCATGGGTTATAATGTTTCTTAATATTTATTAAAGGTAAACATATGTTTACAAGACAAGGTTTTATGCAAAGCACAAAGGATAACAAATTATTATGAGCCATAATTATTAGCCTGAAACACAAACATAAATTGAAAAATTTTCCGATTCCGAAGATTTTTTCAATTTATATTTGTGTTTCAAGCTAATAATTATTGCTTATAATAATTCTGGTGGTTTGTTGTTTTTTTTTCACTCAACCTACATTCTTAAATGAATCAAAAAGATAATATGTTACTGAGACAATGTGCATGGTTTCAGTGAACTAGTTTAGTATCGCACGTTAGTCGTTGGTCGGACGAGCTGTCACCAGCTGCCAAAAACACGTCGCACTGGTCTTTTTTGTAAAAAAAAAACCTTCCTGTGTTTTTGTGAGGTGTACAAATCATTCTCGGGCAAAAACCAAATCCTTATGGAGTTTCTTTCCATTCGTATGTATTAAAAAATCACCTATTATTTCAATAAATCACAAGGATTTTTGTTACATGTTCGCCCGTTAGTGGGCTGCATCTCGATGCACAGAAACGACGGGCGTTCATAATAATATAGCTATTTTTTTTTCTTTGAATGGCTATCCCTTTCTAATGCTTTCCGTTCCAGGCTAGATATGTAGCTATTTCATCTATTTACACATTGTTATTGGCTATTCTTTTCTTGTGCGTTTCGTTATTCGCTTTGGATCTAGAAAATAGAAGGTGCATATATTTTGTTAGAATAGTATGAATATAACGCGTCTTTGTATTTATGTAAATTCCTACAATGGTATGTAAAATTTATAGATCTATGACTTAATATAGTCACTTAAAATAAAGCACTTATAAATATTTCAATGACGGTAAATTCAACAACTCGAAAATGGAAATCGTATAAAAAATATTTAAATTTAACATTCTTCCAAAAGAGTGCGTACACAAATGGATTCGATACTGGAATCATCGTTCAAAGAGAAGAATATTTCACATTGAATTTAAATAAAATAGAGACATATATTCGTAGTTTTATTACAAAATCTTACAATGAGGTCATCTCCGACATCGAAATTTCACAGTGTTTACCAATTTATTATTTGAGGAGAGAACTTTCTGAATTATTAAAACATATATATATCTATATTATGGTACCGAAGATGGTATTATTATAATCCGCCAAAATGTTGATTTTTGCGGCTAATGTGCTCGCGACTTTACGGGACACTATTACCAATATTATATATACCTGACTAAGCTAATTATTCCGAGTACCAGTTTGTAACACGAGACTTCCTGGGTTGTTCTTTGTTTATTCATTCAAATCAACTATTTTATTGATTCCCCAGTCCAAAGGCTACACAGGCTCGGAAATAAATTCAGGTCCGTTGATATTTTTATTTATACAATACCAAAATTTCTAACATTTTGTTTCGCTATCATTATTTTATTATATACCATGTAACTTACTTTTTTATGTAAATAGTTAACTTACAATGTATGTTTAATTTTTGTTATTTAATGTAGGCAGATATCAATACCATCTTTCTCTCTTCCTTTTTGTTTTTGTATTTGTTGTAATTTTGTGTATTACGTTGATCTATTTGGCTCCTTCTTATCTTATTTTTAATATTATATTGTTATTTTACATACTGCCAACATAGATAAACTGAATTGCAAATCCCATTCATGCAGCTGGGAATAAAAATATGATCATGTTAATTTGATTGCCCTGTTCAATGTAATTATTTAACATTAATTACTCGTTTTAAATATACAAACAAATTGAAAATATCTCCCGAGTAAAAATAAATGCCGCCGACGGAAATTGAACCCGCACCTTCTGATGTCCGGTCAGGTGCTCTGGACCACTGAGATACGTTGGCTTATTCCCAACCCGCCAAATAATTCAAAAGGTACAGTTAAAAAAAATCACATTTAACAAGGTATCATGTTATGATTATCGATTTTCATTTATCGACACGATATAAACAATTAATGAGGGTGCGAAATGAAATAGATTTTCTTAGAAATATTCGTTTGTTCAATCATGTTCTTAGAGCACGTTATCTCGAAATGTTCGATTATTCAAATGAAAGCAGGCAGTTATGTGCCAATAATAATTTTATTGGAAACCATAAAACAAAATTATTCACGTAAAATATTTTGAAATCAGAATGCGATAATAATATTTATGTTATTACAGGGCTATCACGAATATGTATTTGTTTCATCCATTCGCCCGCGGGCTTGTAAACTGGTATGATGTGTTTATTTTAGTTTGGGAAACCCTATCAAATTGAGATAATGGTGAAAATGCAAAAACGGCGAGAAACATGCAAAGCCAACAAATTTAATAAGTAAAACGATTATTGACCTGTTTTAACTCGATAATATGGCATTTCACCTGTCTGTAAGTTTGTCTGTTATCTGATCCTGTTTGGGTTCAAAATAATGATCTCGTTGTATACTACGAAATTTATAATTCCATATTTGAAATTAATTTTTTATTATTTAAAGTATATTTGGTTGATGGCAGATATTTAAGAACCTAATTAGAAATCATATCATTTTTGAGGAAATTTTGGTTTTGATAAAAATAGTAACATACTTTTTTAACGCGAGATCTCTTGCTTCCAGTACTACCATAAAACAATACATTTTTTGTTCCTTATAATAATAATAAAAATAACAAGTTAACTTTTTTGTTGTGCCATAATTATTTTTCACATAAAATACGTTTAAGATCCTTGGCTCCGGAAACCAAAACCACGGCAATGTTATTTTTAATTGTTTTTGTTTCATTCTTCAGCTTAAAAGAACAAAATTACTATAACTAAATTATTTTTGTCAATCCAGTACACCACTACACAAGCAAGGTTCTCTTTAAATTATTTACCTCTTTTACCTTCTTTAACCCCAGATAGCTAACGTTCGTCAAAATAATAAGCATCAAATGCAAAACTACCATTCTCTTTTGAATTCTTCTACCGAAAGTATTTTGTTAAGAAGTTATTTTGATTTTGAGGTACCTACCTACTATTTGCCATTTAATCGAAGGGTTAGTTCAACGGTTTTGTCCCACTTGCGCCAGCATAAATGTAAGTAATTGAATGTCATCGTTGATTTAAATATTTTCTCTAAAAGACGCGAACAAAAAAAATGTAATTTTTCCGAATTATGGTTCTGAATTTAGTGTTATGAAAGGTAAAATATTTAAAAAAAATGTAATTTTTGATACCTATGTGATTAAGTACTTATCTTAAATTTTACTATATAAATTAAAAATAATAAGCCCCAAACGAGAGGTCCTGAGGAAAATATTTTGCCTCAGAGTCTATTTTCATCTTTGGGGATGCTGTAAAAAAGATATTTTTAAGGAAAGGAAGTAGTGGTAAGGAACTAGTATGTTCTAGGAAAAAAATGTTTGGGGGTTTGTTGTATCTGGGAGTCAGTATGTCCAAGAGGAATGGATACATCACCCAACTGCGATACACCGACTCCCTCAGCCAGTCTCTCCAGTAGGTAGACCTAGACAAGCATCACCATCACCAAACGTAGCGAACCACTTACAAATGGTTAGATTATTGAGGGACACTAACAATATTGGCTATATAGAGTTAACCGCTTAAGGACTACGCCCGAGTATACTCGGGCGGATATTATGAGCGAAAATTCCCACACCCGAGATACTCGGGCAAACTTTACCTGCAGAAAAGACCACTTCCGAATATACTCAGGTGAAAATATTTACCTAATGTTTTAAAATATATATATTTTTAGGTTTTTATTTTATATCTTTGCATTTATAGGACATTATCAATTAATAAAAAATTAATGTCTTTTTATGAATTTATTTTATCCCGCCATTGCTTTTTTGAAGGATATGGGTTTAGTAACTAAAATTCATTAAAAAAAACTTTTTTCATACATTTTAAACACTTTCCATAATGACTTAAAAAGGGCTTAAAACAAAAAAAATATATTTTAATTACACGGCTCTTTGTTTAAAATTGTCGTTGATTAGAATATGATTAGGTTAATAATAAAATAAACTGGTTTAGTACTACTGCAGATGATTCACCAGTCTCAAGTCTTGGTCTTTAGGTGTCTGGCTTTAGAAATGCGAACATTCTCACACCCGTCTCGTCTCCTTCGACTGGGATATTAATCGCCTATTATGCTCTCAGACCCCAGACCGTATGCAAATGGTTAATTTCACATAGTCTAGTGCATTTACCCATGATACACCCTTATTAAGGGGGTATTCACTTACAAACAAATAGCGTGCATTTGGTCGGTTACTTGCAGGGCTGTCAAATCTAAATAATAAACCGTTAAATAATTTATTTAATGGTTAATTAATTTTGTAAACGGTTAACCGTCAAATTCAAAGTAACCAAATTACCAAACTAACTTATCATATTGAACTCGACATTGCATTTATTTTGTTATGTTTCCGGTTCAAGGTGGTGACCATTTTAATGGTACAGTAAAGATTCTTTTTAAGAATTTATTTGAAATTTCTTTTTCGTAATTTTTCAACATTATGGTATCTACCTTTCATAATATTGTCGTTGATATAGTGAAGTTTCTTTGGACAAATTGTATAATTCTTATTTTGAAATTGAATTTGAAAAAAAACTAAAATGTACGTTTTTAAACTAAGTAGACAGGTTTTTAAGTACCAATCTCATGATTTCCGAGGAAATTTTGGTTTGATTTATTATAAGAGCTTATTGGAAGTTTCCTTTTTTGCCCCGAGGCACATTCACAAAACTACTTGTTTATTCGCTTTATAGGTTATAAAATTCTTCCATATTAGTTTTTTCGTTAGTGTGTGAGTTCGTGTGCCTAATTAGGTATAAAATATACAAGTCGTTGCATACATACATATTTATACCTTTACACATATTATATTTACTTATAAAACGCGAAATTTGTCTACAGTTGTGGTGGACAGTTTTCTGCAACAGTATTATTTGTCCAACCGGTAAAATCATCAGCAGACAGATCCTGGGACTGGGTTTGCGAGATCACAATCTTAAAAGCTCTGATTCAGAAAGGTTGATTTGCTAAATGAAACTAAAATATATATTTCATTGTCAGTGTACTAACCTAACAGTAATAATAAACATGGTTTATTCGAAAAGGTATTCAGGGGTAGTGCAATGCAATACATTCCACATTTCGAAAAACCAAAAAATATGTAAGACAAATAATATGAAAAATAAATTTAAAAAAATGTATTTAAGAAACAAAGACAAATGTTAAACACAAGAATGTATGCAAGCAGCCGTTCATGGTGGATATTTTACCGTCTCCCGTCTCATGTCGGGCTATTAGGGGGACTTTGTCCAGGCAACCATGGCAGTGATGATTGTTTAATTCGATTGAAATAGTCTGCCCCATAAGCTTCCCATGCGGTGGCGGAGAAGTGCTTTGAAAGAGTTCACTCGCCCCTCCAGAAACATTTCCGTGGCCCTGCAGTATCTCTCGATATCTGGTGGTAAATGTTATCGTAGGCGACTTTTAACTTATGCCATTGAGTTGCAGTGTAATCTACCCACAGTTCTGACGTATAGAGCTATGTGCAGAATAGTATCCTTTTGAGATTTGTACTGCAAAAGTGAAAACGCCTTGATAGCGTACCTGCTCTAACGGATATCGCTCTTCTTTGTCTTTCCATATCCTCGATGTCTTTCAGCATTACGTCTGTGATAATATGTCCCAGGTATTTAGCTCTACGATTAAAATCCATTTTCTTTCCATCTATCCATACTGAGGGTGTGTGCATGAGTTCGTTTTTACACTTTTTAGTACGATACATGACGGTGCTAGAAGAATCATGTCATCTGCGTAATTAATATTATTTACACATACTCATTGAACATGGAAACCTATATTTATTTGAAATCTTTGAATTAGTTCATCAGAACCTAACTAGGTATTATTTTTTACGGCTGTCTATTTGTTTGAAAAAGCTCAAGTTAAGCTCTCATTACGAATTCCATTGGAGTACCAACGTACTGTTCTTAGCAATAAAAAAGCACTTAAAAGATCTGAGTCAACGCTTAAGTTAATATTTTTCTTAGAATATAAATATAAAAAAAAAGAATTAAGATTCTTTTCCTGATGGTTTTGATTTTCTCAACTCAGTCCCTTTTTCCTTATCAAAATAGCGGCTTAGTGAAATAAAAAAACCCTTCAATTTAATTTTTAGACTTGTCTATTCATGTAGTTCTTTTTTATGTATTTATTTCTTTTCTGGAACAAATATTTTTCAAAGTTGAACAATATTATGTAGTTTTATGAACAGTTACCTTGCGTCACGAATAACACAATTTGTCCAATGAAACGTCACCATCTCAATGAAAATTATTTTTTAAACTTTTTTAGGTAGGTTGATACCATATTGTTCTGATTGTTGTTGTTGTTATGATTGTTCTGATTTGAGAGCATATTCACATTCATTCATACTCTGGTGGGATAAAAAGGCAGTATCCAACACCATCCTGAACCAGAAACGGAACGTAACAAACAAATTTACAGGCAGATGAAATGCCAAACTGTCAAGTTAAAACAGGACTCTTCTACGCTCAGTCAAACATTATAAAATCAACACAAATATTACAGGGCTACCGTTATCGCCGCGGCCGGAATTAGAACTTGGTATTCTCCGCCATCGTCAGCTCTGAATACTAAACTGTTGATTCTGTATTGCACTGAATTTTTTCAATACACATACCGTCTTACTCATAATAGATAATAAGGACAATATGAAACGTTACACATAAACGTACTGCGTATACTGGCCGTAATACCGCATTATTATTGGCCGACAGATTTTTAAACTGCCCGACCCCTAGGATTAGGGACTTATTACTATGGTATTAACCCTTCAGGCCTCGGAAAGACATTACTAGCCACAAACATCATATTACATTATAGCCTCTCAAGGACAGATTGGACCGGGGCGTCAATAAATTATAAAAGTTTTTTTTTTTTTTTTCTATAATGCGTAGTTATGTAATATGTTCGTCATTAGAAAGATAAATAATTATTCTCACAGTTTGTACAGAATATTTATACTTTATTATTTGGATAAAATTAAAAAAAAATCAAAGTGCATGATAACGAATTTCGGCAGTCTTTTAATTAACAATTGAAAATTTATGATTATTATAATTTTACTTATTACCTATACAAAAGGAATATGTTTTATATATATCGAATTCTTTCAAAATTCTGGACGTTCCGAGTCAAAATGTCCTGGTAAGTTTTTTTGTTGACCTTTTTTTTGATTTGAAAAATTTATTTTTTAGAAAGATCAATGTTTTTTCAAATTCAAATATTTCAAAGATATTTTAATCTAGTAACGAAGTAAGTAATATGTAGTACATTTTAGATACCTATGAAATATTCCGAAATTCCAAGAAAATTCACCATATCGTTGGGACTTGTTAGTAAAAATATTTAAAAACCTGAAGAGTTAAGACGGAGATCGCAGATTTTGTTGAAAATTTTGTTGATTTAACAAATATCGTTATATGAAAATGTAAAAAAGCTGTATTACCCATTGGCAGCACTATCAGCGAAAGCAAATACGGAATGCATAATCAAATTGGCCAAATTTCGAAACATTTCAATGCAGACCGGGCCAATGACATCGCAAATATCATCTGGAGAAACATTAAGTTAGCAACTAAACGCGAAATGCAAAAATGACCTATTTTTTTAGATTCAAATCGCATGTTTCGGGTAAATCCCGAATAGGGGGTCTGCAGGCAAAATTCGACCACTCTGCCCCTCAATTTTAACCAACCGTAAGGTTCATTTCGGCTTGCAGGCGACCGGATCCAAAAAAATAAGACTTTAAAATTAAGACCCGATTTCATACTGAAATAGGATCGCGTCATGTAATACGAGATTTCTTCAAAAAAATCGTTTCTGCTTATATAATTTTTGGATAACAACGAAAAAAATATGTTTTAGAAAGTTCATAATCCATTGGATTAATTAAATTACAGTGAAAATTGTCCACAATTACGTGATAATATTTGGCGTTTGTAAAAAATCACACGTTCCAAGGCCCTTGAAAATGGCCGATCGCACGCCAGCTATAGTTTCCCTGATGGCCGACAGAGCGCACCTCTGGCAGTATAAGAATGAACCAAATGACTGGCGCGAATATTTAAATATGTAGCTAACAATACGCATAGTTATGCAAAATTACTTGACCATTAACAAGCAGTTAGTAAGAAGATTTCTTCTGGAAGCTATCTATTTGTGATGGCATTATTTATTATATTAAAACCCAAATAACTTTGTTTACATCACTTTATTACATACAACCTGTTTCGTGAACGAAGTTCACCTCATCAGGGGTAAGTATACATTGAAGTCAAAAATTAAATATAGATTACAATTGGAAAGAAGATGTGGAAGGAGGGGGGAGGGGTAAGAGTGGGCGGAGTTTATCAGAATTAGGAATTACAATATCGTTAGACGGGAAAGACCAGTTGAGTGGGAAAATACTTAAAAGAGGGTTTATAATTTTTTTTTGCTTATTAATTATATCTGATTTTATATTGACATTTATTTTTATTTCTAAAATTTCAAAATTATTTATTTGCGATGCTTTATATCCTGTATGAAGTATTTTAAGGCCTGAATTTTTATCAAAAGTGTGATCATTATTCAAAAGATCATCTGCAAACTCAGATTCACTATTTCTTCAAAGTTTCTATTGGTTATACCTTTGTAAAAGAATTTACAATCATCACAATTGAGTAAATCAACTCCTGATTTTTGGTTTGATTATATATATTTCTTCATTTTGTTATTAGTGTAAAACGCGGTTGAATAGTATCAGGAATGTTTTTATTTATAATTTTGGACGTATCGTTATCCACGAATAGAATTCTACGCAATTGTTTATTTCTATCTTTAGAAACAGGGTAAATATACCATGTGAAGAGATTATGTTTAATTTTTTATTTATTTAGTATTTTGACTATCAATTTATTAGAATAACCGTTATTAAATGCTATTTGTTTTATGATTATATTGTTTTATGCTAATAAGCTATTTGTTTTTTTCAGGGCTTAAAATACTTCAAATAAGATATAAAAAAAGCAAATCAATAATTTAGAAATTAGAAAACATGTTAATACAAAAGCAGATATAATTAACAAGATTTTTTAAAATATAATCTCTTTTAAATATTTTCCCACTTAACTGGTCTTTCCTGTCCAACTATATCGTAATTCCTTATTCTGATAAGCCACGCCCACTCTTACCCCTCCCCCCTCCTTCCACTTCTTCTTTCCAATTGTAATCTATATTTAATTTTTGACTTTGGTTTATACTTACTCCTGATGAGGTGAACTTCGTTCATGAAACATGTAGTGGTTGTATAATATAAAGTGATCAGTTGGAGTAAAATTAACACCTTTTAATTATACGACTGCTAATCCTTTTATTCATAAACACGGGTACAATTAATCAATATGCAAGAATCTATTATTTCAGTCAACTTTGTTATAAACTATCTTTAATTGTTGTGACAAAATATACGATATTGATTTACCTTATAGACATTGACGGTTGTAACACATATTTAAGCACTGCAAGTCTCCTATGAGCAAATTATATTAGATACGGCAACAGTTAATATCAGTTGTAGACATGTAGTGAATAATAGTGTTTCATTTGAAATAATCCATCACAAATACGTAAAATTTCATTTATTCAAACAACTGTCATTCTTATTATGCCTAAATTGAGCATTTTATTATCCATTAGCTCCTTCATGTTCCGTGTTATAATAATATATACTCACCCTCTCTATGTGAATGACCATTAGGTCATTAGATATTAATCTACCTATTGAATGTAACTGCTAGTGAATATTATAATGAGTAAATATTTTAACCCTAATAGTATACGACCCTTCTTATAATATAACTATATCAGCGATGTGGCGGCGTATGAGGGAATCTTTATAAGTAATACTGTTGGTAGTTTTTCAAACATTTAATGCCATTTCCAGTTTTATCCACACACTCTCTAAATTGCGTGTTGGGATTGTTTGTAGCAGATTGCGGCTTGACTTTCCCGATTCAGTTTTTAATATTAAAATCATTAGTTTATTGCGCTTGAAAATGTGAACAATCTAGGGGCGGAAGTCACGTTTTTAACATGAGAAAAGTTTGCACAAAAGGGTATTTCAAATCTGATTCGCAAAACGCATTCACGTGCAATGGAGCACGACGCGACTGACAGACGTTTAATCGATATTTATGTAGAACCTCCGTGGTGCAATGCGGTGTTAGTTTTATTTCATAGTTACGAATATTCCCACCTTCTCGGTTCCAACACAGACGTTAATTTCCGCTTTGTTTTCAAACCTGCCACGCTCGCGAAACGCTGGAGCAAGCAAAATTAAATGTAAAAATAGCTTTTCTTATGACGCTAATGTTAGCATGAAAAGCGTGTGACTGAGAATGGGACTTGATTGATCTACTTGGTTCGCGTCAGTTTCGCCTCAGTAAACAGAAACTTGATTATAACATTCGTGCCAATTGCCATAGAAGACAACATGTCTTCTTAAATGCCAAATCCGTTTCCGAAATCAACTACAATAGACACATAATGAGATGGCACTTTCAGCGTAAAGAAAAGTATGTATTTTTAGTTCGTCTATATTCTACTAAAGTGATGATTACCTAAAGGAGAAGCAACGAATACTTATTTACGAATACGAAAACACGAGGACTATCCTAATTATGGTTATACGTAGGTATACATTTATATAGGATTTATAGAACTCGATACAATGACACATTGGATGACATAAACAAAAATAAGCCAAAAATAAATGCTTTAAAAAAATATGGTCATTTATCATCGGTTGTTGCTTTAAAAATACCAAATGCAAGTAAATTCCTTTTGGTTAGTTGTATTGCGGAATATTTATAGAAAACGCATGTAGTTAGAGTATTGAACTTCTAACTGGCTCGGCGGAATAGTACCCACTGAAAGTTGCGCATATGGCATCAATTCTTCCTTAGTAATAAGATGGATTAATCCATTGTCAAGCTTATTCTAGAGACTAATTTATAATATTAAGTGCAGGTCACTCCGTACACAGATAATGTATTTTAAAGCTTTCATTACTTAAGTACTTAAACAACAATTAATTTGTTTTTTTCTTTAATTATCTTAAAAGGATCAGTGAGTTGCCGGTCGATTTGAATGATTTACGTTTAGCTGGTACCTGAATTAACAATTTGGAAGGACGTGGAAGAATAGCCACCACATTAAATTTTCATAATTATTTGCAAACGTACTTAAGTAGTATCCTCAACACAAAATTTCAGAATGTGCAGCTATAGACTATAGATAAAAAAAAGGTTTTGGAGTGATGCCGTCAATGTTACTCTTAGTCAGTTGCGCGTGAGAGTTTTGTGAGTTTGTCGGGTTGTCGTGCTTTGAAGAAATTTTCGTCCACTTAAGTAAATTTTTATTGAGTAATTTGCATAGTTTTTGAGTTGATTTCCTAGAGAAAGTCTACTGAGTACCTACCTCCTTCTTTTAATACATCTTGATAGGATTTTTATTCAAAAGATCGATTTACAAAAAAATTAAACTCATCCCCTATTTCATATCGCGATTCATAAATATTGTATCCCAGATATTATTATGTGCACGTACTCTCCAAGTAAATAGCCGCAAGCACGAACTGTTTGAATTATGATTCATGGCAGTAAACCGACGGTTATCTACAATCCCTGTATTGGAAATGGTTGACAAACATCTTCAAAACAGTTTTTGCCTAATCTGTTTAAACATGTAAATATACCCTAAGAAAATACAATTAAAGTTAATTTATTTAACGAATTAATGCCTATAAATTTCACTCTCTAAAATATGTCGTAAAATACAAATATTATATTTTTAGGGTTAACAATGTTGGCATGTTCCACCGAAAATTAGGAACGATGGGCCCTGGGCACTGCGTGCGTTTTATGGCAATATGCCGTATCTACAGATGCTGTATTTTGGCTTTACAGCTCTCAATCAATCCATTCATTATGGCAACGATGATACGCTGTGAGCAGCTAGCCAGGCTATATTTGAAAACTATGCGACCCCCTCACTTTTACGCAGCTGTGTGATCACGCTGCTGTCATCTGTCATGGTGACAGATCCCATACAAAGAAATTATATTCCGCGGCAGTTCCCCAGTGGATATGACTAGAGTTTAGTCGTACTAGGTCTTCTTGATACTTGAAACAAGTGAAAATAAATACTTATTCCAATTTTATTATCTGTTCCCTAGTATTTCCCACTTGTACCCTACTTACCAGTGTGAGAATAAATACTTATTCCAATTTTATTATCTGTTCCTACTTGCCCTACTTACCAGTGATGGTATGCCCAAAGTTTTTCATTTCCCTACATTTCGCTAAATTTCAGAATGGGGAGTGGGTTGCTAGAGGGTTTATGAGGAGAATAATTTACCACAAAAATTTCCAAATATTTGTCTTAAGTACAAATACTAAGTATGAAAGTATCGTTGACATATCTGTTCCAAACATCTGTTCTAGTATATACGCTTCACCTCTACTGTCACCCCTTCATATGCGGCGGGCTGTCCAGCGTAATGGACGGACCTAAGGTCGAATTTTCCCTAGGGGGCTAAGAAAGTTGATCTTTCCGTTGGGTTTATTTTAATTATATCTGATAAACTTATTACTAAAATCTCAGATGTTTCCGCCGGGATCTCTCGGGAAGTTACTAATTCATCGCCTAGAAAAATAAAATCTGGAGCTTATTGCGTATTTTATGGTTGAAAAACGATTTATAAAATTTTCAAACCGTTACGTTTCAATTGTAAGGTACTATTTTTACTAATATTAAATATTAGTAAAAGTAGTACCTTAGTAATTATCGTTACGAACTCGTAAAAATGAAATAAAATGTGAACCTCGGCAAACCCCCGTTATCAAAGTCTTGCCTCGCCTTAACCCATGAGTGGACGCGAAAAAAATATCGCGCGCGAGCCAAATGCTCACGCTATTTCAAACCTAATTTATTGCCTAATTGTACTATGTATTGACAAAATGTAATTGATATAATCAAAAGCACATCTATTAAGTATGAAAAAAAGGCGCGAAAGCTTGATTTACCTCTTTTTAAGAGCGTAGAGCGCTAGAAGATAAGCGCGCATTGAGCAAAATGCTGCTCGATGGTACAAAGCCCTCACAAACCACAAACACTTCAGCATGCGGTCGTGCCCTTACTGAACGGATCATGTGTTGCACCAACCAGGGAAGAGTGAATGAATAGTTACGAAGGTACCTAAACCCTTAAGGCTCTATGTCCTTTATTGTATCGCTAACATCGAAAAAATATCACAATCAATTTATCAGTGAGAAAAATGCTCATAACGCGACTTCTCACGGGTTAATGGGTAATGAACAATGGGCATTATTGGGCATGCAACTCCAATAGAAGTGGTTCATCATAACAATTTAATTAACGCTAAGGTTCTATATCCAGTAATTCAGAAGGGTCAGGAGATTAAACCCAGACGATAATATTAATGTAAAGCCTTCACCCCGTCATGCTTCATGTTGAATAGGGTATTTTTTAATTGGATACGATTCAAAATTTTCATCTGACAAACGTGATACTTGATATTAATTAGAATTCATAGACTTTTAAGCTGTGTATCAAGTAATTAAAACAGACGCTTTAATGCTCACTTGAACCCAACCTGGAAACTGAGCACTCAGCATCAATGATGGACATTGTTAATTATTATTTTAATGATAACATTTTCATTGATATGGTTTTAGCTACAGTGTTTATTAACTAATAACTCGGATGTGTGCTTCGTCATAAAAGGGTCAGCATTCAAATATTTTTGCCTACCTTGTAAATTCATGAAACAAGCAATAAATATAATGTATATTATAATGGAATCGCAAAACGTAGCGCTTGTTAATTGTATCCTGAAATAAAGCTTCATTATTAGCGCCTCCTCAAAACAAAAGCGTATCCTAGAAAAATAAAAAGTACAAAAGAGTATACGAAATCTGTATACCAGAGAATATATATATTTTCTATTCGTGCATCCATCATTGTTCTTAACAGGAATGCTCAATTTGAGCACCTTAAAACACGAAAAATATTTTTACTCGTTGAGAAATATTTTAAAGTAAGCATTTTTTATAGTTAATCTCTGGAACTGTACTTAATCTACCTGTGTAGAAAGAAGATAACATAAATGTGCTTAGCAAGTATCCTTTGCATTTTTTTTATGATCCGCAAGGACTTCTGCCTATAAGAACGCGTCAATCAACAGAGCGACTCAACTGCTTAACGATTCTACATTGACAATCGACATTTTCAACGTCACTTACTATCCAAACAATTTCACAACAAAAAAACCGTTCTCGCCAAAGACACGGTACTTGTGCATATGCAGTAACCCATTGCAAATCCAGATTAGCCCAAAGAAATATTAATTTTATTGCTCTTGAAATGTACGATTTGCTTCTTGCAACCTTTGAAGACATTATTTTTATAAAAAAAATATACCAAGCCATGGCTAAAATTCAATGAAATAGATGTTTTCCTTGCAAGTCCTAACAGTCGTTCTCTTTTATATCGTAATTACTGCTGGACCGAATATTACACATATTATTTTTATCTCGCTTAGTATAGCTCCATTTTTAAATAATTTTACCTAGAAAGACTTTGTGGAATACTTAATATTTTATGAATAATCTTAAAATTTTAACACCCACGCAAAAGCTTTGGCTTTGTGGATTTAAAAAAATATTTCCTTAAACTTTTTCAATTTTCATTTAACTACCCAATATTTTTATAACTGATTTTTTCAAAGCGCCTATACAATGAGCTGATTTTTTTCACATATCTGAAAATCTATCTACTTGACTAGGTGAATAAGAGGTACCCCTTTCTGAAAAATGTAGTAGATGTATTCCCATTTGGTAGGTACTGAGACAGTTAACAGATACAAGACCCAAACAATAAAAAAGTGATTTATTTCGATTGCATTCGTACTGTACACTGTGTAATTCACAGTGTACAGGGAAAGCTGAGTGCCTACACTGCCTACAGTTTAGATAGATAGCTAGCTATCGCCAAACAGCAGCCTACAAAGGAGATAGTATTTGCTTAGAGCTCTGTCAACTGTCTGAGCGAGGCATTTGGTATTCCATCATGATATGAGCAGCTAACTACAATAGTCCTTCGAATGTAAACAATTACACTGTAGGTTTAAATTCAATTGATCAAAAAATGGAAAAACTTTGGATATTTGAAACATGCGAACACTTAGGCCCAGGGTCTCCTAGCGAGGTGTTTAAACATTACTTCTAAATCATTTACATTCAGGAACATTTTGTTTAATTTTGAATGAACCCCTCCCCTCTAGGGGCGTTGATGAGATTCGGGGGGCGATGGTGGCTTGCAGTTCAAATTGGGGCGGTGAAAGTTTCCAAGTGGGCGGTGAACGGTTGAAATGGGTGTCAGCAGAATCAGTAGAAAAAAAAAATCCTAATGAGTTCAAATAAGCACTAGTTACGTCATTTTAAGAATATTGCTTATGAACCGTTCGTTAGGTGTTATTGATGGATTTATAGTAATTTGATAATATTGTTTCAAAAATACTTTTTTTTATTTAGAAAATATTTCCGGTGTACAAATTATCTGAAAATATTGGAAATACACTCACTTCGTGGGAAAATGTGGTTTGTGCAATGGTGGAGGAATATACTAGTAGAAGACGGGGAAGTAGAAGGTTGGAAAGTACCTGACTAATTAGGACTGGTTACCGAAAATGCAAATAATATATAATAATAATACCTGGTGGCATTTGACCAGGGTGACAATGATAGTATCTTCCATTCTGGAACTTGCCGCAAATTTACTATAAATGAATTTACATGAATTAAATGCCTAATAACAGGTACTAGTTACATAAAATTTACTTTAGCATACAAGTTTCGAAGTCGGGAACCTTTACCTTTACCCCCCAACCCCCAACCACGGAGGCTATCACCGTGATGTTGCATAATATTATATTATCGGATCTAATGCGTCTGACTTTTCAAGTAAATAGATTTTTTCTCATATAACCGTTGATTTCCCAAACACACGGACTGTCAGTATACAAAACATTCATTAGGCTTTACACTTAAAATGAATGACTTGTAAAATGATTGAATTATTAGTCCGTTATAAAGCTACCCACAGAAAAGTGAATATAAACTAGTATTTCGGTACCTCGCGTCCAAATGAATATTAACTAGTTCGGTACCTCGAACCAAACGAATATTAACTAGTAGTTCGGTAACTCGCGTCCAAATGAATATCAACTAGTAGTCCGGTACCTCGCGTCCAAATGAATATTGACTAGTTGTTTGGTACCTCGCGTCTCCATGAATATTAACTAGTAGTCCGGTACCTCGCGCCCAAATGAATATTAACTAGTAGTTCGGTACCTCGCGTCTCCATGAATATTAACTAGTAGTTCGGTACCTCGCGTCTCCATGAATATTAACTAGTAGTTCGGTACTTCGCATCTACATGAATATTAACTAGTTGTTTGGTATCTTGCGTCCAAAAAGTATTTCTAAATTTCTTTTATTTGGTAAAACCAAAATGTTTTCTGAAATCATAAGATTTAAATGTACGTCATTATCGTCATTATCTCAATGACAATTCTTTTTTTCAAACTTTCTTCGGGAAGGTAGGTATCATAATATTGAAAAGCTCAATCAAAGTTAGCCACCTATACAAAGTGAGGCATCTAGCTTGAATAATAAAGCAAATGCATAAGATTTTTGAAACCCGAAACGGAATAATCAAACAAATTTACAGAGGGATGAGATTCCAAACGGTCGACTTAAAACAGGACTTCGCTACCCTCAGTCAACAATAAAACGACAAATAATAAAAAAAGGTTGAAATCTAGACTCTGCTTGAATTTTGTGTGTTTTTGATCATTTTATTTTTATAATAATTTTAGCTACACAACGTTACGTAAAAATATATCGTTCTCTGCGTATACCAATCTGGAGGAAAATCTGTTATTATCAATATTTTAATAATCCCCTTCTGGCCTTCATAAGTTTAAATTAAAATAATGATGTTCGACGTAATACTCATGTTTCACCCTTATACAAAATATATTAACGATGTCACGGTATATTCGGAACAGTCTTAAAAATCCCAAAGCATGTAACACATGCGAGCTATAATATCAAAATATATGTGGTCGTTGCCTACCTCACGATATCGCTCGTGCTCGCCATACACTCCCATATAATGTGATTATTGTTAATAAATCACTTTGTGTATACCACTATTTAACAAAATAAATCGACAAGTTTTGAAATCAATGAAACTAACTGTTTTTTTATATTAGAGTTAAAGAACGCCTAAAGTGTTTGAATGACTCTTAATTTGCCAACCAGATTTTGGAAACAAATATACAAATACAAATATTATGCAATAGTTTTACATTTAGATAAATTTGAAATTTTTGAGATAAGTAAAAGTGTTGCAAACAGTCAATTAAATACGGTAAATTTTTAAATATCTTTTTTTGTTATTTAGACATCTTCGAATTAAATATGATTACTAAACATATTTTAAATATTTTTACATCTTCCAATTAAATATGATTACTAACCATATTTTATATAGTTTTGTTGTTGTTATTTATACATCTTCCAATTAAATATGATTAGTAATCGTATTTTTTTGTTATTTATACATTTTCCATCCTTGATTTGATTTTTTCAATTTTAAAAGTTTTCGTTATATAAATATAATAATTACCTGTTTTATAATTTTATTGATTTATTTTGTATTTTTATTTATTTTATTCCTCGTTTATTGGAATATTATTATATTTGTCGATTCTTAGTCATTTTCATGTCGATTATTTTGATTAAATAGTGGTGTTTTTTTATTTTTTTATTTAATGGCTAGTGGTGAACTCAAAACAAATTATTTCATTTAAAATAAAATGACGCCACAAAGTGAATGAATATAATATATTATAACAGGTATGATCCGCTAGCCGAGCGTTATTACGGCAGTAGAGTGAGTGGGTCATATAAATAAGAGGGCTACCGGTTACTAATAATAATATCGTATAGCTTCCGTATGTAGCGTGAATATATAATCTATAATCTATATGCCCACTAATATGTTGATATTATATCTCTCGTATAAGACAAGCTTTAATATTATTCAATCCTCCCTTAATTTAGGAATCCGTTGCTGTCTTTACAAAATTAAATTTATTTTAGTACGCCGTTCGACATTTTTACTGACCATATTTTTGCTATTGCCAATAAAAGAACCCTTCGTAGGGACATGAAAATATGACATAATTTACAAAAGAGAATATTAAAAATTCCAGTTTATGAACGAGAAAGTTAACTTTATGTCGCAATCAAAACATTTTTTCATCACAATTGTAATAATGAAGGTCACCACTTAAAACTGAAACAAGTTTGTATAGAAATATCCTTTTTGTGCTCATTTGATCAGTGTTTCTCAAAGAAACATATTTTCTCATACTTTTAAATTAACTGTGCTAAGATTGTCTAGTCTGTTTTAAAATCTATGTACACTCTTTATTGAAATCCCCGTCTGAATTCGTATCCTTACATAAAAGTTATATTGTAATATATTATCATTTAAGTAAAAAATCTATAAAAAATCTACCCCGAGATGCATGTGCTAAGCGAAACCGATCAGTCTTCATAAATAAAATAAATTCGTAGTTATATAAAAAGTTATAATTGTTTTATTTCATTTAAATCATCATCTACCCTGATGATTAGTCATTGATAACACTACTTACTTTTTTTCGTGATACCTTGTCTCATTGAGGTATAAATAATGTTTTTAAACGAAAAATCTTAACAGACTCATATTTAATTTATCTAACACCTTAGGGTTCATGCATCATTTACCGCCTCGCCTTACCTAAATCGTAAATACAAAAAGCCCTCGCGAAATACTAAATGTCAGATAAATAATAAATTACAAATAATCCTTGTTTTCAGGATAGAAGGAGATCACGTGGGCAGCTTAACGCTGAACCTACGAGAAAGAATGTGAGATTTAATTTGAATTCTTTAAGAGTAAGAAAAGATTATCATAAATTAGTTTATTTTAAACATTGCCTTGACGCATTGATAATATAAAAATAACATATTGTGTACATTCTTGTCTGTTCGGCACAATAGGACTATTACCCCCCCCCCCCTTGAAGATAAGTTGTGAGGTTGAGGAGCAAAGGAAGTAGGGAGTAGATGGTGATTATGTTTTTGTTTTTGAAACGTTATTTAGATATACGCAAGATTATAAGTACACGAGAAATGGGAGAGTGGAAGGTTAGGAAGTGCATCGAATTTCAGATTTAGTTTAAAACACAGCTAAAGGCATTTCAAAGAATGCTTCGTATTCGTATGGTGGTTTTTAAGCCTAGCGATATTGAGAGTAGGCATCTACCACTCTGGAAGGTGAAATATCTTGTAATATATATATACATTGTGGATCTTAACAGCTCAGTCACTTCGGGATCCTACGGTTGCCTAGTAAAATAAATAATTCAGTAGCACCCTTTGGGTGATTTTTCATAAAAAACTGCGCCTTACAAATATATATTTATTTATTTATGTCTATTCTTGAATACACATTTTACAAATGATTACAGTGGTTTATATTGTAGTACAGAGAAAAAAGTACAGAAAAAAGGTATAAAAAATAAATAACATAGGTTGATATAGGTAAAACTGTGTGTGGGTGATATTGTATGTTACGTGAACACCTCACTAGGAGAACCTGTGCTGAGGTGTTAACGTGTTTGTGATTAAGTGTGACAGGTATTTATGTGTTGTAATAGAAAGTTATTTATTTTTTTCACAGACCATATATTGAAACATGAAAACACACATTGATAATTCTTGAAGAACGTGTATAATATTTAATTTTACTTAACATATTTTGGTTGTTTGGTTTGGAATTATAATCTTTTGAATAAAGTGAATATCTTGATTTTTTATCCAGGCTACAATATGTTTTTTGACAAAGTTTGAAGATGTATTTGTAGTCATTAATTATTTAAAAGTAATGGGCATACTGTTAAAAAGTTTGGTTGCGTAGTATTGAAAGTGTCTTTGTCCGTGTGTGGTGTATGTTATCGGAATGTTCAGTGTTTTATTTGTTGATGACCTGGTTTTTATTATGGCTTTTGGTTGATTTGTAATATGAAGATTATTATGGATGAGATGTAGGAGAGCAGTTTTGGCGTAAAGTTGTCTTATTGACATGACGTCTAGAGTTATATACATTTTTTTTTAAATATTTAAACCATAAATGGTAACATAAAACAAATAAGTACATATAACCATAATACAATGATATTCATATATTTGTAGTAAAAGTAATTATATAAAAAAACAATAATAATATTTAAAAATAAAATAATTATATAAAAACAAAAAAGACGGATTTGGGTGCCTCGGGGTTGATATGCAAATCCGGAGACGTTATCTTGTATAACAGCAGACTCTAAATTTGCTTCTCTTGAATTAATCATATGTATTTAATCTTAAAATTATAGGTAGGTATATATCTATACCTACGTACTTTATGCATTATATTTTCATAAATTTATTATAATTCTTCGCTGTTCCAGAAATAGCATGAATGTTTTCCGGAAACATTGTCTGATGCACAGAATTTCTGAAAACATTTCCGGGGCTAACAAGCTTCCTCATAACCTGATTATTAGTTTCCAACAGATGCTAGGACTGATAAATTATGCCAAGGGAGTTCGGAAATACGTGTGATACACGTGATACTAGATTGGCCACTGTTTTAACAAAAGTGATCTTCCCCCTTTTAGTGGTTTTTAAATTTTTTTTTTATTTATTTATATTTTTTTTGTTAAATACATATAAATTTTATATTAATTAAAAAAGAAAGAACTAAATGTAGATATAATATTAAAAAAAAATTATAGTACCTATGCATATATGCATAATATCAAAAAATCACACATAGGCATCGCCAGTTCGTCGGTATACTTATGTTTTATTATGCGGTTAAGATTATAAATTATAACATTATGTTTTAAAATATTAAGAAAATATTTATAAAACAAATAATTCAGTACTTACAAAATTATAATACAAAAAAAAGTTAAATAAAAATTAAAAATTTGTAAAGTTACAGCAGGTAGGATGTTATAGCAGGTAAGTATTTATGTCATTGGTAGCGATCCAAGTATTTATTATATTTTTGTATACGCTGTAAGACGATATATTTTTACATCTAATTTCTACAGTCTGATAGAGTGCACTGTAAATTTTTGGCGCAATGAAAAAAGTATGTCTCTGCGCAAGCCTAGTTTTGCATAGGGGAACCTCAAATGCATTATTTACTCTACTGCTGGAGCGATTTTCGTTTTTGTCAAGTATACATTTCCTGAAAATATATATTTCAGACATTGCATACAGTAAATTTTTCTTAAATCGAAGATTTCAGTTTTTTGGAATAATTTCAAGGAGGAGTAGGTAAAATCTTTATGCAACATTATTTTTAGAATTATTTTTTGAGTTATTTCTAGTGGCTTAATGTGGGTATTATAAATCCAATCCAATTATTTCATAAGATATTGATGATTGCACAATAAACCAATTTCATTCTTTTGATATCAATTATGTTATTTAATCGTTTAAATAATATTTATACATATATATTTCACTAGTAAAAAGATAAAAGATATTATGATATGATTATTATTGATTATTTTTCAATGTTCTCCCATAATAAGCAATTGCTTGTGTGTATGGGATGAGGTGTTATTTAGTTTAGGTTTTCGGTATATTTTTTTAATTGTGTTTTGAATTCTTTGAATCTATAATTAATTGATCTTATATTTTCTGGCAATTTATTGAAGAAATTTGTTCCTAAGTATTTGTAGTTTTGTTGACCCAAAGTTTTTTTACAATTCGGAATTGGTAACATATATTTTTGCCTTAAATTTAGTTAAATACCTAAGTTTATTTACAAGCTTTTCTACGTGATTTGTCCATTTTAGTTGGCTGTCTATTAGTGTTGAGAAACCAATGGATATTTGTTATGTGGTAAGGTAGGTTCCCGTTAGATTTCAAACGGGTTTTTAGTTTTAAACTTAGTTTTATATACATACAGCGGCTTACTATAAACGGTGTTTTAGTTGTAAAGCGAGTATTATTTAAAAGCAGCGGTTTTGTTGTAAGCTGTGCAAGCAGGAAAGTAAGTTTTATCTACAAGTGGCGAACAGTTCAGTTAAAAAAAGCTTCAGCTGCTAAACAAGGTTTATCTGCAAGCAACATTTTAGTTAAAACAGCGGTTTAGCTGCGAAACGTGGTTTATCTGAAAGCAGCGGATTAGTCAAACATCGTAGTTTACCTGTCAAACGAGGTTTATCTAAAAGCATCGGTGTGTTTGGAAATTACGATTTAGCTGATAAACAATGTTTGTGTGGAAGAGAATTTAAAAATCGCGGCTTAGCTACCAATCTCTGCGTATGTAAGTTATTTATATTTAAGATGAATAAAAACAGTACTTTACCATTAAAATATCTGATGTAACGCTTTGAACATTTCATAAAACGTTTTTCAACTATAAAATTAGCGGTAATCACCAGATTATATTTTTCTAGACGATGTATAAGCAACTTCCCGAGAGAATTCTCTAGAAACATCTGAGGTTGTAGTAATAAATTAAACAGAAATAATTGATGAAAATCTTAGATTGGACCTACATATTAAAGGCATCATGGAAAAAACTTATGTATTTCTTTAAAGATCTAAGAAATTTGATAAATAAAAAGGAAATGAAAAAGATCTATTACGTTTTATGTCATTCTCGTATTGAATATGGAATTATAGAGTGGGTATCTGCTGTATCTAAGTATATACATAATATGGACACAATTAAAAAAGGAATCATAAAGACCATACTGAAAGTACCCATAAGAACGTCTTCGATTGAAAATTTCAAAAGTTTTGATGTAAAAAATGTACAACAAATATATGCTTAAAATATACTATTTAAACTATTCAAAAATACTGAATCCTCTACAATACCAGGTATTCATCAAACGAGGTGATATCATAAAAAATATTTGTGGTCATAAAACCACAGTCGGAAAAGGAAATTATATTTATTTTGCGACTAAACTCCACAAAATCCTTCCTCTTGATGTAAAGCGAAAAAAAAATTTGAATGATTACAAATCAAATATAAAAATCTGGCTGAAAGAGATTATTGAAAAAAAACATTGAAAGCGACATAGAAAACAGATAAAACAGAAAGGAATAACTTTAGTCCGCCTCAGCACAGGTCACCTACAAGAGGAGAATTTTTGAATTTAATATCTAGTGAGGAGGACTAAGAAATATAATTTACTATACATATATTTAATATATAATATATGTATAGTAAACATGATTTTTTGTATGTACAATGTTTTAATAGTCGCTATGGTAAAAAAAATAAAAATAAATCTCACGGAGAGATAAATTTTCTAGGCCTGCTAGTGCAAAGTCGACCGTAAGTCCGTTCATTACGCCGGGCCGTGGCCGAATATTGTTTTTACACGACTTCATCACTTATATCATCTTAGATTCCCGTTTTACTTTAGAGATTCGATGGGGCAAATTCAACACAAATTCAACAAATTCAATTCAATCAGTCTGTCCCATACACCAGGACCGCGCGTCGCATATTTCTGTAGATGGCTTGTTACCTTACGTTGTTTAGATTTCGACTTTATTTTAGGGTATTGTTTCATCTTAAGCAAAAACCGGAAAGATCATGAAGCATACAAAAACATGTCTTGCCTCGTACAAATCTCTTAGAGAACTTTAGCGCTAAGTACATATTTTATATGATAGGTCTATAATTATTACCGGAATTTTTACTTGTGCGGTGCGAAACTAGTTAATTCTTCCTCATTGGAAAAATGAACTTCTATACGAACATTTATACAATATAACAACTTTAGTCAGCTAGGTTAAAAAAAAACTCACCGACATATTACAGCTTGCGTTCTAGGAACAAACGTAAAAGCTATATTGCCGTCCTTGGCAACAGTTGCAAGCCCCGTATTAACGGGTGAGCCTATCAGCAAGTTAAATCAAAGTTCAGTATCTAAAACCAGAAACGTTGAAGAAATATAAAGATAAACCCCAATACGAAGTAAAGCACATTTTACTACTAATTATAGAATCCCATCAGAGTCCTGATTCCAGCATCGAAGAACCCTGGAGAGAACTATTGGTCCCATCAATCTTGAATAATGCTGCAGACATCAACGTCATTTTTGTTGCTTGTAATTTCTCCCACGTTTGTTATTGTACATACTTTCTGGAATCTATGGGATTACACTAAACTCCCCAGATTCCATAATAAAATAAATAATTATTTTCACTACGTGTACTACTTCTGTTCCGACTAAACAACTGTGATGATGAAAATTATGTAAGTCATTGCGGCGCAGGTTCATGGTTATACTTTTTTGTAACTTAGAATTTAAGCTTAACCCTTTAAATATCAGGAACCCAAATTCGTATGATGTTTGGGGCCAAATTTGGTCTCCTAATAATTAAAGGGAATAAATAAAAATAATCACGCGAGTCTGTATGTCTGTATGTAACTCGGATTCAGTAGACTCTACAACTGGGATTTGGTTTGATTTTCAAAATTAGATTATGAAAACGATTCAGCCAGGCGATAAAATAGGTATTTAATATAGGCAACTTAATGAGTAAAACCCCAAATTGTAACATTTAATTATTAAAGACAATATAAGCGATTTTTAAACGAAAATTTTAAATAGAAAAATCAGAAAAAGTTACGGTCAGAGTTCCAATCCTCTTTGGAAAGGCTTCACGAAACTTAAAATTATAATATTTCACAATTTTTCACGGGTCTTGTTAGTATAATATTTCTTAGTAAGATAGATGTTTGATTTGGTAACCAGATAAAATAGAACAGTGACAAAACAGAACACGACAAAAGAATAGGTAAGGTTAGTTGGTTATGTGGGGTAGGTTATATTATGTTAGATGAGTTTTTGTTTTTCTTCTTTACTTTTCTTCAACGTTCTATCTTGTGACTATTTTTCTTGAAAACGTTCGCTGGTAGATTAACCATGTCTTTGTTCAAGTTTTTCCTTATTCCACATTAATATCTTTACCTAATAGATGTTGAATAAATTATTGAACGAGAATTTCTCGAAACGAAGGAATGCGATTAGCTTATGTGGGTCTCGCTACAAAACTCGTTTGTAATTATCGGTAATTTATATCTTAGAATTCCGAATTCTCATGCGTGCAAAAGCAATCGACAATCCTTTCAAATTTAATCGCCATGTATACCTTAAATTTTCTAATGAAATACACAAAATTTAAAGCTTATTTCTTGCAAAAAGTACTGATAGTCATATGTTTTATACATTTTAGTTACATGTAGTTTTCACAAAAAAAGGATAGAGGGACGTGTTTGTGGCAGCTGGTGAGTCACCAGTGGTAACAGCTTGTCGGATAATGTGAGATACTAAACGCAGTAAATGTCAAGTATGTCCACTGGACCTAGTTTAGTGAAAAAACGAGCGTTGTCTCAGTAACCTACCTTGTATTTTATATCATCTAAGTGTACGAACACAAAGGACGCGTGTTTCGGCTTTCAGATTATCGGTGCTCAGAGCCTAAGTCCGTCGGCGGAAGTTGGCGCCGACTTGTGGACACGTACAACGCGGGTAAAATCTGCGCCACCTGTGCGGTAGCCTGACAGCAGCTGTCAGTTTTAACAAAATGTCGAGCTCGTCAGACGAAGATTTTTTTACTTTTGGAGAATACTTTCTTGAAATTAAGAAATAAAACTTGTGTAGAGTGTTTCTTTTATCCCAGCCTGGCGATTTGTTGAAAACAGCGGCAATATACAGGTCGCTCATGTTGCCACTATCTTTCTGCTCAATAAAATAAGCGCCACTAACCGGCGTCACCGGCGAGTAGGAATTAAGAATTCATTCCGGTAAAGCTTATCGGCGCCGCCACGCGCGTACACAAATCTGAACCTGCCTTCACTATGTGCGGTTTTATACGTTTACATACAAACATTCTCGTCGGCTCTTCTGCGCAAGTCGGCCGCCTACGCGCTGACTAATCAGAAAGCAGAAACGCGCGTCCTTTGTGTTCGTACACTAAGGTTAGAGAGAATTAAGTAACGCAGATATAAGAAATAAAAATGTTTTTTCAAGCAAATGAGTAAAAAATGTGTTTTTTTGTTATTTGTTTTTGGGGTGTTATGCCGTGTTGCGCTAACTCCTTCTTTAGCCAACGTTTCGGACAGCATTGCAGTGTCCATCATCAGGGCAGATGTGTTATTTGAGATTGGGGTGAAATGTGAGCTTATGTATGAGGATGTGATACCGTGTATTCACGGTAAGCTCACATTTCACCACAATCTTAAATAACACATCTGCCCTGATGACGGACACTGCAATGCTGTCCGAAACGTTGGCTAAAGAAGGAGTTAGCGCAACACGGCATAACACCCCAAAAACAAATAACAAAAATACTTTTAGCCGTGAAAATCTTAAATCATATTAAACAATGTGTTATTTTGTACGTACAATTATCGGGATGGGTTTACGGTAGGAATGCATTTCTTATAGCCTTTCTTATTACTAATTTTGTTGACTTATTCATATTGACGATTGTATTCATCAGATATGCAAGTAGGTAAAAAAAACATAACCTAACCTCACTTTCTAAATTCCAAATTTATTTAGCACAAACTTTAACACTCTAAAATTTAAGCCTATTAAAAACAATTTTCATGTTTGTAATGGTGTAGTGTATGACATTTCTAATATATCGTTGCATATTTCCGTGCGTAATTATGGCTGTACGTTACGTTCATTATATAAGGTACGTGAAATTCCCGCCCGTATTATTTCGTACTGAAAATACCAATTAATTTATTATACGCCCATGTGAGCTTTTACAAACTTAAGATAATATGTACATTGTGATTCAGTGGAACAGTAATCAAAAGTTATTTGCATTTAAATTATAAAGAACCCAAGCAGAATAATAGTATTATGCTATCCTTAGTTGTTATTATTACGTAGGTATGTTATTATAGCCTTCGTGTAACTATATTCCGTGAAGTTGAACTCATTTACAATTTCTGTAAAAGTATTGGCAACTGCATGCAATCTAAGTAAAAGAGAGTATCTAAATGACTCAGCCATGATATTATTGTTGCAATCAAACTTTCATTTGAAATAATTGCCTGCGTTTTTATTACGTTATTCGTCCAATGAAACATTTTTTTACTAATAGCCCACCACAATGAAAATTGATACTACGTTCGTAGTTTTATATGTGTCCCAAGTAACAAAACTGACTGTTGATAATTTTTGTTCCGAAATCCTAATGATTTCCAGATTGTGTCACCAACCACTAGCGGAAAATCTTTTTTGATCACGTTTATTCAAAAGAAAGTTTTTACACGTACATGTATAACTTTCACAGTAATTTTGCGAATACTGAAGAATCAACACACATGACCAGTAGCACGCAATACTTCCCTATGTCACGCACATAAGTTGAAATCAAATTACAATTATAAGTTACGAGGTAATCCATACGATTTAATTACAAGAATAACGGCATAATTATTAGATTTATTTAAAGTTTTGTGAACATATCATAACTCCCATCTGCCAATTCATCTACCAAGTTTTTCTGATTTATTTTCTAGGAATAAGATAATATGAAAATCTTAACTCACCTTCTTACGCAGTAGGGTTATGTCACGAATTTGGGTTGTTCCAAAGCTTACCAGGTGGTGAAATGTTCCTGAGATATTAGTTCCCGCAAACTTTTAAAAGTTGTAAAATCAATAGTTTTCGGTATAATTTCTATTACTTTCGTGGGAAAAATAATAAAGTTATCAAAGACCTACAATAGATTTATGGTGATATGTTTTTGTTAAATAAATCAAATAAAATAGGTCAGTGACTGTTAGGCACACTTGTATGAAACTATTCTCCCAAGGTAGTCCCATTAGAAAATAATATAAACTTTATTTATTATTATTTTTATAATGGAATGACTTATTTAACAAGACCTTACAACCTCATCAAGGCTAAGGCATAAGATGCGACCGAATTTTTTTTTTTTCTGTTTACATTTTTTGTTTGAGAGTTGTTAGTATTATCTAGTTATATAGTTGTTATTAAATCTCCAGAAATTTTTCCAATTAAAAACTTGGTACACGAAAGATTCGAAGAGATGTTTTTAATAAAACCGATATGCAATCCCTGGTTTGAGCATTTATCGCATTCTTAAAAAAAATCAGATTTTTTCTTTTATTTTTTATTTTATTTTATAGAAACAAACAGTACATAACATCTATGCACGGAAAAAAACGTACTGATATTAAGAACCTTTTCAAATTATTCGTAATCCTGTTAAAATGGGATTGCAGGTCTTTAAAGAATGAATCAATATGTTTCCTAATAAGCTTTCAGTAAATATGAATGTGTTATCACGATGTCGTAACACTTGTTAATAAAAATTCTAATATTTTCACAATTCATCATTATATGGGGATCTGGTAAGGAGACAATGAAAGATAATGTTGTGTCACTGGTGAAGACGTGGAGTCTTCCGGGTACTCCAGTGTGAACGAGGTAGCCGATGGTGCGGAGGACCTGATCGGCAGATGAGCGGGAGATGCAGGCCGGCGACGATGCCGCGGGGCCGAGGCGCAGACCGGCGAAGTGGTCGTAGGGTCTAGGCGCGTGAGGTCAGCGCTGGCCAGGAACGATGGCCGGGGCTAGGGCGCTGATGTGATCCCAAGAAGTCCATAATTAATTGTACTCCGTGCAGAGCCGGGTGTAGGTGAGTAGGTCCTGTAGCGGTGTGGTGAAGAAAGAGCGGGACCCAACGCGGGGGAACCAGCGGCCGACTACCGACCGTCGATTCAGTATGCACCAAGCAGTAGCAGCGCTTGCATTGTTGGTCACTAGCAAAACTGCTAATTAATGACTGACTAAGTACATCTCGGTACGCCTCATTATATAGGCGCCCGGGTGCACTAGAACTTTCAGAACTGTAGGCATGAACGCCGAACGCTCGCATTGCATCTAAAGTGTTCCCACTACAATGCGTTTTGTATTGGCGATCATTCCAGAAAATTCTCGTAGCATCGCTACAATTGAATATTATCAAGGCGAACGCAGGTGTATGAAAATGTGTTCCGATATAATAAGAATATACCAAAAGTTTATCAGGAAACCCGTTTTTAACTGGATTACCAATAATTTGAAGAGACTTTTAATAAATTGGAACTTATCATTTTTCTCCGTGTGCGTACCTAATAACAAAATAATATTTTTTATAATTAATGTAATAGAATAGAAAATTTTTCAAAAAGGTCCCCAGAAAAGCTCTTTTAGCAAAAGAGGATATCTTGAACGATTAGTGCATTAATATCGATTCCTAATAGTTATGTATTACTTATATATTATTATAATCGAAGGTGTGTGAATAATTCGTTGTTAACCCTTTCCTTACCAGAGTTCTTCTGGAGGAACACGAAGGAAAAAAAATTATTTCTCTTGATTTTACGAACCAAATAGCCCCGTATTTTGCATATCGCTTGAGGAAGATATTGCTTATAAGGAATAGAACAAATGTCGTACTGGAAACACAAAATATTACTGTTATTTAGAATTTAAAACGCGTGTTTTGCAGCTTTTAACGGTTTGACATTTCTCGGATTTCAACATTATTTTAAAGGTAAGATATCGCATATTTCTGTTGAAAATAAATATTATATTGTACATACATGTCTAATCTGATATTTTAATATGATTTCCATTCAAAAACATTGGTTTTTCATTTGGTTTTCGGTAATAACATTCATGTTCCTGAGCTGGCACTTTGGTCGTTCGTGGATGTTTTTCATAGAAGTCTTTCTTTGGCCTTTAATATTGTTTTACTTGTTTTTATTTGATTCTTTCAAGATATATTAATTTATTTTATTATTTTTCGGTAGACTGTAACTTATTTTATTCATTTTTATAGATGGAGCATCGTGGTTTGACACATGAGGAGATCACCGTGATGCTGGAAGGAGATATTTCCGACATGGAGTTGGAGTTGGAAGATGAAGATGAAGAGGGCTGGTCAGTTGAATATTTCCAGGATGCTGCAAAGGAAACCAATGTGGAGGCATTCAGCCAAGCTTTTGGAATGGATGTGGAAGTCCATGTAAGTACTTTTGTCATTATTTCTTATTGTTATATTACAGCGATTATTGCGTTTGAAGTAGATTTAAATATGAACAAATTTGGGTTTTAAATGAAACCATAAAGTATATATTTTTGATTATAGACTTTGGAAGAGAGGCAGCAGCCAGAGGAAGACGAGCCAGAGTCCTGCACCATGCTGCAAGGAGAGCCCAGTGAAGCCTCAGCTTCCCATGGACGGAGAACCAATCTACGGTGGATCAAGAAAGATGTCGATCATGTGGACTCCTACTGTGATGTTACTTTTTCAAAACCACCACTGGATATATCTGCTCTACAATATTTTTTATGTTTCATAGATGAAAATATTATAAAAAATATTGTTGAGCAGACAAATTTTGTATTCAGTTCAAGAAAATAGCACCAGCGTCAACACCACATAATGATGGGTATCCTTAAATATCCGGAATTCCACCTTTACTGGGCCAATGATACGAGTCTCTCTCTCATCGTTGATGTCATGCCAAGAAATCGTTTCACTAAGTTACGCTGGTGTCTTCATTTAAATGACAATAGCTCGTTGATTCCAAGAAGACAAGAGGGTTACGACAAATTATTTAAAATAAGGCCGATGGTAAATGCCCTCCTTGAAAATATGGCCAAGATCGAACCTGAGGAATTAAATTCTGTAGACGAGTACATGATACCGTTCAAAGGGAGAAGTAATTTGAAACAATATATTAAAAACAAGCCACACAAGTGGGGCATCAAAGTCTTTTTCCGAGCGGGAGCCAGTGGGCTCGTCTATGATTTTGAAATTTACACGGGCAAAAGCACGAATGTCGGTGTGTGTCTCCAAAGAGAAAGAAATTGTTTTGTTTTATTTCACCACTAATATTTTTTATTCTATTTGTTTTTCTTACGTTAATTTAGGGTAATGGTACGTTCTTAAAAAAAAATATATATTTAGATTTTTTCTTTTTTACTAAAATTATTTTAGCATAATATTAAATTGCAATTTAATATGCTTGCCTTTACAAATTAATAGAATTGATTTTTGTGTATTTATTTTCTATTTAAACAATAAAAAACACTTTAAAATTATGTATGCTCCTTGTACTACCAGTTCTTTGACTTACACCCCCTAAGCCCCAATGTTCTTCCCCAGGAACATGAAATATTTCGAAAACCGTATGGAAAAAAAAAATTTTTTTTTTTGTAAAAATATTGAAAAAAATCACAGAACTCAATAATTTAGACAAACATTTTTTTCGTTGGCTGGAAAAAGTCTGGTATTGAAAGGGTTAATTCGAACTCTGACCCTGAACCCGAAGTTTAACAATAGTCTTGATTCGAGTAGAAAAGAGTTTAGGAATTATCGATCTGATCTGAATCGGCAGGGTATATTATACGAGTTTTAATAAAGGGCCGATTATATAAATTCTTATGTTTGCTAACGTATTGAGAATCTTTCTGAACGTATAGAAAAAAATGAGTATTGCTCATGTATAAAATTTTATTACATTTATAATACATTGGAATACGTGTTTATGCACCTGCGTTTGTCCTTATAATATAGAACGTCAAAATTCGAAAATATTTGAATTTTTATAAACACGTGTTCCGACGTCGCGATAACGCATTCATGTGTTACTGAAAGTTTATTATGAAACCTATCAATTCATTTGTCAAAGGCCTTCAACCCCGTTTTTAACCAGATTACGAATAATTTGGAAACATTCTTAATAAATTAGCAATATTTTATATCGGTAAGTTTTCTCCGTACGGTTGCCAGTAAGCGCTTGACACAGGCAGCTGCATACCTATTACTGATACTTTTATATCAGGTATATAACAAACCGTCCCCATAAATTGCATTAATAGGAACGTTTTAAATGTAAATTCCTTCACAAGGCTCTTTTGTAGGTGTTCCTTCTACGGTTTAGTTATCTTTAATTACAGAACCTGCGAGAGAGCCATGACAAAAAATCGCTTAAGATGTTAAGATCAGATTTAAATTACATTTTTAAGAATACGTTTTCCCCTCAAGGGTTCGTTCTTTAATACGTTCATTTGAAACGAAACGGTGAATAAAAACTCAGCCAAGATGAATAGGGGGGATTGTGAAGAGAAAAAAAATGTTTAAAAGCATTTGTGGTAAAAGTCACAATTAATTATTTCAAAGAAGAGATTTTGAGATTACCTCAAAGGTTTTTATTGTATTTTGCGTTAAGTGCCTAAGCAACCTCAAAGAATGTATTAAGGTCAAGTTGATTATCAATAAGTGGATATCAAAAGCAGACACTTTTTTATTGCAAATTAATATTTTATCATATCTGTTTCATATCTAGTGAGAGAGTTAGCACTTACAATGCCTTTCTCATATAAAATAAAGTTGGTTGTTTTCAGGTGAAAAAATGTAACAAGCAGTAATTGTTGAATGAAACACTAGTATATATTGAATTATTTCGCGGATAAGAGATAAGCCGCCATAGCTCAGTGGTCAGAGCTGTCGACCGGAAATCGAAGGGACACGGGTTCGAGTCCCGTTGGCGTCATGTATCTTTTATCAGGAGATTTTTCAATGTGGATGAGTGTTTCACTCGTATTTAATTATTGCTTGTAAAATAATTGTTACCCTTTGTGTTATGCATAAAAAAATCTTGTCTTAAACATTAGTTTACCAAAAAATAATAATTAAAATGAAAGTTGTCTAAAACAAATTTATATATATTTTTATTGTATATTATGACGAACTACAAAGTAAATGCTTATTACAAATATGACATATATAAATGAACTACAGGTAACACAAAACAAAATAATCAAAAAGCTATTTCACTTCAAACCTAGCACATCCACAAAAATATATATGGAAACAAAACTAATAACAATAAAATTAAAAAAAATTAAAAAAATTATGTGAACATAATACATGTCTCCTTATATACAAAATAAATAATAAACTCATACATACAAATACAGAACTCATTAAAAAGTCCCAAGTACACAAAAACTTATACACAACAAGATAAAATACATTTAAATAACATATATACCTACTCACTATGGCAAGCATTCCATTGGTTACGAGGGGGGCAACATATATATTTACCTTCCAGAAAAAATTAAAAATGAAAAAATGTAGGTAGGTACATAAAAAAAAAAGTTCACTTTTATACTCAATGAAAGTGAATTATATTGTCATGTAATGTATTAGTTATTTCTAGTTGAATAAGTAAAAATGTAACAGAATAAAAACTTTACAAAAAAGTGATTTAGGTGGAACGGTTAGGAAATCCCTAAGAAGTAACATTAAACCGTCCTAGAACAAATTACGAACGTTGAGAGAAATTTTAGCTGTTGTAAGAAAATATTTGAAATGCACAAAGAGTTACCTAGAAAGAAAAAGAAGAAAATTATTAAATGGGTAACTAGAACTTCTAGAAGATTCTACACTTTTCCAGCCTTAAGATATTTTTAAAAGTCTCTAGCAATTAGCTTGTTCACCACTTGGGTAATTTGGATTTTGTCGTAAACTCATTTTAAATAGATCTTCGCTATAGAGATGCTTCAATATTGTCTCATTCAGGTGGCACCCAGTGAGGCCACATTATTATTATTATTATTTACAAGCTATTTTTTTTTTTAAATAATGCTACCCATCTCAGTTGAGAAGTTTAATTCTTGTGATAATATAATGACAATATTTAAACATAAAAATATAACGTAAATAAGTGATAATTTATATATGTAGTATTATAACGGTATAAAAGTAAAATATCTTGTCAGATTCGTGATTTATTTATAAAGATTCCTGGTTCGTATATTTTTTCCAATAAATCGCTGTTTTTTAACGTAGGTTTCTCACAATGAAATACTGTTTTTAAAAGCAGATGAAATATATATTTTTTTTTAATTTTGGAAAAAGAAATGTGCAGTTAAAAATATCAAAATTAAATGAAAAACAGAAGAATTTTTATTTGATTTTGTTGTTTTTCGATTTTTTTTCTTGTAATCTGTAAAAATATCACTTTATACGAAACTAAACTACTTAAATCACTTTACTATACACACGTATTATAAAGGTTGTCACTTCACTTTTTCGTTTCATATAATACAATTAATTAAAAAAATAACAAACTTTTTACAAATATTTCACAAACATGAAAGCAATGGCGGTGAATGAATTTTTGGAACATATTACAATTATTTGAAAGTGTCTGTGGTTAACTTTAAAATTCGATTAAAATACGTGGTGTTGCCTCTCTTCAACTAAAAAACTAACAAACCATCACGCCGTTCCCCGCAGGGGTAGGCAGAGAAAACGGAACGCCAAACAACTGGGTCTTGGCTTACACTTCTGGCCTCATTCACGTTTATGCATCGTCTCATACATATTCTTCTATTATTCTGACTCTTGACATGACCCGAATCAAGTATCTGATTCACTTGGTCGTGCCATATCTTCCTTGGGCGTCCCCAACTAATGTTATCATTCGCCTCTCTTTAACACTACTTAAATCACATATCCGATAGTAATACAAAAGCAAATTAACGGCTTATATGACTCCGTTCCAGTTTGTGCCTTAAAGGGTATAAAAAGACTGTCACTGATATCATTATATTGTTAACTAAAAGGGCAAAAAATACCCGAGGTATAAAGATATCCAAATCTTCCATATTTTAGACACAGCTAGTTGCGCTTAACCAAAAAATCTATAATAATATTAATTTTCATGACGACAGAACTCACCGTTGGAGAGTTTTTATTTCAAGAAACACATTTTTTTCTGATAGGCATGTAAAAACACATTGCGTGGTGTAATTTTCGTTTGCTCTACATAATTAATATGAAATATTAGAATAATCGTTTGCAACGTTTCTAAGAAATATCAGAAGGTAAGATGGTTAATGATTAATTATAATCACTGTAATCTGAGAGATTCACATCCCCATTTCATGTAGCTTATTGGAAACATGACTAAAACCTTAATTTCACCAATGAAATACTTATCCACCCTTTCTGTTCAAATATAATTAAAACCATTAGTTGTAGAGTACTTGCTTAGGAAAGACATGTCAGTTTACTCGGTTCTTTCTTAATTGCAGAAACTAGACATTTGTACTTGAAAAAAATTGAGTTATTTAGGATTCATATTTAAATGTGCCATACGAATAAACTACCCTAGTCAGGTTGCTTCCGTCACGGTGTGGTTAGTACACTAGGGGGTACTTTGTTTTGGGGGACTTGGAATACCCTCTTTGAGTATGGGAAGGAGATGTGCTTTTAAGCAGCTGGTACACAGAGAAGCTTAGAGCCAATATAGCAATGTAGGGTAGACAAAGATCAAAGGATGGAATAAGCTTGGGTTGAACGTGCATCACTGTTTTTATTTACTGCTTTCTCCCTTATTTTCTTTTTTTTTCCATTTTTTCCTTTTCTCTTTTGCTTTTGCTTTCTTTCCCCCAACTTTTTCGTTATTATTTTCTTCGTGCATCAAATTTTCTAAAGCCTGTTTTGTTGATTCTAAGAATTTTCCAGTGTTTTTTTAATCTATATTGTAGTTAAATTTTTAGTCCACACATGTTCAAATTTTCCCAACATTGACAGTATTATAGAGCAAGTATATTTACGGCGCTTTCCACAGTGGAAACTAAATATATCGCCCTGATAAAAGACCACCATTAAGCATCGAAACGTGCTTGAAAAGGCTTTAGCCATATTGAATGACCAGATCCAAAATGAATGAAGTGAATATCCAAACGACGGCCTCTGTGGCCGAAAGGTAAGGCTCTAAACTAGCAAACCGTACGTCAAGGGTTCTAACCCGGCGTGCGCAAGTAAATTGTATTGTTAATTGAGTGGAAGATAATCTCAGTATCGCCCTGGTGTAAGACCACCATTAAGAATCGAAACGTTGCTTGAAAATGCTTAGGCTGTGTTTGGTGACTAGATTTCAATAGCCAGGTACTTCCCCACCTTCCTCTTCTCCATCTCCTTCCCTACCAATACCTTAAGCTTCACAATATACCCCAATTGGGATGTCATAGTTTACTGACTCCAGATGGTTTGGAGCAGTTGGGACTCTTGTGCGGTTTTACGTAAAAATAAAATATTCACAACCTTCCTCGTCATAATTCCCTCCCTTTCTTTACTCCACACACCCTCACAACATAATCCAATTCCATTATCCAATCGGCTTCAGGCATTCACGATAATAATAATAATTTAAAAAATCATGTACAAATCCACATAATCGGCGATCATGACATTTTGTAGCGAAATATTGCAATTTTTAAATCCGAATAAGGGAAAATAAAGGATTCGTTGAATTCCCTCAAGCTAAAAATGTGGATCATAATTGGGTGAACATCAACTTGACAAGCCTTCTGGGGGCATTTTTGTTTTGCGTATTGAGGCGACACAAGGCTTCAATAACGGGAACTTGCTTAAGGCTCACATTTTAATAAATTCCGACGAATTTATAACGATAATAAATATATATACATTTTTTTTAATGCCATCCCTACGGATGTAGGTAATTTATATTTAAGACTAGGTGTTGTCTCCGGCGTTGCCCAAACTTTAGTTTATTTTTAACTTAGATGTAGACAGTGACCTTCCTCTTGTTTTAAATATCAAGTGTGCAAAATTTTATCAGTCTTGATATAAAACTATAGATATGTGTACAAATTAAGCCGCCCGCCACAGACACTCTCTTTACATAAAGAAATTTATGTACCTATATTAATGGATAGTTATTTTCTAATAAGGTAATATACAAAGTAATATATCTTACCATATCTCTAGGATTAAAATATTTCATCAGGAAAGCCTTCCTTAACCTGACACCGGACTTGATGTTAAAAATATATAAAAAATATGTGCGACCTCTCCTGGAACATCTTTCAAAATATGAAGTCCATATTTTGCGAAAGATATATAGATCTAATAGAAAGAGTACAGAAAAGGTTGACAAAAATACCAAAATATTTAAAAAAAACGGCAATATGAAGATAGACTCAAGGAACTAAGATTACCAAAGTTAAAATAATGAAGAGAAAAGGGTGACTTGATTGATTTGATTTTATTTTTTGGGATAACTTTATTGAGTAAACCCTCCAATTGCAATATTTAATTATTGAAGATAATATTAGCGCTTTCTAAACGAAAATCTGAAACAGAAAAATCAGAAAAGGATACGGTGACATCTAGGACTCGAACCCAGGACCCTTGCCTTGACCGTTGCCTTACCATGTCCCGGCAAGGCAAGGGTCCCTTTTGTTATTATGCTGTTTAAATGTGTCTATCTATCCGTCAGTTGCTGAGTTGGCATCGCGTTTGGGTCCCGCCCAGGCATCGTGCGTTCAATTCCTCCGTCATGACTGTTAAAAAGTTAGGACTTGTGAACAAAAGGTAGATTATTCATTTAAAATAAAAAGATTTTGAGAAGCTTAATTCCACCAATTTATTGTTTTGTTTTTTCAAAGTTTATATTGCTACCGACCCTCTGAAGAGATTACTTTGTATGATTTAAGATTTTCACGGCCAAAAGTATTTTTGTTTTTTGTTTTTGGGGTGTTATGCCGTGTTGCGCTACCTCCTTCTTTGAGTTAAACTCATTAGTTTCATTTTGTACCCTGACGATGCTCGAGTGTAGCGAAACCGGTCGGTCTAAAAAATTAATAAAAATTCGTGGTTTTTAAGAAAAAATATTGTTTTTATTTCATTAAAATGTTAAACCACAAAGTGATTGCTTTCTACGAAAAAAAAAAAAAAAAAAAAAAAAAATTATAATTGGTTTGAAACAAATTCCAACAATTACACAAGCGACATTTTCCGCTTACTGTGGTGGTGGTAGAAGATTTTCAAATATTGTCAGTTTATTCGTAACCCGGAAATGTTTCTTTCTTAAATAAAAATAAATTAAATAATAAAATGTTGTGTTAGTTTTTTTTTCAGTCAACCTCATATCTCCTGCCGTAGGTAGAAGAGGGGGTAGCATAATTTTCAAATATAGCCTGGCTAGCAGATAATATCGTCGCCACGCCCACACTTATATCATCATCTGTTTAGGTGTGACACCTGTCACCCCCTTTATTATTTATTTGATAGTTGGGAGCGACTAAAGTGCTTTGTGCGGCTGGTGAGAACAAAGATATTGAGCATTGCACGCCGCTGGTAAACACACAGATGTGGGCAGAAACCAACTAAATGATAAGGGTTATTATTTGCCCAAGTCAATTAGTATTTATGGTTTATTAAAGGTAACATAAGTACGGAAGGCAAATGAAATGTTTTTATTGCGTACGCCATTACTGGTGTTTTATTAGCACTCGTTGAAGTGGAAGATGCTCTAATTAATTATCTTGTAGGTGAAAAAGCACAGTCAATAATAGAGGATATATTTATTTCACTATTATTCTATCGTTTTATTTTAAGCTATATTAATTGACCAGATCTAAATATCTAGAATCTTTCAACATTTCTCTTTTAGTCTCAATGCCATGATTCCACTGTGTAAGAGCACTATGGATTCTTATGCGTAATCACATAACACCAAAATATTTTTTTGAAGTCGGGATTTTTCTATGTACTTATAAATAAGCAAAATCCATTTAATGTGTTTTTTTTAATCGTTACACCGCAAAGTAATATTATTCTATTGGATTTTTACGGTAGATATCAAAGATAATCGAATATAAGGAGATATGCTATGAGGGCCTCCTGACCTTCGTCGGATCACGGTCTAATGAGCGTGATTTCAATACTTAAAGATATCGTTCATTTAGTCGAGTTTCTGTTCGTCCTATTTTTATTAAAATGACGTCTTGTTCGGTGCAACTTAGTGAACATGCTATACGCCAAGTGAACTTCAAAACAAATGTAATATCATTTCACCTGTAAGTACAAAATTAGAATACGACAACAATTTTGTTTGATTTTTAAAATTTTTATTGATGCCAGCCCCCGACATGCCCCCGCTCTCGCCGACGAAGCTGTCATTGCAAAGCTAGTGATGAGACGCGATTACGTTTAAATACCGACTATCGACATTTCAAAATTATACATATTTTTTAAATGTATTATTTTTGTTGTAGAAGCTGGTGGTGTTAGAAAAAATGTTTTTCTATTAAAATACAAAAAAAAATATTATCTATAAATTGTTTTTACCTATGAACTTTGATTAGATAAATCCAAATATTTTAACATCAAAATAAGTAATTAAGTTGAAACAAAGTTTTGTTTAAATAATTTTTACCTTTTCTGCTTCACAATATACTAGAATAAGGGATGCCAGAGTTTCGCATTCTCCATACGGATGGGAGCAGTTAGGACTCTTGTACCGTATTCACACGAAAAAAAACGTGATTATTTATTTATGTTAGGTTAGGTTAGGTTAAAAATTATTTATCTCAGTTTTTATGTGTCGTAACTTATAGTATCAATATTTCAGATTTCCATAGGAAGGAAAAATTAAAGAAAAATGGATTGATACAACGGGGAAAAAGAGAAATGGTTTCCTACTTGCCATAATATCATTTGCTCGTCTCACTTTGACCAAAATTATTTTAAACCAGTAAAAAAAATCGCAAACTTATTGCATGGGCTGTTCCTACATTCAAACTACAACTTATGTAGTTTATTTTTTTTATTCAAAAACAGTTTTTAGCATAAAAAACATACTCTGCACAGTGCACATCTCACTAGGACATTCCTGTATCAAGATGTGCAGCTTTACAATTACATAATTTAAAAAATACATATACGTAAACTTAATATAATAAAAACAATAAATTTAAACCCAAAAAAGAAAAGTTAATGACACGGTTGTTTCTAGACCGGTAGACAAAAATAAACAAAATTTTAGTAACAAATGTACGAAAAATAAAACAAAAATGTCAACAAAAGAAGCATTGGGCAATACGTTTATAGTAAGTTGGCAACAATAATATTCTTCTGTTAACTAAAGTACAATGTACCTGTGCTGGCTTATCAGACACAAGCATAGGGTAACCATACTAACAATTACAAGATGGATAGTGTGAATAATAAATTATAAGAAAAAATAAAATATTTAATTAAAAATAGGTAAATAATAACCGATAGGTAAGTAAATAATATTAATAATAAGTAAGTAAATAAATTAGCTAGATAATAATTAAAGTAAATAATAATACGAGAATGAAGTAGATAGTATATAATTCTGTGTGATTTCTATTTATTTTTATAAACAATATTTTTAGAATTTTAGCTTAGATGAGCAGAATAGATATTTTTTCTCCACGGTTCCACAAGTTTCTGCTCTTTAAACCAATACTTTTTTTTTATTTACAGCTCTCAAGTGAACCCACAATCTCTACTTCGCTCACTACAGCCGCAGCGCAAAAGAATGATTGGACATAAAACGACTTCAAGCAACCAAAAGGCGATATCAGAAGAAGTTTAATCAATAACAGATGTCATAAATGTATTAAAAAAGAAATATGATAAATGCAGATTTAACATGGTTGTTAGAGAGCTCCAACCGTGAAGTCAGATACCCGATGACTCGGTGTAATATAAGGCTAACATCAGGATATACCGTTAAAACGAAATTTATTGCCGGACTAACAACTTTTGCAAACCCTTCACTTCTATTCTATTCTAGTTTAAAGTCTACAAAAGCCCGGACAACGCCGGGTAATTCAGCTTGTTCACGAAACTACCTACTCGACACACTAAGCACAAGGACCTATTTCAATGTCACAATTTATGAACAAATTATGTAGCCAAATCGCCAATTCCTTATCTACATAGTTTATGAATGAATATACCAATTGGTTAAAAACATACTTATTTGTCAAGATATGTTTTCGGAAAATTTTAGTTTTCAATTATTATTTTTTATTTAATCCGATTGTAAGCCACTGTTTATAACTATAACCCTTATGTACGAAATTGTAAGAATTTCAACCTACCCAATGTAAAAGCTCCATGACTTTTTATCAAATAAATCAATTGAAATGTCGATTTTTATACCGATTTGCGTATTGTAATCCCTACCCGTCTTCATTTGAAAGAATTGCTAATGATGAACGCTGTCGGAACGTGTAGGCACGGGAATCTTTTCTAGTATTAGTGTCAATATAATTGGCACGTTTCAGTTGTAGGTTTTGAAAGGGGGCGGACACTTTAGCGTAAGCGATGGCGTACAATAGTATTGGTTAACAAAATCGGCGACATACGGTTCCATAGTAAAAAAATACTTACCAGCATATCTTCTTGTATTATAATATCTTTGGTAAATATCGTTTAAAAGGCAATTTCTTATTCTTTCTTATACTATTAGAACATTTGACACTTCAGTGCAGAATTGAGACTTTTTTCCGCGTTCCCCACTGTTCCGGTAACATAACCGACTTCTTACAAACAAAAATAAATCTGTTTTATCTGCCCATAATAATAAATTGCTGGAAAGTTTCGGTATTCTCGCCATTATGGCTTTTGAGAAGTTGTCCTTAGGAATCGTATCCTTCACAAATAAAATGTAATACCAGTGTTTAAAGTTTAATATCTATAATATCTTTGCCATTTCTCTTTGCTTAATGTGCTTATTAATAGTAGTCGATAGACTAATTTATTATCTCGGATGACAAGTGATAATCAATACACATTGGACAAACTTGCGCGATCTTAGATCTACATTGTTGTTTATATTATATGATTGCTTTCAAATTTTGACACATCGTCGCATTTGAATAAGCGTGTGTTTTTATGTACCCATATTATTAATATGTAGCCTGTGACAGGTAAAACATGCTATTGTTGAAAAACAGCGCCATCTGTTGGACGTAAAAGCAACACGCGTTATTGTTTTTCTATCTGCACGGACAGAATGAGCCACACCAATGCGTGAGGGGTTCAGCTAGAAAATAAAAACCTTTGATTGTTTACCTATAAGCCGATATGAGTGACAAATACTTTCAAAAATGGTTTTATTATTAGTTTATTTGATAGTATAGAAAAAACAGTACATCGGTTACAGTGATCAAACAATTTACAGATATTAATATTTAAAGGTGGGCACCTATTATGTGTTTCTTCGCAATATCTCATGTGTGATATGTATATTCAGTAATTACCGGGTGAGGTGTATAGTGTTTAGGTGTATGTGTATGTGTGAGCGTGTTGGTGTATATGTATGCGAATTGAATAGTTTATATCATTGACATGATGCTCCTTTTAAATTTAAGCAGTGAATCTTAAAAAATATATATTTTAAAGTTTAGACAAATATTATTGATTTTACGAAGAGCGCGGTCAATTGGTTAATTAGATCATGAATTTGTTTAAAAAAAAAAAAATTATTTATTATAAAAAAAATAGATTTTTACATCTAGTAGAAACCTTTGTAAACATCTCAACTTTTTCTTTATAGCATTTAGGCATGACCCACAAAAGGTTTAAAGCTTTAAGGTTCTTTAAATCCGTCGGAATATATAAAATATCTTGAATCCTTTAAAATAGAGATTATTTTGGATTCCCGACAAATTTGTTTTCGAAATTCTAAAATATCTACAACTTTTCGTTAGTTAACCGTGTATTTAGAAAATAAGCGTGTGGAATAGCGCTGTACGTCGTGTACATATCAAAGGTATGTTAAAATTAATTGGGGACAGAAGTTCGGTACATTCGATGTTATTGTTTAAAATTCTATGTATCGATATTAAATCAGTTATTGCTCGCCTTTGTTGTAAAGATTGAAATGTATATTCAAAGTAATTGTTGAATTTGAGGGGAAGATATTTTATAAATTTGTTTTAAGTAAGTTCTATACTATGGATGTACAGTTATTTTATTGATGATTCCAAATAGGCGAAGCATATTCCGGTGTACTTTGACTAACACGAAATACAACATTACGATTGTACGTGGATAACTGAACACTTTATTTATACGTAGGCAAAACCAAGCATTTTATATGACCTAATTACGATTAAGTGCTTATTAAGTGTAATTCTGAATAAGTATAACTTTGATTGAGTGCTTATTAAGTGTAATTTTGCTATCACTCAGTTTTATACCTGTATGTTAAGCACTGCGCATTGAACTTCTCTGGGTTTCCAATCCATGCAAACATCTGTGTTAAACGAATTCTCTTTATTGTTAGAAGCAATCTCTTTGGAACACGGTTAGGAAAATAAAATATATGTTTTAGTCGTTTGTCCAGGGGCACGCAGAGGGCACTTAATCAAAAGTTTGTTTCATTTCTATCGACACCTGCGACCTCCCTTTAACGGCTTTTCCTTCTTCCTTGTACGCGCCTGGAATTTTAATAAAATCTTTTTGGATTGGATGAATCGTTGATATATAATGGATTTCAACAGACTGGCATCAGTGTGTGAAACTTTAATAATTTTTATTAGAAATATTATATACGAGTATTAATGCAATTAAGTAACAGTCTTATTATTACGCTTTTGGAAAGTTGTTTTTATTATAGATCAATTTTGGAAAAAGTAGTGGGAAAGTTTAAGTGAGAAACATCCAGGTTAAAATTATAGAGTAATCTTCGGAGATAATATTAACAACTGTGAAATGATAAATATGAAATATAATAAATCAGAAAAAGATTCGGTCGCACCCAGGAATTCAACCCATGACCACAACCTTGCCGGGGCTTTGCTTTGTTTGAGGTTATGATTTGGTCAGATTTGGTTGCACCCAGGAATTGAACCCATGACCACAACCTTGCCATTTTCATTTTCATTTCCTAGATGCGACCGAACCTTTTCAGATTTTTTTCTGTTTCACATTTTTCGTTTGAGAGTTACTAATATTAACTTCAATGAATGAACATTACAATTTTGAGGTTATACTCGATAAGTTATTCCAGTATAAAAAATCGAAAAAGATTAAAGTATTTTTATTTGCGTTCATTTTTGATCATTCTACAACTATTTGAGAAATCCTGCTTGTACGGCTTTTTCATCAAGATACTGTTAAAAATGTGACGGCATGACCATTTCCTAGTAAAATATTAAGTATTCAGAATATATCTGAATTCACGCAGGTGGCCATGTCCGGATAAATATAATGGACGAGATGCGAACATATATTTTTTTAAGAACACGTATTCCGACTTTCTCAAAACATATTAATACTTTACGGTTTGTTTTGTTATAAAATTTATGAATTATTTGTAACTGTCCTCCAGTCGTGCTTTTAACAGGAAAACGAATAATTTGACCAGATTTATAATAAATTAACATTATTTCATATCAGTAAGTTTTCTCCGTGTGGCCCTTTACCTAGCGAAAATACAAATTTTCTAGTTAACTCTTATTGCTTTACCGTAAATAGTATGAACAAGTTTTCTGACTACCTAACTCCTATTGCCTTGCTAGGACTTTTGATTGCAGGTTAATACAAACAAGTCTAAATCTTCTCACTGATTTATTTCCGTTTGCCTTGCCTTGATTTTTTAACGATGATGAAATGAGGTAAAACAATTAAAAACCCTGTCTTCATAAATTAATGTGATTTAGAAAAAAAGTGATTATATAAAATCTACTTTTTAAGCTTTTCCCTAAGTGGACAATCTGTCGACAAATTTGCATGATTCTCCAACAATGACAGCCATAATATGGTCATCCCATCTACCTTGATACCGTTCCTCTATTACTGTCAAATCTTGGTTGAATCGTTCACCGTGCTCATCAGTGACTGCACCAAGGTGTTCCGGGAAGTCGACAAAGGTAAAATATGCAGTATTATTGTTTTTGTTTTGACGGATACCATAGGTATGCCAAATGGCAACTTATCGAGTGTTCCTTTCGTCCACATTCGTAAACTTTATAAACACTGCTTGCACATCTAGTGAAGGGCCCCAAGCCTAAATCAGAAATCACCAATCAATCATCAAACTCAATAGAAATCATTATAAAATTTCTCCTGTGTAATCTAACATTTTTTTATAAATATAACAAATATGGGTTTTTTTTGTTGTTTGTTTTTGGGGTGTTAAATATGGGTTGTCTGAAAACGGCAAAAATTTTTCAAGTTGACAATTTTTTTGAGAAGAGTTTTTATTTTTTCAGAATTTAACGCAAATCAAATAGATCAAATATAAAAAAAAACTGATTACAATATTTAATAATAATGAGAGGTATTTCTTTCCGGTTATTGAAGTTCCATTTTTATACAATATATATTACAGTGGAGTCCCGGTACGATCATGGTAGTTATACGGTGTGGTAGTCCTCTATCCCCCATCCATGAAGAAGGTTCCCGTTTTTACCTAAAGCGCGTGCTTTTGAAGATATAAGGGCCCGAAGTTTTTCCCTCTAATAAAAACATTCTGGTATGTTGTGGAATGTTCGGGAATAGTCTAGATTCTAGACTATTAGACGTTCTAGACTCTAGAACGTTCAAGAACATCTTAATACATGAAAATTCAGAAAATTTCAAAGTTTGTTGTTTTTGGTAACAGGAGTGTTTAGAGATGTTTAAATGAAAGAAGAATTTGAAGATGCCCGAGTAATACTTAATGCAATATCTCTGCACCGTAATGAGATAGGGAGTCGATTTAAAAATGTCGACGTAATGTAGTTTTTTTTTAACAGTAACAGTGTGGTATACAGTTGTGAATAATGGAAGAAATCAGAGGCGTTCGAGAAAGACATTAGCAATAGCGAAGCATTGCGAGGGATTCGCTAGTGTACCTATAATTGAAATATTTCATTTCACAAAGAAATACACAACATCCTTTTGTGAAATTGAAACTGCTGATGTGGTTTGTTTGTTTATTTGTAAATGTTGTCGCCTCTCGATAAAGGGATGTGTTCACCTGTCAGTAAGGGTTAGTACCGTATTACTTCTACGTCAGTGATTATGGACACAATGGAGGACACAAATATTATTTGCTAATAAATCAATGGGTTGAATTAGCATATCACTGTATCTGAATATTTTGTTGAAACTCCACAGCGCATAAAGACGGCGCAAACAAATTACGGCGCCAAAAAAGGTAATAATCTTCAAACTAATTCCCTCAAAACGTTATTTATAAATCAGTTCAAAATTCACCGAATCGTAATGGAAGTTGGTAGAGAGTTCATATAAGGTTATTCATATTTTCGGATGGATGGCAAAATTCTATTTTTAATTGACTTTTTCTTGTATAAATAAGTATTCGAAGATTGTCCGCCACAATTTGGGCGTGTGCCTAGTCTGGTTTGTTGGAAATTCCAAATATGCCAACCCAACACGGTATCACATCTTCATACATAAGCACATATTTCATCACAACCTTAAATTACACATCTACCCTGATGATGGACACTGCAATGCTGTCCGAAACGCTGCGCAACACGGCATAATACCCCAAAAAAAATCACTACAAAGCCATCTTAAAATTGAATAAAGATGCTGAAAAAAAGTAGGTTACAAGAAGAAGATAGGGAAATATGCAGGAGAGAAAATGACTAAGACTTTTCTGTATACCAATGAAAATTTTTAAAGTATTGCCGCGGTTTTTCCAGTTCATGAAAGTTTTTAAAAAGAATAGTATTTAGGCGAAAACGTCTCTTTACGTCAAAAGAAATAGTTATGTATTTCGGGTTTAAATTTTAGAGTGTTTAAGAGTGCGCTTAATAAATTTCTAAATGAAAAAAATAATAAATGCCATCTGTAGGTATTATTTAATTAGGTGTATTTATCTTTATGTGTAATTCCCTCAGTTTGATTGGTACACGAAAGTTACTCCATTGTGTTATTTTGTCATGTAACCAATTAGCGAATATAAATTAGAAAATAAAACATAAAGTAAAAAGAATTACTGTTAGAGTTACAGAGCTGCTTTTCCGAAGATTTTTGTGGTTTATAGCTTTGATCTTTGGTCGAATCTTCTTAATACTTTTGCAAGAATTTGGTCACAAGCATTAAGGGCGGTTTGAACCCCTTATTTATTTATTTAGTAAGTTATTATATTATCTAACTAGGTACCTTTAGATAGTTCATTGTATATGATGAACGGGCCTTAAAGTAATACAAACCTAGTTAGCTTAGGCTTGCCGTGAAATAACTTAATGTGAATATAATTTTCTCAAACAAAAAGAAGAGACAAAGAAAACTTTTGTTGAGAATTTATTTTTTCACCACGTTTTTTTTGTGTATTTCATTAGTTTCCATTATTTATCAACTGCTTTAGGGTTTTTGTTTCTTTTGAACTAATTTGACTTTCAAAATAATTTAAGTAATGAAAATATAGCATTAAGCTTGTATTTTTATTTTACGCATGGGTAAATTGTAATTTTTCTTCAAAGGTGGAATGTGCCCCGAAGGCGCGCCCTCGCGGGGATTTGCGAGGTACACCCCCGGAATCCATCCACCCACATAACCTACGCATTCTGTGAAATCTCTAATTTGACTTTTTTTCAAATACGGTGGACGCCACTGTATTGCATTGGCGTGCCGCAATAATTATAAGTAATTTTTTTTTTAAGAATCGAATTTGTTTTTTTAAATTATTATTACAAATTAACACAACGGTATTTTTTAAAGTATATACGTAAACAAGTTTTAGATACGTGCCTTCATTCAAGTTTCAATTTTTTTTTTAAATCCTAATAAATTGGCTCATTAACAAAAGATAAATCTGTAAAAAAAAGTGGAGCTTCTCGTCTTGTTTTACCATGCTGGTGGAAATTTAGTTTTGCACAGCAAACAGCTGCTTTACCTTAAATTTTCCTAAAAAAATAGCTGTGCTAATTTCTTCAAGCCAGAGGTCATTGTTCTAGAGGTTCAATTCTGTATCAGAATCCGAAAAACAAATAGTTTTTCTGCTTTAATAAGAAAATGCTTGGCAAAAACATCATTTTAACATCGCAACAAGAGAACAAAGTCGAATATATTTTTATTTAACAATTTAATTGGATTTTCAAAATATTGTGATTTCTATAAAATAAAATTGATGATTTCTTAGGAAACATATTCGTAAATACTGAAATATCAATTTAGTCATGTTAATGTGGATGATCTCAAATTTGATTTGAATTTAATTGTCATTTTAAAAATTGAAACCAATTGTGTGAAGAATAGTTAAAAAAAAACAATATAGTAAGTACCTAACTGAAATTAAGTACCTAAAAAAAATGTATGTTAATTTATTGGTTAATAAATAATAAAAAAAAACTACCATCAGAAAATAATTTACGTATTCTTATTTTAAATATGTCTTTCTAATTTGTTAACAAAAATATAATTTTGTTTCTAAGAAAAATGACAGTATTTGTTTTCAAAAGGAAAATATTTTATAAATACTTTCAGCGTCACAAATCCTACAATAATAATATCCAAAAAAATAACGGGCCTGCAGTAGTATACTATTGCGCATTCTTTTTAAAAGAGCGACGTAAAAACATGACAAATAACGCGAATGTGATTTCATTTGAATTTTAAAAATATGCGAAGTTGACTTTGGGCTGTGCACGCCTCTGCGCAATCGACATATTCCGAGTTGCTTTGAGAAAAAAGCATGAAACTTTATTTCTTGTTACGGACGATTCTGAATATTTTATTTCATATGTTATTTTATTTTTTGGTTGAATAGAGGCGTAATGAATGAAGTCAAGCGCGTAGTGAACATTGAATATATGAGGGTATTTTTTGAAAGTTGAAAGAGTCACTGCCATATAAAATTGTGTCATTTCTTTTACAAAGGTGAAAGGCGAAATAAATTAGGAATTTATTTTTAGTATTATCGGTGGGGGATCCTTTGAATTTTTCTAAGCTTATATAATATAGATTCATGGACTTTATTAAAAGTTGGAAAAATCTTCTTTATTAGCATTTTTTTATTTATTCATTACACGCCCTAGTGAGAAAATATAAAGATAATGAAAAAAAACTAAGTTGCAACAAAAACAAAATACAATATATTTTTAAATATAGACAAACATTCCCGGGCTACTAATAACCTGACAATATTTGAAAATCTTCTACTATCACCACACTAAGCGGAAAATATTGCTTGTGTTGTGATGGAGGACTAAGCCGGCCGAGGATTTGAACATACTATGCCTGGGTGGGACCCAAACGCGATGTCAACTCAGCCACCGACCGGTCGTACCTACCTAAATAGAACTATGTACCAACATAGGTCTATTTGTGTCTAGACAAATAAAATTGATGGAATAAACAACATTTAAATCGACATGTTTTAAGATAAAATATATCTCCCAGGTCAGAATATTTATTTCCGAGACAAAGTCTTGAATCGGGGAATTCTTTTTATGTGTGAAACCGCGCAAGAATTCCAACTGCTCCCAGCCGTCTGGAGCCATATGGCATCCACAATTGGAGTATGTTGTAAGGTAGTTGGAAGGGGAAGGAAATGGGGATGAGGAAGGTAGGGAAGTACCTGCCTATTTAGATCTGGTCTCCAAACACAAACCATTTCAAGCAACGTTTCAATTCTGAATAGTGGTTTTAACCCTTCAGTACTTTAATCACCTTTGTTCAGTTTGCAATGTTTTCTGTGTATTTCAAATGCCCTATACACATTTTTTTTGTAAAAACAAATACTGTTTTAGAAACAAGATAAAATTATCTTTACGGTCATTTAAAATAAACATTACTTTATTTATTTTGGTACAATATTTTACATTCCATCGTATAATTTAGTAATGTTGGCCTCACTGGGTGGCTTACCCGTGCTGAGGCCTACATTTTATAATACAAAAAAATATTCATAATACTTTCAAAGAAAGTATGTATTATATTGGTGAAGGAAAAAAACATTAGAATAAATTTTTTTTAACTAAAATATGATTTAAAATTAAAATAAACAAAAAATATAAATAAAACAAAATTGAAATAATTTAAAAAAATCGGTATATTTATATTATATGTTGTGTGTTTGTGAGTGATGTGTGTTTTTTATTGGTTTTGTGTGTTACGTGTAGGTTTTATTATTTTAATACGATAGCGATTTAATACTCATTTTAATACGATAGCGACGCGCAATATGAATTATTCATTTTGGCTATTTTTAGGATTTTATTAATGGCATCCAGCATAAATATTTGACGCAATCTAGAAAGAATAATTATTTATCTTTCTAACTTTAAAAAACTTTAAAAAACTATAACAAATATTTTATAAAACACGCACGGCCGGTCATATATGACCCCAAAACTCTGGAGGGGTTAAACCAGGGCGATACTGAGAGTTTTTTCCACTCTGGAACGTGCTGCAAACATAACTATATATTGTTTGGAATTAGTAAATAGTGAATTAGCAAAAATTAATCAAATAAAATTTCCTAACGCCGATTTGAACCCGCGACCTCCGGCTTGCTAATCCTTACCACTCAACTACGGAGGCCGTCTAAAATGAATCAATCTTTGCAAAATTTAAAAAAAAAAGCCAGTTATAATAATTGTGAACACAAAAATTCACAGGACTGTCTGGATTTTCTAGATTAGTGTAATTATATTTAGATACCAATTTATTCTCCTTCATGAGCTATAGAACATTGATTGATATGTTAAAGCGAGAAGCGTTGCAATATTCTTTGCTCCAAGTTTTTCAATTGTTAAACATTTAAAAAAAGTTCAATGTGAGATTATACTAGTAAAACAAAAAAGCCATAGAGGAGTCTGATGGCGGTTGTAGTAGCTCAGTGGATAGAGCAGTTGTTGTTTATTTAGTTGTGGATCACATATAATTTGATAATCAACTTTACTTAAATATTAAAAAATAAATATATATTAACCTGCAACCAATGGATGCAAAAATTAAGGTTTTCAGATCACAAGAAAAGCAATTGTAAAAAAATCAATCAGAAACAGATTAATTAAAAAAACACCTAATATTAGTCGCCATTACTCAAATCTCACTACTAAACAACATTATTTTCTTTGTTAGTACTTACGTACTAGCGTGAAATTTTCAAAATAAGAACTCATGGATATGTAGAGATAAATTTAGAAAGAATCTTTTCAAATCTGGACAAGTCAAGTACCTACTACAATGTAATATTAAGTAGGCAATTCTTTTAGTTTTAAATTTGAAATGGCGTGCAGCTTCCTTTTGCAGGCAATTTTCAAAAGTGGAACAATGCAAGTCCCGTAGTTTTTCACGGTAACAGTTACGACATAATCCCATGCCTAAAGCGCAAATTCGTTCACTCGCCACCACGAGCAGGTAAAAAAGCGCGGAGTAACTGGAACACATATTTCTCTGAGTGAGTTCCGTATAATGAGTCGGGTTAATCCCACTTACCTGCCCTCCGACCTCTCCCCCCACCTGTCCGGGTTGTTGTTAAGTCTTGCACTCTTAACTTCCTACTTCCTATTTCTTACTTCAAGCGAAAACTTTTCAAGGAGTAGAAGGTTACTGATCCCGGCTTTGAGTAATAAACTCGTAAATTTTCCCTTTACAAACGTTTTATTTTTAGTTTGTAAAAATCTATTACGTGTAGGTACTTATGCTAGCTGGCTTCATTCTAGTTCCACCTAAAAAACTTTTCTTCTATGGGATTATTTTTTATAAATAATATTACCCAATAATTCGCCCTCCCGAAAAACCCTCACATAGAATCTAAAACGTTACTTGAGATGGCTTTAGCCGTATTTAATGAAAATATGTGAATGGCCAGGTTATTCCCTTTCTTCCTATTTCCCATCTAATTTTCTGTCCCATTCCCATCAACATTACAACGTACTCTAAATCAGGATGCAACAGTATCACTGATTCCAATTAGGAACAGTTTTGGACTGTGTGATATTCATATAAAATAAAATTGAAAGTTTCCCTGATGTTGAGACAATGCACGGCTACCTGAAACGTTGGCCAAAAGAGGGCGCGCAACACGGCTAAATTTTTCAAAAAATCAACTATCACAAGTAAGTTTAATATAGTTCATAAGTCTGTAGGGTAAATTATAGGGAGTTTACATCTCCCGAAAATAATAAAAACATTACTTTTACCTACATTCATGTGAGACTGGTATCACTGTAAACCTGCGCGCGATACCTCGCGCGGCAAATATTTCATTCTCTCTCCTGTGGTCAAGCCGCAGGTTTAGCCCTAAATTTCCTCTAACGTACGCGATCTGTTTTGTACATAAAATTATTGTAACGTGAGTTTTGTTAAAATAAAAACTAAATTGAAAATATTAGAATTCTCATTTTTACACACCGAGAGTAATCACGCAACCTTGGATTCTGCGGATTGGAGAACCACATAATCATCTAGCCAACAACCCATTAAAATTGGCGATAATCACAATCCTCCAAAAGTATTTTGATATACTATTCATCTTGAAATGCTATGGCTTGAATACGTATGTTAAAACTTCATATGTTGTAGCGTAGCTTAGCATGACAACAGGAATGGTGCTTCTTTCGTAATAGCCAGTGCTAATGGTTCCTGATGGGTTTGAAATGTTATCCACCAATGACAGAGATATGTTTTGAAACATGTTAACTCCGCACTTGAAGCATTCTGTCACCGCTGTTATTTGTGAAATACCTCTTGCCCTGTAACGACCTTGCTAGGTTATGCAGTTCGACGAAAATCACTGTGGAGTCCGCCGGGAGATATGTGATCTTATAACAGTGTTATTGTGTAAGTCAACTATACGAGTGTGGGTCCCACTAAATTCACAAAAGACTTTTTATTGGAATACTCGCTTTGATGTGTGGCATCGAAACTTGCATCGGAATAACAGGTGCTTACAGAAGAGAGGAGAATGGATGCCTTGTCTCTGACCCGCTAAGTGACTTATCACATAATGTTAAAGAGTTTCAATTTTGATAAAGACAAGGATAATAGTCATCATATTAACATCAAAATAAAATGATTACGTAACTTATACGCCATAAAATGCTGATGTTTTACCCTAATGAAGGAACGGTGGTTCCGAAACCGGTCGGAAAAATTTAATAAAGAGGAATTTTATAAGGTAAAAATCTTTTATTTTTGCGATGATTAAAAACTTTTTTAAAACAAATTAAAATTCTGAAGATCCAAAGTTAGTTAGGTCATCCTTAATGTTTTAATGTAGACTAGAGATAATCACGCTCGAAAGAATTAGAGCGCCGTAGAGGATTAAACTGGGTTCTTAACCACGTGAATAATTTGAAGCTAAGTATTGCGGCAAGCGAGGCTTAATTATACGTTAGGAGAAGATATAAATATCTGCGATTTACCTTGTTATTTGGGATTTAGGGTGGAACAATTACGCTCAAGCGGAGCTTTAATCTCAAGTGTGATTTGTGAAAAAGTTTGTGAGTTTTTAAATGTGAATACCGCATGAGTCTAAATAATTGCTATCAACCATCTTGCGCCAGTGATACTATTACATCTCCAATGAACTTATGTTGTGAGGCATAAGGTAATAGGGAGGGGAAGAAGAAAAATCGGAAGTACCTGGCCATTAGATCTGGTAACTAAACACAACTAAAGCCATTTTAAGCAAAGTTTCGACCGATAGGTAAGTGGTACTGGGAGCAGATATCATTAGCTCAAAACCAAAGAAAAAAAAAATACAGTGTGTGGCAAGCCTACGCACGACGGAAGTGAAACTTTTAGTTTTCTTCTCTCTCTCTTTTCATTTCATTCTCTCTTTTTTCTCACTTCTATCTCGTCACTACTCATTTTTGACACTAAAACTCTGTTCTAAATCGAATAAACCACAAACAATTACGTATTTCACTCGTATTACACTCACCGCGCAGTACACGAAGCAAGCAGCTGATGCCTGGCGTGGCGTCGTTGGCTAGAGAGAGAGGAAAAGAGAGAAGAGAGAGAGAGAACGTTCGTCAGTGGCTCCCTCAACTCAGTAAGCGACTACGGTGCGAGAGCGACAGTGAACGGTGAGCGGTGGTGGGGGTCCCGTACCCCCACCACCAAAAGATCACGGTTTTTCGTGACGGTCATGAGTCGGTTTTACTCCGGTCCTCGAAAATGCATGACGCGCGTAAAGAAGTTTCACTTCAATAATTTTTTTTTTTTTTTTAAATGATAAACTAACGTTTATAAGACAAGGTTTTATGCATAGCATAAATGATAACAAATAATTATAAGCAATAATTAGTCATCCGAAATACTAATAGAAATTGAAAATATCTCCCGAGTAAAAATAAATGCCGCTAACGGGAATTGAACCCGTGCCTTCTGATGTTCGGTCAGGTGCTCTGTATCCACTGAGCTATGTCGGCTTATTTCCAACCCGCCAAATGATTCAATATGTAATAGTACCTCAATCCCAAATTGGCGGGTTGGAAATAAGCCGACATAGCTTAGTGGATACAGAGCACCTGACCGGACATCAGAAGGCACGGGTTCAATTCCCGTTGGCGGCATTTATTTTTACTCGGGAGATATTTTCAATTTCTATTAGTATTTCGGATGACTAATTATTGTTTATTAAAATACTTTAGTTCGTCAAATAATAACGTTATGATGGGTACGACTCCAGAATTCCAACTCCCGGGCACCATTAGGACTATAGCATCTCCGATTTGGCAAATGTTGCAAGGCTGTAGAATGTTAAAGTGTAAGTACCTGGCTGTTCCGATATAAAGATACTATAAACAAAATTGCATGTCACAACCAAATACAAGCATGATAAAATACAAAAAACTCTTGAATGGAGCATCAGATGGCAGAATATCATTAAAAAGTATAAAATGCATATAACTTTAGTAGGAAATAAAAGTAAGATATACAAGTGTGTGTGTGTGTATGTTTGTGGGTTTATTGACCCGCCGCTACATAACTGTCAAATTTTATATTTATGAGTTTATTTTATCTAAAGACATTTATATTTTAATAGTAATAATTTTTATATTACCTACAAGCATGTTTCATAAATGTCCTCTTTGTGTCTCAAATAAATTTACAAAACGCAATTTACTACTTAGACATATTAAATTAATATTGATCGAATTGCAGATCACGGGGATAGTGGTGCCATCCCACCAGTTCCATATAATACAAAAAACACAAACAATAAAATATGAACAAAATAATAATGATAAAGAAAATTAAGTTAAGCTTTAACTCATCTATGACATCAGGAATTGGCTCCATCGCTTGTAAATGGGACCCTGTTAGAGGTCCCGTGCTTCCATCACAAGAATGATATGATAAAATCTTCGTGTACCTTCCGTGCAGTTAAATAATAGATCTGCCCAAGATGCAATACGTAAAAGCGAAGCCAAGCTTACATGCAACGTATATATTTTTTACATTATAGCAGAAGGGAATAGAGTATATTTTACAAATCACACCAATTAACCTAGTTTTGCATCCAAAACGGAAGCAAAACGATTGTAAATCACATAATCATATTCCAGAATCTGATACGTGAGTAACTTCTACTTTTATAACGAGTTCTTCAACCCAAAGTTTCCCAAAGCATCGAGGTGGAAATATTTATTTCCAGATTTCACAAATTACTAATGACCGTAAACCAGCGAAGTACAAACCTTACACAAGCGAAGATCCATATCAGAAAATGTAATTATTATTTTAATTGAGGTATTTTTAAATGACGTATTTGCGTGGCCTAATGTTGAACGCAAGACCAATTTGTAAGCCTTGTCGATTAAAAAAATATATTTTTTTGAAATTGTATTTTTCCAAGTTATTGAGACTTTTCTTATCCGCTTTGTTATGCCATAGTAGATTGTTAAATAGAAACTTTCAGATATTTTATTACTAAAACAAAATCTGCGGGTTCTGTGCTTAATTATCATATTTTTGGTTGCGCAATTATAAGTGACCCAAACAACACACACACACACACACACTTAGAATTGTTTGAATTGGTATGTGCTCACCTACACTAACAGTGATACCTTTGACAAGTGTATCTGAGAAAAGACGTTTTTTCTTGCTTTTAGCGAGAAAGAGACAACAAGATGTATAGGTGCGTTTTTGAATTTGAATATACATAGGTAATACACGGAGAAAAATGATACTGTTAAAAAAGTGATAGCATACCAATATAAATGTCAATATTTTTATGAACACGTGTTCTGCCATCCTTTTTAAACATTCGCTTTTATCTGATACTTTATCAGGAACGCTGTCAATTCATTCGTTAAAGGCCTGCAGTCCCGTTTGTAACAGGAAAACAAATAACTTGACCAGATTTTTATTAAATTAACATTATTTAGTATCTGTAAGTTTTCTTTGTGTACCGTAAAACTAGGTGCATTTAAAATATTTGAATAAACAATTATTGCTTACTGATTTTTTCACCTGAAAACAACCAACTTTGCTTTTGTAGGAAAACTAAATTTCCTACTATATGGCGTTGAGATATATTATATCTTCATTTAATGGTGAAAATAATCAAGTAGCAATAATTGTGAATATTAGTATTTATTGAATTATTTGGCGGTTCAAAATAAGCAGACCACAGTGGCTAAGTGCACCTGACTGGCAATCAGAAGGGTGCGGGTTCAATTCCCGTAATAATAATTTTTTAAACTTAAAAAAACTTTGCTTGAGTCAAAATGCGAAATTATCAATGGTTATTAACATTTTTATAATTTTAGTTTTTTACAATGTCGCGGACTGTGTGAAGGCGAAACGAGAGAGTGCTTTAATTTGAACTTGTACCGTCAGTACACTTGAAGCTTCGTAAAATTGGGTTTTGGTTGGTTTCCTCTTCTTATTGCTTCACATAAACTTGACAAATGCAAGAAGGAAGGAAGCGTAATTTTAAATTTGATTTCGTGGAATGTTCGCGAAGACTCAAATTGCAACATCAAACAAAAACAAAATACAGAAAACAGAGAAATGCAATTTATTTCGTCAAAAGCATAGTCTTTTAATCAAACATACTTTTTTCGTTACTCGTATTCACATCCAAAATAATTAAATTTGCTTTGAATTTAAGTGTATTTTTTCAAAAGTGGAACTGCTGTTTGAAATACAATATTTTTATTTTTGTGAATACCGCATAAGAGTCATAGCAGCTGCTTAACCGTCTGGCGCCAGTGAGACTATGGCATCCCCGATTGGGGTATGTTGTGAGGCTGAAGGTAGTGGAGAGGGATTGGAAAAGAGGGAAGGAATGTGGGAAAATACCTTGCTTTTCAGAACTGGTCACCAAACATGGCTAAAGCCATTTCAAGCAACGTTTCATTTCTGATATCTTCAATTCAGACAAGCTATATAGTAGGTAGGTACATACCTATAATATAATAGGTATTTAACAGAAAATTATTAGCAGTGTCTTTTTATAAATTTGAATGATATTTTCACGTGATTTTTCACGGATCTGCGATAGTTAAGTCAAATACATTTTTGTTTAAATTTTCGAAGAAAAAAACTGACATGATAGAAATGTGAGGTGGGCGTATGCGTGTGCCTGAACTAAGCTCATTTTTTGTTTCAAATAACATCGAAATTCTTCTTTGAACAGGTAGTCAATATAATTGGCCAGTCTGTAGCCTAGGAGTGTGTTTTAGTAAATCGGAGACATCCGTTTTCTTTCAAATCGGCAAAGATCACATTTTGAGAAATATTCTGTTGAATTTGTGTCTAGTTTGCGTTAAATCCATTGTTGCCACATCAAAACTTTAAAAAAATTGAATGCGCGACGACATTAAAAAAAAAGCTTGGTGTTGCCAGGAGTGAAAATGCTAATGAAAGTGAACGAACCTGGTCTCTGATATCAAAGTTGAAACCATTTTAAAATATAATTATTAAGTTATGTAAATTACCTGGCAACCCTCGGGGAAAATGATTCATACCGCAATTTATGTTATTAAATACGCCCGTTTTAATTTTAAGTCTTCCACATTCTAATGGAACTAATAATGAACTACCTGAACGCTTGAAAATAAATTGAAATCAAAATTGTGTGATAGTCCGATCTCATTTATTGCTATTCATTTATTAAGAATCATTGATAATCCGGTTAAGAACGGAATTTCAGGCCTTTAACGAATCGTCCGAAGGCATCCGACATTGTGATAATATATTCGAAATTTACTTGTAATTAATGTATGATAATTCATTCGTTAAAGACCTGTAATCCTGTTTTTAACAGGAATATCAACCATTTAAAGAGATTCCTAATAAATTGGAAATACTCATTTTTCTCCGTTTATATTTGAGGGCACGTTCCAGAGTTGTACATAGGTAAACGACCCTGATAAAAGACCTCTATTCAGAATCGAAACGTTGCTTGAAATGGATTTATCCGTGTCCGGTGACCAGATCTAAATAACTAAGCATTTTCCAACCATCCTCTTCCCTATCTTCTTGTCTTACCTTTCCCGTCAGCATTACAACACACCACAATTTTGGGGATGCCATAGAACCTCTGGCTCCGGGAAGTTGACAGCAGTTAGAATTCTTGTCCTGTATTCACAATTTTTTTAAATATTGTTTTAGAGGTTCAGCTAGGTTCATATTATTAATTTTGATTTTCCCTTCGTATACATTATCACATTGTGGTTCGGTCGATTACAGTCCACATAATCATATCAATTAACTGTAATCAGTTGGCAAACAAAGGCGCAATAATAATTATTATGATTGCATGAAAATATATTGGCCCTTTTTATGGTCGCATAAAAGCTGATAATAATTTAGATTGGGGGAAAAATGGCACCAGAAAAACACAAAAAGGCAGGTACAGTAGTTTATTGAGCATTTATTCCCAAGCCACAAAAGGTTAGTATTTCAAGCCAGGATAGCAAGCTATTGAAGCTATTTCTAATAACCTAGTAAGCAAGTAACTCCAGCTATGTGTAAACAGAGCTAACTTTGTTTTTAACCTGGTAAGTTAGTGAGGAAGCAAGCGTCTCAAAATAGGATAGTTTAACAGTATGTTATTCTATTTTTGAACTAGTAGCGCCCCCACAACCGAATATTCAATCCTGGCTTCGTATTTAGCTTCATGTGGCCGGTGAAGCTAGTGCATGATTGGATTGTGTAGTGTTTTCCCCTAATGACGTGCTGTTACTTTAGACACTGCAATGATAATGGCTAAACATTTCCAAAAATCGTTTTAACCACTCTACTCTGTGCCAGGAGAGTAAGTCAGGATCTTGCCAGGATAGGACAATGGCATATTAACTTGCAATGCTAGCTTGAAATACTAGCTTCGAGTGGATCGGGCACTATCCAGAGTGCGTTGAAACAGACAGTGCAGTTTTGAAAGACTATTAAAAAAACAGCGCAACTTACAGACATATGTTTTACTTTATTGTATTCGGTACATTATGCATTAAGTCCTAAAGATGACATCAGAAAGATGATGCCCCCCAGCAGCGATACATTTATGAAGGCGATTTATGAAGTTTTCGGCAGCATTTTGGCACATCTTGGGCGATTGTCGTTTTATGCTGGTGTAACCAATGGGGCCCCAGTGTTGAGTTCCACGTAGGGCTCCAGTGCCGGCTTTGGCAGGTCAGAGGTAGAATTCATGAGAATCTATTTATTAAGCTCAGGTTAGGTCGGCAAATAATGCCTTTACACGGGGGAAATTCAACAATCTAGACTCCACTACTCTCGTCAAATAAAAATCCTATGTGGATGATAAACAAGTGTATTTACAGTCAACAGGTACATTGTATAACACAAATGGGGACACAGTATACATCCTAAATTATTTCCTGGCTGATTGAATTGAATAATCTCTATCTCGTATTTACTCTGACTGGCAGGCGTGTTTAACGGACATTAAAAGAAGGTAGATAATGGGGGAAAGGTTTAATAATACGCTTACATGAGCTGTCCCGGGAGATGCAGTGAGAGATTGAGTTGTGAGGCCATCGAGGTGTTACTCACAGTCATGGTGGAGTGGTAACCAATGTTGTGCTCGTACTCTAATAATGTTGCGGGCACTCGGCGTCCGAGTGCCCGCTTGTATTTCCAAGATTTACATTGAATTTTAGTTTCGCGGGGTTTTTAAAAATGCGTTTGAGAGATCTGCTTCGTGACACTGGTGCTCGTGCAAAAATATCATTGTCAAGCAATGAGATTATCGAAATAATGCTGTTGTGTGCAGATTCATTCACACGCTACATATCGATCTAAGTTCTCAGGAAAAAATCATTTTAAAATATTAACCACAAATACAAGGCCTATAGTGACGGCCGGCAGCGCGCTCTTTTTAATTACAACGAGATTGTCGGCCATTACTAAATTGATACTGATAGTTTGTGCTATCGGCGCTTGACATATTTTTCATCATTATTATGGTGATAAAGTTTTAGTTCTGTATTGTGTTATTTGTTTATATGTTGTAACAAGTTCTGAATTTTTGATTTTCAATTTTTATGGAAAATTTTTAATAAAACGAAAAAATATTTATTTTTGGAAAAATGGCGTTAATATTATTTTTTCTTACATGTATTATTCTAATACTTGTTGTAAATTAATTTAAATACCTGAGTAAACATAAATTCCTTAGACTTTCAATGCGTATATGATTACTACGGTCAAATAGCGCCACCGCCTTGAGGTGATTTTTCACAAAAACGGGGCTAAACAAATAATAAAAATATTAAAATTAAACGAAATTTAGAACAGCCCATAACACAAAGTGGATTTATTTCTCATAACTCACTTTTTTATATAATGCTGTTATCCGCGTAAGGGCTCAATTTTCAACAAGGAGAATTTCCAGAATTTCTAACAAAAAATATTAATTTAATAATTAATTTAATTTCTAATTAAAAAAATGCCAGCCTGAAGATGTCCATAATAGGACGAAACCGGTAACTGGTAAAATAAACAAGTGGAAATAAGTTAAAAAATGTTTTATTTTCTATTTTACTAAAAAATACCTAATACATAATATTATTTTTTTTTTAACTTAACTCAATTTTAAGGTACACGTGCACGTAAGCACTTAACATGTAAATATTTCCAATTTGTCTTTAAAATGATTGTGTACTTTTTGTCTATTTTATCAAACTCATGTGTTAAATTCTCTATTTCGTCATGAAAATTTTTCAATTTTTCTGGCCAAATTTGAATGTGTTTGATGTTAAAAGGCAACGGAAAAATTCCACAACAGTTTTGATAATATTAAATATCAGAGGTGACCTCTCGCACGCAACGTTTGACAAATTTTGAAACGGTGATTGTATACCCCCAGACCGACAGTGAACAACGATATATACAAAGGTTATTTCGTTTTCCATTGGTAACGGGCTTGTCATAATACGTCATTATGTAGTATTGAACCGCCTGATTCTGAATACATCAAAAATTCTAAGTGATCTGTTGTTTCCGGAATTTTTTTATCTTACATTGACCCAACACAGGATTCTGACGGTCATCTTTGGAGATGCTGTGTGGAGGGTCTTTTTAGGGAAAGGAAGGAGAAGAAGTTCGGAGGGAAGGTGTGAGGGGTGGGTAGGAATCTAAGGATCAGTGTGTCCAGGAGTTACGGACGTATGAATCTATTACTCCCGCTGCGGCTCAAGGCAATGGATCGAGAGACCAGTTGGACCAGTTGGTCTCCCAAAACCAGCCTTTCTCGATCTGGTACATCCTGAACATACCTCACCCAATGAACCCGGGCACCCCTGCTAAATCACCAAAAGTAGCGAACCACTTGGGGTGACCTATGGCAGAGGTGTTGGTTATCCAATAAATGGTTTCCGGGATGGCGTTACGCAAACCCGCTTCCCAAATTGAAAATAACTAAAAATCATTTAATCAATACGAACTATGCACTATACACCTGTCCACAGTTAAATCACTAGAATTCTACTTTTTTTTAACAAAATTATTTTTTTTTAAATAAATTTAAATTTAAAGTTGAAAAACGAATTTTAAAATAAAAATATATTTTTGTTTATTATTTATTTAAGATAGTTTACTTTTAAATTATATCATTGAAGAAGAAGATAATACTAATAAATCTAAACGGAACATAAAATAGAACAAGACACAAAAAATAAATAAAAAGGAAATGGTCAAAACTAGAAATCGAACCCAGGATTTCCGTCTTAACGAGACAACGTCTCTAACCACTCATCCACCCTGGGACCTACATATTTTACGTCATTATTGTCGATCTCATAATTTTTTTTAATTTGAAGTGACATTTAAAAGCTATTAAAAGAAAAGTAATTCCAATAAAATTGAATATATAAAAACTTAACAAATAGTTTTTTTTTATTAAATAATATTATTCAACGTACAAAAGAAAAACTGTAAAAAAATAACTTATAACAATAAAACATTATTGTACAGTTTCTTTAAAAATGAATATTGTGCCCTTGGAATAACATCTGACTCGGCAATGTTATGCGATATTGCACTCTAAAGTAGTACTCTCTAGAGCCCATTATCGCATGACATTTCTATCAGATTCCAAGGGCACGAAATCACAAGAATTGTTTGTGTCATCAAAATTCCTGCCATATAATCTTTTAATGATTTTCTCCAAGTGAAAGCAAATTCTATTTGGTTGATGTTTGTCATTATTTTTGTATTTTTACTACATGTACAAAAAATATATTCTCCCATGATAATGTTTTAACTCCGTTGCATCGTGAATAATAAATATAATTATAGTTCTGCTATCGACAGTTTTGTTATTTGGAGGCTTTAAAAATATCTCCCTTGTACAGTGTACACAACGAGCCGGGTAAAGAAAGGAGTTAAAGACGACCCTTGACTTGAGATCCAGAGGGCTGTAATGCTTTCAAAATCTGTAAAAGCATCGAAAATATACAAATATATAAATCATGTTACATACGCGCCTACTGTAGCACTGCCATTTGAATTAAGATTTGTGTTAAATCGTGTATCTCGTGAAGTTATGATACACTATTGAATACGTTTAACGAAGTTTAATTTGAAGCTTTTAATTTCGTTGTTTGAAATTTTTTTCATATAAGAGTCCTGCTATAGAAGTGAAGTAGCATAACATGAAAATGATAGTTGGAATGTATGTTTTTCAGATCTAGTCACCAAACTGGCTAAAGCCATTTCAATAAACGTTTCGTTTTCGATAAGTCGTCTTTCACCAGGGTGATCTAGGATTGAAAATATCTATCAGTCCGGAGAGCAAAGCTTATGTTTACCGACCAGACATGAATAGGCAGGATACTTCCCAAAGATCCTGCCGTTATCTTTCCATAGTATTATTATACTATTATCATTATCTGTTTTTTCATAACACTAATATTATTTAACTATTATTATTACACTATTTCCTATTACACTAGTTCCTTTTACACTATTTATTTATATATTATACTATTTCCTATTAGACTATTATTAAAATTTTTTGTAAAATTTGGATAGCGCCGCTTTTGCCCCCCTCAGGGGCGCTTTACAGTTGATGCAGGTATTACACAAAATATAGATATTACACAATAATAAAGTGAAGTTAAGTTAAGTAAAATTAAGTGTAGGAACAGGTGACACGAAGATAGAAGATGGAGACTCTGCAGCAAGAATCCTAGGTGGTGAAGAAACTGGACCAGCTGCTGCAGCGAAAGAGTTCACCGCGTCCACCAACAGTGCCAGCACGAGGTTCGTCATCCGTCCAGGTATGTGTCTGCTGCTAATAAAGCGCTGACACAATATCCTCACATAGATGACAGACCTTGGCAGCATCGCTGTGACGTTCGACGAAGATAGAAGATGGAGACTCTGCAGCAAGAATGCTAGGTGGTGAAGAATACTATTTCCTATTACACTAGTTCCTTTTACACTATTATTATAATATTTCCTATTACACTATCTCCTATTAGTCTATTATATTACCTACACTATTACCTATTACACAATTATAAATACGCTTTTTACTATTGCATTATATTTTATTTATTATACTATTTTCTACAACACTATACACTATTTCCTATTACACTATTATTAATATAATGTTTCCTTTGGCATAATTCCTCCACTATTCGCAGTAGGTAAAACAATCGTAACCCTAACACGTGAAAGCCCCGTAGGCTTAGTTAAAATGAATCTTTGAAACTCTTGTGGCACTAAGTAGAATAAAAATAACACTTCCGAAGCTTATGTTTCACTTTTTGCCGTGATGAGTCATAACAGGCATCTTAGTGTGTAGGGTGTAGGTACCGGGTAAGTTCATTATGTTTTTCCCTATGTGTATATCCGTAATGTTGAGAGTGCCGCGGGGGCGATGTACCCCGCTATGGAAATTCGCGAATCTCTTGTGTTTGTTGCGAAGATAGAACCCGTATTGTTTGCTGTTAACTTATCTCCGAAAACAACACATTATTTGCGCAATCATTAAATAAATTTATCAACGCTTTCAAGAAAACCTTCCGAAGCGATGTATTAGTAGAACATAATCGATTACGTTACAATTTCCCATATTTTATTCATTAATCTCTTGAATCAGAGGTAAGCAACCTGCGATTTATGGTCCTCTCTAAACAAACATAAGATTTTCTGTCAATTATTATCTAAACAAATATCATACTTACTATCATTCTTATCTTAACAAATACCATTTATTCTATCAATTCTTAATTTAAAAAAAAAATCATTATTGATTTGTTGTATCAATCCTTATCTAAGCAAATTGCATGTTTTTAAAAATCCTTACCTAACCAAAAATAAATAATATCGATCCTTATTTAAACAAATATCACATTTTCTAAACAAATATCACATTTTCTAAACAAATGTCATATTTTATTTTATTTCTTATATAAACAAATATAACTATTACTATCAATCCTTACCTAAACAAATATCATATTTTATGTCAATCCATATCTAAACACATATTTAATTTCCTATCAATCCTTAACTAAACAAATATATATTTCAATGCCAATCCTCATTTAAACAAATTCACATTTTATAATATAAGTGTGTTTGTCGGAAGTGACTTGCCAGGTAAGTATGTTTTGGTATCTTTTCTAAATAACAAATGTAGATCCTAGGAAATAAATTGTACAGCGCCCTTGAGGTGATTTTTCACAAAAATGGCGCTCTACAAATTATCCAATTATTTTTTTTATGCTTCCGATTTTGTTGTCCGGGTTAAATCTTCCCCATAGGAAAAACTAAACCCTTCCACTCACTTTTCCACAAATGATCAGCTAGTCAATCAACACTATGCAAGTGCAACCACAACACGTCAACTCACCAGAGATCAAATGGGAAAAAAATTCACCGACTCCAGATATTTTCATATCAGAGGGTTCGGCTCGGTAGAACTTCTAACAGGGCCTATAAATCCTACTGATCCCTCAACATAAATATTTAAAAAATCTTTCGTTATCCTACATGTATTCAAAATGACCGACTTTTGCATCTTTATATATAAATTTTTTGATAGATCTAATACGCCTAAATTTTTAATGAGAGAACTAGGTATAATGCCAGTAGCCGAAATAACGAATGGTAATATTTTTATAGTCTGACAATGCCAAATTCTTTTTATTTCGTTTCCTAAATCTGTGTATTTTCTTATTTTTTCATTAACAGATTTTTGAATGTTACAGGAATTTGGAATAGCGACATCAATGATATAACTTATTTTTTTTAATTTTGTCATGTAAAACTATATCGGGTCTATTATGACTAATCGTTCGGTCTGTTAGTATAGTTTTATCATAATATATTTTATAAAATTCGTTTTCTAAAAATGAATTTGGTTCGTATTCATAATATGGTACTATATTACGGCAGTCAATCAAGTTATGTTTAATTACCAAATTTTGGTGAATTATTTTCAAAACTTGATTGTGCCTAAATGTATACAAATTAAATAAATAAATTTATTATTATTATTATTATTATTAAAAAATGTTATATTTTCTATAAATCCTTGTTTAAACAACTTTAGTAATTTCTACCAATCCTTACCCAAAATGTCCACTTCCATTCAAACTTTTCGGTCTAAACCTTTTCCAAATGAAATAATATTGAAATAAAAACTCGCTTTTCATTTCTCCATCCATTGAAACGATGGCCAACAACGCCCTTTAAGGGTAAAAATCAGAAACATTGAAACATATATTTTTACTAAATTCAGTTCTGACAAACAAAAAAGTTGAAAGAAATCAAGCAAATATGTACCTCCTACAAGACAATGACTTTTTCAAAATACAATTATTTGACAATTTCGTATAGTTTTATATTACAATATCCTCGAAATTCAATTGTCATTAAAATTATAAACAGTCCTTTGTTGAGTCAATAATAATATCATAATGAATTTATTTATTAATTATTTTGAGTTTTGTAGTTTTTAATTTTTAGTTCAGTGGGATTATGGCATACCTATTCGACAGCATCCGCAATCCGCAGGTCGCGTCTTTAAATCTCGTTATTCATTTTTAATTCATTTGTAATAATATGTTATATTTGCGGCACTTTCCGAAATGCTAAAAGACCACAAATAATTGCAACGATCCTTGAAAAGTAACTTTAATATTGATCACATCTAAATATCCAGGTACTTCCCAACCTTCCTCTCCCACATTTCCTTCCCCTCCTCACTCCCTTCAGCCTTACAACATACCCCAACTGGGAATGCCATAGTCTCACTGGCTCCAGACGATTGGAAGAAGCTGGCTATCTTGTGCGGGCCTCACATAAAAAAATCATAATGTAAAAAAAGTATTAAGTACAACCTGCACGGAGAAAAATGAGTATTGCTGATTTATTAAAATCCTATTAAAAACAGCGGGCCATTTACAAATGTACATACTGGAGCACGTGTTCATGCAGCTGCGTTTATCATGTTATTATATTAAGACGAAATGCGTATATATTAGAATTTTTATAAACACGTGTTCCGAATTAACATAACACCGCTATAACACTTCTTATACTGAGAGTTTATTAGGAAAACTGGAAAATTATTCGTTAAAGGCCTACAGTCCCGTTTTTAACAGGAATATGAATATTAATGGATTTTGTGCACTTTCTCATATTTTTCAATTAATAATTAAAATATCTTACTTTGTAATATTATATTTGTAAAAGGTTTATTATTATTATCTTCAAAGGCTGCCATGTTAATCTGTGAGAAATAATTAGGATGTGAGCGAATTCTCTAATCAATGTTTTTTTATTGTCATTTTTATTACTGTCTATATGTGTGTTTTGGAGAGTTTTTTTAATAAATTTGCAATATTTCATGTTAGTAAGTTTTCTCCGTTTTAATCCTCCTAATTTCCAGATTATTTTACATCAATATTTTATACACTTAATTTAAGTATCTTCCTTCAAAATGTTCTCCTAAAATACACTTTCCTTCACGGCTAGTTTCACAAATTATAACCTACTATAATTATTTATCTACAAAATACGCTATCCACAGAAAATTATTATTATCCAAACATCCTCTTCTGAAAAGCTCCAGTTACAATGCGTTAGTTTCAGGTTTAGCGGTACCTCATACATTGTGTTGGTACAATATTCACGGCTCGTTGGGTTATATTGAATCGGCGTTATGGAGCTAGTGATGCGGAAACAGTGACCGGCAACTGAAACGGGAGCGGGGATGCTATAAACCGTTACAGCGATTCAAGTAGGAAAATTCGCCATCAAATTCAATAGAACGGTTCTTTGAATAATAATTAAGGCGAAATAGGTTGTTTAATGAACGCTGTGAAAGGCGTTCATTAACTCGAGGGCGACGAACCCTTTTCATTAAGTTTTTCCTACTTTAGTGATTACACGGAGAAAACTTACTGATATGAAATACTGTTAACTTATAAAAACGGGACTGCAGGCGTTCAACGAATGAAGTGACAGAGTTCGTAACAAAGTATCAGTCAAAAGCGAATGTTATATTAAGGCGGCGGAACACGTGTTCATTCAAATATTGATATTGATATTGACATACTGTACATACATCTTTCGTCATGATGTATATAAGGAAAAGAGCACTTGTTCTTGATAAATTCTGAAAGACTATTCTGAAATATTTTATCAGAAAAGTAGCATGCTATCACTTTTTTAAAAGGATCATTTTTCTCCGTGTATGAAAAGTCATCTGTATTTGTGTAATATAAATAGGTTTTTATGATTTTATGAAAGCAATATTTCAATTTTATTATTGAAAATACTAAATTTAATCACCTACTTGTGTTAACGGGTAAATTATTTATGTATTTTTAGAGAAATCGATCTTTTGATAGTCAATAAATTTAATAAATTTAATAAATTCAATAAATTTCTTTTTCTTGAAGATTGATTAAAAAATGAACCCATAAAAACAATATTTTTATTACCATATTTTCAATTTTCGACCTGGTTGTACCATCTTTTGGGCTGACTAGTATCCATTTTTTATTGTTTTACTGAGGATTGAACCTTCCTCGCCAGGGACTGAAGTGAAATAGGCTAACAACTAAGCCAAATCCCAAATGGGTAGGACCGTCATTTATTTCTTATATTAGTAATGTCATCCAATATCAGATAAATGTGTATATGCGCGATTGCCTCTAAAAGTTGATAGAATGCATTGACATCAACAACGAGTCTCTCTGATTTTTTCAGCTTGATAGGGTATCAGCAAGTGGATTAATTTCCACTTCAAAATTCGATTACATTCAAACATTAATTCAAGAAAACAAAATCCAAACTCAAATAGATATAATAAAAATATCACAATGAATCAGCAGTTGATATGCTTCTGAAAATGAAGTCGTTCCGTACTCGTTTGGAATAACGACGGCCATTTTTCAGTTTATTGATTTTTCTGCCTTTTTGTAAGTGTCTAGCCAATTGTCAGATTGGATGAGTCAGAGTGAACAGTATCATTTGCAAAGCTAACAATTTTTTTGTCAAATGTTACAAAGGTCGTTGATGTACAGGAAAAACAATGTTGGGCCTAGGATACTTCCTTGGGGGACCCAGTGATTGGAAGAGGTTGACTGTATTTGTTTTGAATTTTGACACATTATGTTCGATAAATACAGTATATGTACATTACATCGCCCATGAGTGTTTTAACTATAGTTTGATAATACTACAGTTTGACAGATGTTTTCATCTCCTGGTGAAGGAAGGCTTCTTCCAAAACCAGTAGAACAATGTTTTAAAATATTGTGGACTCAAAAAAATTGATGTCTTTGGAGTGCAAACTTTTTTTCTTTTATTACGATAACTCCACACAGGAGGTCCTGATGAAAATACCTTCCCTCATCTTTGAGAATGCTGCGTGAAGGGTATTTTTGAAGAGAGAAAGGAGTGAACATGGGTCTAGAAGAGACCCATGTTGTAGGATCGAGGAAACACAAAGGGCGGAAAATAATTCCGTGCAACTCAAGAACGAGTCGTAGAAACGTCAAGTACTCAAGTGACTACAGTCAGCCGTTTCAAACTTGACGACAGTAAATAAAAAAATTAAACCATAATAAAAAATAAAATAAAAATATTAAAGCCATAGTATTTACAAAAGCGATGATCCTGCTGTAGGTACAGACCATATTGTAAAACCCTTCCTCCAAGGTAAAAGCTTTATAAAACTCTTGGAGTAGTTATTTAAAAAACGGTGATTTGCTGTTTTTGATTGATTTGTTATGACTGTTTTTTGGTTGTACCTACTCGTATAATATAGTATATGAACCGCGTCATAATAATATACGAATATGAATGTAAATAATTATATATGTTTGTGACACCAAACAGGAGTCATAATACCTGAGGAAAGTGGAATTATCTCACCCCCGATTAAGAATGTTTTGAGGCAGAAGTTAATAGGAAGGCATTACAAAGGAAGTTAATTAACTAATATTGATATCGCGGTATGTTTTGAATTATTTTCACTTGGATAACTATTCTAGAATAAGTACCGAATATCTGTAAAATCTACAGAAAATGTGGATTATCAATTAGGACATTCCGATGAATAATTTTCTTAATTACTTGTCCTGTCTCCCTCTCAGAGCTTTCCAAATAACCATTCAATATTGAAAACATCTTTTCACTTGACGAAATAAGAGGATTGTGCTTATTATTGTTAATTAAAGGTTCTAAGAACGTCTTTTAATTAAGACCTTACAAATAAATATTTTGATGGATAGATTTTTATTAACAAACAACTTAATTATATATAATTATGTGAATATTGTAAAAAATTAAGAATATTTTTTATGCTATATTAATTTCAAAATGCTTTTCCTTTAAATTAAATCAATTATGTGAATTTACGAAGTATCGAAATTATCTAGAAGTCTAAAAATATTTGATCGTCTTTTATTGTAAAAAATTGTTAATTTAGATTGGACTGCACTGACGCTATTAATTTGTTGCCATTAAATTTATCTTTGAAGCATACTACATGAAACATATTATTTATTGCATATGGAAATACACACAAATATCATCGTGATTTTTGTAATACAGTGACTTCAATCCTCTATAAAGTAAGTAATTTTACACAAACATTAGTCGGGTTGTTTATCTAGTCATACAAAGAACTTTGCGGGAGATAATTGTCTCGTTGGGGGTGGCTAGGAAAAATAAACCTGGGAACCATGGGTTGTGTGTACCCAAGGCACATAATGCTTTGTACAGGTCGACACGCACGGACCAGGCGACCGAGGGTCTATACCAACCCTTAAACGACCGTTTTATTTACAGGTAAACGCTAACATATTTTCCTACCCTTATTAAATGTACTTAGAATTGGGTTCAGCCGAGAGAAAATGTGACTTCTGTTTTGAAGCGTCGCACAAACATTATGCTTATCTTTTAATAAAATTTCAGGTCAAAAACAGCCGGTGAGAAAATTAAGGCATTTAATAAGCGGAATGGAGAGCTAATTCCCAGGTGACTTAATGAATTTAGGCCTATTTATGTTAATAAACTAACGTATTTAAGTAAATAGGTTACAGAATGTGACCGTAGAAATTGCGATCGAGTAAAATAATTAGTTAAACATATTTTTTAAATAAATTTTATAATATTATTTTGTTTGAGCCACCATTTTTTATGTCAAATCCGACCGGTTTCGGAACAACCGTTCTTTCCACAGGGAAAAGTATAAAATATAAAATGAGTGAACATATATTATTAAGTATTTAAGTGGGGGTGGAGGTGTGAATAGTGGAGGGAAAAGGGAGAACGTACGATGAATGGAAATGTTTTGCCTTGATGTAAGTACACCAATAAAAAATAAAATAAAATTAATCGCAAAAATTTACAAGCTTTTTAGAAAATATTTAAAACATAGGTAAAACATACTTGTTAACTTTAATTTTAATTTTTTTTTACATTTTTCATATTTTTGTGAATATAAAACTCAGTATACATACAATACGTCAACAAATATATATGCGAAATTATTATATATGAAATTAAAATATAATAATGACGTACAAGCAATATTTTCTACTTATTTTTACTAAGAATCCTGATGTGGATATTTGAAGGGCCGGGAAAAAACAATGAGATTTAAAAAATGCAATTATATAGATAATTATATTTCAAAGTTTACAACACGATAAATCGTATGGGAATCATTCAAGTAAAAGGAATCCGTAATTTTAAGGTTATTTTATCATTTGTTTAACAGAATAAACAATTACATAGTTTTTTTAAAGTACTTGTAATTACTTAAGGTATGTATTTGTAAATATTTGGGAGAAAACAGCGACGGTCCATATTGTGATATCAGGTGAAAAGAGTAAAGGTCCTTTGCTGATACTTACTTTATTCACCTTCTGATTTCCTTTTCATAGTAAATAGTAATATTTTAAGTAGCCTTTCACCAAATTCGTAAGACTGTAGTCTAATTTTCTTCGTTAATTCATACAACCGACCCATCACATTTTACAACTATTTTTTATTGATAACTAAAACAATAGATATATTCATGTTCATCATACTAAAATGTAAAATGTTACTAACAGCGCCGTCAAGTTAGTCTGTACGATAAAAACCAGAAGAAACATACATTGTTCCCTACCACAATGCGTTGGACATTCATTGTTTTCGTGGTACTGGTAATTTTTGAATTCACATTTAAATGCACATCGTTTTCACCTAGTCTTTAAATGCACATTAAAACTATGTATATTTGCATTGCGTACCTCAAATATTAAAATAAACAAGTGACATTTTAAAGAACATCCCGACACCCTTCATTTGAATTTTACGGTACCAAGAAATTTAAATGGCTTGTGATCTTTTATTCTTTTACCTACTTATTATTAGGATTCTTAGGATTATAACCTTTGATCCTAACATCTAACACCTAACATCGATTAAGGTACTGTTAAACATAATAACTATTCACCACTGGTTGGTCGTATAAAAATGCACTTAGTTTTCCAAGGAAGCTAGATGGCTGGGTGATTTATCTTCTCTTGTTCCACGCAATAACGTATCTCCAGGCATTATTATGTATTGGCGACATTATGTATTGTTTCACAAACAAACCAGAAAATTCTGATTTATGGCTAGATGTTGGCTGGTCCATTCAATAAAGGTATCTTTGCTGTATAGATCAAAATTTAAAAAAATATATATAAATAACTCGCCCTGACTTACCGACATAATCAATAAGATCTTAACTTAAGTTACTGGTTAATAAATATTGTTTTCGTTCCCCAGTACGACTGCAGAATGCCAATTAACAAACAACAATTCACGTTGACTTAATTGAGCATATTTAATCGACGCGACCTGTAGTTTGGTCGTTGGCAATCTGCCAAATCTTTATCGATGTATTGTTTCCAAGAAAGGCCACTATTCAAAATTTAAGTTTTACTTAAAATGGCTTTGTATTCGAATAATATATGTGAATAGTCAGGTACTTTACCACTCCTTCAGTGTTACAACATACCCTTTTTGAGGATGCCATATTTCCATTGGCTCTGGACAGATGGGAGCACTTGGGACAGTAGTTGCGCGGAAATCACGTTAAACAAAATACCGCTATTGAGACTACAACCAAGTTTTTCTAACAAAATTTCGTTAAATTCATCTAAGCCTTTTTTACTGCACAGCTATTTAACTCTGTAGTAAATTGGAACTTCCAACCCCGGGTTTTCGTTACAATAATATTGAGACACTCGGTAACCATCAACAGACAACTAGCATCGGTGACGACGGTGACGGCTGCACATAATCTTTGACCTCAGTTCACGGCGGAAAGACACACATAGAGGTTAATGACAGATTCTCCAGGAGTTGAACGAACATTATTTAGTTAGCATTAACTACTTTAATCTTTGTTTTACCAGTTTTTCTAATCCTCGTCATTTTTATGTTTAAATGATATTGCGCCCTTTAATATCAATACATACATATTAATTGAAACTTGATACTAATTTAACCGATAGGTTATTAAGACAATTATGTGAAATAAATTATGTCATTAATTAATTGACAACGTCTATTAGAACTTTGTCCATCCCTGATTAATATGAATGAATAAAATTCTTTGATTTATCCCAACATTTAGTGGAGACTAACTGTTGGTATAGTTAACTTCAATTTTTCGTAACAAATGTTGTGTTCTGTGATATATTCTTTTATTTTCTATTCTGTAGATGTAATCATGGAGGTAAAATTGATTACAAATATATAATAATAATAATGTTAACATAATAATTTTGCATTTTGGAATCTTCGATGTTTCCGGTTAGACCTCGTTACCCTAGACATGAGATGACTGCAGATCTTCCACAGATACTGTAAGAAATCAGCACTGAATCTTCAGCATACAACAGGCAGCATAATTTCAGATTGTTGCTTTTCACACCCATGCTGACTTCCATGGGGCTTCAGATAAAATGTATAAAACATTGTATTTTATTTCGGCTAGCTACAAGTATTACAAATTCGAGGAATCTTTAGATTTGAGATGTTTGCTGGAGAAACGGAATTGTTAAGATTTTTTTTTCAGTTAATATACGTAATAAATGTCCATCTCATCCAATCGAGATTTGGCTCGGTTGCTAGAGTTGTCAACTCTAGTTGTTTGGTAGTAAGATTCAATCCTCAGTCAAACCATATTTTTTTAAGTTCTAAAAGACATTTGAAAATAGATAGCGTTTTTTTCCTCTGTGAAAATAAACGTCACTGAAGAGACACCCAATAGACGTGTGATCTATAACTATCTGAAATAAATTTTGTAAACTACTTGTTCATCTAAAACTTTACAAAAACTATTTGTCATTTTATTGATTAATTTTACCAAAATTAAGGGAAATTTGACCTTAATTTGGGCACACAACACACTTCTAGCGGTCACTCTCTGTCCTGCATTTTTATTTCCTTTTCCTGGGTTTTAAACCAGAGACAAGATGTATGAATTTATGATTTAAAAACTTTATAACATATGCACTGATGTATTTTTGACTGAACCGGCCTTCCAACAGGCATCTTCCGTCTGGTGTTGCAAAAATATAAATAATAGGAAACGAGGTGTTTATTGGGCTCCCACAAATGTAGACAAATACAATTATACAAGAGTGCATCTTTGGAAAACAATTTGTCTATTATTACCGATAGAATCAGAAATCAATCGACCAAGAATCGACAGTAAAACGTTCGATTTTTAATTTACAATAAAATTTATTGCGTCGTAAACGGTTTGACGTAAACCTTAAAACATCCTAGTAAAAGCAACGATAAATCCCGTACCCGAGCAACTTTACGCAATAGGGACGTTATACTTTATAACTTTTCAAATGTTCTATTTAGTTATACACGCCGCTAATTCGAAATTGAGTTTCTTTTGTCGCCGACCACTTGAGAATCTGCCGAGGTGAATTTTAATGGAAAATTTCAAGACGATCTATATTGAAAAAAGAACACTTCGTAAGTGCTTTCGAAAGTTCGCTCAGTTGATATTTTGTCGCCAAATGTTTATAATTTTATGGCTTTACTCCGAGTAACGTACAAAGTTTCATTTAAATTCGATAAGATTACCTCTGTTGTTTACTCACAGCATAATATATATATATGATTTTCCAATAAGAGGTGTTATTTTGAATAGCCCGCTATTTCGGTAGATGTTACTTTTGAAGCTGTCATTTTTTGACATTTTACAAGTAGAAACTACGCAATTAATAAAAATGGTACGATACACGCTTCAACAACGCATTGAAATTATTAAAATTCACTATAAAAATGGTGAAAATTTGGCAGAGACGGTTCGTAAAACTCGAACATTTTTGGGTCGTCGTGAAGCACCTTGTCGGACCGCAATACAGAAATTGGTGGAAAAATTCGAGCTGTTGGGACAACTTAGTGATGTGAAGAATAAAACCCGTGCACGTCGCTCAAGAACAGCCGAGAATATTGCTGCTGTAGCCGAAATGTGTTGAAGAAAACCCAGGTTTTTCCATTCCTCGTCGTTCTTTGGAATTAGGCATTCCACAAACGTCATTACACCGTATTTTGCATAAAGATTTGTGTCTTAAGGTTTATAAAGTTCAGTAAACGCAAGAATTCAAGGCGGCCGATCATCAACAACGTCGTGTCTTTGCTGATTGGGTCCTTGAAATGCGTGAAAATGATCCGGAATTCCATCGAAAAATCATCTTGAGTGATGAGGCCCATTTCCACCTCGGTGGCTTCGTCAACAAGCAAAATTGTCGCATCTGGGGCTCGGAAAACCCAAGATTTATTATTGAAAAGCCTCTCTATCCTTAACGTGTGACTGTTTGGTGCGGTTTATGGTCCGGCGGAGTCATTGGACCTTACTTTTTCGAAAATGAGGCTGGAGCAACAGTTACGGTAAATGGATTGCGCTATCGAGAGATGATTTATGATTTTTTATGGCCGAAATTGGATGGTATTGATCTGGACAACGTTTACTTTCAACAAGATGGCGCTACGTGCCACACAAGCAACGAAACCATTGATCTTTATCAAATCTATATCAAAATAACACCTCTTATTGGAAAACCCTGTATATGTATATATTGTAACATTTGAAAATTAGCCGGGTTGTTAAGACCCTCTCAGGTTAAGTGGGATATGGCAGCTTTTACTGTTATTAGCGATCATACAATGTATGTTTTTAACCAAGGATGAATTATGCATTAATAAACCGCATACGCAAAGATAATTGATAAGCAACAAGCATACCTGTGGACTCACGGTAAAAACTGAGCTAACTAAAGATCCTACGTAGAATGTGCGTAGAACAAGTCCGTAGCGCAGAAGGCAGGAGGCCGGATCAAGATCCCTGGTGCGACATGAGCCTGGATGACGAGACCACTGCATCCCGCGAAGCTGATCCTTCAAAAGCGAGGGTAGCCGCCAACGTGCTGGTGGATGGGGGATCATTGAGGCCTTTTCATCAAGGAGGCCCACAAATAAGTCCTGTTCGATTGTTCGAAGTGAGTGTTCGATTCTGTTTCGGGGCGCATCCGCGTGATTAACAATTAATCCAACGGCAGATGGAAAACCTCCGGTGTCACTTAACACACTTTTAAATCATCTCGACAAAAAAAGTATTCATTTTGTAAACTCCAAAATATCTCTTTGAAACGCAGCACAAACATCCTTACCAGCAAGGATTGCCCGAGAAATTAAAAGAAATAGATCGATAACTTAATTAGATGACATAGTCGAATCGTCGTAAGTTCCCCCAGCTGGCGAGAATTCCAAAAGTGAACCTCTTTTCCTGCCGGAAATGGAGCTCTACCAAATTCACCGAAAAAATGTTGCCAGTCAAATACAAGCTTGTGAATTAATTCTTTCACTGGCCTGGTAAAATCAGGAAAATAATTATTTTTGACGGTAGGAATTATTTTCGTGACAATATATATATATTTAAACAGAGTAAGGTGTAAGGGGGTAAGGTGCGGTAAACTTCGGAGGGTGATTCTACGTGAATTTATAAAAAAAACTTTTTTCGAAATTCTAATACTTTAAGGTTGTTTAAAAGTAGGTAAAAAAGATGAATTGTTTGTATGGAAAAAACAATATTTGTATTTAGAAAAATATTTTTGTATGGGAAAATAAACATCATGTCGAATCACCTCCCGAAGTTAGCGCTTTTTACCCCCGGACACCATGTAGAGTAAACTAGTAGTTCAGTGAACGGTAGACATCGCGTCTATCTATTTTAAAAAATCAAAACAATAATTATTTTAGGGATTAAAAGGCAGTATTCAACACGGACACCATATTGAACCGGAAACGGAACACAAAAAAAAATTTACAGGGAGCTGAAATTACAAACGCAGAAACTAAAACAAGAATAGACTGAAGTTTGACTAGATAGTACACTATATGCTACTAACAGCCTTACTAAAGAAAAACCACTTCACATTCGCTAAACGGTGTTACACATTGTATTAAGAATGTAAAAGTTAAAATTCGAGAAGGTACTAATAAAAAAATCTGAAACTCTGTATTTTTATTTAAATTTGGCACATTTTTTTACGACTTCTCTGTAAGCGCGGGATCCGCGGTCGACATCTGTATTTATGTCTTCATAAAATATATTCACAGATCGTGTTTTGTTCATAAAATGGTCAATTTACTGTCACAGTCGTGTAATTCAACATATTTATAACTCATTTGTGTTATTTCGGTCCGTCAGTTTTAGACAAGTAATTATACAATAATATTATTTAAAAATCTACTTTCATGTCATGTCATAAGCTTAGGTTAAACGGTTATGAAAGTATTCACAGTGAATTTTATGGTCTAAATTTTTACAAGAACATATTTAAAGTGATGTTTACATTAAATAATTACATCAAATTTTCTTTCAGATACAACGCAACTTTCGCCGCAGCATCGCTAAATGCGGATCTTACCTCGCGAGGGTTTGAAATAACATTCAGAATTAATAAGTAATAAAGTAAGTAGTTATCTCGACGAACTACGTGTACCTTATTGAAGACTCACAAACCCCACTCCATGAACCCGGGAACCTCTGCTAAGTCACCAAACATAGTGAACCACTTGCGACGACTTATGGCAGATCATAGCATAGCATAGCATGGCAGAGTATTTTAAAGTCAAAGCGTAATAATTTAAGCTTTACATTTATTGTTGTAAAATACCTACATCACACACAGACTTTATGATAGGGTCTAGTAGTCGAATGTCTTATGTTAATCTTATCAATTTTCTTTCAAGTAAGCATTCATCAGTTGATCACACTTCTCTGGAATGTCTGCTCAGAGGTAATGACGTCAAATTAATCTACTCCTATGCCAAGAGTGAAGTTTAACGAACATGTTGGATCCCGGCAAGATGAATACATAATAAAGCTCGCCGGCTTTACAAGGAGACGTGCTCACTCCTTCTGATGCCCGGATCACGCGAAAAGCTCGCTTTAGGGGACGACGTTTAGTGTTTCGTGTATCGCTGCTGATTAGTCTAGTGTTTTACAGGGTACAGTTAAATCATGTCTTAATAATATGTCTTGATTGGCTTCTAGAACTCAATGTTAAAAATGCACTGTCTTAGATGTTGGAAAAAACTAACCCCCAACTTGTATACAAACTTTAGAGGTCAGCGGTAACGTAACAACTTGTTGTGTATTATACTAGGTCCTGACCTAGAAGTTACCTTATCACAATACTTGAAATGGGAACCGCATTCCACAGGGATTGTCAAAAAAGCATATTGATCAACATATTTAATCAGGAACGCCTTCCTTGCCCATACACCGGACAAGATGTTAAAAATATACAAAATATTGTGCACGTTCCCTCCTGAAATATGCTTTCCAAATATGGAGGCTATGTTTTGCGAAAGATTTGCAAATTTGAATAAATACCAAGACCGGCAACATGAAGAAACTAAGATTACCAACGTTAAAGGAAAGAAAAGAAAGGTTGACTTGATTCAGACTTTAAAATTTTTATCTGTGTATCATAGTTGCCCTGATATATAAGACATCTTCACCACCAACCAAAATACGAATCTCCGTAGACACTCAATGAAAAATAACTAAACACCTTTCGCATCCAATCCTACAAAACACTTCCTTGCAAATAGAGTAGTGATTACATGGAACAAACTTCCACAACACGTCATTGATGCTACTAACATGAAACGATCACTTACAGCATTAAAAAGGAAAATTTGGATGCTAATATAATAAAATATATTTTTAAAAGCGCTTAAATAGTTTTATCATAACTAAACAAAGATTTATCGATTAACCACAATCTCCACGGACTTTTTTCGCTTATTTATTATTTTTTGTTGTTATTACTCGAAACAACATTCATTAGTTAAGATTAAGAACTATTCTCATCACAGGCGAAATTACTAATATATTATATGGACATATGTAATAGGTACTTTAACGATGTAAAAATTAATATACCTACCATATCACTTGTAATTAACTAACAATAATCTGAACAAAACACCAAGACGCCCTACCGTCAAATTTGTGAAGTTAGTAAATCATATTATGTTCAATTACCCATCTAGATGAACTATAGTTCTTTAAGTTGAAAGTGCATCGATTAAAATAATGACATCACTCGACGGTAGTTTCAAATGAGCAAATTAGTAGCTATCCTTAAATGATGCCAATTCTCGTTGGAGTGTTAAGATATCGAATATCGGTTTTCCAATTATATTAGAATTTGTAAACAAACATGTTATGCGTTAACGGTTAGTAACGGATGGCGGTTTGTTAAATCCACAGCTATTTTGATTTTGCAACACAGCAGCATCACCAGCATTATGTAAGGCATTTTCCCATCTAAGTACATTATTATAATTCCATTAGATCCATTCATTTCTCCCATTAACCGTTCCGTTCACCATCCAGCCTCACATGAAAGAGAGTGAAACATGATAACGAGTTTTTAATCAGGGTAGGAACTGAGACAGTAGGAAAACGGTTAATTAATTGATAAACAAAACTTCGGATAATAATGGCTAAGCAGCTTTAGTCGAAGTTAGTAGGGATTAACCATTAAATATCAACGTAACCCCATCATTTATTCATGTATCAAGCCATGAAAAACCAAAATAACATGATTTTTTTCCTTTATTAAAGTTGTTACTAATTAACACAACAGATGGCACTGATAGCTATATTTGTTATTTGTACCGAAAGGCACTGCCTTTATTACTATTAACACAAACGAGTATTCTCTTAAATGCGCATGGCGCACACATGTATGTTTTTTTGTGTAAAATACAGTCAACATTTGTAAAATACAGTCCAAGTGCTTCATTTTGCATACTTGTTCGTGTTTTTGACATGTTGTAGTAGGGTATTTGGTGAGGCGTAGCTGAAAATGGCAATAATTTTATAAGTTTTAATAATATTTATATTTTTATGTAAGTAAGGAGTAACGTAGAGTATGCAGTACCTATGTGCCTGTATGAAATGCACGCCTCTTACATGAAACTCCGAAGGTTATTTAGAATTATAAGTAACTTCTTAAAAGGAAAATGTAATGGTTTGTTTGGATCATATATTTTTCCACGTTGGTCTCGCAAATGAAGATGGGTTTTATACTGGTAAATAACATATGTATATGTTATTGAATAAATAAACCCTTACCTTGTAATATATTTCAATGTAGAATGTTGTAGATTATAATTGAAAGCCAGATGCATACGTAGAACTTTTATTTGCAGTTGATCTAACTTGAACACGAAGACGACACGTAATGCTGATGATAAGATGGTAATAATGTAGTATAGTTTTCACAGCACATGTTGAGAAGAAATTGACTTCCGAAAAACCGATTCACAATCTTCGTTATTGATCACACACCACTCAACTCTATTTTCGTCCATTGCGTGAAATCAAATCAGCACTATAAAGGTCGGTGACGCGTGCGGCTAATAAACAAATATCAATTCTGAATGACTTCCAAAGTGGCAATAAACGCTAAAAGCCATAAACGTTTATTTCGGCAATTGCTCCCTTGTTGGCGACCATTCCAATGACTTAATCCGCCGATAAAACCTTTGGCATATTAAAACGTTCACATCAGTTAGATATCCCACTTTATTTACTGGAGTAGGTACAGTCAATAAAATAGCTACTAGGGAGAGATTTATTATCAACATCGAATAACATCGGAAGTTCATATTCGCTAGAAATAATTGTACGTTGTTTCTAAGACTTTGGAGTTTTCTTATTTTACTTAGCGCACTCTATCGCGATTTTCGGCTATGCAAATCTGTACATTATTCAGGATATTTTGAGGATGCGCCCATGTAATATTTGGTTGTTTGAATAATATAAAGCACATAGTAATATTTTATCGATGTTTTTGTAGCATCCCTGTTGTACGATACATTTTATCAACTCAAGTAGGTGAAAGCCCAGCTGAACGATGATAAGGTAGATTGGCACCTGATAGTTAATCATTTAATCAATTTTGGTATTTGATTAATAATAATATTTGGATGATTTATATAGCACCGTTTTTGTGCAAAATCACCTCAAGGGCGCATCATAAGTTCATAATTATCATAAGTTTGGCTTTTAAGGAAGGTATATATATATATATATATATATATATATATATAGGGTGTTCCAAACATATTGTCAAGCGGAAGTCTAGAGGTAGAACATCTCTAGGGGTACCCAAATGACCCCACGTATGTTCCGCGATTATTGTAGTTTTCGAGTTTTTTTCCGCTTTTTTTGTATAATCTTTTCGATTTCATCATCTATTTACCCAGTAAATTTATTTTTATGTCGTCACACTTAAAAATTTGTTCGAAAGCGTAAAAAAAGCTGTTTAATAGAGTGAGATAAATAATTATTGTCATTAGTTGTTTATTATTGAAACATAAAAAGTTTTCAAAATGACGACCTTCGTGCTTAATACATATTCTTATAATGTTTTGTTATAGTCGCGTGAACGCTACTTTGTTGGTTTTTAATTGTTTATTTTTGCCGTCTCAATTTTAATTATCTCTTGCAAGTCAAGTTTTCATTAAAGATTCAAAAAAAAAATCATAATCATAACGCGGAGCACACATGGGGGGTGATTTAATACCCCTAAGGGTGTTCTACCTCTGAACTTCCGCTTGACAATATTTTTTTAGACAACCTGTATATAAATATATAACTTTCGTTTCAGAGTGGCTAATATTGTCTTCATTACGTATGTAAGTATGCAATAGTTTTGGTGCAAGATTGACATGACACCAGCCATCTCCCTTGTTACTATTATCTTTGGTTGGGAGTAATAGTGTTTTTTCCCGAGGTGTGACATACCACACAAAAACCTCTACATTTACAATCTCGTGGTAAAACATACAGTTGATCACTTAAATACCAACACCATCAGATTAATAGACAAGTAAAATGGTACTAAAGAAACAAAATAAATTAAAAATTCATGCATTCATGAAACTTTGGTCATACATTCATCTTGGCAGTATAAATGAAGATTTACAGGATGAATGAAGATCCACAGTAAATCGGTGGAACATCCCTTCAGGCTTAGAGGGAGGGGGAGAAGGAGGTGGAGAAGGAAGGGGGTGGGAGATTTATCGTTTATTATGTTTTCATTAGCTATAAATCGAACGAGACCATTCCCAATTGGATAGTATCAATATTTGGTGAGATAAGACAGGTTTTTCGTGAAGACACAATAACAGATGTTAACCCCCTAACAAAAAAGAATCGGGTTTAACCCCCTAAAGCAGTGTTTCCCAGCCTTCTTTATGCCATGCCCCACCGTAGTCTTTTCAAAAGTGAGATGCCATACCGGCATCTTTTTTGATTAAACAGCAGGTAAATTTTCAAATCATATTGTAATATGTTTGTAAACATATGAAACCCTAATGAAATTAAATAAAACCTATTCTAATAACTGAAATTAAATTTCTGTAACTATCCATGTTCGCAGAAGTCAAGCTTAATGGCGAAAATTCGCATTCATCCTAAGGAAAAACCATTCTCATGTTCTTTCTGTAACTATTCATATTCATAAAAGACAAATTTAATCACTCACATTTGCATTCACACTAAGGATAAACCATTTTCATGTTCTTACCGCGATAGAAGTCACGTTTAATGTGACACAATAGCACTCATGCTTAAGAAAAACCATTCTTACTGTAATTATCACACACATTATAACTCATATTTAGGATAAACCATTCTCATATTCTTAGTCTAACTATTCATGTTCACAAAAGTAAAGCTTAAGAAGACACATTTGCACTCATACTAAGCAAAACCCATTCTCATGTTCTTACTGCGATCATTCATGTTCACGGATATCCGGAAAGCTTATTGTTACAAATTCGCACTCATGCTTAGGAGAAATCATGTATAATGTTCTTTTTGTAATTATATATTTTATTTTAGGAAAATTAACAGTTACTTGGTTGTTTAGTACATGTGCAATTTACTTTGCTGAGAAACCAATTATAGATTTCCTCGTTATACTTATACATTGTGTATTACACAATCAAGCAGTATATTGTCTACATCCTGCACAGTTTCTGTCTTTTTAGATACTTATTGAAATTGCAACGGGTTTCATTATATTTTAAGTAAAATTTGGCGTATATTTCAATTTTGCACATCTCAGACATTTTTTTGTATGACCAACGAGTATTCCCATTTATACGTGGAATGCCTACCTGTCTGATCTCTGTGTTTCTAGTTGATTTGATTGTTACAATCCATTGGCATCTTTTTAAATATAGAAGGTACAAGATAAGCGAATGTTCGTTGGCCGTATTATTACTAATTTTTGCAATGGATATACCTTCATTTTGACTAAATCTTGTGTTTTGTTTGTGATCTACATTTTTCTTTATATATGGAATCCGGCAATAGGTTTTGGAATTGAATAAATTTTATATTTCTTCTTCGTGCGTAAATACTTTCGCTTACCAAAACCTTAGTCATAGAGTTTTTGATTGTTTTAATGTAACCTATATTATTCTCGCACGAGTTATCCCAATGATGTTAATCAGTATCTGATAGTAGATTCCACTAGTGACAAATATGCTATTTTCAACGTACTTATACGCAAAGTAATAAATTTTGTAAATTTCCCCGCAATGTCTCATAAACGTTTACAAATATTACTTTGTGTGTATCCTGCAAGTCTTTTGCGTGTCGTATTTAGGTATCCCCAAGCGTACATTATAATCTAAGTATTTAAAAGATGAGCTTTTTATTTGCACGAAACATCGGAATATAGAGAAGAACATAAATATTAACTCACCTTTGAGCTTTGAGAGCAGTTTGTGCATCGTTCACAGAATGCAGCTGATTTCTGATTCAACAAGTTATATTAATTTATAATGCACAGAGAGCAGGAGCATTTGAATCGGTAAATAAAGTAATAGCTACTAGGGGTGGACGTTCCATTTTCTTTAAGAAAGCAACCGAAACCGTTGCAGACACCACATAGAAACTGTTTCACAAAAATGTAAGGAATTTTTTTAATTAATAATTAATCATTTTAATAATGAAAAAAATCCCTCAACATTAATTACCCGTTAATCTTTGTCTGTACCATGTGTATGACCTTTAAATGCACAAACCAATTTGAAGGTTTTTGAAAATCTTTTGTATTTTGTATTGCAGCAAATTATCTTGCTTTGCTATCTACTAAATTTAATATTTCTTTAGGCTAAAATTATCTGATACGAGCAACATATAATTCGTGTTCTAGAATTTTCATGAGATTATATTTTTTGTTTTATTTTAAGTTCAGTGCCTTCGTAATATATTTTTTCCTAGCTCCCTTTAAAGAAACATATATTCATAAAACTGATTAACTACGCCTTTAATATCATTTAGTGAACACCACATATATTAAAAAATAATTTTATCTGAATATTTTAACAGTAATTACGATTTGAATATTTTTTTTTATGTTTTCTTTATTTTAGTCGGCGTTAGAAGGGCGATTTTTCATAATTTTTAAAATTACGGTTTCACGTTGTCCACCATCGATAAATTATTTTAAAGCTAGATAAATACAAATTTTTGCTCAAGCAGGCAGTAGCGGCGCTCGCATTGTTGGTCACTCGGAAAACTGCTAATTAATGACTGACTGAATACTTCTCCTAGAGTGTTCCCGCTACAATGCGTTTTGTATTGGCGAGCGTTCCAGAACGTTCTCGTAGCATCGCTACAACATGCATCAATGAATATTTTTTGCTTATTTTATCAAAAACTGGAAAATAAGATGTTTACATATCTCATTGTAATCTTTGAATTAGATTAACTTTCTAAAATATTCACTTTTGATATTCGGATACTTTTAAATGTGTACCCTGTGTATAAAGTACCGGAGCTCAAGGGATTTTCTAGCACAGTGAGGGAATGAATAAATGCATTACGTATATTTACAAAAAGTATTAAAGCCGGGACTAGGAATTTTCCAGCGTTCTTTGAAAGCTGATGAAGTATTATTGAAAGAGCTTTCCGTTTTTCAACCTTAAACATGAAGTCAGCATAACTAATCCATGGATTTACGTCCTTTGATAACTATTACAGGGGAGGACAAAAAGGCGAGGTGGTTTTTTTGACACCGTTTTGTCGTCGTGATATCGAATGTTACAAAACAATTAAATTCAAATTACCGTTGAAATAATGTTGTATGACTTACGAGCTCAAGTCCCCGGCGTTGGCAGTCCTTTCGTCTTGTTTTCGAAAGCACTAAGAAAAGCTGACTGATATAAAATATTGCTTATTTATTAACAATATCTTCAAATTATCGTAATCCGTAATATAATAAATTCGTAATCCGGTTAAAAATGGGACTGCAGGCCCTCAACGAATGATTTGGTAGATTTCCTGTTAAACTTTTGGTAAAAACGAAAATATTATGTCGGAACACGTGTTCATAAAAATAATTACATTTTCGCATTTCGTCATTATTATCAGGGCAGGTGCATGAACATGTTCAGATACATTAGGAATGTATTAAAAACTTAACAGGAAATGGCCTGCAATCCCGTTTTTAACCGGATTTTAATAACTCATCAGTACTCATTTATCTCCATGCAAACTTGGATAGAAACCTTCCTCTTCTTTGTTTTGAAGGTCTCTTGTGCAAAATTTCACCAATCTCTGAATAAAACTGTAGATTTGTATAAAAATCAAATAATTTATATAAATATGTGACGGATGAAACCAACCTCAATCCTGTAAAATATAGACTTATTATGTTTTATTAATTTATTATTGATAAAAAATAAATTTGTTGGTAATAATAATAAGTGGAATTTTAGTTTCATAATTGGAACACGTTGGGATCATAGTTTTTAGATTAAACTAATTAGATTTCTCCCCCATGAGAAGTGAACATGTTTCCATAAGATTACACGTGATAGTTCCATTAGCTTGGACCCACACTATTTTCTATGTTTCTCAGTTGACCGTCAGGTCAGGTCAGCTTGTCCATATTTTTTTTAATGTTTTAATGCTAATACAATAATATTATTATTGCTTGAAGCCTGTGAGGCCATGGCACCACTAAATCGAGAAAGTCACGAGGCTGGGGTTGAGAAATCTTCTTAACCGTTAGTGTGTTAAGAAATCCAACTTTTTTCCTTAAGTTTGTAATTTGTACCCGCCGTGTGTCGGTGAATCCTTAACTTGAAACCCGGATTTTTGTACCGTAAAAAATGAACCTAGCATACTCAAATATATATATACATATATTTTATTATTCGCTTAAATAATGTATCTTAATATTATTGTCTTGTTGTTTCGTCGCCTGCTAAGATATTATTTTTTTTCTGTGAAAAAGCGTGTAGTAGATTCCGTGTCAAATGTCATAATTTCTATTTAAAAAAGTCACAGTACTTTGTTTATTTACAAGAAAGCATCACTTGACTTATTTTTATTATGAAGAACGTTTATTTAGCTGGAAAAAATATTATGTGTAAGTTAGCATTAAGGCGATGCCATATATAGTAATGCAAAATCATGTGTTTTTGGTTTGAAAATTTGGTAGCTTAAAAAATTTTTCAGATGCTTTAATTAAATACTGCGAGTAGAATACATCTTGGCCTTTGAAATGATCAAGTATTTTTTAGATAAGTCTTTTTATAAGCCCAGAAAAAAATAATGTAAAGGCCTATGAAAACTGATTTAAAGTTCAAAATCTCCTACTTACGAATCCATTTTCGGTTATGTTTTTATTGTAGAATGTGGAAAATTAAGTTATTTATAAAATTATAGAAAAAAAATTAAATATTTATGCATGAACATCCACAAAATAAAATAAAAGGCACTTTTTGGCCATGTTTTTTTCTTGCATAAATCAAAACAGGCGGATGGTGTTAAGCGGGAATTTAAACCTAATCGCCATCTACGTAAGGGTTGTTATTGATAGCGGCTCAATTTAAAATATTACACGACGTAGTGCATCGCCTTAAGTATATTTCTCTGAAAATAAGCTATCCTGGAAATCAATACACGGGAGAGACGTGTTCAGGTTTTATAAAAACATTGTCTAATCATCAAAACATCATCAAGTAAGTTATCGCGAAAATATTGTCTGCCGATGCACAGGGAGCTTGGCACGCTAAGACAGTACCAGGTCGCGTGAGCCTAACATTCCAAGGGTTAATCTTTTTTCGTATTTTATATGAATTCCACATAAGTCTCTTACTATCCAGTAGGGTTATAGCATCCCCTTTTGGGGTAGTATGTTATGAGGTTGAAGGACGTAGGAAGGGAAATTTGGTGAAATGTAGAAGTAACTTGCTTCCAGATCTAGTCACAGCGCGGCGCGGCGTAACAAAAAATTCCTGCACAGGAATGTATGTCTTTGTATTTGCTGAGATCTGATTCAATAATTTAAAATAATTTTATCAATTTCACTGAATTTAAAGTGATCGAGAGCCCAGATGGTATAGTGCTATTTGAACGAAAATATATTTTTAATAAATTTAATTAAATTCTCGTACATTATCCCTGGAAAGTGTCATTATTTACTCTTCACGTCTGGCAAAGAATGAATTTATCGCATCAAGTATTCCTTTTTTATAAAAATTAACAAATTTTACTATATCTCTTTCCATTTAATATAGAATTTTTATGTACACAACATTTAAAGTTAAAGTATTAGGTTAAGTAAAAAAAACATCATAAAAAATTAATTTAATTTAAAAAAAAAATGTGTTTGGTCTTTTCGAATGCATGTCAACATGATATAAATCACTTAATACGAAACATTTTCGCATTAAATCGTATAACTCGAAGAAACGTGTTTGTTCCGACTGAAAATGATATCAAAACATAGTAGAGCGTCGAGTCTCGGCGTCGCGACGCGTCGTCTCCACCTTTTTAAATGCTTTTTTTTACCTAGATTTATTTTTACCAGGCAGAATTCTAAAGTACACAAAACACACGTTAACGTAAGTTCAAAAGCTACTTCCCTTAAGCCGGCCATACACGGATGCTTTTATTGCAGCTTATGGAAATCGATGAAAAGAAAAAAGGCTAAAAGTCGCTGTTTCGTTACGACATTTGACATTTTTCTGGCTACGCCACATTATTAGCTTTGTTCTGCTGCCGCCAACCATAGAGCAGGAATTCAAACTCCACGCTTGATTTTTGTGCGTGCAACCGAATGCACCCAACGAAAAGTGCGGTGAGTAAGGATTCAACCATAATCGACTCAAGATCGAAGAGTTGTTTACCTGAGAGAAAACCGCAGTAATACGCTGTTAAATCCATTTATCAGTGGAGGTGTTTTTAAATGTATTATTTATCAACTTCCGTCTTCTCTAGACGTGAATTAGAGATTCCGCTGTAAAACTCATTCGAATAAGCTCAGTGGCAGCCGACATTTTAGATCTTAAGTTTTTTATTTTATGTATTCAATAATAATAAAAAAACAGTTTATTTATAATACGCAGCAGAACTTGTTTATAGATAAATTGAATAATAAGATTGTATTATAATATAACAATAACAATCTTTAAGTTTTTAAGCTCCTAAAAATGTATGTTATTTTTAAAGATAATCTCTATTCAGACGTCGAACTGAAAAAAGAAATTATATGAAATTCCCCCGATAGAGAAACATCGCCAAGTATGCTCCGAAATTTATAAAAACACGCCTGGTTCTGTTATTAAACGTGATTTTGGTGTGAAATAATTCAGTATTTCTTTAAATGCTACATAACTCAGATGTCGAGAGATTTTGCTCTATTTTAAATAAGTCGTATTTTAGTAAAAAATTTCTCTGATTTTATTAACAGTCGCCTACGCCTATTAGTTATAAGCATTTTTTAACGCGCTCACTCTATCATATTTTTTACATATCTCTTTCAAATCATCTTCTTCAAATGAGTACAATTATAATGTCAAAAAACAAAATGGCGCAGATCGTTGTTAAGATGATAAATCAAATTTGACGATTTTTTAAAAATTTAATTAAAATCAAATTTAATAATTTAATTTAAAAAAAAATAGATGGAGTTCTACGAATTAAACACAAAAACAATAAATAAATTTGACGATGTTTAATACAACTCAACATAAAAACCATTTATAATTGCATTGTTAAATGAACAGGCATAATATTTGAGTATTATCTTCATTTTTGTTTATTGTTTTGCAGTATTTCATTAATTGGCAAAATCGATTATCACAAAGTACTTCTCAGAATATGCAAAAAAGTTTTTCTTTTACTCGCGATTACAAGACACAATTTTGCCACCCTTTAAAATATTTACAAACTTCAACAATATTCAACGACTCAATACTTTACGATATAATAATTACTTTATTTCTCGCTTAAACTTTGTGAAAACTGTAATGAAGTCAACTAACTTCGTAACAACACTTTTAATAAATTGAGAGCAGAAAGTATTTTCTATAAAAATATAATTATTATACCGACAAAGATTTCGATCCACGGAGATTATTGATTTAGGCAGATTCTTTGAGAGATTTTATTATTGGAATATTGAATGAAATTTTGCCAAAAGGGTTTTTTTAATCTAACTAACTAACTGTAATGAACGTGTGTCTAAAGTACGAAAGATATAGCATGACCATGTCAAACGTATAAAAGTGTGTGTCTACTTTGTCCCAAGGGACTGGCTCTAAATTGAAGTGAAACTAAGATTAAAAAATGGTTTAACTGAGGACTGAACCTTCCTCCTCATGGAAAAAATGGTTTAACTGAGGACTGAACCTTCCTCCTCACGGAAAAAATGGTTTAACTGAGGACTGAACCTTCCTCCTTATGGAAAAAATGGTTTAACTGAGGACTGAACCTTCCTCCTCATGGAAAAAAATGGTTTAATTGAGGACTGAACCTTCCTCCTTATGGAATGGAGTCAATTGCGCTAAAGACTGCGCCAAATCCTGATTGGGTAGTACCGACATCTATTTTGTATATTAACTGCTGTAATGGCAACCAATTTCAGGAAAATGCCTATATATCCGCGTGTGTATATATTATGCACCAAAAGACACGAATGCATTGACATTGACAACGAGTCAATCTGCTGAGTTTCAGCTCGATCGGATATCAGGAAGTGGGTTAATTTCCACTTCCAATATTTGCATTCACAAAAACAAAACAGAAATTCATATAAACTAACTAACCATCACACCGTTTCCCCTCAGGGGTAGGCAGAGAGGACGGACCGCCAAACAACTCGGTCTTGGCACACACTCCTTGCCTCATTCACATTCATACATCGTCTCATACATACTCTTCTATTGTTCTGACTCTTGACATGACCCGACTCAAGTATCTGATTCACTTGGTCGTGCCATGTCTTCCTCGGGCGTCCCCGACTTCTGCTACCATTCACATTTGAATCGTATATTCTCCTTACACTCCTTTCTTCGCTCATTCGCTCTACATGCCCAAACCATTTAAGCGTCCCTTTCTTGATCTTACTCATTACGCTTACATCAGCCTTGCACTCTTTGCGGATCTCCACATTCCTCACACGATCATACATGGTTTTACCACACATACGCCTCAGGGATCTCATTTCAACAGCATTCAATCTACTTTCATCCTTTCTTTGCCAGTTCCATGCCTCACTTCCATACATCAGGGTAGGTACCAGCACTCCATTGTGGACTGCTAACTTCGCTTCTTTGGACAATTTTTTGTTAGCGCCAACTGCGTTCAGTCCTCCATTAATGGAGTTATTCTTTCAATATCTCTGTCAGCCTTCCCATCTCTCGTAAACATGCTTCCTAAATACACAAATTCATCCACCTGCTCCATTTATTCCAGAAATTCATATAGATGTACTTAAAAAGCACAACAACAAAAAACACGAAACAGTTTAAAAAAAATATTTTTTAATTTCTATAAACATATTTTTCAAAACTTTTGTTCCTGCGTGTACATTTTAATTGCCTTTTGAACAAAAAACTCTGCTGGTAACACGTTCACTGCATATTAGAATAAAAATAATTCTAATATATGTCAAACTTGAATACGTGATTCCTGTTTTAATTCGCCAAACAATTACTATTACTGTTTGTTGAATTAAAACAGGAATCACTTTGACATTTAGAAATACAGGGTGCGGTAAAATAGATAGTGCAGTTTTGTAGGGCTATTAAAAAACGGCGCAAGTTACATAAACGGTGTTTATTTTATTTTATTCGGTACATCATGCTGTTTTATGCATCACGTCCTGAAAATGACATCAGAAACATAATACATTGATGAAGGCGATTTTTGAAGTTTTCGGCCGCATTTTGGAACACATCGACGGGTAATGCGGCGATTTCCTCCCGAATTCAATCTTTGAGTTCTTCCAAGGAGTAAGGCCCATGTTTAAAAACTTCTTCCTTCAGGTAGACCTACAGGAAAAAGTCGCAAATTACAGCCGAAAAGCCCGCTGTTGGCGACAAAAGAACGGCCATTTTCAAAAAATGTGCGGACGGTGAAGCCCCGGTGTTGTCCGGACTACATTATGGTAACGACTGAAAACGGTACGACCCTTCCGACACGATGATATCCCTTCCAGGTTCCTACCTCCACCACACGGGATGTACCGGCCCTTCAAAACATCGTTGTCTGTTTTGCTGCACCTTGTAATACAGATTACTTGCCTTGGGTACAGTAACGCCTATATGTATTATTTGACTGATTTTATTTTCTTGGGTTTAGTTAATTAACTACCGCGTGTCGAGTGTGACACAAAGAAAAGTAACTTTTTAATTTATTCTATCCCAAATTTACATAATCTGCGAACAAAATCTGTTAACAACATTTTTCATTAAACGCGATGAACACGAAGATATTTTTCACCGTATTAAAAAGTCTGACGTTCAAGAACCGGGCATGACACTAGCGATACGGAAAATAAACGCTGGCATATAAATTATACGGAGAATGGGAGACACGTACATGCATATATTGAATTTTAAGCTCTGATTTTATTGGTTATTTACCCTTGGCTGAGAGCTTTGTTGCTGTCGCTCTTTCTTACGAACGACGTACGTACCGTATTGTATGTACCGTTTACAGTTGATGTTGGCTTAGCTGATGGAACGGGCCGCTTCTAGAACGCGTTTTTATGTAAGACGCTTGATTGTGGAACGAGTTACCAGCATCTGTTTTTCTTCCTTAATATAATTCGGGCCTCTTCAAGACTCGAATTGACAAATCTCTCCCTACAGCCCCTATATTAACTCGCCTCACAACTTTGCCCAACAATGTGGCGACGTAGCTCCCCTGCCTACTAAAATATTTCTGCAGTACAAATTTATTTTGAAAGAAACGAGACAATGATTATTTTTTAGTTCAATATTTTTTTAATGTGAACACCACACTAGAGTCAAAACTGCTCACAATCGTCTGAGGCCAGTGGTACAATGGCATCCCTAATTCGGGATGATTCCTAATGCTATAAGGTTGAAGGTGGTGGGGAGGGCAAGGTTGGGAAGAGGAAGGTGAAGAAGTACCTGACTTTTCAGATCAGTGATTACCAAATACGCCTAAAGCCATTTCAAGTAACGTTTGTGTTGACTCGACCTCCTAATTGTACTAACTCGCTTGAATGAGGTTTTTATACCTCTTTCTCTCCAGCGTTCAGTTTCGCTTTTGCAAAATGATATCGTGCTGAGCCTAGCTAACTCTGAATATCCCCCCCCCGCCCCTGTGATATTGCACACAGTAAAATAAGGCTTTCGCTTTGGGGTTGATCTACAATAAATCCCTTAACTTCACGTTGTGTGATTTGTTAATTCGAAGCCCACCGTTATGGGGTGGTAGGTATTTAATGTCTCCTTTCCATGGTAACTCCCGGTTCTTTTTAGCCAAAGTGTGGGGAAAACGTCCATCGACCCTCAGCGAGTTCTACGAGGAACGAGTACGTGTCTCACCTAACTTTCGAATACTGGACTCTATTACTAATCGACCTAACAGTTTCTATCATATCTCTACAATTGCCTTGTGTCCCCGCCCTTATCTAATGTCCCCGTGTTTATAAATTCTAGATTGTGACATAGAACCGTACCCCCCCCCCTTTTGTGTGTACGCGCTATTAAAACCTTCGTTGAATAGGGTGTTGTTTCCGCATAAGTACTGGGACTCCCTCGTCGACCTCTGTAATGGTGTACTGAAACTAGACAGATGAATTTAGCTGTGGTTAGTAAACTTTGGATGTTGCGGATGGGAGTGGAAACGAAAGAATAAGGAGGTGGGAACGGATTGAATGACGATAAAAGGTTTTTTTGCAAACTGGGTCGGCACCTCACTGCCCCTAATGAAATGGTCGCTATTCTTCCAAATGCAAAACCCCAAGAACCAATACGTGTCTGGCTTTCCCCGAGGTCTGGTCTAACTTCTTCTTATAGTCGCCCTGACACCTCCGGACCGCTCACGTCAGAGGGAGAGGTAATACACCTGTTGGAATATCCCAAATCACCCCGCCCCGCTTCCTCCAACGGACTACTTTACTGACTGTAAAAGGGGAATTTTCATTGCGTCCCTTGTCATGATGCTAAACGCGTGCATGTTTCAAATAGGTTTGTTCTGGTGAGGCTTTCAACGTCCACTAGCCGCCAGGCCTACTATCCACCTCACGAAGGCTGCTGCAAAGGATCTCGAGGGTTTTCCAGTCGAGTTGCATCAACCTCCGGGTAAACCCCGCTTTAGTATGTGTTCGTCCTCCGATTTTGAACCCTCGTTCATCACGCCGACGTCCCCTCCACGCGATTTTGAAAGACTTGGAGCCCGTTCAATTAAACGCCTTCGCAGCGAACCAAGGCCCAAACATTCCAACTTGACATTAATTTTCATACTGCCTCTCGTGTCCTCTCACCCGACCCGGCTCCGCGAAAAGGGATGACCTTCCGAACTCTTCGTGATTCGCCATACAACGTTGACGCCCCGAAATCGCGTGATGAGGAAAGTAGAAAATCTTCTGAGCTGGGGAAATTGTGTGCTTCCCAAGACAGCTTACGGACAACATACTCCAACGGCGAGTTCTAAACCGAGGCCAAAGGTATTTGGGAATTTGTTAGTGAACATATAAGGTTATACACATACTATTAATTTGATTTTTTTTATTTGTTTTGAGCATGAGTTGGTTGCAGCTAGTCGCTTCCATGTTGATTTGGGGTGCCTCTGCGCGGCTGCCAACTCGGTAGAATGTACGACTTTTGTCGTCAGACACGGACGTCAAGTGATTTATGGGGGTCCCTTTTCTTCCTTTTTAGGTCGTGCGTCGACACTAACTGCTTACAAATAAGTAGGTCATTGGCCTCGTGCTAAACACAGCTGTTAGGAGCAAGCAAACAGTTCTAAATGTGATATTTATCAGTATCGCAGCCCTGTCCGAGCTGCTGGTTGCAGCCCCATCTTCGTCGTAATTTTAATGTTCTGGAAATATATATTCATGCAAGTTCACTCACCCAAAATCGTAATATTACCAGTCCAGTCGGAATATCGACGACATGTACATTAATCCGCGTCCAGGAACTGTAGGTATGAGTAGAAGCCCCTAAGCCGTTAAGGGTTCGTATTAAATTCGAAATCGATTCTCTATGTCACCCGTCTACTCGCCAGTAGAAACTATAACCATATTGGATCTAATTTTTCTAGCTAAAATTTCTACTTTCATACGCCGCCCCGTAGATAGCACATAAATTACCGGATACTAGATTTCGGAATGTTTAAGCGGATCATTTCTTTCAATAGAATATCTCTTCCTCCCTAACCGTAAGTTGATAGCTGACATGCATAGGTATTTGTTGGCCTCCACTGTACCTAGTCTAGATATCTCTCCCTATCGACTATTTTAGAGTATCTAAGTAAGTATTTGCCGAGATCTACCCAAAACCCCCTCCCCCTCCCTAGAACCTTTCATATATTATTTGCCGCGTTCACTTCGATTTTTTCACTAAGTTCTTATATCGTGTAAACCGTTAAAATCCTTCCCGTGCTCGCAAGGAAAACACTGTCTCTTCAATTTCACAATAAATTTAGAACCTTGTCTTAGTCGTTTTCGTCAGATCATTTGATAATTATTATGGCTCTCTATTTTTTTTTCCCTCTAATGGCACACGCGTTATTATTAAACATTACTGCAATTGAGTTTCATCGTCTTATATTAGTCTAAACCAATAGACTCCAACCCGTGAATTTAGTATTGTCTAATTATGAGTCTACCCTTTTTTTGGTTGAATCTAATTAAATTTTAAAACACTTCAATTATTCCAATTAATATTAAAAGCACTCTAACTTCGTGAAAATACCTTGATTTTCTAAATACACAACTTCACTACATTTAAACTCTATCAGTTTAGTTTAAAAATAGCACACCAAAACTGTCGCGACGTAAAAGATCTCGAAGACCGACTCCAACCAAGTTAAAAACGAAAAGCCCTGATTTCCTCCAAACAACCCTATTTAATAATGTCTTTTCGAATAAATCGACTTAAAATTTGTGCGACTTTCGCCTTTATGAATTCGAGGTTTCACTTCCCGTTAAGTTTAGAATTGCATAACCCCGTTTCAGGATTTTTTGGATCCCGCCTTCCGATTTGAGGTAGACACCTACCAACCTGTCGAGGCGGGTACAGGCGCGTACTCGGTGGCCTGACCTTCGGGCGCCCTCACGTAAATGATTCTCGGCGATGTAGACTATTGCGCAAAATTATTTGATTATTTTTTCCTCGTACACGTGTTGTGTCCGTAATATTGGTTGATTTCCGGCCTTTAGACTAGGTGTAACTCATTTCTATATCGTTGTTTTTGAAATCTTTCCGAGAAATTCGCTATTGATATCGATAATATAATCGATAAATTATCCCAACTAATGGAAGCTTTTCACCTATTATGTCCAGCGCTTGCGCAATACAGTATCCTTCCTTGTGTGCTGCCTTCTTACATTTGATTGGTGTCTACACGATCCGTGGGTGATCCCAGGACACATATACCTTCCCCTCGGTGATGACATACGTAGGCATTCGTTCCAAAATTTGATCCGACACGTTTTTGTAATTTCGCCTACCTGTTTTGACTCCTTTCGTGATATCCGCCGCATCTCTTCTGGTGATCTTTCGTAACCCATCGCTGTCCACTACCCGAGTCGTTGAAACCTCTTCCATCATGAGCTAAACTACCTTTCGGGTTTCTTTTCGATTCCTGGTCCTTTCTTTTCGGTGATCTACGCCCAGTACATCCCTGTTTTTACAGTTTTTTTGCGTCTAGTTTTAGCCCAACCCATATACTCTTTCTCGCTTCATCTAGGAATTTCAATATATTATCCTCGTAACTTTGTTTACGCGCAAAAAAGGTCATAAAATTTTGATCGTTAATCAAAGACTTCGTGACCCATTAACTTTTATGTCTTTTCTTAATTACCCAACTTGCATCTCCCCCGTGTTAATTTAATTAGGCAATTTCGGCCAAACGACCTATCTTAAGTTAAAATTCGTGTTCACTGTGGCCACTTGAAAAAGCACTCAGAATTCCAGCGAACGAAAACAATTCTCTCTACAAGGATCAACTCGTAATATGTCTTCCGGACCAAAACATCCTAAAACACCCTCTTCTTTCACCAAACCGTCCCCCCCTTTTTTCGTTATCGATGGTTGGGTATCGCTTCGTTTCTGCCTTAGAATGCAAATTTATCGTCTATTCCCAAGTGCCTTTGCACGTGTTGTGGGACCGGATCCCAAGGTTAACCCAACAGTAAATCAATCTCGAGTGTATCGTGTCTTAGACCGCCCTTAATCTCCGTGATTGGCGAAAAATTATTTAATTGATTTTGGGAATGATCTGATTCGTTGAGTCCCATGACGCCCCTTTTCAATTATTACGTGGTTAACACCTATTACCGACGTAGGTTTCTACAATAAAGCTTCTAGTATGTCCCAAAGATGTCCGTAGTCTGTTCGTTTCTCCCTATTCTCTGAACGTATTTTAATTTATGAAAAAAATTCTTTACGTCCTTTTACCCCAAACAGGTCCATTACACGTTTCGATTCTGGATGATGGTTTTTCATTATCACCAGATATTGAAAGTGTCCATCTCCCGGGAATGTATAAATTGTGAAATAATACAAATTCGTCAAATAATATTTACTTGCGCACACCAGGATTTGAACCAGCAACTTCCTGATTCGATTGTAACCACTCAATTACACCATGAAACAGCACTGCAGGCATTTTCGTTTTACCGTTTTTTTTCTTGTTCCTTTTTAAACTGTTTTCTGTTAATGATCTGTTAGAGGCGCTATTTCGTACCAATATATAGTCGAAAAAAGTTCCTTTATTATTTTCTGTGGTTTTAGTTAAAGCGTTGGGGGCGTTGGAGTTAAAAAAAGTGGAACCAAATTGTTTGCTTCATGTTTCATCTACATATATAATGCATCCTTGGCTACATATCACAGTTCATACATAAAATATCCTACCGGCAAGTGAAAGTATTATGAAGATACATAACAGGTTTACAGGAAACAGCACTGCAGGCATTTTCGTTTTACCGTTTTTTTTCTTGTTCCTTTTTAAACTGTTTTCTGTTAATGATCTGTTAGAGGCGCTATTTCGTACCAATATATAGTCGAAAAAAGTTCCTTTATTCTTTTCTGTGGTTTTAGTTAAAGCGTTGGGGGCGTTGGAGTTAAAAAAAGTGGAACCAAATTGTTTGCTTCATGTTTCATCTACATATATAATGCATCCTTGGCTACATATCACAGTTCATACATAAAATATCCTACCGGCAAGTGAAAGTATTATGAAGATACATAACAGGTTTACAGGAAACAGCACTGCAGGCATTTTCGTTTTACCGTTTTTTTTCTTGTTCCTTTTTAAACTGTTTTCTGTTAATGATCTGTTAGAGGCGCTATTTCGTACCAATATATAGTCGAAAAAAGTTCCTTTATTATTTTCTGTGGTTTTAGTTAAAGCGTTGGGGGCGTTGGAGTTAAAAAAAAGTGGAACCAAATTGTTTGCTTCATGTTTCATCTACATATATAATGCATCCTTGGCTACATATCACAGTTCATACATAAAATATCCTACCGGCAAGTGAAAGTATTATGAAGATACATAACAGGTTTACAGGAAAATTAAATTATGAAACTTATTACTTGTTTCTGAAAAGCTTCGAATGCCTTCTAAATGACAGCCTTGATAAATAATTTATATACTTATTTATGCATACAAGTTTTTTCCGAAATTATCATTGAAACTTACTATATTTAATTTTTTATGATTTACGTTTATTTTATGGGATTAACTTATTTACCAAATCAATTTCTTAATTACATTTAAGACTCTGGAGTTGCAAAAGCTGACTTATTTAATTTTCAGAAAAAGCTTAGTGCAAAGGTGTCTGTTTTATAAGTCATGGATAAAAGTTTCTCAAAATTAATTTAAATTCATTCATAAAATACTTACTTATTTATTAATTTTCAGGAAATCGACAGTTTACATTTAATCAGTTTGTACATAAGTATTATATAGCCAAAATAAAACCAAGTATGGATTTCCTCCTTGTGACTTTACTTCTACTGAGACAGCATAATATGGAATAAGTAAATTAAATTTATAAGAAAGGTATATGAATTAAAAAAATTATAAAAACGAAAAGATTATATAAAACGAAAAATTTACAAAACAATACATTTATAGCCATGGAGAGAGGTTGTAGATAAAAATCAAATCATAATAGAGATATAAATAATAGAGACATAAACATTATTCACAAGCCATCAGAGAAATATTCTTTTATGAACTTCTTGTATTTGGTAAGTTCGAAACTGAAAATATCAGCCTTGGATATTCAATCTTATGTTTTTATAAAACAAAATAGTAATGATAATTATTTTTAAAACTTATTTCTGTTAAAATATTATAGGTAGGCACAGACATAGGAATTAATAGACGAGAAGATATGGGCGAGGGGTAAAATCAACTGTTGAAGAACGAAGGGAGTGAAGCTGACTGTGATTCGTCAATAAATCAATCTGACAGTAAATAGGCATCTCGCATTATAATATCACCATTTACTTCTTAAAAGTAAAATCTGCTTTGAATGAATAGACATTTTTACATGGGAGCGCAAATTACTCGCCACGTTATGAACAAATTTGCGAAGTCCAAATTCGGCAAAGTAAGGCAGCTTCTATTTTCAGAGTCGTAGTTAGTTTCAGAGTATTTAGTTAAGACACTTTTATAAATGTTCATAATTTACTTCCCAGCAACCAACCAGCTTTGTGTTTCGCGTCCAGACGTTTCTCGATGTGATAGTAACAACTGATTCATATTATACGATGTGAATATGCTTAAAATAAAGTAAAATAATGCTTATATATGGAATGTAATACGACAATTGGGTTTATTCTCTTTTTTCACATCTATTTTTACCAGTTTTCATAGTACAAGTCAAAATTTTTCCGTGTTATTTAGTAAAATGAACCGATGATGCCTCGACCATAGTTCGCACAAGAATGATGACGTCACGTTTTCAAATTTCATTTGAGGCCATACGCGAGCCCAGCCGGCTCAATGGAACCGGTATGGGGAGTGGGGATAATACGCTTTTAATCACTTAGGGCAGGTCTACTAATATTCATATGTCTATGTAGGTAGGTAACTAAGTTAGTGGTTATCTGAATTTTTCTAACAATCAGTTCTAAATTTGAAAATGACCCTTAAATTTAAAGCAATACCGGGTTACAGAACTTATGGAACATGTGTTCGGAAGGACACAAACGAAATTAGTAGTTTTGATGATTTAAATATAAATATCAGAGTTTGCCAATAAATAGACCGGAAATTTATTTTAGGTGGGCCGTGAAAACATTTTGAAAGTAGATTATTCCACCTATTGTTATAAAATCTTAATATGTCATTGAAGTAAAAGATAATACTTACACATCTAAATGAAATATAAAACAGAACAAGCCACAAAAAAATTATATCTAAATGAAACATAAAACAGAACAAGACACATATAAATTATTAACAAATTTAAGATAATGGTCACAACTAGGAATCGAGCCCAGGACCGATTGTCGAGTGTATAAAGACGTTGTCCCGGTAAGAAATAGATCTGCAGTTCGATACTCAGTCCCGACCGATACATTTTTTAGTTTTTGTGTCTTGTTCTGTGTATAACATTCAAAAGTTAAAAAAAGTGTTCGAATTGTTAGAATTTTTGTCATAATTGAATTTTGTCAGCATTTTTCATTTGTGGTTTTAATTGACTGATGTTTGTTTATATAAATTTTTTTGAATTTCAAAATCCTTATATGTTTAATCGTTGAACATATAAGGATTACATGAGAAAAAACCGCAACATTTTATTGACCTGCGATGACATCTTCCGGTGGCACGGTTAAACTTAAATTTACAACAAACTGTTTTTTTGTTAATGAACAAAGCGCAATTCAAGTTACCTTTATTATTATTATTTATGTTAACACGTATTGGACTATATTGGTACTCGCTCTTACAACTATTTCCGTTAAAACAAACAGCCGCAAAATATCTTAGGCTCAAAGCGCATGAAATTTAAAATCACTCCAAAAAATGCCAAATTCTGGTTTCAGAGACAAACAGTTACACATTATGAAATACTTATTACTTTGTTGATAAGTACTTAACGTTTTAACCTGTAATAAATTGTTATCGCCAGCTCCCAGGATCGCTACAACGTCAAGCCAATAAATTTATACCTGTCACCCTTTGGTTAAAAATATTATAGAATTCCAGGAAGCCTACCGAAGAATTTTCAAGGAAAATAATGAATTATGCTATCAGTGGGGTACAGCACACACTTAACTAAGCCGTAGTTTACGAGGGAAATGTTTTGGGAAACATTTTTAACCCATAATACAGGGTTTTCCAATAAGAGGTGATATTTTGAATAGCCCACTATTTCAGTAGATGTTACTTTTAAAGCTGTCATTTTTTTGACATTTGACAAGTAAAAACTACGCCATTAATAAAAATGGAACAATACATGCTTCAACAACGCATTGAAATGATTAAAATTCACTTGAGTGAATCAAATGCAAATCATCTTGAGTGATGAGGCCCATTTCCACCTCGGTGGCTTCGTCAACAAGCAAAATTGTCGCATTTGGGGCTCGGAAAACCCAAGAGTAATTGTTGAAAAGCCTATTTATTCTCAACGTGTGACTGTTTGGTGCGGTTTATGGTCCGGCGGAGTCATTGGACCTTACTTTTCGAAAATGAGGCTGGAGCAACAGTTACGGTGAATGGATTGGGCTATCGAGAGATGATTAATGAATTGTTATGGCCGGAATTGGATAGTATTGATTTGGACAACGTTTACTTTCAACAAGATGGCGCTATGTGCCACATAAGCAACAAAACTATTGATCTTAACGATTGAATATCAAAATAACACCTCTTATTGGAAAACCATGTATATCCAAAAAAGGTGAATCAGTAGAAATGGGAGAAAAGGGAAAATAGATTCAAGGTATTACGGTTCTTATTGGTGATCTTCTTGGCAGAGCCGTAAGCTCTTTTCGGTTGGCTTCGAAATTGTAGGCCGACAGTTCAAAATCCGGAAAACTATAATTTAATTAAAATTGTATTGTTTATTTTTCATGTATTTTGATAATAAAGATTTATTTAACCAGTGAACCATAACTCTATTCCACATTCTTATCAGCTTATTCTCACAAGCGATTCAAATAATAATACATATAATCACCCACCCATCTAACCATCCACCCACAGGCAACCTTTGTGGTTTCCAATTGCTCTGCCTTATTGTTTTAGTTTCATAAATTGATTTGAACATGCCATCCAAAAAAAGCTTATATTAAATATACACAACATTTACAAATCACTATCGTGAAAAAAAAATTTCACAACTAATATATAAAGTCAAATAAGTAATGTACAACTATTGTATTGTTGTGATTGTCTAGATAAAATTTATTTATTTATTTTGGTACAATATTTTACATTTCATAGTTATCCAATAATTTTGGCCTGGGTGGCTTACCCGTGCTGAGGCCTCCATTTTATAATATAAACAAATAAACATACATTTAGAGAAAATATAGATTTAAAATTAAAGTAAAATAAAAATAAATTAAATTAAATAAGGTTAAAATCGTTTTATGTTTTGAAATTTTGGTAATATTATAGTCTATTTTGTTCTTTAATCCATTTTGTAATGTTTTGTCTGAATTTATTTTTGTTTTTCCTCAATTTTATTTTCATGTTTCTTTGTCCAAAGCTTGTATTTACCGTCGGAGTTTTTATGTTTTCTTTGGACACTTGTCTAACTGGTCTGTTAATGATATTTTGTTCATGTTGAAATTTATTTTTTTCGTCATCAATGTATTTTAGTAGTGTTTTAACGTATAATTGGCGTATATCTAGTACGTTACAACTGTTGAATGCTTGGTCTGTATCAGTCAGTCTATGTTTTTTTAGTATTACCTTGAAGAGGAAGCTACAAGCCATAAATGTGTATATTCTCTGTGTACCTTAAATCGCAGGTAATAGGCATTAAAATCGCTTGACAAAAGGAGTCTAGAAACGATCGAATTCAAGCAAAAAACTGGTTTTTATTTATTTTGTAAATAATTTTATAAGAAAGCAAAAAAGTTAATCAAGTAAAACTGTCACCGATAATCTTGGCCATAATACTGTACTTTATTAAGTTGTTTCCTTTATGCGTTCATACATTTCTATTGAAAAAATATTTTTTTTAGTAGTTTGCAGTTATATTTTTTATTGAATAATTTATTTTTTATTTATATTCTACTCAAGCGAAGCGATAGGAAAACCTTCAATTTATCTAAAGCATATTTTTGGTATTCATAATGTATACCAATTCGTTATAAAGATTAATCAAAATAGTGATTTGGCACTAAGCTTCGCCTTAAGATCGTTTTCTGTGCGATTTCTATGTAATCGATAACCGAGTTTGTTGCTCTTCCCCAAGCAATAATTCCATATTCTATTATTGATTGGCAAAGTGCAAAACATATTCTTTTCAATTGTTTTATTTTATATATTTTTCTTATGTTTAGGAAAATTTGTATTGTTTTGAGGAGTTTATTTGTGATTTGTTTGATGTGAGGTATCCATCTAAGGTTATGGTCAATTACAATTCCTAGATACTTTATTTGTTTGTTGTTTTTTCTAGAGGAGGGCAATCGCAGATGTTGGTGTTTAAACATTCGTAGATTAAATTAAAGGAATTTTATTATATATATTAGGTATAAAAAACCACTAGTGCGCAGCCACAGCACATGTTTTAGGTTAAAGGTCTGAAAATATTACAAATATCTATTAAATATTGTATATTGTGCATTTCCCTTTGCACTTGAGGAAATAACGAAACCCAACACTAAAACCGTACAAAGGTAGATAATAAACGAAAAACCCATTACCTATAGAATTATTGTTATTTTTTAAATTACACATTCTTAAATCATTGGTTCATAACTTTTACTCTGCAGACTATTGATTCTTGTGGTGTTGACACAGCCCAAATAATATTTTCCCATTTTCCATGAATGTAATATGTACAATTCTTTTCCTTATTATTTTTAATTAATATGGATAAAATATTAGGGTAGAACCGGCAAACAAGCAGCAGTGTTGCAGCTTTGGTCTACCCTAAAATATTAGGGTAGAACTGGCAAACAAGCAGCAGTGTTGCAGCTTTGGTCTACCCTAAAATATTAGGGTAGAACCGGCAAACAAGCAGCAGTGTTGCAGCTTTGGTCTACCGTAAAAATTCAAATAAATAAAAATAAGTTCGAAATAATACTTAATTTATTTTTTACTATGAGAAACTTATTTGAAGTTCAGTTAATCTAATATAGAAAAAAATCATCCCACCACACTAAACATGAAAAATGATTACAAGTGCAATATTTTAATAAATTTAAAGCAAGCACTTTACAATTATATAATGTATCAGTTCTTTGTCAACATCTTCTAACAACGTTTTTTTTCTCAATAACAAAACTTCAACGCCTACAACGAGATGGCCCATTAAGGTAGCCAGTGCCTTTCATAGCTTAATCAAGTACGTAATTTACGACTCTATTTAATATTATACAAAGCATTTACTTAACTGAAATATTTAGAAAATATCCTGAAACCCAAATGAAAATGTAAACATAAAATATCGTTACATAAACCTTAATTTACTTTTTTTAAAGAGCCGTCATGGGACGCACGGCAGATGTGAAACATCGGAATTGATTTATATTTTTAACATGGAACAATGTATTTACTTGTGATGTTTTTTCATGTACACTGTCAATAACACTATTAATGTCACTGTCACTCGTATTTAAAATCAATAAACACTTGCAATGTATTACGAGACGATAACGACGCTCTGCTTAAAACGACGATTTTAAATTTACTCCAATATACACAAACGGTGAGCGTGTAGCAGAGCTATATAGGCGGAGAGAGGAGAGAGCAGTCTTGGCGGCAGGGTTGGAAGGAGCCGACGAGTCACAAGACTGGCCAAATAACACAATGTTCCGTGACACCTCGCAAGAATCGGCCTTACCCGCACAGAGTTTTGGCGGCTTAGCGGAAAGGTTTCGTCCCGTTGTCCCGTCTTGCCACGCTTGCTACGGAAGAGTCAATTTTTACCCCCTAGGCATGCCAAAAGACGTTTCACATAAAAAATTGCTAAAAATAACGCGTTTTTAGATACGCGATACGCAAAAGAAACCTACCAAATTTCTATAATTAATAGCGTCCGAAATCTCTACGCCAATCTGTGTTTCCTCTACGGCCACAATCAAAATAATGACGGTCATTATTTCGCCAAGCATTTGAAGTTTCTAAGAATAATACAACACTTGCTTGTGTATTTCTTACCATAAAATAACTCGCAGTTTTTCTTAAAAAGCATTAAGTCAAAACATTGCTGTTTGACTTAATGATGAGGTAGGGTAGAAAAGTACAGGAGTGGGCAGAGTACAAGAGTGCGAATTCAATTTAAACTTCCTTGTTTCTTCCATCGTTTTCGGGTTCTGTGAAAGTCCTATTCAAGTTCTGTTATTATATAATTGTAGGTTAACTGCTTGAAAGAACTGAAATAAAAACAGAACTTGACAAAGTCTTTCTCAGAAATTGAAAATGAACGTTGAAATTTTATGAATTGTTACGATATCGATGATTGGTGTTATTTCTCCTGCTCCGTAACAGGCCGACCTACCTAGAATCAATTCATTCCATTCCTGATTGCCGATATTACGACAGCTTGCGAAGTGCTTCCATGTTCGCTTTCCACCTTATCGTTAAAAGATCATAATTTAATTATGATTGTAAATATACTTGTAATAAACTTTATACGCGTTTTTATTTGACACTGTATCCCACCTTTAACTCTCGCAAGTAATTAATGAGTTATTTAATTTTTTAATGTTATTGGCTTTTATTCCAAGAAATTACACATACACAAACTTTCAATAATGATTATCTCAATACTTTTCGCAGCCTAATGGCGATGTGCGTCTTTAAGGTACGTTTTATACGTGCCTGAAAGACGCACACCGTAACAACCAACTTAGTTTTCGATGGAAATGGAATATTAATACGCGAATGAGCGCGTTTAAATAAGTAAACCTCGATACGAGCAAGCTCTTAAGATTTCTTTAAGGAATACATTCGGTTACTTGTTTAAAAGCATGTTTCTATGCAGGATTTGCGAGCAATCCCTTCGAGGCAATTTGAATAATGTAACGAACAATGTAAGATGCTGAGGGAAGGATCTTATTATGGAACGAGGCGTATTTACAATTTAAGCTAACAATCCCGAAAATAATGACGGAAAACAATAGAATTTTATTTACAAGATTATTTTTATTTGAAAATATTTTCAGACATTAATTTCTTAAAATTTATCTTAAAATTTCATCATCTTAAACCTACCAAAATATTAAATATGTTGTTGATTTTTATAATCAACATGCTTTTATAAGGCCTATTCAAACACCCCAAATACAATCAGCCAGCATGATACATAAGAAACAAATCAAATAATCAACGTTTGTATTTAATTTTTTAAATTAATTAGTTAGAAACAGTTATCATTATAACTTAATGAGTGTTATGTCTGCCTTACTTTGCAGATTTTGGTGTTGGGAACTCTTTGTAAAAAGTAAAAGGTTCTTTAATATATTTGTGTTTATTAACGTTACAATTAATAAGATTTAGCTACACTGTTCATTACCCGAGGGTTGGTAATTCTCTGGTTCGAGAAGCTTGTTCCCTGTCAATCTCAACTAAAAAGTAATTGTTACACTCTAGCGACATCTGTCAGACTCTGGAGTAAGCTTTATGACTAGCGCCATCTATCGCTTATATACTTAACTTATTACCATACATCACAATGAGTAATACCTCAAATTGGAATTTTTAATTATTGAATACAGTATTAGCGATTTTTAAACGAAAATTTGAAACAGATAAATCAGAAAAGATACGGTCGCATATAGGACTTGAACCTAAATAGCTCCCTGGAAAGGCGTTGGTCCATTCATATTTAAATTTTCGTTTAAAAATCGCTAATATTTTCTTCAATAATTAAAAATTCCTATTTGAGGTATTACTCAAACGATCTTATAAGTGGAATAATCAGATGTTTTATTGTTTATGAACAAAATTGTAAGGATTGTGGATATTTATGTAGGATAAAATAGAAAATTTAAAAACAGAGTGAATGTATATTAGAATGTTTAAACATCAAAAACTCTTCAGTCCACAAACGAGCGTGTTAACTTTTTGTGGAAACCAATCATAATTCCGATTCCGCATATTGTGTACTAACACGAGGGACATAGTTAGATAGAAGAATTATATGAGAAAAAGTGTAAATAGTTAAAGTTAATAAATAACCATTTTTTGTAAATAGTCAGCAGTTAAATTTGTTTCAACTGTATTGACTTTATAGCGACCTCCTGTAAAACCAATCTCTAATCCTCTCCCACCATCTTACTTCCAGCTTCTACACCCTTTTATTAAATGCTTTATATCTTTGAACAGTAATAAATCCAAGAATCCGGCGTACATCTTATTTTTTAAATTAATATTTCGTCATTTAATTCACGTGTAAATCACGATTCGAGCTGAAAATTGTTGCGTTTACCAAGAAAATTTCGGACAGAAAAAGAAAATAGCCTTAACGGGAAGACTGTCAGATGTTAAACAATGAAATTGATTTTTATTGAAGGAAGTGAAATGTAAGTAAACAAGTCTTTAATAATAAAACATTTATTTTTTGGAATAACTTAATGAGTAAAACCTCAAATTGTAAAATTTAATTATTGAAGACAATATTATCGATTCTTTTAAACGAAAATCTGAAACAGAAAAATCAGAAAAGGATACGGTCACATCTAGGACTCGAACCCAGGACTCTTGTGCGATGAGAAAAATGAAGGCAATGTCGGTAGTTCTTATTCTAAGTATGATACAGTTAAATATGAGCGAAGGAGATAGGATCCCATTAGCTCAGTTGGTAGAGCGGTGCCCCGGCAAGGCATGAGTCCCGGGTTCGAGTCCTAGATGTGACCGTATCTTTTTGTGTTTCAGATTTTCGTTTAAAGAATCGCTAATATTGTCTTCAATAATTAAATAAAACATTTTTTTAATATTATTTAAATTTAAAATAGATCCATTGCCCATTTTAGTGAGAATAGAAGCATACATACCGCACAGAGTTTTGGCGGCCGGGCGAAAAGAGCCGACGAGTCACGAGGATGACTGAATGGAGCGTCGTTCTGTGCAAGAGCATTGACCCATCTTGCAACGCTTACTTCGCAAGAGTCGCATCAAAAATGGTACAAATTCCGATAAACCCGAGTTTAAAATCATTTTTGAGAAATTTTGGTGGGACACACAGATTTACCTACTTCATAGATTTTACAAAAGGATACGAATATACATATCAATTTAGACGATATTAATTTTACCGATAGGTGAACAATTCGGTTGTAATTAGCGTATGTTCGATTTATTTTTATGAATACTGCACAAGAGTCTACCAACGCCCGGAGCCGGTGGAGTTACGGGGTCCTCAATTTGGGTATAATATGAAATTTATTATGAGATTCAGTGCACTTTGTATTGCACTGTGCCAAGAAAAACATATCGCTTTTTGACATGTCTTGAATGAAACTTACATGAAAATGTGCAGTCGTATTGCTTGCAGTCTTGAACAGGAATACACGATCAATCTTTACAATTGGCATTACATTTCTCATGGAATAACGTTATTGTTTGGAACTTTGCGTAATCGCTTGGATGTTAAAATTGAAAAAAAAGATATATTTCTTCGGGCACAATATCATCTTTGGGGATGCTGTGAATATGGAAAATTTTACGAAAGGATGGAATGAATGCTGCACAGGATTCTCATCTGTACAGAAACGAGTGCCTGTGGGACTATAGCATCCCTGTTTGGGGTATGTTGAGAGGCTGAAGGAAATGGGTATCGGAAGGTTTAGAAATACCTCGCTAATGAGATTTGGTCACTAAACATGGCCAAAGCCATTTCAAGCAATGTTTCTATAAGTAGGGGCAACTGCTGTACCTGTGGACGGTTTTACCTATGGACACTATGCATATTTCACAAACTGTACAACCTAAAATTACAAAAAAAATATTAACATATAGTAATTTTGTTATATGGCAACACTGACTAACGGCCATTTCTCTTCTGTCCCAACTTGGAAAGCGCAGCAAAATACAATATTTTTTTAATCAAAAGTTAGTTAATTACCATATTGAAACGGTTTTTCCTAATACCCGAATCACAAATTTCGATATGTATTTAGTTTTACTTGAGAAATAACATATCATATACCCATTGACGATATTTAAACCTTCTTAGTAGATTATCTTAGCCATTATAACAATTTTAGCTTATAATGTCAAAATTGTACCTGTGGACAACACGATGATTGTACCTGTGGACTGTCCACAGGTACAATCAATATATCTTTTAAAGTTTAAGAATTTATTTTGTTTCTATTTCAAGTGCATATATAGTTATATAGTGCGTGTATGTACATTCCCTAAATCACCATCCAGGAAGACAGAAAAACGAGGAAGAAAACCTGGTAGGACTAGAATACTGACAGACACCCCCGAAAAAAATGAGATAATGAACGCATCTTCAAAAAGAAATCACAACAAAATAAAGGCAAATGTAAGGGGAGGAAAAAATAAAGCTTAAAGGGTTCAAAAGGTCCCAGCATCAAAGATAAAACATTAATTGATTTAGAAAAGCCCAGCACCAGCAAGATTAAATAATAAGCGATGTTACGCTTGTTATATGCACAGTTTGTAGACAATATGAAAACAAAATTAACATCCTGACATGTAACTTATGCCAAGGTTATTATCACTCTAAGTGTGTTTCACTCTAAGTGCACACAAAGAGAATTATTCAGATTCAGCTGACGAGAATTCTTTCATATGTCAGAGATTCTATATACTATCTGAAGATACTGATGGAGATCAGGATAGTATTGATTCGGAAGAGTTATACAGAGCTGCGTGTGATGCTAATAAATAAGACTATTTAACGGAATGCACACCATTAAAATGTTATTATTATTACTTGTTAAGTTAAGACGGTTTCTTTCTTATATTTCTTTATTTTTTGTTTATTTATATTATTACTGTCCACAAGTACAAACGCGTCCACAGGTACAATGATGTGTGTCCATAGGTACATTGGGTAGTTGTACCTAACGACAAATATGCCGTTTTTTTATAAATGTTAATAACTCGACACTGAAGTGGTTAAAATAAATTATTAATAGTAATTATTGTGTCTTAACTCTTTCTTTTCCAAATAAAAAAAAATAATCTAATTAAAATATTATACCCAAAAAATTAAAAATATTGTTTTATTGAAAAATCGGGATTTTGTCCACAGGTACAGCAGTTGCCCCTAATGGTGATATTTCCCCATGGAAAATTTTAGATGAGCACCTTTACACGGTGTTCGGAAACTCGTAGTACAAACGGGAAATTGGTGAAACTACGTCACCTAGAGAACATAAAAATTCATTGTTTTTCAGATATTTAATTTTTTTAAATTTAAATACATTTTTCAACATTTCTCGACAGCTGAAGGGTTAAAAAATCATTTTTAATCGGATCAACTCTTTGATGCTTTTTTTGATGACAGTATGCAAGGAAGAGTGCAAGGCTGATGTAAGCGTGATGAGTAAGATCAAGAAAGGTAGGCTTAGATGGTTTGGGCATGTAGAGCGAATGAGCGAATAAGGAGTGTAAGGAGAATATACTGGCAAATGTGAATGGTAGAAGAAATCGGGGACGACCGAGGAGGACATGGCACGACCAAGTGAATCGGATACTCGAGTCTCGCCATGTCAAGAGTCAGAATAATAGAAGAGTATGTATGAGACGATGTATGAATGTGAATGAGGCAAGGAGTGTGTGACAAGACCGAGTTGTTTGGCGGTCCGTCCTCTCTGCCTACCCCTGCGGGGAAACGTGATGGTTAATTAGTTAGTTAGTCAGTTAAACAGCTAATATTAACCCACTAGCGACCCATTTTCATAAAAAAATACAACTTTTGAGTCGATTCACTAGAAAACGAAAGCTCAATTAAAAAAAGGTGTACCCCAAAATCAATTTCAAATAAAATGTAGATTCACCAAATTTCGTCTTTTACGGCTAGTTTCCGGACACCGTGTATACGGTTTTATATGTTAAGTTTAAAGAGTCTCACTCAAAAGTCAAGAGCCTCCACTGAATTTAAAATACCTAATATACACACAAAATGACAATATTATTTACAAGTAGTAACCAATACTGAAATGTGTTACTGTTGAAATGAATTATTTATTACAGTAAAATGAATGTCGTATTTATTTATTTATAAAATAAATAGGGTTCCATCAAAGATATTAGATGAACGACATATGCTATGTTGGCCGCCGGACCGTAGGCGGAGTACTACCTAATTAGGGTACTTTGAATACTATCGGGACGTGTACGCACAGAAATCTGTTCTATGTATTAGTGCGGATACCTTAGCGTAAGCGAAGGTATGCAGTAATATTGGTGAACAAAACCGGTGACACTGGGCAAAACAATTCCACACAGTATGAACTGCTCATAGCACATCTCGTTCTTCTAATATCTTTGGGTTCCATGATAACTCAACACAGTGACAATTCAACACACTTTTAAAAAAGTGATATAAAGTCATTAGAAACGATGAAAAAAAAAAACCTAACCTAAACTAACCTAACCTACTTAACCCAGTTTTTGTTTCATCACTTTCCATGGCTGTTTATAACTTTTTAAAGATGTGATCTATTATCATTTTCATGATTTATCCGCTCACCAAAAAATAGTACAGTACGTTAACATCATAAGCCACTCGTCTCACTGGGAAATTTATATCTCGAGATATGCAGCTTTACATTTCTAATAAGTAATAAATATATATTAATAAAATAGATCATAAAATATTGAAAATACACACCTACAAAATTGTAATAAAAATAAACACTACAGTTATTTTAACTAAACTTACAGCTGGGCAGTGCGTTTAAAGTGTGCAACAACAATATTCCACTGATTAAATAATTATTACAAAGTACCTCAAGAATCACTGAATTTTTTTCCATCCATTGTCTCACTTCTCTCCTTTAAAATACTATACCATGAACACAAAACAAGACCGTGCTTTCCATAAACATTAGAGACAGGCATCACAATGACTTATTGTTTCGTTCCTAGTATCTACCTACTCAATGTAACAATATGATTTAATATCAGATACTCCAGGGGATTCTAACAATCCAACGTGTTACCTTGAATATCTTGATAAAGCTTCCACGGAAACTGACAACATTTGACAGGTAGTCTAAATTATATTTTAATAAATTCTCTCTGCTTTGATTTGACTTCAGTAGTAAATACAAACGATATTATGGCAGGTTGGAACAAGTCAGAGGTACAAGTTTTCTGAATTATTATGATTTCTGAAATAAGTTGAGCGAACGCAAGAAATCTTTCAAACGTAGTTTGTAACACGTATTTCCTAGTTTTATCGTTTGCGAATTAATTGCCAAGTTTCCACGAACTGAATTGATCTCACGGAATACGCCAGTTCAACATGGCAGGGGTGGAAACGAGAACCGATAATAAACCAGTGATGAACATTTTTCGCAGTAAGTTATCAATTTGTGGTAGTGATTAAAACATCCGGTGCAATCATAAAAAAATACCCAACATAGAATAAGGCCAGCATTCTATCCCAGCAAAACACCAAATTATTAAATTATTACCCCTCCCGCACAGGAGAGGGTAATACGCTTCCCCCAAACGAGAGTTTTTTCGACGTCGAAGTTGTTTTTTTTATATCATATGTTGTGTAATTTAGGTAATCCGAGAAAAACTAATTGGTAATCTGCAATTGACAAAAACGAACCTTCCAACAAAAAAACAAATACCACTTTTAATATATTAAATATGGGGGAGGGGTTATAATATAAGGTTTCACAAAAATACTAGCAATCCTGTCTCATGCTCTAACTGTACAGAAATGAATATGGCGAATACAGTTAAATACTTAGGTATTATAATAGACAGCCAATTCAAATGGACAGATCACATACAAAAGCTCGTAAATAAATTTAGGTATTTAACTTATATTTTTAAACGTTTAAATTACATAGTCGACATTAAAAGAATGAAATTGGTGTATCATGCTGTGGTGCAATCATCAGTATCTTATGGAATAATTAGATGGGGGGCGTGTATAATACGCATGTTAAGCCACTAGAAACAACGCAAAAAATAATAATAAAGATATTGTTGCATAAAGATATGAACTACCCCTCCCTGCAATTATTCTGAGAAGCTAAATTTAACATAAGAAAAATTTACTGTTTACAATGTTTAAAATATGTATTTGCTCGAAATACCCTTTTTACAAAAAATGAAAACCGATTTAGTAATAGGTTAAATAATTAGAGGCACGAAGCTGCCACATGTCAGACAAGCAGCCACGTGGCAGCTTCGTGGGACTATCTATACATTGTCTAAAAAAAAAATGTAAAAATTTTCAGTCAATAAAGGTCAACTTTAAATAAATAAAAAAAAAAAAGTTTTTAAAGTTCCATTGGGTAAAACCAGACTTGCGCAAAGAAATGCGTATTTTATAACACCAAAAATGTATAATGATCTCTATAAGACTACAGAAATTGAATGTAAAAATAAATCCTCCTACAAAAAATATAAAAATGTAATAAAGTCTTCGATAAATACCATTGATTCAAACATTTACTTGCCGTAACATCCGACCTGCTGTAACATCTGACCTGATGTAACTTAACATTTTTAATTTTATTTTTTATATTTTTCAATCATGTCTTTTGAATTTTAATTCAGTAAACACTGATTTTTTTATTTTTTCAATTTTATTTTCTAATCTTCTACAAAGATAATGTATGTATGTGAGTAAAATTTTAACTGTTAATAAACACAATTATACCCACGAACTGGCGATGCCTATGTGGGATTTTTTTGGTTAATCTGCTAAATGTATTATTCTTTACTTTTTAACTGTTTATATAAATAAGTGTTTCTTTTATTCTAAAATTATACCAATGTATGTACTAGAAAAATTATTAAAAAAAATAAAAACTTGAATAGGACTTTCACAGAACTCGAAATAAATTGTTCAAATTCTCCGAAACAACCCATCAATGATTGACTGTTGAGCAAAGATGGCGTTATTCAGTCAAAACGCTAGGTATGAAAAAAATGAATTATTATTTTTTTGGTAAACTTATGTTTAAGACAAGATTTTTTATGCATAGCACAAAGGGTAACAATTATTATTGTGCTATGCATAAAAAATCTTGTCTTAAACATTAGTTTACCAAAAAAAGAATAATTAATATTTGACAAGTTCAAGTATTTCACCTAAAAATGTAGACAATTTGTCTCGACGCCATCTAGTGAGAGAGTTCTTTCTCATATAAAATAAAGTTGGTTGTTTTCAGGTGAAAAAATTTAACAAGCAGTAATTGTTGGAATGAAACACTAGTATATATTGAATTATTTCGCGGATAAGAGATAAGCCGCCATAGCTCAGTGGTCAGAGCTGTCGACCGGAAATCGAAGCGACACGGGTTCAAGTCCCGTTGGTGTCATGTATCTTTTATCAGGAGATTTTTCAATGTGGATGAGTGTTTCAGGCGAATAATTATTGCTTGTAAAAATAATTATGAAAAAAATGGATGCTTGTTTTGGTTTTTTTAAATCAAAATCGAATAGCAACATCTATTGTATCCGCAAACGAACCAAACTATTTTTTGGAAGACAATATTACTTTTGAAATAAATACAGGAATGCAGATTGTGCGTATTGTCCCCCAAGGGTCCCACCTAGGTCCGCTAATGTTCAACATTTATATAAATGACATTGGATCATGTTTTCAAAATTCCAAATATGTACTTTATGCCGATGACATGAAAATATTCAAAGTTATTCGTTCTCTTTCTGACTGCGAAGCGTTACAGAGTGACCTAGATAAGCTTTGCAAGTATTGTAAAGTTAACTGTCTAGATATAAACGTTTCTAAATGTCACACTATGACATTCACCAGAAATAAACTCGTAATTAAGTACTCATATTCACTCAACAATGAACCTGTCATCTCTAAAACGGAATGTAAAGACCTCGGCGTTTACCTTGATAGCAAACTTATATTTAATAAGCACATTGACTCAATCGTTAATAGGTCATATAAAATGCTTGGTTTCGTGCTACGTGTAAGTAAAATATTCAGTAATCCGCGTACAATTGTAATGTTATATTTCGCATTAGTCAGAAGTACACTGGAATATGCATCGCCTATTTGGAATCCGCAATATAAACTTTACATAGATAGTATAGAACGAATCCAAAACAAATTTATAAAATATATTACCCACAGATTCAACAATAATTTTGAGTGTACATTTGAAACATTGCAGCGAAGACGAGCAGTAGCTGACTCAATATTTATACACAGAATTTTAAACAATGAGATTGACTGTTCTGAACTTTTGTCCCTTATTAACTTTAACATACCTTTGAGACGTACACGACATACAGTGCTATTCCACACGCTAAATTATAAAACAAATGCAGCATCTAATTCGACAATTAACCGAGCTCTTCATACTCTAAATAATATTTGTATTAACTCTAACATTGACATTTTTTCGGATTCACTGCCCAAATTCAAACGTGGCATCATGTCAATAATTTAAAGAATTCAATGCGCATACATACAGACACACACACACACAAACACTCACACACACATTACACACGTCACACACACACCTATAAACTACACAAGTCACCTGGTAATTAAGGAATAAACATACCACTTAGCAGACATTACAAGGAAACATATCATAGGTACACAACATGAAGTATCTTATTCCTGTATATTGTTTCATCTCTGTAAATTATGTACTGTTTGTTTCAATAATATAAAATAAAATAAAATAAAAAAATTATGTACTAACATAAAGGGCATACATTGTTTGATAAGTGGGATATAGTATAAAATGATACAAAGTGTAAATAGTAAAACCTGTTAAATTTATTTCAACTGTAATATCTTTTTACCGACCTCCTGTGAAACAACACTCTCTATTCGTCTCCAACCAAATATTTTTTTCCTAGTGAATACAACTTTTTTTTTTTAAATATTGATGTTTACATTTATAAGAGTGTAAACAAAGTATTTTTATCTATCTATTTATCTAGATAAATAAAAATGTCAATGTTCGTTTGTTCAAAATTTGAAATTTCCCGAAGTTCTTCACCGATTGCTTTGAAATTTTGACGCGACGTTGCATATGCGTGTATTTTTATTCACTTATTTTATATAGATGTCACTTATATTATGATCTGTTGGACGTGAAAGCAAACACGCGCTATTATTTCTCTATCTCCAGAGACAGACTGAGCCACTGCAACGCATGGCGGGGTACAGCTAGTTATCAAATAAAACTACTACACTCGCGGAGAAAGCGACACGGTAGGCCAATTCCGGATTAGGTTTGACATACAAAAAATCTTCTAGGTGGGGTACTCTTAGCCTTAGAAAAGAGACGACACATCTCGCTATTCAGTATCAGGTATTGAGCTTGGGACGTAATCTGGATCTCGCTCGTTCAATGCTATATATATAATATATCCTTTAGTAGCTAACGGGAGAGTGGATCACGAATTGGTGAATTGTAAGGGTACGTATACATTTGCCAACCGAAACGCGAACCGTACCCCGAATTACTGGAAAGAAACGAATCCCCTGCAAGCAGCGTTTCGTTGCTTCGTTTCTTTCCCATAAGTTGAGGTTCAGTTCGACAGTTCGGCTCGCGGATGTATACGTAGCATAAACTGCGCAACGAATCAGAGATTTATTACGAATTTGTCAAGTCGTCTTATTCTGGAACGATAAAGTATTTGAGATATTAGAAATGGTGCAACGAAGTAATGTTGCTCTTATTGAAGAAGACTCAAATAAATGGTTGTAGACCTCTGAAAACGTCTGTTGGAACAATAAACTACTTGTTGTCTTTATATTCAATTGCAATCGTTCAACAAGCAAATGCTGTACCTCTGATAGATATTTAGAAACAGTCAATTCTCTGCTGTTTGAGTCGAAAACCTATTGAAAGGATTCCGATTTTGTTAAGAAAGTATCAAAAGTCTAGTTTTAATGAAAATAGCTACTTTAATCAAAATATGATTTTTATGGTTGATGATTGACATAATTGTGTGGTATTTATATAAAAAAACTAAAACTTCTTCTCGAGAAAAATGCGACATCAAAATGAAAGAAATATTCCAAAAAGGCTTAAATTCACAATCTCCCAAAATCTCCTAACAAGCTGTAAAGGTAGGAACAATTTTATTCAATTTTCTTCAATGACCCAGATACAATACGCTGAGGTTGCTTTACCACAAGGTTCACTCTAGCGAACAAATATAGTTATCATGGAACAAGGAAGATCATAATGGATGAAGCTTCCACTTCTGTGAAAAATTCTAATAAATTAGCAGAAATTCTGTTTGGCCATAGAAGCAAACTCTCAAATGCCGAGCTCTGGTATCAAAATATTTGGCAAGCCTTTACACATGTTAAAATAAGCATTGGAAGTTTGAGAAAAAGACAAAGCATCATATTATAGTTTCTGCCGTATTTTCATGAAAATTATGTTGAAACTCGGATAGGAAATAATGCTTAATATAACGTTTTTTTCTTTGATTTGAAAAGTGTTTATGCTTTCTATGCCCGTGGGTCATTAACGCAGCTGTACTCGGATCATCCATTACGTGAGATGTTGGATTATATTATTGCGTACAGCTCGCGACTTCCGTGATGGTATTCTTGCCTCCGTCGTCATTTCGCACAGCAGTGGCGTAGCATCTGCGCGAGTCTAGGGGCACCTCGGACGAAACAGGGGCGAAACAAGGGTGAAAAGAGATGAAGGGGGTGAATAAAGGTTTTACGACCTTTTTACGACCTGGGGGTGCAATGAGGAAGCTCGGTAATATCTCCTAACAAAAATGAAATCAGGTTTTAAGAGAGCGGGTCTTGCGAAAAACCGTTCACTCTAAGCTATTTTAAGCAAATACCTAGTAAAAAAGCCTGCCAATATTTGGAGGTAGATCTCCCTTTCATGAGCCCCGTTTGTGTAATATCAAACAATTAAGCAAAATTGATTTTTTTCAACATTAACTTTTACAGATATTGCAGAGGGACCCGATGACGTTTATCAATATTTGAGAATGAGGAATGGAAAGCGACACAAATTCCAAAATTACTTGTTTCCAAAATGTATTCTAGTGCAGCCTTATAATATAAGATACTAGCCCGGTGTTTCTTGGGTTGTGAATGGTTTGGAGTAAGGTTTTAAGGTTTTTTAGGTACTGGAAAGATGGGTGCATTTCAAAGATGGAAAAAAATTAAACAAGTTTACGAGCGACCTCATCTTCTTTTACTATTAACTTCCACATCATACATTCTCCTTACACCACTTTCTTTGTTCATCATGTATGCCACATTTTACATTAAATGAGTATTTAACACTTAAGTATACAAGTATTGTACACTTAAGCCTTACATCATGTACTATTATGAAATCCACATTGTTACCGTTGAAAAATTATATTATATCGACTTTAATTAGACTCCGCGTCTCATTCCAATGCAGAGATAATGCGAAAAGTATTCCTTTTTTATCCCATACATTTTTTATTTCACTCCTGGTAAACAGTAAAGAATAAACTTCTCAACTAAAGGAAATCGGTCTAGTTGTTTTTGATTCTATAGAGCGCAAATAAAGACATATTCATATTTATATACTGGGTGTTAAGAGACGTGCTTGGCTTATTTAAACCAGTGATTCCTGGTATTATTTGGAGTAAAAAATGTATTTGAAATATGTCTCCGTTGACATTTTCAAAAAATATGTGAAATGCTTTTTTGAAAGTTGCATTCCGTTGCTATTAAAAATATCTGCTATATCTGCATATTGGTTACCTAAGTTGAGTATACGTGGTATGAGGGAGTTTATAGAAGAATTGATTTTGACATTACTGTCGCAGTGAAAGATATTATTAGTTCATGTGAATCTATTAGGAATATAAGTGTAATCAATTGCAATAATGCAGGGCTGTCAATAAAGGAATTAATGATTTTTAAATCAATAATGACAAGATAAAATCTATAATTTGGGTCATATCAGAAAGACGTTTATTTGAATAAATAATTAACAAAATCATTTAGCTTGACTGGAGTTGACAAGTTTCGACATTCTGTACTGAAGTGACTAGCGTGGTCTAGCGGCATGGGTGTTAATCTCGATGGGTTGCAATAAACAAGGAGTCAATAATGAAAATAATATTCATTTTGAAATCTTGAAGAGGTCAAAGCGTTTCCTACAGAAGGATTGTTTAAAACTTATTCAATTTTAAAATTATTACAACAAAACTAAGAGTAATAATAAATTCATATTTTATAATCATCCTTTTTGTAACAAATACAGAATCCTAGATTTGTATATTTTTCAAATTTGGAAGTACGAATAATTTGAAATGTGTTTTTCATGGTGTTTTTTAGTGCAGTTGGGTGATTTAGGTTTCAGTCTGTATATGGTGTCAGTATATTTTCTATTTGAGTCGTCGATTTTCAAAACCCGCTCATGAAATAACCGTTTCATCTGATACATTCACAAAAAGTGCTAAAGTAAATAAATAATCAACATGTTTCGCTAAATATCAAATAACAATGCAAAATTATGTTGATATTTAGCATAAAAGTATACTGTAATATGTGCAATGTGGCCAAAATCCTCTAAACGGACCTCCAGTTGTGCCGAACGTCTTTTTGTTGATGTTTCTGGACTGTCCTGCACACTATCCACAACACGTTGGATATTTTCTTCCGTGTGGACCGTACGTGGTCTTCCGGTACATGAAAAGTGTCTTATTGTACCATGTTGTCGAAAATTTGCAACCAGACGGTTTATTGTTGTTGCTGAAGGTCCAGTACCCACAAAAAACGACGATAAGCACGCTGCGTCAAAACAATTGACCGTTGATTTTCAAAATAAAATTCAACAATTGTTGATCGCTGTTCTGTCGTGTAGTGTTAAAATTCTGAAATAAAAAAAAAAACATAAATTTAAAAATTTATTAAACATTCAAACCATAACGGTAGTTTTGCGCCAACCTGTATATATAAAGTGTTCCAAAACGTTTTTAGTGGCATTCACAGATTTCCGGAAAATTCCAGAGAAGGTTTTGCAAGTCCTTTGCACATTTCAGATCTCACTATATTGTGTTACCAGCTTTTTATTTGAGATTTAAATGTTATAATATTGCTGTGATTTTTTAATGAGAAAAGGAATTTATTATGGAGTTACCATAGTACCACAGTAAAAAATATTATTTTTGTTGCCCAATATTTTAGGTTTGTACTTAGTTTGCTTATGTACGACCAAGAGGACTGCCGCTGACCGGAATGTATGTACGTATCGTTACCAACCTTTTGAACTCCCCTGAACTTCTTTCGTTAATATGTTTCCATTTACCTAGTCGATCAGTTCGTTTCAAATTACCCTATCATTGCAACAATACAGGATCTAACGCCGAACTCAATTCCATAATGAATCGCTTACATGTACTTGGAAATAAATATGTTTTGGATGAACCTATAAACATTGCTAGTTTAACCTCATACAAACACTTCTTAATTAAAACTGTCTGTCAGCGCTTCTCAGACTGACTATAATCAAATACAGTTTTAAAGTTTTAATTTCTTAACACTCATTACATAATATCCGGGATTTATAAAATGTTGTATTGTATTTATAATAACCTACTCATTGTACTTTTTTATGTTCATACTATTATTTCTATTGTTCTCTTTTATGTATTTTATATTTATATATTTTTTTATCTATGTATATTCTGTATTCATATGTAAAACAATTGTTATTCTTTTGTAATAGCCGTTATAATCGGCGTTAATAAATAAATAAATAATAAATAAGTATTTTAAATCAAAAGTAAAAGGGATATAATCGTCTCAGCTTCCTGAATATTCAATAATTCTGCTTGTTTCTGGTTTTTGTTCCGGAAACCTTTTTCGAGTTACTTCTCTGTATTGAATATTTGAAGAAATTCATAAAACAAACTCAAATAAGGAACACCATTATCCGAAAACTTTAATAAACATGAAAATATGAAAACTGGACATTAATCGATTTTCTTTGATAAAATTCACTTTCATGAAAACTCCTTGAAACGTTTTTTTTGTGTTTCTTTATTTATAAATTTTAAGTGATTACAACTTTTTGTGTTCTTTACAACCACCATACTTGACTCATGCCCGTATTATGGTATGTGAAACCGCACAAGAGTCCCAACTGCTCCCAACCGTCTGGAGCCAGTGAGACTATGGCATCCCCAATTTTACGGTAATTTGTGAGGCTGAAAGTAGTTGGGAAGGGAAAGAGATGGGAAAGAGGAAGATTGGAAAGTACCTGGCTATTTATCAAACATGGCCAAAGCCATTTCAAGCTCCGTTTCAATTCTGAACGGTGGTCTTACACCACGGCGATACTGAGAGTACTTTCCAATTTAGAACGTGCCGCAAATATACTTTATATATTTTTTAAATCAGTAATTTGTGAAACAACACATATTAATCAAGTAAAATTTACTTACGCACGCCGGGATTTTAACCCGTGACCTCCAGCTTGCTAGTCAAGAGCCTTACCTCTCGATCACGGAAGCCATAAATTGAATATTACTATTTAAAAACGGTTAACTTATAAACAAGTTCTGTTGTGCTATTATTATTTTTTTGTTATGTATGTTGTACCAAATAGGGATAGTGGAGGGCGTTTAGAATAATTTAAGAGTATCTTCGCTTAAACAAAAGAAGAGTCCGATGATATAAAGACGTGAGAACCGATAGAAATACGAAAAACTTGTATTTTCTTTTATTCGCTGTTTTTGAATCTCAAAAGGGATGTTTATTACTTACAATATTCTCGTTTAGACATCTTTTCAACTTGAAACATACCTTACTTATTATATACCTACCCATAAAGATTTACTTTGTACCACATATTTATCTTAAGTTAGTTACATATATTTCTTTACACAAAAGTAATTTAAAAAGTTACCGACATCATCGACATAAAGTCACTGTAGAAAAAAATTCTATCGTCATCCGATAGATAGTTTTGGCAAATGTAAAGTGTAAACCGTGAAGATTTCAAGTCATTCTGATCATTACTTTGTCTATGGCAACCTTCCAAAGTTGTCAGCTGACATTGTCTGTCAACGATGGAGACAATTGAGTATCGAGCAGTGATAAAATTTCTTAGATTTGAAAGGGAAGAATAAAATAAATGTTGAGTTAGATTCCTCCCCTTCGTGAACAACGGTCAAAAATTGGGTTGTCGAGTACAAACGTAGTTGTACGAGCATTTTAACAAAAACCGAATTTAACGAGAACCACTACAACTGACAAAATGGTCGATTTAGTGGATCAAACTGTGATGGAAGATCATTGATTGACCGTTAAGAATATTGCTGAGGCTTGTGGGATATCATCTAAATGGGTGCACAAGATTTGGATATGAGAAAATTACCCGCGCGCCCCGTGCCGCGCTTGTTCGGGATCGACCAAAAGCGCATACGGACCTTAGATGAATTAAAAGGGAAGATAGGTTACGGTTATAGTCCAGTAGACAAACTGGTGTTTATTGCGGTTATTATCGCACACAAGTCCGTTGGTCAGACAAGCTGTCGACGGCTGCCACAAACACGTCACGATGCTTTTCGAATAAAATAAAGTGAGACAGCGAACGCAGAAACACATAAGAGTATGAAGGACAGACAGCACGTCGTATTCTACTACTCTGCTCGCTCATTTGTTCATCAAGACTGAGCGTAAAAGCGACCCTCTGACGGGCGAGCATTAGCGCGGCGAGCAGTGTGAGCATGAGGTCGATAGAAAAATGCTCGCATGTGCATTGTCAGTGGGATCAGTGGCCCGTCATTCATTCGCACAAATTCGTTATGGCTATTATTTTCTCGTGCGTTTAGTTATTCGATTTCTATCATAAAACAGAAACGTGCCATATTTTGTTGATTGATTAGCATGGACATAACGCGTCTTTGTATTTATGTCACGCGAGTGTCTTTTATCAAAAATCTAGCAGAATGTACATATTTTTTGGCATTCCAATATTGTATTAATCAAACAATACGATCTCATTTTGCCTTGTTATTCATGCATTGTGTTTTATAATTCTATTTACTATCCTTTGCTGTTTAACATGCTCATAAGGGCTCTTTATTACTCACCCAATTCTCATTTTATGTTATAGTTTATGTCTTATACTTTAAATTAAATTATGTAAAAGCCAAAAAGCGTTAATAATACAAATAAATAAATAAGAATAAATAATAAGCTTGGTGAATGTGCAAAAAGTTTTTTCGCAGTCTTATCTCACTTTAAATGAAACAATTTTAATCTACCTTTTCACCCTTATTAAAATTGCTTCACAACCCTTGTAATGACACCATTCATTAATAATAGTAATTGCCGGAAATGAGACCCTTACTTTGGAGTTTATATCAATTTAGCTCCCTCTACAGTTTTCCGAAACTTTCCCATCAAACCCCCTGTTAGCATACTTGAAATATGTCAGGTCAACGACTTTCTAATTTTCATTTCTGTCGCATGCAAATTTCGCGAAAAGTTAATTTTTATTCGATTGATTCTAAGAAAGATTGAAAAACTTTTTCAATTGTACTTGTGGAAGTCTTTTTAAAATCAAACTTATTCTTTTGTTTGGAAGATGAGTTCTGAGAATGCTGGTTTCATATTTAAACATAAATTGTCAACGAAATAAAAAGTCTGGAAAATATTAACCTTTATCTTCTCTAAATAGTATAAAATCATGCATCTGTCTGTTTGCGCCCTTAGTGCTTCTGAACTCTAGCGTAATTTATCGAAGGCTTTATGTTATGTTCAATGAGGTATGTCAATATCAATATCAGTATTTGTATAAACACATGTTCCGCCTCCATTTTTAACAGATAAACAAATAATTTGACCAGAGCATTAACAAATTAACAGTATTTCATATCAGTAAGTTTTTTCCGTGTATACGCAAAAGATTTTGATAGGGTTTTCTGCATTATTTAGAAAAAGCCTCCCGGAAGGTTTTTTATATATAATATATGCACATTATAAGCATAGAAAGTAGAGAAAATTCGATGTTTATTGTGGTATTAAAAACTTCAAAACTTTACTCCAAATCATTCACAACCCCGAGCAACGTCAGGTACACGTCAGATATATGTGAGTATATATGAGTGTATAAAAAAATCAGCCTGTTTATGTTTGTGCTCGCAAAACTTGAAAAGTAGTCGACCGAGATCATCAAATTTTTTAAATTTTGTTCTTATTAGTATCAGAAGTGTTTAGAGAGGAGTGGTTTGAATGATAAGTCGCAGACGCCAGGGGAATACAGAAGAGGACATGTGCATAATCACGGGATATTATAAGTGAAGGATTTGTGAAGCTGAAAAGTATTTGTTAGAAAAATATTACCACAGGATAATATTTTAAAATTACCTAAAGCCTATCCGCAACAAATATTGAAATTTTCAAAATGTGCATTTCGAATAAACACGTTAGTAAACTTACGACAAAATTACGACACCTGTCATACATTTAAACGAAAAGAATATATATTTCAAATGTAAAGTTATTAATTGATAAAATAATTTTAATACTTATTTTATCGTTTGTCTGATTCGGTCCCACAATCAGTTCCCAGTTTTAGAGGTAATTAAATCGGAGTTACACTCAGACACAGTAACACCACCGACATTACTATTTTAAATCTATATATAAAAATGTTAATTTGTTAGAAATCTAAAATCTTATACTTTGAAATTTTGGCGCAACGTTACATTTGAATACGCGTGTTTTTATATACCTAAATTTAATAGTGTTGTCTATGTCAGGTAAAAAGATACTTAAAAAAACAACGCCATCTGTTGGACGTAAAATCAATACGCACTATTGTTTATCTATCTGTACAGACAGACTGAGCCATAATAGGATATATTACTGTATATAGGGATACAGCTATTATCGTATAAAATTTAAAAAAAAATTGTTGTAAAACTATGCACCTATATTTCAATTTTTTTAGAAAATCTTTCTGAATTTATTTTACTGTTGATTTTGAGTTTTTGACAATGCGTGATAAACTTTTGATCTATTGTAAAGCTAAGACCACAATACAACATTTCTATTAAGTTTCCCGGTACCACCCTTAAACATGGAGTAGAATAACGTTCTGCGCAAAATATTAATTAAACATCACTTGTTTTCAAAAATTTAACAGAATATTTGGCAAGACATTTGCAAGTACTCGTGAATGTACACAATAGACTTAACTCAATACATGTTAAATTTAATACAAATTTTATCGTAATTTGAACTGTTATCGAGTAATTAATCCATATTCAATTGTCAGGTTAGTCCACACATCGACATGGCAATCAAACACTGAGGCTGATACTAACCGCATATTTCCGCCATTTGCAATTTACACGCACGGAGACGGTCAGCGAGAATACCAATATCTGACCTGATTTCTAACTAGCCTGTCCAATAATGGAAGAGCCAAATTAACTAAAATTTCCCGTCATAACGTCCCACCAAAAAGTAGGTACCAACCCAAACAGAGTATTCGGGGTAAAGTGTACTATCTTCGGGAAGTTTTTGGTTTTGTCGGTTAAAATTTAAGCCATTCCAATACGAGTCGTATGAAATGAACAAAACGCACAATAATTCATTTTTAATACTTGGAATCAGCGTTTATATATTTTATTCATATTAAATTTGAATAAAACATATGTGTATACATTTTAAGCCATAATACTTATCACTCAACATATACAATGCTGTGCAATGTATCCAAAATTTCACAAATGGTGCAAAAGATTTATTTATTTACGTTGCTTTTTACAGATGTTGTCAGGTACGTGAGAACACTCCAGTTATGAAAACTTAGTTAATGCACAAATAAGATAAAATTTCAAAAATCTGCTGACTCAAATGACATATATTACATATATAGGGTTTTCCAATAAGAGGTGTTATTTTGAATAGCCCGCTATTTCGGTAGATGTTACTTTTGAAGCTGTCATTTTTTGACATTTGACAAGTAGAAACTACGCCATTAATAAAAATGGAACGATACACGCTTCAACAACGCATTGAAATTATTAAAATTCACTTGAGTGAATCAAATGCAAATCATCTTGAGTGATGAGGCCCATTTCTACCTCGGTGGCTTCGTCAACAAGCAAAATTGTTGCATCTGGGGCTCGGAAAACCCAAGAGTTATTATTGAAAAGCCTCTCGAAAATTTTTCGAAAATGAGGCTGGAGCAACAGTTACGGTGAATGGATTGCGCTATTGAGAGATGATTCATGATTTTTAATGGCCGGAGATAGATGGTATTAATCTGGACAACGTTTACTTTCAACACGACGGCGCTACGTGCCACACAAGCAACGAAACCATTGACCTTTTACGATTGAATATCAAAATAACACCTCTTATTGGAAAACCCTGTATATGCAAGAGACACAAGAGACGCAAAGAGAGATACATATAATCAGTTCAACATTTTTACTTATTTTTTTGTAATAGCAAGACATTTTTTTTGGAATGCATATTAATTGCGACGAAAATGTCTACTTCAGCACACCCAATTTTTTTGTATAGTCGAAAAATTTGGGTCAGAGGGCTATATTATTATTAATATGTGATATTATGTTTAAATATTCAGGTGGAACATACTACGGCGTCTTAAACAATATGAATTTTGGAACGTTTATTTATTTCAAGACATTATATAGTATTAAGATGTTTTTTGAAAACATAAAATTTATCAGCTGTATATTTTTGTATGTGAATACCGCACAAGAGTCTCAACTATTTGCAACCAACCGTCTGGAGCCAGTGATTCAGATCTAGTCACCAAACACGGCTAAAGCCATTTTAAACAACATTACAATTCTAATAGTGGTCTTACACCAGGGCGTTTCAGAGATTATCTTCCACTCGATTTGAACCGGCGACCTTCCGCTTGCTAGTTGAGAGCCTTACACCTCGACCACGGAGGCCGTCAATCGACGGACTTTTCATTTTAAGTATATTAATCTTGAAGTATTCAAGACGTACGTTAGATGGTACATCTAAAATGGTCATGTAGGATACGTTTGAAAGAAAATAAATAAATTTACTGTTATTGTATTGTAATGGTTGGTGTATCTTCCAGAATGCGACGTTTACATATTGCTCAATAAAATTTAGCCTTCAGGCGCATTCCCACAGTTCGTATTTTCAAAGTTAGTGCAGTTTCCCACATTTGCACATTCGACCCTACAATAAAACAATTCATTGGCCTGGTATTTTTATAAACATATTGTCTTGTTTGTATCATTTATGATTTAAGAATTAGTGACATTTTACTCCAAGCGGCGGCAGCTTTCAAATAGAGCTGTTCGCTTTCTATTTTATGATGACCCTAGTTAAGCCATTATGCCTAAAAATATTTTCCAATACCTTTCCCACCCCTGTCCCATAGTAATAAAAGCCCCAAATAAAGTTTCATCTCCCTTAAAATAATTCCTTTAAAATATTTGTATTGTTTAAGTCACGTCTGTACCATTAAGAATAGTTAAATGCATTTTATTTTATGTTAAGAATGTTGTTGCCAACGAGCGGGTGGAACATCTTTATTTTGGTAAAATGTCCTTCATAATTTAGTTTAAATACAGATACCTCCCAGAAAAAGGACAGTATTATAGTGTTGCTAGAACGGGTAGGTACAGACGTACCTAGGCAGGAGCTAGTATTGAAATAACTGGTAGGTACATGCGTACCTAGGCAGTCAGTCGTGAGATAATTACTAGGTTTATGTAAACCTAGGGAAAACTGAAGAATAAAGGAAACTAGACCTTTATTTCTTTCAGTTTAAGTTTTAGCAGAGGAAAATAAGATCCTCTGCAATTATATTGTGAATTAATAAATTTATATGTCAAGAAGAAGAAGTGTTTTCCTGCATTCCATCTGACGGCGTGTTCTCGTACCACGATAGCAGAAACAGTTGGTGTTGTATTATGTTAAACAGTTTTAGATATATTGCTAATATATTGCTAATATATCAAGAGTCAGAACAATAGAAGAGTATGTATGAGACGATGTATGAATGTGAATGAGGCAAGGAGTGTGTGCCAAGACCGAGTTGTTTGGCGGTCCGTCCTCTCTGCCTACCCCTGCGGGAAAACGGCGTGATGGTTAGTTAGTTAGTTTTTAGTTAGCTAATATATTTTCCAATAAAAAATCTATTTTTAAACTATTTACGCACACTTGAGAACATCTTGCAGAATATTGCTGTCCTGTTAAAAAGTCAACAAAGTGAAGTTTAAAAAAATCACAGACATTTTAGATAATAAATTGAATTGCAAATCTATGTTCTGTTATTATCTCAGGTTTGTGAAACAACTGGCATAATAAGAGAGCTTAAAAATAACTATCACAGAACGTGAAAATTAAATTTGAAAAAAAGTGTTCAATTTCCATGAGTAGGTACCCTTCTTTTAAAATAAGATGGAAAAAAACTCTATCCTTTGGTTTCGAAAATTACTGTTTTTGCAAACGAATTTATGTTTTCAGGTAATTAATCATATTAAGCCCTCAATTTTTATAGACTGTAAAAAAATAATTCAGTTTTAAACTCTGTTAATGGATGATTACGACGCAAATATGATCGGTACTGTAACATTTTGATTCCCAGTATTTCATATAATCTATAATCAGTGTTTCCAGCACCTATTTTAGATGATTCCGTTCTTTGAATTACGATTTCCTGGTGAAAATTATACAGATAATAAATTTTTCTCGTTTACCTACACATGTTTCTAAACAGAATTTTTCATCACACCTATAAAATTTTCTTTTAATGCTAAGGTTATTATATATGTCTTTGATCTCCGGATTATATACTTTCATTTTATCCTTCAAAGGATTACAGTACTTCATTTTAGAAATTTGAAAATATCATTTTATAGGTTGAAATCGAAGGCTATGAATCAAATGTGACACATTTTAGTATAGCTACCAGAATTCACTGAATTATTTGCAGATTAGAACTGTTAAGGGAAGATTAATTAACAATTAGACTATTTGAAGGTTTCCAATGTTTTGACACTGATTGCGAAAAACGTTGTGATTTATGATAGTTAATTGCTGTGATTTTGTCTGTCAATTTGTCATTGTAGCATCTGTCACTACGCAAAAAACTGCGAATTTTAATTCTACGTTTATTTGTGTCGGTTGTAATAAAGGTTTTTTATATTACAAACATGCCTGACAACCTGTTAATCTTTTAAATAATAATAATAGTAAACATTGGCGCTGTAACTACTACTACTACATACATAATACGTATCTACCTACTTACTTAATTAATACTCTTGTTCTTCTTATTATGCTATGTATGCATCTACACTTCTTATTATTTATACTGTTTTCACTCGTTTGAACAATTTTCTATGATAATTAAGCTACACGTAAAACCAAATACTCATTACCGTATAACTGCACTAAATATCTGTATACTTATATTTTACCTACGTGAAGTCATGGAGTGGCTTACAAAATTTGGGTAGCACGGTTAATGCCATTGAGCGATAAGCTACCAAAATTTTGGTATGGTAAGGATTTAGTAGCTGTGGGTAGGTGATTTTTATGAATTAATTATATAAAAATTCGAGATAGCCGGTAAAACATAGAATTCACCTATTGAGTATATTTTTTTTAAATTTCCGTATTAATATTATTGTATGGCGTTTTTTTTCAAATACGCTATCGCTTGAAAGGTTAATGTTTTAACAGAAAACTAATGGAATTGGCGTTTTCAAAATTCACGGGACTGCTCCTCTCAAAAATAATAATTTCTATTGTATTTGCGTCCTGCGTAACTTTGGTTCAACTAACTCAAATTTGCTTTGAAAAAAGGTGTCGATTTAAAAAATTATAACTTTTTGAAGAATTCAGAGAAGCGATAAACCTACGACAATAGGGACTTCCCTATGATACAATCGGTAAATCGGAAAATCGGTAAATCGGTAAATCAGTGAATCGGTAAATCGGTAAATCGATATATCGGAAAATCTGTAAATCGGTAAATCGGAAAATCGGTAAATCGGTAAATCGGTAAATCGGTAAATCGGTAAATCGGTAAATCGGTAAATCGGTAAATCGGTAAATCGGTAAATCGGTGAATCGGTAAATCGGTAAATCGATATATCGGAAAATCTGTAAATCGGTAAATCGGAAAATCGGTAAATCGGTAAATCGGTAAATCGGTGAATCGGTAAATCGGTAAATCGGTAAACCAGTAATTCCGGTAAATTGTAATAAATCTTTTTGTACTTTAGAGTCGGGGTGACCAGTGATGACATGAAGAAGAAATTACTTTGTTTGTTTTTGAAGAAAAAAAAATTTGAAAGATAACATAAAGTCACCGGAAAAAAAATAGTTTTCATTTTCTCAGGAATCACTGGTTAGTAGCAAGTCCAGTACGTCCCTTAACATCCTTTAAAGATATTTTTGTTCTTGAAATCTTGTTCGGAGGTTATTTTATAATAATAATAATAATAATGATTGGATTATTTATATAGCGCCGTTTTCGTGAGAAAATCACCTCAAGGGCGCTGAATGTCATTTGATTTGTTATAATTTTCTCCAGGCATGTTGGTTCCAAATACATTCAAAGAATGACGAATAATTGTAAAAATATATATTTTTTGACAATTTGTAACATTTTCAAGGAAAATTGAAATATCACATGTGTGACGTACTTTTTTCTCTCTCGGGATGAACATTTTGTTTTGTCACATTCGCTGTATTACAGACCGATCAACGACACATCATATTATTGTTTTAGTAAATGATTCCTTTACATTACAAAGTAGTATGCATAAACCATTTACCAAGTCTCACAAATTTGTCAATGCCATTATTGAAATTCAATGATGTTATATTAATTTTTTTGCAATAATTAGTTCACAAAACACGTAAGTATATTATCCGTCTTACGACTTGACGTCCCTTGAATATTTCACGAAATTTGCCTAAAAGTGGACTTTCATAACCTCATTATAAAACGATCGAATCCATATTATTTATTGCTAAAAGGGATGGAACAAAATTTACGCAGCCTCCAGCTATGTCGGATTATTGGATTCCATTCCGAAGATTTCTGAAACTTTTATTACGTAAGTTACAACCCAAATTTTCATTACCTTAAAAATGGCTAAACTTTACAATTTCTTTGGAAAGTTATTTAACACGCCACTTTTCTACATTCAAATGGGATTTCTTTTAACGCTTGGTCAATTTAGAAATATTGATGATTAAGGTTATCTTGATTCAGAGCAAATTAAATGTTTTATATTCTAAGGATTTCTCATTCGATTAGTTGAAATTCTTAAACAATAATTCCTGCAATGATAAAGGGAATTGAAAATTATTACACCATCAATTGAAAACAAAAAAACTCTCACATGTTTCTTCAATAATCGCAAATTCACTTCATAAATAAACATAATTAATTATATGCACCACAATAATCAAAATAATCGACTTTTTTGTATTGAATATATTGTAAATGACTTGTTTCTATTGAATACATTGTAAACGACTTGTTTCTATTGAATATATTGTGAACTATTTCATCAGATTTCGTCGTTTTGACGGTGTCCAGATTAATACCATCCAATTCCGGCCATGAAAAATCATTAATCATCTCTCGATAGCGCAATCCATTCGCCGTAACTGTTGCTCCAGCCTCATTTTCAAAAAAGTAAGATCCAATGACTCTGCCGGACCATAAACCACACCAAACAGTCACACGTTGAGAATAGAGAGGCTTTTTAACAATAACTCTTGGGTTTTCCGAGCCCCAGATGCGACAATTTTGCTTGTTGACGAAGCCACCGAGGTGGAAATGGGCCTCATCACTCAAGATGATTTGCATTTGATTCACTCAAGTGAATTTTAATAATTTCAATGCCTTGTTGAAGCGTGTATCGTTCTATTTTTATTAATGGCGTAGTTTCTACTTGTCAAATGTCAAAAAATGACAGCTTTAAAAGTAACATCTACCGAAATAGCGGGCTATTCAAAATAACAACTCTTATTGGAAAACCCTGTATTATATAATGTACTTTTTACAACAACAAAAAAACACAATTTATTTGTAATCATGTTCTGCCATGTAATTATTATTACGAATTACACCTGTTTCGCATTCCTAAGTTAGGTACAATAAAGACAACATGATTTTACTTATATTATATCTGCTTTTATTTATTTCCGAATATATTTTTTTAAACTTATCCATAGTTAAATTACCATATAAAGTTCACCCAACTACTGTATTGTTAAAATTGACTAAACTTAGTTAAAATTAAATTAATATTTTGGATGACTCGGGGGTTCTTTTGTCTATCGAAAATCCTAACAATCAGTAATGGCACAGGGAGTAAAAATGAAAACGAATTGTTTTTCAAAATAAGTACCAAGATGTATGGAAATTATTTATTTATTTATTAATCTTAAGTTAGCTCACATCTTCGTGTGTGCTAATAGTTTTATAAACATGTACATTGTTTGGCAAACATAATCTTTCTTTAAATATTTCAATAAAGTCACAAAAAAAGAAACTTTAATAATTGAGATAGACATATTTTCTTAATTCATTTTTGAACTTATTAATATTTTCTATCACAGCAATTTCCTTCGGGATTTTGTTATAGAGTTGAACGGCCTGGTACATTAATAAGTATACGAATATATCTTCTATAAGTGGCTTCACCGCTGTTTGATAATGCTTTCAAGAACCTTTTTGTACATAAAATGTTTTTTTTTGTTTTAATTGAATAATACTTTTTTTTACGTTCACTATTTTTTTTTTATTATTTATTTTTTAGTATATAAATACTAAAACAATAATAAATATTTATTTATTTTTTAGCGGGTTTATACAGTTTAGCGGGTATAAACGCGCGAAACTGCCAAAACAGTTTATTGATTATAATATATAAATAAATATTCTCCTGATGAACGAAGGGAGTTTTCGATACCAAATTTAATAACAATTATGAAAATAAGGAGGCTTCATACAAATTTATGTATTTATATTATGAAAAATTGATTGCTACTGTATAAAGGTTTATTGTCATCAGAGAGATTGGAATATAACCTTGTGATTTACATAACTTTCTTATCTGTAAATCGGTGTTCAGTTGTTGCTGTGAAGATGTTGATTAAAACTCTCGAATTTGCTAACGATAAATTTATTGCGTGAATATTTTTTTACAGGGGATTCACACGGAACTCGCGGTGTAACGACGGTGGGGTGTAGTCAATCGCGGGGTTGGGACGCTAGATACAGAATGAATTATGCCAGTCATCTGCCTATTGCTCTAGCAGTGATACAAGTGGTAAAAAATATTGTCAAGGAAAAATATTTGTAATCCAAATTAAAACAGTCATTCTACACATCTTTCAAGCTACACAGACAATCCAACTAAAACAAAATTTCCCAAAGCCTTTATGTTGAGACTATACCATAGACAAGACAAGTAAAATATAAAAATTTTAAGATCCATAAAAAAATGTTAAAATGTTATTTCGAAAGATGGCTAACAAAACATGAAGATGAGGAAATCTTTAAAATTACGAAGTAACATCAACACAACTTACAGACAACAAACATGAAGATTTTTTTGTCGAGGAAAATATGATGCAACCCCATACAACAACCCACAGTCCGCCTCGGAACAGGAATACACATCTCATACGTTACAATTTTTTTTAAATATTACATATTTAATATTGAATACAATTCATAATTTGTGGCCTCTGTGGCCCATTACCTACAGCCTCGCAAAAGAAGTTTTTTTTGTTTTTTTATTTAATACTCAAAAAAATAATAATAATTACGGCACGGAAAGTATTTAAATTATATTTTTATGGTGACCAATAAATTTTCGATAATGATTTAAATTGTGCGATGTTCGTTTTTTTCTTGAATTCGGTGGGGTTGACGTGATGCCGGACAACATTGGTTACAGCCGCTCTACTAGCCAGTGTGAATTTTTATGTCATAATGACGTTGTGGCCGGTTGGAACCGTTTCGGAATTTGCTATTTTAGATGGTTTTTAAAACGAAAAAAAAAAATGAATGAAAATATTAAAATAACACTTCTTTAGTACAATGATTAGAATCAGAAAAATTAACAATACATCTTCCACACATTTTGGAATAAATGTGAAATAATAACTCAACCCACAAAGATTACCATGTTTTACTCGATTTCCCGAAATGAATCGTAAACATGAGTTCTTTAAATATCACAAATAACACGATTATAGAAACACACACCTTTATTTATTGTCCCTATTATTAACTCCGGCCTCGAGAGTGTTTACCCAAGTTCTGTTTTGTATTCTGGTAGGGTGCGTTATTTGATAACGATTCGAATAGGTACATATAAAGGAATCTGGGCATTTCTAGGTTTTTCTTCTATTTAAAGTACAATTTTCACGTCAACAATGGAGTTTTCAAATGGTCTTAATATATTAGGTTAGCTCACAATGCGGTCATAAATATCGAGAAACTGGATCAAGGAATCCAAAATAAACAATTTACAAACAAGGGAATATGTGGCATTTACGCGCAGAAACAAACCAATTAATTGTTTTAAAACAAATTTCAATTAATTCTATTGTCTTGATGACAAGTTTTACTGAATGATTGTTTGTATTCTTTAGATTAAGAATTATTCGAACATGTAGAACGAAAAATTAAATCATTTAAGAAGAAGATGCTTATAAGCAATAATTAGTCGCCCGAAATATCAATACAAATTGAAAATATCTCCCGAGTAAAAATAAATGCCGCCAACGGGAATTGAACCCGTGCCTTCTGATGTCCGTTCAGGTGCTCTGAAACCACTGAGCTATGTCGACTTATTTCTAACCCGCCAAATGATTCAATATGTACTAGTACCTCAATCAACAATTACTGCTTATTATATTTTTTAAACCTGTAAAGAACCAACTTTATTTTTGTAGGAAAGGCTTTGTTAGTGCTAAATTTCTCACTAGATGGCGTCGAGACATATTATATCTTCATTTATTGGTGAAATATTTTTGACTTGTCCAATATTATTATTTTTTTAGTGATAAACTAATGTTTATAAGAAAAGGTTTTATGCATAGAATAATGGATAAGAAATAATTATAAAAAAATAAGAAGATACTACTTACAAATATAAACGAAACTGAACAAGACACAGAAAATAAAATAAAATAATTGTCTCAACTACGAATCGAATCAAGGATCTCTGTCTTACTTGGAAAACGTTTTTATCCACTCGACCATTGGGACTTACTTTTTATTCGTCATATTTCAATTTTAGAATCAACAATATTATCTTGCAACTAATTTTTTTATATAGTTTTGGCAGCTACCTTTTCAAATGATCGCAAAGTTCTATAGAATTGGTTTGTAAACTAGATAGTGTCTTGGATAAACATATTCGATTTTTATTTATATGGGATACTTATTGATTATAGAAATATTATTATTGATATTACATCGATGATAACCTTAAAAAATTGAAGAAATGTTGTTACAATAAATGTTGAAAAAATAAATATCCCTATTTTTTTACATTACCAAATTATTTTCCTCATCGACCTGTTCTCAGTTTCTCCAGTCATCTTTGGGGATCCTGTGTGGGGGGTTTTTAAAGGAAAGAAGGGCGAGGAAGTTGTGCGAAGGAAAAAGTTACGAGGGGTGGGTAGGTATCTAGGAATCAGCGTGTCCAGGAGTGACGGACAAATGATACAGATGAATGAGAGGAGGAGAAGTACCTAGCTATTCAGATCTGGTCACCAAACACAGCTAAGGCAATTTCAAGCAACGTTTCAATTCTGAATGGTGATATTTCACCGAGATTATCTGAGAGTATATACTACCATTCTGGAACGTTCCGCAAGAATACTGTATCTTATTTTATTTATAATTTGTATAATAATAAATTTAATTAAATGAATTAAAATGTACTTACAGATTTGTAGTCGAGGATGTCCGATTTACTACGTATACAGGGTGTCCGGGCGTAATGTGCACAAATCTTCGGAAGGTGATTCTACACGATGGTAGAAATAAAAAAAAATTTCATGTATTTTTTCAAAATTATTTTGTTTTTCAATACACAAATTTTTTTCAATAGAAGAGTATTTATTTTTCCATTCGAACAAACCAACTTAATAACCTAAAAACTACGAAAATTTCGAAAAAAGTTACACTTTTTTTCTTGTATTTTAACCTCCCAAAATTAGTGGACTTTACTCCCGGACACCCTGTATAATTATAATTAAATCTGATGAAATTTAGAAATGTTTGGGCATCCGATGCTATACTTTTACATAAACCAATTTCTTAATTTTACTCAAAATTACATAATTTTATTTCTATCTTCCCTTGAAAGCTTTTCCATATCTTCCATTCTGGACTACACGAACGCTAAATTATTAAATGAAAATTATTTTGAAATACCAGCATAAATATTTGTTAAGCGACATTTCATTACAGCCCCCGTTCATCCAAACGCATACTTGTAAGTACTAACTTTGTTATTCAGAACTTGTAAAATAGATGCATGTACAGAGTGGGACTTATTTTATAACGGACAGTATTTTTGTGCCCACTGCGGTTCGTTTAAACCATTTATTTACGTTTATTATTGAAATGGATTATACTAATAACTCAACTATACTACGCTTTTCTTTAAAGAATCGTTTGTTTACATAAGCGTAATGTAGGCACATATTGAATATACATTCTTCATATATGGAGTACAGAAATAAGTAAATAAATAGACAAATCAGTGATATATTTATTCCGTAAAGAGCTTATCCGAACACCATCTGCTCTTCTGGCCCCTCAAACGTCTCTAGACCCTCTTGTCCATCAAGCCCCTCTAGTCCTTCTAGCCTCTCTGGCGCATCTAGCCCCTCTAGTCCCTCTGGCCCATTTAGCCCCTGTAGCTCCTCTAGCATGCGAACTTAAATAAGTAATACATAAATTAACGAAGTAAATCGATCACTTCACGGTTCAAAGGTTCCCGATCATTATGTCGCCCGCCCTCCACGCAAATCATTGACACACTATAATTAATCCGTGTTTACACATTGCCCGACAAGAGAGAGCTCGCTGTCTACGCGTTCGCCGGTCCTTCGTTCCGGAGTCTGGTCATGTAGCGGGGCCAGCCATTGTCCGAGACTGGAGACTGGAGTCGCCAGTCGGCTGGGGAAATTACCGTAGCTCTATACGTGTACCCTTAGAGTATCATGTACATTGTTACTCTAAACGTGTGCCGCACTCCCACCCCTGCCTGCCCCTACGGGTGGCTGAACTTTGATGCAAACACGCAGCAAGATAATTATTTTACTACAAGCTTAAAAATGCGCATACACAGTGTCGGATCGTAAAATGGGCTAGGAATTATTGATAATTTAAATAATAGTACAGAGACGGCCGGCATAGTCCAGTGGTAACGCATTGGACTGCCATTCCGAAGGTCGCGGGTTCGAACTCGGCGTGCGCAAATAAATTTTATTTGATTAATTTGTGTTATTTCACAATTAATTAATTAAAATAATATTTAGTATATTTGCGGCACGTTCCAGAGTGGAAGATACTACCAGTATCGCCCTGGTGTAAGACCACCATTCAGAATTGAAACGTTGCTCCAAATGGCTTTAGCCGTGTTTAGTGACTAGATCTGAATAGCCAGGTACTTCCCCACCTTCCTCTTTCCCTTCCCCACTTACCTTCAGCCTCACAACATCCCCCAATTGGGGATGCCATAGTCTGACTGGCTCCAGACGGGAGCAGTTGGGACTCTTGTGAGGTATTCACTATAAAAAAAATAAAAAAAAGAGATGTATTAAATCTACTACCATATATTATATTCAATATATTATTGAATTTTTCATTATTATTTGGTGTATTTCTTTATGGGATTATTAAACTAGTAAATAAAATCTTTTCATATTTTGCACGAAATGCTAACATATTTTTATGTATTTTTTAAATCTGAAATTATTAGGTTTCTTTATTTCTTTATTCCAAACGAAAATATGTTTCTCAAGTGAAATGAATTATTGAATTCCATCAGGAAGTAATTAAAAATTTCCATTAAAAATTCCTATTATTCATTTAAATAATGTAAAATTGAAAGTTTTCCAAGTAATAAGAAATAATTAAATTTAATGTAAGTTCACATTTAAACATGATTTAATTTAGATTAAGGATTGGTTCCACTGACCTTTCACTGTCCAGTTGACTACTGACCTTCAAGTTTTAATGGGAATTGGGGACATTTATTTCAATATTGCTAAGACATAATGAGGTATTAAGATGGCCGTGGATAATTTTATTCAAACATATTAGGTCAGTCAATTGCCTCCTTATTTTAAGTGTATTAATCTTAAAGTATTCACGACGTGCGTCGTATGATCTAAGATGGTCAAGTAGTTCATATTTGAAATAAGCATTTTTTTTGAACCGATACCAAATAGTGCTTCCATATTCAAGGTAACTTCTAATTAATGCATAGTAAAGGGTTAGAATTGATTGAAGATCTTTGAAAGGTTTAGTTATTCTGTGAATAAATCCCATCATTTTAAGTGATCTGGACTTAATGTCATTAATGTGTAAATCAAATATGAATTGAAAATCAAGAGTTATTCCTAGATCTCTTATAGAACACTTCTTAAGAATAATCTTATAATGAAATAGGAAAAATTCTTTACAACCTTATTTCGAGTAATGTTTAAAATGTAACATTTAAGTGCATATCATTGACAGTACACCATTTATTTAGTGTATCGAGATCCTTTTGAAGCACTAGATGATCTGTAACAGTCTTAATTTTACGAAAAAATTTATTATCGGCGAAAAAAGCATAATCACAGTTTAATTTCGAGCCAAGGTCATTTACGAATGTAAGAAAAAGCAGGAGGCCAAGATTTGACTCCTGTGGTACTCCAGAAGTTACAACTATAGGGGATGATTTGTATCCGTTAATAAGCACTAATTTTATTTTATTATTTAAATATGATTTCATCCAGCGCAATAAGTCTCCATGTATTCCTATTTGTTATAGATTCTTCAGTAAGGTGGAATGGTTAACTTTATCAAAAGCTTATTGGAAATCAGTATAAATTGCGTCTACTTGTAATCTTTCATTAAAAGAATTACACAATGTTTCAAAGACCCAATCCTGTCTGATTACGTCTAAAAGGGATCCAAATGATAATCTAGTCTCCTTCAACGGAAGCAATCTTCCGAACGTTTGAACCAAAGGTGTTGCTATTCTTATCTTACAGTCAACATCTTCCGTAGATTAAAGGATATCATCGTAATGAGGTGTTGCTTTTCTTATCTTAGAGTCAACATCTTCGCTAGATGAAAGGAGATCATCGTAATAAAGTGTTGCTATTTTCATCTCACAGTCATCATCTTCGGAAGATGAAAGGAGATCCTCGTAATAAGGTTTTGCTGTAGCTTTTGTTATAGAATTTCGAAGAAAGAAAAGGGTCTTTAAAACTTGAAGGTCAGTAGTCAACTGGACAGTGAAAGGTCAGTGGAACCAATCCTTAACACATTCACTGCGACGTATTTTCTAAAACATTCACTGGATGCTGCAAATTACACCAAATTTAAATAAAGAATAAAACTGATACAAATTCATCTTTTCCTAACTAACTAACGATGCTCATGAAGTTTTCTTATCTGCGACGTATTTTCTAAAACATTCACTGGATGCTGCAAATTACATCAAATTTAAATAAAGAATAAAACTGATACAAATTCATCTTTTCCTAACTAACTAACGATGCTCATGAAGTTTTCTTATCATTTACCGTATTATATAATAAGAAATTTGAAGAAAGAAAAGGGTCTTTAAAACTTGAAGGTCAGTAGTCAACTGGACAGTGAAAGGTCAGTGGAACCAATCCTTAATCTAAATTAAATCATGTTTAAATGTGAACTTACATTAAATTAAATTATTTCTTATTACTTGGAAAACTTTCAATTTTACATTATTTAAATGAATAATAGGAATTTTTAATGGAAATTTTTGATTACTTCCTGATGGAATTCAATAATTCATTTCACTTGAGAAACATATTTTCGTTTGGAATAAAGAAATAAAGAAACCTAATAATTTCAGATTTAAAAAATACATAAACATATGTTAGCATTTCGTGCAAAATATGAAAAGATTTTAATTACTAGTTTAATAATCCCATAAAGAAATATATCAAATATTAAAACCTGTCACCTGCAATTTTTCTAATAGCTTTTCCAATGCGTAGGTATAATTTTCTATGCCTGGGTATATATTATATAGGTAAAATATTCCAATCGTGGGTATATTAAATTTCATAACATAAAATAATAAAACCTACACGTAACGCACAAAACCAATATAAAACAAACATTACTCACAAACACACAACATATAATATAAATATTCCGATTTTAGCTTTATTTCATGTAATTTTTATTTTTATTATACTTTAATTTTAAATCTATATTTTTAGTTTAAATTTATCTTAATCTTATGTTTTATTTATCTTATTTTTTGTCTTCACAAACATTATATATATTTTCTTTAAATGTATTATGCATATTTTTTGTTTTATAAAATGGAGGCCTTTTTATGAAATTTTATTAATTTTAATTTTAAATCTATACTTTTAGTTTAAATTTATCTTACTCTAATGTTTTATTTATCTTATTGTTTTTCTTCGCCAATATTTTATATATTTTCTTTAAAAGTGTTATGTATATTTTTTGTATTATAAAATGGAGGCCTCAGCACGGGTAAGCCACCCAGTGAGGCCAAAATTAATAAATTGTACTATAAAATGTAAAATATTGTACCAAAATAAAATATATTGTATAGATAAAATATTCATTGGAAAACGTTGACCATGTAACTTATCTAGGTATAAAAGCTGAACGAAATTTTAAATGGACTGAGCCTATTAATTATTCAAATAATAAAACTAAAAAACTTTAAGTTTTAAGTTATTTATTTAAAACCATCAGGAATGTCCTCAGTAAAAAACTTAGTAAAGATCATTATGGCTCTTTGTCAATCGCTCTTAGAATACGGTTTTATCGGACGGGGCAGTGCAAGTGATAATGTTGTAAAATTACTCATTTAAACTCAATCTCTGTAAGAACTAGCTCTGACGAAATCTTCAATAAATTTAACATCATGTCACTTAAACAAATCTATTCTAAAATAATACTCCTTTATATTCATAAATACAAAACACAAAAAATAACAACTAACACATATATTAGCAACACTAGATCTCGGTGTCTAAAACATATCCAACAAGCAACTACAAATGAAACATTTTCTCAAAAAACCTTCCAATAATATGGTACTAAACTCAACAACAAAATCCCACTCTCATTCAAAACTGACAACAATATTTTAACATTTAAATCTCAAATGAAAATCCATCTAAAACATAAAGAGATCAGAAATAGACAATTTACTGACACCAAATACAGACTAAAACTGAAACCACTCAACTGAATTAAAAAACACGATGCAATAAATGTATCTTTAATTATATATTTTTTTAAAACTATCCACACTACAAATTTTTTAATAATATCTCAATGAAATCCTCAGCACGGGAGATCTCAGGGAGGATATCATTATATCTGTTTTTTACAAAAAAAAAAAATAACTCTCATTATTTTTTGTATTAATTTTTATTTTTATTACTTTTTTTTCGTTTTTTCTATGAGAGCCAACCCTTTTTAGTTTATTTTGATTGATTCGAAATTTCTGCAAATTAAATTAAATAATTTAAAATATTATTAAAACAAAAACACAACGAGTTTGGGTTCGAAATAATTTGTAAAGTAAAACCCTTTTCATATCCGGTCAGGCAACAAAATCAAATATTTGCCTAGGGATTAATTCCATTTTACGTTAGCCCAGTGTAAAATAATATTAATGACTGCTTCTAATAAAATAAACAGAACCGTTGTAAAAAAATATTTTGAAAATAATAATTCATATTACCTACAATGTTTTTGTTGTGTGTTTAGTTGTCGAATTTACTAATTTCGAGCACAATACCCAAGTTACGAATAAATATTATGTTAAAAGCAGCTATACATAGCTTTGGTTTTAAAACAACAGAAGCTTCGACGTAGTTTATTCCAAATAATTCTTAGAATTGTCTATTATCTATATAAATAAACATGTTAATTTATTTTTTGGAATAACTTTGAAACTAAACCTCAAATTTTAATATTTAATTATTGAAGACAATATTAGTGATTCTTAAATGAAAATCTGAAACTGAAAAATCAGAAAAAGATACGGTTACATCTAGGACTCGAACCCAGGACCCTTTCCTTGCCTTTTAAGAATCGTTAATATTGTCTTCAATAATTAAATATTACAATTTGAGGTTTTACTCACTTAGCTGATTTTATGTACTGATTTCATCTTGTTCGCTAGCCCATGGATTTACATAGTTGACGGTAAGTAGGTTTAGGTAAGTACACTTATACATTTGTCCCGCATCCCTTCTACATAAAGTCACCGTCACTGGTATCTACCACTGTTAAATTAAAGAGAATATGAATACAGCGAAGTGAGAACAAGATTTAGTCGCATCTGGGAATTAAACCCAGGACTTCTTCCTTGTCGGGGTAGTGCTCTGACCACTGAGCTAAATCTATCATGTCAATGCATTGTTATAAAACGATACCTACTTGTAATCACTATCATATGTTCCCAGTATCTATGAGGTTTTAGTTAAAAACAAGAGGTTGATCATTATTTCTGTTGATTAATCACATTGTTCACTTCAACATTTGATTAAATAATAAATAAAGTTTGTGAAACCCTAATGTACCTACTGTATCTGTATTCTGGTCCCTACGTAATCACACCGATCTACATTCCTATACCCTGTGACACCATATTCCTTATCTATTAATATATATATACAGCACTAACGACTCCTCTTTGATATTGGTCTTAGTTAGCATTTACACGGTATCATTATTTGGACACCTGTTTTTAGTGTGTGTTTATAAATAAATCTATACTTTCTGTATAATGTCATTTTGGTGACTTATTTATTTGACACTCCTAAACATAAATACAACGGACGGTATTCTGCAAACAGAATACGGGAAAACACGAGTGTAGAGAGAAGGCAATTTCAATAAGTTCTTTTGAGGGTCAATCACCAAACAGTTGCCCCCTTGATTAGCGTAACTATTAGTGGCCATCATAAAAACCCAGGCAACACCTGGATCATGCACCTGACAATCGGCATATTCGATGAAATCTCGGACTTAGACTAAGCGCTACAAACATTGTCTTCATTTTTTAACGCATTTTTTTGTTGTTGCTAACTCTAATGATGATTGCAAGATTTTGTGCCATTCACTTAGCTACCTACTTGTAAGCACCATCATACTGAAGATGGGTTAAACTCATTACATCCCTCAAGTGTGAACCTGATATAGATAATACGTTTCAATGCAATGAAATTAGGGGATAATTTCAAAGGGTTAGTTGACTACGCGGTCGCCTTAAAAGTTATTAATTCCCTCGTTTCGGTGGAACTTTACGGTTGTGGAAAGGCTTTGAGGGTTTTACTCGCTCGGGTCCACACTTCATTTGAGCCGATAGTGACTTTAATAAAGAAATATTTCACGTTACATCGGATCGTTAAGACCCCGCATTCTAAATTTCTACACACATATATAATATACTTTTTTACACTTTGGATTTTAAGCTCTTAAATTATTTTATAATTTTTTAAGATAATCAATATTCAGATGATGAGTTGAAAAAGTAATGATATTCCCAAGATCACAAAGTAAGCTCCGAAAGTTTTAACAAAACACAACTGGTTTTTGTATTGAAAATCTTATAGGTAGGTATGAATAAATTCAAAAAGGGACTTTTGCTCTTTTTTAAATAAGTCGTGATCTATTAAATGTTTAAATTATTTTACAAGCAATAATTATTCGCCTGAAACACTCATCCACATTGAAAAATCTCCTGATAAAAGATACATGACGCCAACGGGACTCGAACCCGTGTCCCTTCGATTTCCGGTCGACAGCTCTGACCACTGAGCTATGGCGGCTTATCTCTTATCCGCGAAATAATTCAATATATACTAGTGTTTCATTCAACAATTACTACTTGTTACATTTTTTCACCTGAAAACAATCAACTTTATTTTTATATGAGAAAGGCATTGTAAGTGCTAACTCTCTCACTAGATGGCGTCGAGACAAATTGTATACATTTTTAGGTGAAATACTAGAACTTGTCAAATATAATTTTTTTTTTTTTTGGTAAACTAATGTTTAAGACAATATTTTTTATGCATAGCACAAAGGGTAACAATTATTTTACAAGCAATAATTATTCGCCTGAAACACTCATCCACATTGAAAAATCTCCTGATAAAAGATACATGATATTAAATGTTTACACAAAAGTCACTTACGTACGCCTTAGGTTCCTAGAAAGAAGCTTTGACTTACGCTTATTAATGATAGTTTTTTTTTTAAATATTAGCGCGCTCCCTCTATTATTCTATTTACATATCTCCCTTTCGAACTAGCTTCGAGTATCAAATAAATCATTATTTTAATAAATTTAGTTATTCAAATGATTCAAGTGTACATTATAGGTCATGTTTATGATCTCATAATGATTCAACTTGATGTAGCGGGTTGATAGTTAATATGAATAATTGTTTCATTCACAACCACATTATTCTTTTTTCTCTGGCTACACTAGCGGAGCAGGTCGACAACTCTTGAAATTTTGCCATGTTTAGGACTCCACGTAATATGGTGCTTTTCCCGCTGTCTAAAATCTAATATTTTCGAAACTATCTTTAAACGTTAGTGAATAAATTTGTGAAGGTCCTTCTATGTCCATATTCCTGATTCAAAAAATATAATATATATGTGATTTGAGATTTTCACGGGCAAAAGTAATATCGTGATTAGTTTTTGGGTTACTATGCCGTGTTGGACTTCTTCCTTATTTAGTCTATGTTTCGGACAGCTTTACAGTGTCCATCATCGGTCCAGATGTATTGTGATGTCTGTTTATGTGTACAAAGGTTATACCGTCTTGCGCGTGTTTAGTGTCTTAGGGTCAATTTCAGTGTAATATTTAGTTAAATTATTATGGTTTTTGGCGTTTAGTATGGTGTAGCCGTGATGTACTAGATACAAACAACTGTTAAGCACAGCCCCGTCGTCTCTATTAATACATTTTATTAAAATTTACATAAAATTCCGTATTATTGCCTTTAATATATTGATTATATTACATACACAGAAATATATTATATTTAATGTTAATTTTTTTCCTTACTTATTAAAATAACAATCTCTTAAGATTTAAGTTAAAATAAAATAAAATCTAATTAAAATTAATATTTAATATAAAAAATACAATTTTAAAAACGTTTTCATCATTAATTTCCTTAGTTTTTCAAACTCGTATATGAAGAACAAATTTCAAACTTGATGATACCAAATTAATTTAAAAAAAAAATAGTTCAATATCTACATTTTATTGCCAAGCTGTACGTGGCGATATTTTTTTATAATTAAATTATGTTTAGCCAATTAGCGACATCAGATGGCTTTTCTGGTGGATTGTAATAAAAGAAAAAATAATCTGGTTTAAGAAATAGTTTGTATTTGTAATATTATACGAAAACAAATACTGATGGAAATAAAAAGCTCATATTTAGTTGAATAAAAATATTTCAAATTAAAAAAATTGAGTTTTTTCAATGAAAAGGTTTTTTCTACAAGAAAAAAAAACAAGAAAACACATCATTAAAAAAATATAATTTTTGTTTGAAGTTTAATGTAGCCTAAAATTTTTGGAATCAGCTTTCGATGTTCTATTATTTTTTTTTGAAAATTATCGAAATACTCTAGAATGTGCCATATTTTTTGCTATTCCTCGTTTTGCTGAATAATAAATGAAAAAATTACAATATTCAATTCTTCGTATTATGTCTTAAGATACACATGAGTAGGTGCATATTTTGCAAATTTGTAAATAATTTTACCGAATTCCAATTTCGCTCCGAGATACTCTGGGGTAGAAAACGTATTTAACAAGGTTGGCTCGTACAAGCACTCGAAGACTCGAAACAAAAGATAACTTTGACAGCCGGCCATTTTCTACCAGGCTAATACTCTACTCCGCTCTACTCGTTGTTGCTTTTTTTCCTCCGTGGATGTGCCGTTTCAGTTTGCGACACTATTGAGCACTTTTTACATACGAATGAATTAATGTGAATTAATAAAATAACTTTTTAGGTATGTAGTTCTTGAATTTTGAGCCGACAGATGTAAATGGGTGTATTATTACAATATAATTCTTCTGTCACAGTGGGCCTAGTCTGATTTTGATGTCTATATTCATTTCCCTTTCAGTTAAGCGGTTAAAGGACAAAATAAACTCATTATAAGCAATAATATAACATTTTTAATGATAAGAATTTATCAATAGTACAAAGTCCTTAATTAACAAAAAACTAAGGGCTTTTTTGGTCGCCGTGTGAATAAATGCTAAGATAGCGGCAGTAAAGGATCGAACCCATGTTTCCACAAATATAATTAAAGGTTGTTTATAGTAATAAAGTAAAGTTAAAGAGTAAAATATAGTGAGTAATCTCACCGAAAGTTATAAATCATGTCCCCTGATCCTACGTTAATATATTTTTCATCTTATTGCCAAGTTTGCGAGCTTCGTTTTTCAAACTAGCACTTTCTTCCAACTTATGCTTTTAGCTTTCAGCTCACTGAACCTCTCCAGCGTCTTGTTTTTAGTTTTAACAATTAATTCATGAAATAGTTTAATAACGTTTTTGTCTGTACAAGGGAACAAGATAGATAACTTTTCGGTGAGATTACTTACAATTTTTTCCCTTTAATCTCTTTTTTCGTGCTTTCTGTTATTACTCACCCATGTTTTTTTTATCTCTTTTGTATTCATAAATGATCAACTATATATAGTGTCGTTTTTTTATGAAATCACTTCAAAGACACTTTGTATCTTACACTTATGAATGTATATTTAAACATGATAACATTATTTGGCATTCGACAAATTTTATAATTTACATCTGTATTTATTATTTTTTGGTTTATCTATACTGTTTGATAATTCCCTCTTACTTCTGTGTGTACATACACTTTTACACTACATACTTGTACCTTTTTCCTTTTTAACATTTGTATTAACACTAACTGTTACTTTACACACTTGTAACTTTATCCTTATTCTCTCGCCAAATCTGGTTCAGATTCCGGAACTATCCCACTAAATTTTAGAATTCCTATCTCCGATGTCTTCCCGATTCTTAAATCCAACATAACTCGTGCCTGGGAAGAAAATTGGGCAGTCTCCAAAAAAAGAACTGGATCTTTCTATGCTGGAATTCAAAACCATATCCCTGCTAAGCCATGGTTTCACGGTAAAAAACTGTCAAAACGATTCATTTCATGTATTTCGAGAATGAGAATTGATCACTGTTCAATTGCATCTCACTTGGCTAGAATTAGAGTTTTGGATGATCCGGTCTGCCAGTGCGGTGTGGAAGAGGAAACCCTCGACCACGTTTTCTTTAACTGTAAAATCCATTCATCTTTCAAGAACATATACCGCCGGCTTATTAAAATCACACACCAGTCCCCCCTTAACATTTCATACCTTTTATCTCTTAAAAATTCTCGTGTTCATACAGCTTTATGTAAGTTTATTAACCTGAATGAATTCAACATTTAATTTGTTTTAGTGATCTAAATGAGTCCAATATTTAATTTGTTTTATTATTCTCCCAATAAATTAACCGAATTTTTTTATCCACTTTAACTGTTACCGGCACAAAGCACTCTTTTCAGGGTGAAATGCCTAACACCAAAAAAAATAAAAAAAACTTTATGCTTGTTAACATTTGTATTAACACACAATGTTACACTACAAACTGGTACCTTTATCCTTGTTAACATTTGGATTTACACAAACTATTACACTACATACCTGTACCTTTATTCTTGTTTACATTTGTATTTACACACAATTACACTACATACATGTACGTTTATCCTTGTTAACATTTCTATTTACACGCACTGTTACACTACATACTTGTAGCTTTATCCTTGTTAACATTTGTATTTACACACACTTTTACACTACATACTTATAGCTTTATCCTTATTAACATTGGGTTATTTCTGGGTAATTATGTATTATTAAAGAATTATAATTAGTTAAACAAATTAATATACAAACAATATCGACTGTGAAGTGGACGGAGATGAGGAAGAGGAAGTAGGGAAAGTATTCACCTACTCTTAGTGAATTCAATTTAATCCCTTAAATTAAAATTTGCGATATTTGAGGAATAAATTATCTACCCGATAATTACTTTGGTTCGAACTTAACTGGCCACAGACATTTTAAATTTTCAATGAGCTTCCGTAGTTCTTGATTTACGATTATTTTGAAGAAATTTCATAAGTTTAGTGAAATTGTGACATATTTGTCGTGAAAAAAAATAATTACAACGACTGATTAATATTCAGTAGTATGTTACTCTTCATTCATTAAGTAATTAGTTTCATATTTGTAAATCTATGTATAGTGAACATTATTAATTGGTCTATTATTTGTAATCCTCTTCTTTACACTATGTTAGTATTAATATGTTTATGTTCCTTGAGTAAATAAATGTTGTCATGCTTTTTGGCCGATTACCATTTGACCAAAAATTTTAACAGGGCCCGTCCAGACGTTAAATTCAAAGCATCATGTAGCTTTTTTAATGAAGCAAACTAACTACAACATTTCGCTGAAGTCGAATTATCGTGGGAAAATGTGTCTACTTGATTTTGACAACAAACTTGTAAGTTAAAATGTAGTGGGTACTTTCATTAATTTCAAGTACACTTTAACAATAAATGTTATTGAAGTTTGTGGTCGTACACAATTCTAATTTGTTGGTTCTTGGAAGGAATTTTATGGAATTGTTTAATGTAAGAATTTCAGGATTGTGTTTCTAAAATTAATTTAGTAAATATCGTGCGGAATTTAGATTTGAACAACAAATGGTTCCGAGTATTATAATTTTTCTTTACGCTAAAAGAGAAAGCGGAGAGAGAAATTAATAGATTGGTTTCGGAAGGAATAATTGAACGGGTGTCATGTAGTGAATTTGCGAGTACCATCAATCCGGTTGTGAAATTAGAAATTGTGGATATTATAAATTAACAATTAACCCTCAATTTTGATTGCTAAATATCAATTACCGAGCATTGAAGAACTTTTAACAAAATTATGTTTCAGAAAAGCTTTCGCAAATATTGATCTAAAACAAGCATATAATTCGCATTAAAAGAGTAATGTAGACATTTCACCACAATTAATACGCACTTAAAATTATGTAGGTACAAGAGGTTAGTTTTTTTTCTTACCCCATCACCGGAATTTTCGCAAAAGGAAAGTTTTCAGGGAGGTTTAAAAAACTGGCATTTTATCTTGATGATAGTATTTTTATCGGGGAAGACGAAAACGTCTTAAAGTCTAAATTTAACAGTGAATAGTTAGCAATGTGAATTTAATTTCAAAGTTATTGAGTTTTTAGGTTATAAAATGAGTTTAAAAAGGTGCTCAGCTTTGTGATCAACTGTCACCAAGTGATTTAAATCAGTTAATAAGTTTGTTAGGTAAGTTACTATCGCACTTTTATTCCAACCATGTCTAGTGAATTATCACCGTAATACGAGTTACTTTAAAAAAAATTTAAATTTAGTTGGAATAAAGAAAAACAAGAGAGTTTTGCAAGTGATTAATTTGATGAGAATATTCCAGTAAAAATTGTAACCTACCGGAGTATAAAAGTAGTCACAGCTACGCATGTAAATGTGTTAAAAAATGGGAATGAAAACTTATGGGTTTTGCTAGTAGAACTTTAATTAAGGCAGAGAAAAAATTATTAAGATTCTGGACGTTGAGGCAACAGCGATTTTTTTTTGGTAAAAAGATTTATCAATACGGTAGAAAAATTATTTTATCAATGGATAACCAACCGTTAGTTAGAATTTTTGGTAACGATAAGGAGGTTCCAAAGATTGTGGCATCGAAATTCCAACGCTATGCAATTACGTTGGCATCATTCAATTTTAAGATTGAGTTTAAAGTCCAAAAATAATTTTTCAGACTTTTTAAGTACATGTCCGGTAGATAATGATAAATTATTTAGAAAATAACTGGTTAATATTTTACCCGTAATTCTAAAATATATTTAAATAACCCATGTCAGTTAATCTATATAAATAAATGTTCGTCTGTTCAAAATCTTAGTAGATACTCGGAAAGTTCTTCACCGATTGCTTTGAAATTTTGAACAGACGAACATTTATTTATATAGATTAACTGATATGGGTCATTTAAAATATATTTAAATAACCCATATCAGTTAATCTATATAAATAAATGTTCGTCTGTTCAAAATCTTATAACTCGGAAAGTTCTTCACCGATTGCTTTGAAATTTTGAACAGGCGAACATTTATTTATATAGATTAACTGATATGGGTCATTTAAAATATATTTAAATAACCCATATCAGTTAATCTATATAAATAAATGTTCGTCTGTTCAAAATCTTATAACTCGGAAAGTTCTTCACCGATTGCTTTGAAATTTTGAACAGGCGAACATTTATTTATATAGATTAACTGATATGGGTCATTTAAAATATATTTAAATAACCCATATCAGTTAATCTATATAAATAAATGTTCGTCTGTTCAAAATCTTATAACTCGGAAAGTTCTTCACCGATTGCTTTGAAATTTTGAACAGGCGAACATTTATTTATATAGATTAACTGATATGGGTCATTTAAAATATATTTAAATAACCCATATCAGTTAATCTATATAAATAAATGTTCGTCTGTTCAAAATCTTATAACTCGGAAAGTTCTTCACCGATTGCTTTGAAATTTTGAACAGGCGAACATTTATTTATATAGATTAACTGATATGGGTCATTTAAAATATATTTAAATAACCCATATCAGTTAATCTATATAAATAAATGTTCGTCTGTTCAAAATCTTATAACTCGGAAAGTTCTTCACCGATTGCTTTGAAATTTTGACCCAGTGTTGCATTTGAACGTAAAAGCAAAATGCGCTATTGTTTTTCTATAAGAGAGACTGAGCAACAGCAATGCGTGGTGGGGTAAAACTAGTATTACAATAATGTTGATCGTTGATTTGATGTTCATCTAAAATATGGAGGTTAGATTAAGCTTAGAAATAAAGTAAACTAACTAATTGAAAGTACTTTAGAGTCATTGTAATATTGCTTCCTTAAGTAAACATTAATTAACAACGAACATTCTGTTTTCTTATTAAAACCTTTAAGGTTTAATTAATTTGTTTTCAATTAAACGTTCGATTCTAATGAAATTTAAACGAAGTCCTTTTCCCAATTCCTCGAAGTCCATTTCTTTCAAGTAATTGCAAACTAAAACAAACGCTTGTAGAAAAATATTCTGGGCTTTTTGCTTTTCAACCGAATTCTTAACTTAATTTTCAGTACGGAAAATACAACGTTCTTTGTTTATTAAATTAATTACTGTGAAAAACAAAGCTTTTTTAGAAAGAGGGCAGCTTTTAAGGTCGGAATTTTGTATTGATTTTCTTAAACCTTTGTAATTGTTTTCCATTTAAAACGAATGTTTTACCTGCCGAAAATATTAAGGCTACGTAGTAGCGTTCAAATAGTTTTAAGGGATATATTTATGTGAAAACGAATGTGAGATTAAAACAAAATTTTTAAAAGAGTTCAACTAATAACCTCGGAAAATTTATAGAGATAATCGTAAAAAATAACACTTGTCTTTAGGATCTTAAAAACTTTAAGGGTTCAAGGGAAGTTTGTTTTAAATTCGTCAAAATTCGCAATGCGGGTCTTAAGGCCACGTATTAAGCGTTCAAATATGATTTGAAAGGGAGATATGTAAATACGAATGTTAGAGGGAGCGCGCCAATATTAAAAATACGACAAAATGGAAATAGAGCTAAAATCCTTTTAAATACTTTTGGATGCATTTAAAGATACAATTCATACCCATTAAATAACATAAAAACGTGTTTTTTATAATTTTCGGAGCCTACTTTGCCATTTTTTCTCTATGTAATTTCACACAATTACCTTATCGGCATTACAAATGTATATTTTGTTGAAAAATAACTTTTTTTTACTTCAGAGTATTTTTTTACAAAGACTTAAAAATAAATATGTTATTGGTAGAAATTTGGGAATGCGGGGTTTAAGTATGTGTGGAAAAAGATAAATGCAAGTATTACTAAAATTAGCGACCTGGAACAGGCAATCTTCCTGTAACTTGTAATGCTTCGGTTAGTAAGACTTAAGGCGATGCCAAACGTAGTAATGCAAAATCATGTGTTTTTGGTTTGAAAATTTGGTCGCCTAGAAATGTTTCAGATGCTTTAATTAAATACTGCGAGTAGAATACATCTTGGCCTTTGAAATAATCGATTTTTTTTTAGATAAGTCTTTTTATAAGCCCAGAAAAAAATAATGTTAAGGCCTATGAAAACTGCTTTAAAGTTCAAAATCTCCTACTTACGAACCCATTTTCGGTTATGATTCTATTGCATAATGTGGAAAATTAAGTTATTTATAAAATGATTGAAAAAAAATTGAACATCCACAAAATAAAATAAAATGCACTTTTTGGCTATGTTTTTTTCATGTATAAATCAAAACAGGCGGATGGTGTTAAGCGGGAATTTAAACCTTATCGCCATCTACGTAAGGGTTTTTATTGATAGCGGCTCAATTTAAAATATTACACGACGTAGTGCATCGCCTTAAAATGAATTTGCTATCGAATTGTACACTGCTATGTTAATAACCATCTAGTCAATAGACTATTAATGACCCATCTTTGATAAAACCTCATCATATCTGTGTGTTGTATAATATGATACTATCTCACTTATCTTGTTTCTTATAGCTGAAACCAAAGCAATTAATTTTAATGAGTTTTCGGCCTTTTCAGGCATTTTAAAATAATGTCATTTGTTCAACTCTTCTATCTCATGCATCCTCTAAGAAGATAAGGATGATCACCACAATTTAAATAATAACCCCATATTAACCTCATGTGGGAAATGTATAATTCGGCACAATAAATAGAGAAGTGTCTGGTACAAGCAGTTATTCCTCATCCGACAGTACTCAGGAAAAGTAAAAGCATTGTTTATTGAATACATTCATACTACTCCTACAAAGCTCTTGCTGCCATTGCATGCTGGACTCTACGTGAACAACTTGGGGATCAAGGTGTCCATGTGTACCGGTGTCCTGTCGAATTTATAGTATTTGTGCGGGCTCTACTTGTATGGTGGACCTAGATTTGTGTAGCCTAACACTTAATCCTGCTACCTGAGTTCCTATGCGGGCTACAAAATCAAAAACTCGCCCCTCTGTTAGCACGTTGGAAGCCCTACAACTTCTGGGAATGCCAAAAATCGTGCGATTGACGCTGTTATACTCCACGCGAAGCCTTTCCAGGCTGCTCTTCTTAAAGCTCGCACGTATTAAAGGACGTATAAAATCGAGCGTAAGGAGTAACATCTTTTTTATGAATGGTAAAAGTCGGGACGCCCGAGGATGACATGGCACGATCATGATATCCCAAGAGATTTTTTTATTTTCTTTCTTTAACTATGTAAAAATTAAAATACTAGACTCGGGTCATGTCAAGAGACAATAACATAAGATATGTATGATCGTAAGTGAATCAAGAAGAGCTGTCCTCCTTTCAGCGTAACCCCGCGGAGAAATGGCGTTACGAATAGATAGATAAATAGGGCTGTGTGATTTGCATAAATATACACATCAGCTGTAAAACGAGGGAAAAATTCCCATGCATAAATATTAAAATGTTGTTCTTTCATGTAAAATAATGAAATTGAAAATCCATGAAATGTTTTGTTGAAAATAACGTATTATTTAAAATAATATTCACCCTTGAAGTGATCTTAACGTAGTTTTGACTTTAAAAATGATTACCTTATTATAATTAAGTATTTTTATGTACTTAGAGCTTAATATCTTACCAAGAATTAATCTGTGTTGTGGAGGACATTTTATATTACATTGAGAATGTTTGTTTCTTCTTCATTCCCGGGGAAAATCTCAGCTTTATTAAGTTAAAACCTAGTCGATTTTCAGATTAAATTCTACAAAAATACTCACGAAATAATGTCTTATCGATCGGATATACTTGAATTAGCAATGTTCGAAGCTGCGGTCACCCTTTGTTCAATATTGGAAAATTTTTAGGCAAAGCCGTATCCGGGTTTGTATTTACATGTGTTATGAATGTAAAGAAGTCATCATTTCTGGTGGAATACATAGAGAAAGACGAAAATGTATAGAAAATAGATTTTTGGTTAGGTATGACATTTACGTGGGCGGCCGTAACGTGTCGTTGGTCCATTTTTATTAAAATAAGAATCTAAATCCAGACCGGTCAGTGGCTGAGTTGGCATCGCATTTGGGTCGCATCGCATCGTGTGTTCAATTCCTCGGCTGGCTAAGTCCTCCATCATAACACAAGCAACATTTCCCGCTTAGTAGAAGTAGTAGGTGCAGGTAGTAAGAAATTTAAAAATATTGTCAGGTCATTCGTGACCCGGGAATGTTTGTCTTTCTAAAAAAATAAAATAATAATTAAAAACAAGTTTAAAAAATATATATTTTATGCAACATAAAACGATATATTTTGAACGGAATGGGTGTTTTTCACCGTTTTGCTGAAAAATCGATTCCTTTGTATATAAAATTTAAATGTCAGAGAATCGATATTTTTGGTCTATGTCTATAACTCATGATAAATTGTTTCTACGTTGAGTGGAATTTTTATTTGGATCGAAATAAAAACACATTATTTTTCACCAATACAAAGATTGCGTATATCGGAGAAAATAAGACTACGATAATAATTTGAACCGAATTAAGGGATTGATAAAAATTATAATAGTATTTAAAAAAGTTTCGGTACCAGAATTAGCAGACGCATTAGGTACCTACTCACGAATAGAATAGAGGTTCTAAGATAGTTTTTTTTAATTTGAAACCGCAGAGTCCCAACTGCTCCCAATATTCCGGAGCCAGTGAAACTATCGCATCGCCAAATGGGGTTTTATGTGAAGCTGAAGTGGAGAGGAGAAGGAGATGTGAACGAGAAAGGTGGGGAAGTATCTAGCTATTCAGATCTGGTCACCAACACGGTCAAAGCCATTTCTAGCAACGTTTCATTTCTGAATAGTTGTCTTACACCAGGGCGATACTGATAGTATCCTTCACTCTGAAACATGCCGAAAATATATAGTATATATATATATATATATTTTTTTTTTTAATTTTGTGAAATAACAATAATCTAATAAAATATACTTGCGCTTTCCGGCTTGCTAGTTGAGAGACTTACCCCTCGGCCACTCGTGCTGCTAATGGCCGCTTTACTGCTATTGGCCTATAACTTCAAGAACGGTCACGTAATCATTCCAGACATTTTAGAAAAAAATGCTACATACGTCCCTGACGATAAGGAAATCCAATATTTTAGTCACAAGACGAAATGTAACATTCTTCTGCAATACATACACAACCAAATATCAGACACACTCACTAACCAATAGGAAGCATGATCTGGGCAACAAGTTTGGGGATACTATTGATATATTTACTATTAAGTCTATTTATAGAATTACGTCTAATCCAAAGATATTAGAAGTAATATCTTTGGTCTAATCTATACTGGCACTTTGATGAATTCTACATGGGTATTATAGTAGCGTTAGTAATGTAGTTTTAGTAATTTGTTTTATATGTAGTATTGTTCTAGTTTCTATATTAATTGATTATACTGTTACATGTTTCATTAATATTGTTGTATATTCGTTCATATCAGTTTAACGTTATTTCAAGGTTTAATAAAATTTGTGTCGATGGTTCACTGGGTGTATTTTGTTCTTAAAATCCTTAAATCACCGAAAGTTCTTCACCGATTGCTTTGAAATTTTGACAGATCGTTGCATTTGAATACACATATGTTTTTATATGCCTATATTATATAAATGTCTCCTGTGACAGGTTAAAAATGTAATTTTTTTAACAGTGACATTTCTTTGGACAAACATTTATTTATTGAATATCAACGGTATATTGAATATCAACTATACACCATAATTCGTGTCAAAGAATAACAATTAACTGTGGCATTTGATCATAAAATAACGAAAGAAAGTATAAAATTAATACTAGAAGGAGATACAAGTACATACAAAATATTATCAACACGTATGAGTAGACCGACATTATATTAGTAATGATTTAGAAGATATGATAGTAAAGCCTTTTTGTACCTAGCTTCTGTGCAGTTAAAGTTAGACCGCATTTTATATAGATCTCATTTTATGTAGACCGCTTTTTATATGTTGTCGCTGTTGTCGGATATTTTATACATTTGAAATACATAGAATACATGCGCAAATCACATCCATCGTAGATACATTTTTAAAGTTTCATTTAATATCGATCATTTCAGCAGATTGTGATTAATGTTCAGTACGATAGAAAATCTAATTCACAGCAACGCATGGCGGGGTACAGCTAGTATTGTAATATAAGTATTGTTTACGCCAAATAATGGCCAATTGTCGTTTTATAGAGAATTATTTATGGCAATGAATTTTGTTCCTGAACCCCGTTTTCCTCTCCTTTCATACCTCTCCTCTTTGTCCGGGAGTCAGTCAAAAATCAACAGCCGTGACGCGAGGTGAATATTATTTCCCAAAACGCATCGAATAGCAATAAAAATCATCTTAACGCATCGCAAAAATAAAGTTTTGCTAATACCACAAGTATAGTGCAATCCAAGTGCATCCCAACAAGTGAATGTTCCTCCACCTCCGTAAGTACCCTTATACCTTTATAAAACTCATTGCCAAAGAATAATTGATTATATTATAAAAGGTCCACAGCTTAAACAAGTATATAACATAAAAAAAGTAAATTAAATTCACTCACGTTTCAGATGTGTAATCCACTTTTTGGTTTGCACGACTCCAAACTGAAATACATAAAAAATCAGTATTTAATATCTTTTAGCCGTGAGATATAAAAAGAAACCTGACTTTGAATGGTATTGAATCTGTCTCTAGCAAAGAAATGAGGAATGAAATATGATGCTCACATCAAGATAATATTTCAATCCGTAATCTTCTGTGAAAAAGAATCCAATGATATTTTCAAAACCATATTTCAAAATGGTCTTTATCATTATTTTTAATAGAACTGCGATCAAATGATGACGGTGGTAAAAGTATCTTATGAAAAACAATCATGGAAAACTAAGCTTTATAAGTCTTCTGAGACGCTATTTATTTCTTATAGATTTAATTGCCTGTTTTATTTCATTTCAATGTTAAAATATCATAATTTTATTTTGTGTTCAGTTAGAATTATCGAAAAATAATTATTTTTTGGTACTTATAATTTGTATTATTACCAGATTATGAAAGCTTTCTTTTTTTGCTTGAAAGTATTATTTCAGACAACCTTCAAATTAAATTTTGTTCGTAATAATATTATTTATGAAAGAATTATACAAATTATTTGTTCATTAACAAGTGTTGTATTTATGTATTTTTTCAGTGAAAGATAAACAGGTTAAGAATAATCTGACAATATTTGAAATTGTCAATTGAACAGTGAGCGGAAAATGTTGCTTGTGTCGTGATGGAGGACTTAGTCAATCGAGGTATTTAATTTACGACATGACTATGTGGGAATCACGATGCCAACTCAGCCAATGATCGGTCAATATAATATTGCATAATCTGTTTATACGTTTGAACACTTCTGTAGTAGATAATGGGTATTTTTCACATGGTTCTGTATTGACACGGGTAATCGTTTTCTTAATAACAATTCTTTTAAATACAGTAGTTGAGGAAGGGTTTTTTTATATGAAACTGTATTCACGAGTGGTGGTTTATTGTTCCATGATATTTCATCAAAATGAAAATTAATCACCCCTTTAAAAAGTGATAAAGAGTCATTAAAAGTGATGAAACAAAAACTACGTTTAACATATGTAACCTATTTAACCTTGTTTTTGTTTCATCATTTTTCATTACATTCCATCACTTTTTGTAGGTGTGTTGAATTGTCATTTTGATGACATACCCCTCACCGGTTTTCAAATATAATAACGAAATCATGGCTGGATGGAAAGAAAATCGACGTTAGTCGAAGCGTCAAATACCTAGGACATTTTATCACAGAAGACCTGAAACATATCGAGGATGTGGAAAGACAATGAAGAGCGATATCCGACTATGCCGCCTACTGAAATACTGCAGCGCTACGGAAATGTTCCTACAGGGATGAGTGCATCCTTTCAGAGCGCTTCTCCGCCACTACATGGGAAGGTTATGGCGCAGACTACGCCAATCAAATAACACTACTAACAATTGCCATAGTTGCCTGGATGGAGTCCCCCCTGTTGGCTCTCTAGAGACGGAAGATGTTCAAATATTCTCTATAAACGGCTGGTTGCACACATTTTTCAGTTCTATTCATCATTTTTGTGCATATCTATGTATTCTTACCATTTGTCTGTTATTTGGAAATATGGAATGTATTACATTGCACTACCCCTGCATACATTCTGGAATAATAAACTCTTATTATTATTTATTATTGTTATTGACGTAATAGATACAGCATGGGAAAATTTTACGAAAACAATGTAGTGTATCAATGATAACGTGCAGTGAGTAAAAAAAATACTACTCAAAAATGATGGCAAAAGATAATATGATTTTCTCCTTTCATTTTCAACACATTTGTATGCAAAAAATCCTTTGACTCTTCCGGCCTCAGCATTCAGATTGTCAGAGGATTTTTGCTTTGCCATAAAATCCAAATAAATGGGATATATCTGAACGCATCGAAAACTAAAAACTGTTTTTGAAAGGTGATGTAAAACGCTCGCATATGATCAACAATAAACAAATATTTTTTGAAATATTAAAATTCTGAATTCAAAAATTCGGTCGGTGGCCGAGTTGACATCGCGCTTGGGTCCCACCCAGGTGTAGTGTGTTCAATTCCTCGACTGGCTAAGTCCTACATCACAACACAAGCAACATTTTCCGCTTACTGTGGTTGTAGTAGGAGATTTTCAAATATTGTCAGGTTATTCGTAACCCGGGAATGTTTGTCTTTCTTAAAAAAAAAAAAAAACAGTTAAAAATAAATTAATGGATCGTTTTTCGTATTTTGTAACGAAAATTACCAATAAAAAAAATACAAACTTATTTTATTAGACAAATAAAAACTTTATCGTTACCTCAGTTTTTTTTCAAATTGCGGTCGGTACCTTTGGTTTCATACAGGGGCACATTTTAATTATTCTGTGTTTAACCTCTAGATTTTAATATAAAGCGTGGTGTTTTCTCTTTCTAATACGATTTAGATTATATTTCTCACCACAACGGTTTATGTTCGAAAAGCGAACAAATTAGCCCGAAGGGTTGAGGATATTCATAAATAGAACGAGAGCTTACCATAAAAAAAATTGTCACTTTTGCTAAAAATTTCTCCAGCGCAAAATATATTTTTTGTTTTTGTGTCCTACCGAGACCATAATTTATTCTGGTAGAACCGAGCCTCGGATTTGGAGACCAGGGGAATTAGAAATGTTTATCACGCATGAGCATGTGGGAACACGAAGACCGCAATCAGAGGATCAAGTGAACCTCGTTTAGGCTTAACCAGAGGGAAAGTTTAGTTATGATCATAAAGGATGCTAAATTAATATGAAATGCAAATATTTTTACTATTAAGGTACTAATTAAGTATTTAAATTCTTTCTCTGGCACAATTACAGTAGTTTAAAGACGTAGGCTTAAAAAAAAAACAAATCGGAAACAAAAGTCTTTTGTGAAACGTTTTGTTAATGTTTGAGGTTAAATAATGCCCGGTGCGACGATGCAGAAAATAACCACCCGCGTCGCGTCGATCTGATGGCTGACGTAACCAACACCAACGTGCACGAATAACAAGCACTATAAACTTTCTGATTATTTTGTAAAAGCTTATCCAACGTTTGGGTCGTCAAAGATCGTAGCATTTGATTGTAACAAATCAATGATAAGCGCCTGTTCTCGGGCGTCCACGACTTCTGCTATCATTCGCATTTGCATCATATATCCTCCTTACACTCCTATCTCGAGGACCAAAGATAATTAAATTCATATAACTGCGGAAAGTCCTGGCAATGAAAATTAATTTTATTTAATAAAAATGAAAATCCGGCAAAACGTCGATAAAAATTGCACTTCTTTCGCAAAACTGACTCATTGTATAAGGTTTCATTCTAGTTCTGTTTATTGAAATTATAAAACAGTGTGAAATTTGCGAGAACGGTGTTTATTGACAGATACAACATTGTCTAGGAAGCAAAAGGCCATGAAAAATGCATGTTATTACTGTCAACTAACAGTTTTCTGTAAAATAAATAACAAAAAATCAAAAGTAAATGTATATTAATGCTCGTTATTTCCCAGAAGACAATATCCAGGGTTGTTATATTACTCGAGGTAATTTTGTTTTAACTTTTCATTAGCTAACCCCGTTTCGAATCCATTTCTCATGGTTTATTATGAACATTTTTATCATAATATCGACATTCTTCAGCCAGTTTGATGCATTATGATACAGTGTCTGTTGAGTCAACAAAAAAAAACACATTCCATTTTGTGAGCCATAAAAACTCTCACTTTTATTGTGTTGCGTTTGTACAAAAATAGATTTCTACAAAAATCCTAAAAAAGTCAACAGAATAATAAATTATCCTGATTTGTTTCCGATTGGCATGGTATTTTTGAATTCTAACTTTGACACGAAATATGTGGTGACCGGATAAATCATCAAAATGATAATTCATCACATCTTTAAAAAGTTATATAACGTCATGGAAAGTCTTATTATATAAAATTGTTCATTCAAGGTTAGACTGCCCTGACACTATAAACTTGCTATCTTTACATATACCTCCAAAATATACTAGACGGAATATTTTATTCTACAACAATAACTTCGCTACGAATTCTGTGTTAGAAAGAATACATAGGTTGGGCAATGAACTTAGTGATGTCGCTGACATATTTAATTTAAACTTCAAAACATTTAAAGCCAAATTAGTCCACGACTTTTTAAATGTAAATAATATATGAGAAATCATTATATTTTATTTCGATTTTCTATTGTTTGTTTTATACTGTTTTTAAAAATGAAATTTGTAATTTTTATGTACTTAAAAGCCCAATAGGGCGTCAATAAATAAATAAATGAAAGTGTTGAAACAAAAAAATTATTAACTGGGTTATGTAGGTTAGGTTAGGTTAGGTTTAAATTTTATTTTTTTCATCGTTTCTAATGACTTTATATCACTTTTGAATGTGTGTTGAATTGTCACTGAGCTGTACCCTGCCAAGTCTTGCTGTGGCTTAGTCTCTATGTGCAGATAGAGAAACGAGATTTTACTTCCAAAAAAAACAACTTTTTACCTGTAACATGTGAGAAAAAAGCATATTATTACCTGTCACAGGTGACATCTATATAGACAACGTTGCATTTGAATACACACACGCGCATTCGAAAGCAACGTTGGGTCAAAATTCCAAAGCAATCGGTGAAGAACATTCGGAGATTTAAGATTTTGAATAAACAAACATTTGAATTTTTATTTTTATAGATGATATAAAATGAATATTTAACTTGCGCAGTCTAGTTACTATGTTACTAAATCTAGTTATTAAATAATGCTTTCTTAAATATTAAAAAGCTTACACCATTGAAAAATCACGAAATCTGACTATATTTGTCAATATTAACCCTAAGAAATTTAAACAACAGTCCACATTTTAAATAAAAAAATTTTAAATAAAAATAATTTTCGCAATTCACGCGTTTCAATAATATTATTGTAGGAAGGTACTTTTAAGTACAAAAGAAATTTAAACAAAATAAATCTGGTAAAAAATGTTATATGTATTTATTTAAGAGACACTTAAATTCAAAGTGTAATGGACAGACAGTCAAGATTATTTTTTTAATAATTATTATTTAATAGTCACAAAAATTGTCAATTGTGATATTTGTTACATCTTTTGATCATCTGTACTAGATATTTGTTACATCTTTTAATCACCTGTACTAGATATTTGTTATACATATTGATCACCTGTACTAGATATTTGTTACATCTTTTGATTTAAAAAATAATGATTAAGTTTGGTGAAGAATTTTGGCCTCAAAACTAAATTTTAGTTTTGTATGAAAAGGGCCGCGTAGCCGAAACACGTTGTTTATCTTTTCATAGATACCAACCCATTATTCTAGTATCAATTTATTCTTTGCACTTTGTTGTAATAACAGAAAATTAATTTTAACAAGGACATGAATTTTCTTCGCAAGTCCTGTGTTTCTTGGGAAATATATATTTTTACTTTAAAAAAACCCCTCGGGAGTGAAAGAAAATATTGACCAGCTTTATTATTTTTATTTTTTATTCTTCGGCAGTAACTTCTGGTGTTGTCAGCTTTAAAAAAAACAGAATACAAAAGAGAACGATTTTGAAAGCATAAATATACATTTTATAACATAAGATCACATACAAGCTTTTCTAAGATTATTAATTTAGCTTACCAAAACTCAATAGGGTTTTAAACAAATAGTGATACACACAATATTTTTGGTCCTTTACATAATTATCAATTGATATGTAAAAAAATAAAACATGGTTACCACGAAAACATTCGGAATATATTATTACTTCCTATTCCATAAATTAAATTTATGATTTAAATAAAATAACGGCCCCCGAAGCTAGCGTCCAAATTCACATAGTGGTGCAAATTGCAAGTTTCAACTGCATATCGCCAATATAATTGAAAATGCAGCTTTGCTAAAATAACCATCAATGTATAGTGTTGATCATTGAAGAAGAAAGTAATTCTAATACGTCTAAACGAAATATTATTATGGTCACATTGGCCGAGTGGATTGAGGCGTTGACCCGGTAAGACAGAAATCGGTTCTTTGTAAGTTAGGTAGTGCGCTGCACCGATTCATACAAAAAACCGATTTTTCGGTTTTTGTCCCAAACTAATCTCCTTTCCTTCTGTTTGTTGTAGAGATAAAGGGGGATACACACTATCATGTCTGACGCGCGCTTAGTATCATACAAAATTAATTTATAAGGTGTTTTCGGACAGGACATTCGCGGTGATATATCTGCGACCTAGGATTATTAAGGTATTATAGGGAGGTGTGAAAAAATGTCGGTTTAAAGTTTTTTGTGTGGTTAACGATGGTCATCTTGAACTTGAATTAAATTAATAATTCGCGAAATTATGTTTATCATTGTTGACGTAATTTGCACGGAATATATAAAAATTGATATTCTGTGGATATCGTATTGAAAGAAAGCGCAAATAATTCATTGATTCCTGACAAACGTATTCAAATAAAATAATGACGGTTTATGTTACAAGGGAGAAAAATAAAGTGGTTAAAAACGATATTTTATAACGAAAACATAAATTTTTTGTCAGTGGTTTTGCGGGTGCAATAAAATGAACGTATTGATACTTTTGCTTTCATTGTTAACTTTTTAAATCTACTTATAAACAATGCACTGAGGTTGGAGTTATTAAATAATACTATTGTATTACCGACTTCAGAATATGTGAGTACAGGCAAATATACATTGGTGTTTTCATAATATTCACTACGCATAAGCCATATTTATTAAAGTTAAAATTTATTTTTTTATGATAAACTAATGTTTATAAGACAAGGTTTTATGCATAGTATAAAGGATAACAAATAATTATAAGCAATAATTAGTCGCCTGAAATATCAATACAAATTAAAAATATCTCACGAGTAAAAATTAATGCCGCCAACGGGAATTGAACCTGTAACTTCTGATGTCCGGTCAGGTGCTCTGAACCAGGAGCACTGAGCTATGTCGACTTATTTCCAACCCGCCAAATAATTCAATATGTATTAGTACCTCAATCAACAATTACTGCTTAATATATATATTATTTTTCTTTCACCTGTAAACAACCAACTATATTTTTGTACGAAAGGCTTTGTTAGTGCTAAATTTTCCACTAGATGGCGTCGAGACATATTATATCTACATTTGTTGGTGAAATATTTTTACTTTTCAAATATTATTATCTTTTTTAATGATAAACTAATGTTTATAAGACTTATGCATAGTATAAAGGATAATAAGAAAATTTTCTAAAGCAATAAACAATTTGGTATTCAATAGTGAATGATGGGAAGACTTCTTCGAACTTTTATTTCTGCACAGGAATGAGATATGGATTTGAATTATAGTCGAAATATTGTAGTTTTTAAATAGTTAAAATATGGATTTCATGATTTTACATGAACTGGATGGTAGAAAAGCTCAAAATCAGAATCAAATAACTATTTGTGGTAAAATGAGGCGTACGTGACGAATGGTAAAATGGGGTATACGTGACAAATGAAGAAAGAGGTGTAAAAACAAAGTATGACCTGGAAGTGAATAGTTGAAGAAGCCCAAAACGCCCGAGGAAGACATTTCACAATCAAGTGAAACAAATACTTTTTTTTAAATACAACAATAGTGTTTCCACTTTTAAAATGTACCCAGTTGACCAGGTACGATATAATTCACAACATCAAAATAGTAATAATAAGATTGAATGTACTGAACTAGATATTTTCGTCGAAAATCTCTACAGATTAAAAAATAATATAGTGGGTGGCAAGCCTACGCACGACGGAAGTGAAACTTTTAGTATTCTTCTCTCTCTCTCTTTTCATTTAATTCTCTCTTTTTTCTCACTTCTATCTCGTCACTACTCATTTTTGACACTAAAACTCTGTTCCAAATCGAATAAACCACAATCAATTACGTATTTCACTCGTATTACACTCACCGCGCAGTACACGAAACAAGCAGCTGATGCCTGGCGTGGCGTCGTTGGCTAGAGAGAGAGGAAAAGAGAGAAGAGAGAGAGAACGTTCGTCAGTGGCTCCCTCACCTCAGTAAGCGACTACGGTGAGAGAGCGACAGTGAACGGTGAGCGGTGGTGGGGGTCCCTTACCCCCACCACCAAATGATCACGGTTTTTCGTGACGGTCATGAGTCGGTTTTACTCCGGTCCTCGAAAATGCATGACGCGCGTAAAGAAGTTTCACTTCAAAAAAGTTTTGCTGCTGCTAAATAATATGTTTAGATATTATGTCTCACTGTAACTCTCGCGTCTCTTGTCTCTCCTAGTATTATTTGTCATTTTACTGAGCTAATGTATAATTTTATATTATTATTTGTTTGGTTTTTTTATGATACGTAACCTGTATTTAATTGCATTTTTACCTGTATGTTACAGTATGTAATTTTAATGCAATTGTAGATTTTTTTCTGTAAATTAACTGAGTTTTGGTAACTGGATAGTTACTAGTGATTTTTATGCAATTGTAGATTTTTTTCTGTAAATTAACTGAGTTTTTGTAACTGGATAGTAACTAGTGATTTTTATGCAATTGTAGATTTTTGTCTGTTAATTAACTGAGTTTTTGTAACTGGATAGTTCTCACATAACTGAGAACATCTCTAAAACCCAGTATAAATAAATAAATACCACAAACCATTTATGAATCACCGAGCAACTTCGGGTACACGGCAGCTAGTATCTAATAAATCAAAAAGATTTTAAAAGTATGAAATATTTCAAATGGCATTACTTCATGAAGTTCAAGCTTAGCGCAAAGCGGAAATATTCAATCAAGAACATGTGCATTAAATTTAAGGCTTTGTTTTGAGTAACTGCCGGTACGAGTTGTTCGTGAAACTCTGGAAGATAAGTGGTATCTTTTAGTTTACTTTACTCTTACGGGTATATTCCATGTTCTATCACGTACATTCTACGTTGAGTTATTGCCGTATGTTCTACTGTCGAGCAGAGAGTGATGGCTTCCGGACGATATTAAAATAATACGAAAAACAATCCCGGTAAGGGATAAGTATTGGAAGATTTGTACGTGTGAGATTAACCTATTCGGTATATCCAATAAAGAACTGAAAAGGGTGAAAAATACAATTGGTTTTTGTCTGATTCCATCAATAATTACTGTAACGATTTTGATTCTGTTTTTTTTTTTAAATATTTATGCTCCAAAAATAATGTTACATAATTTACAGAAATATAGTATATATTTCACCCAATCTTATATATGAGACGTACCACCATAATAAAGCTAAGCTTGTGTGTATGGGCGATGTGTTATTTTGTTCGTTATTAATATTCCAAAGTATTCAGTTTTATATTTTTAGTGTGTATTTTTAACGTGAAGTATAAAATCATTGTAGTTATTTATATTTTGAATACTTTTTGGTAATCAATTAAAAAAAAATACCCTAAGATATTTATAGTTGAATTGCCCTATCGTTTTTTTACATTTCGGAGTTGAATAATGATTTATATAAATTATAAAAGTATTAAATCAAATAAAACACTTTGTTTATTAACCACGACTTTTTATTATTACATCTACCGGTTTCGCTACGGTCGAGCTTCATCAGGATGTGAAATATAACTAAAAACTAAGACAGAGGTGATGCATATTTATAGGGAAACAGAGGGAGACAGAATATAATACATTATAAAAGTGGAAGGAGTCAAATATTACATAGGCATACTGAATTGAAGATAGATAATAACAATTAACATTTTTACATGAATTATACATATAATAATACATTTTAAAGACATAAGAAAAAGCATAAACTTATTATCTAAGAGTGGAAAGGATTCTGGGAAACAAGTTAAATATAGGACTATAGAATGTGTTTTTTTGGTTAGATAAATTAACTTGTGTATTTAATAAATGGTCTGATAAGTTACTGTTTATAGATTTCCTGATTTCTAATGATTCTAAATTGTCTAACCTAATGCCTATACTATTTTTATGTAAGAGGCTAGTACCTGTTATTTTATCAAATCTATGGTCTGCTGATATTAAGTGGTTGGCGAGTTCCGAAAAACCTTTACCATTTAAACACCGTACATGTTCTTTCACTCTGGTGTTTACATTGCGCGATGTTTTACCTATGTAAAAGGCAGGACAATCACTACAGTTGAGTTTATAAATACCCGAATGGCTTAGTATGTCATCCTTGTCTTTAGTATTAATCAAAAATTTTCCTAGGGTATTGTTTGTATAAAAGGCAGGTTTAATATCTAAAGGAAGGTTCCTAACGCTTTGAGTTGAAAAATTATTTATAAATAAAATCCTACGCCACTGGGGAATAGGGGTGTTGATATTAATTGGCGGAATACTGCTATATAGAAATTTGTTTGTGGAAATATGTTTTTGTTTTTTATTAAGAATTTTATCAATTAAGGCCGAATCATAGCCATTATTTGCTGCTATTTGTTTAATTATTGATAATTCATTTGAGAAATTATTGGTAGATAGAGGGACGGAAACTAACCTATGTATCATTGAATGGAACGCTGCATGTTTATGGGAGATGGGATGATTAGAAGTATTGTGGATGGTTATGTCAGTGTAGGTCGGTTTTCGGTATATGTTAAATTCAATTCTATTATTTATCAGGGTGAGCGTGAGGTCTAGAAAATTTAGAGAAGCATTGACACCTACTTCTAGGGTAAACTGAATTTGGGTATGGAAAGAATTTAAAAGCTGGAGGAAGATATTTAACTGTCGATCCGTACCTGACCAAATACAAAATATGTCGTCAACATATCTTTTCCATATAAGCACATTTTTTAGGAGCGGCGATTTACAAGTAAAAATTTTATTTTCTAAATTATCCATAAATAAATCCGCGATCAAGGGTGAAGTGGGAGAACCCATCGCCAATCCGGTAGTCTGATTATAGATGATGTTATTAAATATTGTTATTAATTTAATAACATCATCTATAATCAGACTACCGGATTGGCGATGGGTTCTCCCACTTCACCCTTGATCGCGGATTTATTTATGGATAATTTAGAAAATAAAATTTTTACTTGTAAATCGCCGCTCCTAAAAAATGTGCTTATATGGAAAAGATATGTTGACGACATATTTTGTATTTGGTCAGGTACGGATCGACAGTTAAATATCTTCCTCCAGCTTTTAAATTCTTTCCATACCCAAATTCAGTTTACCCTAGAAGTAGGTGTCAATGCTTCTCTAAATTTTCTAGACCTCACGCTCACCCTGATAAATAATAGAATTGAATTTAACATATACCGAAAACCGACCTACACTGACATAACCATCCACAATACTTCTAATCATCCCATCTCCCATAAACATGCAGCGTTCCATTCAATGATACATAGGTTAGTTTCCGTCCCTCTATCTACCAATAATTTCTCAAATGAATTATCAATAATTAAACAAATAGCAGCAAATAATGGCTATGATTCGGCCTTAATTGATAAAATTCTTAATAAAAAACAAAAACATATTTCCACAAACAAATTTCTATATAGCAGTATTCCGCCAATTAATATCAACACCCCTATTCCCCAGTGGCGTAGGATTTTATTTATAAATAATTTTTCAACTCAAAGCGTTAGGAACCTTCCTTTAGATATTAAACCTGCCTTTTATACAAACAATACCCTAGGAAAATTTTTGATTAATACTAAAGACAAGGATGACATACTAAGCCATTCGGGTATTTATAAACTCAACTGTAGTGATTGTTCTGCCTTTTACATAGGTAAAACATCGCGCAATGTAAACACCAGAGTGAAAGAACATGTACGGTGTTTAAATGGTAAAGGTTTTTCGGAACTCGCCAACCACTTAATATCAGCAGACCATAGATTTGATAAAATAACAGGTACTAGCCTCTTACATAAAAATAGTATAGGCATTAGGTTAGACAATTTAGAATCATTAGAAATCAGGAAATCTATAAACAGTAACTTATCAGACCATTTATTAAATACACAAGTTAATTTATCTAACCAAAAAAACACATTCTATAGTCCTATATTTAACTTGTTTCCCAGAATCCTTTCCACTCTTAGATAATAAGTTTATGCTTTTTCTTATGTCTTTAAAATGTATTATTATATGTATAATTCATGTAAAAATGTTAATTGTTATTATCTATCTTCAATTCAGTATGCCTATGTAATATTTGACTCCTCCCACTTTTATAATGTATTATATTCTGTCTCCCTCTGTTTCCCTATAAATATGCATCACCTCTGTCTTAGTTTCTAGTTATATTTCACATCCTGATGAAGCTCGACCGTAGCGAAACCGGTAGATGTAATAATAAAAAGTCGTGGTTAATAAACAAAGTGTTTTATTTGATTTAATATATAATGTCTAACCACAAAGTGATTGCTTCCTACGAAAAAATTATAAAAGTATTTAAGAAAATTTCAGTAGCCCGCAGATGCGTTAGGTACACCCGAACAGAATGGAGGTTAAAATTTAGTTAAAAGATAAATAATGTGAAACCGCACAAGAGTTCCAACTGCTCCCAATCATCTGGAGCCAGTAATACTATGGCATCCCCAATTGGGTATGTTGTGAGGCTGGAGGCAGTGGAGAGGGGAAAGAAATGGGGAAGGGTAAGGAGGGGAAGTACCTGACTATTCAGATCGGGTCACCAAACACGGTCAAAGCCATTTCAAGCAACGTTTCAGTTCTGGATGGTGGTCTTACAGCAGAGCGATACTGAGAGTATCTTCCACTCAGGAACGTGCAGCAAATATACTATATGTAAGAAAACAGTGAAATAATACGAATAAATCAAATAAAATTTACTTACAACTGATGATAATGGGATTTGAGCCCGTGACCTCCAGCTTGCTAGTGGAGAGCCTTACTCCTCGACTGCGGATTCCAATTTCAGTGTATTATGTGCAGATGAATACATTTACTGAGGTGAAACTATTCGCAGTTATAGGTGGGTTTTTTGCGTTATGCGTACATTAGACATTAGGTAAATATAAATTTTTTTTCTTGGACTTGTAAAAGCCAAATCCATACAGGGTAACTTCTTTAAACATAAAAATAGATATGAGGCTCAAGTCACCGGCGTTACCTTGGCTATACGAAAAGATTTCGAAATAAGATTCAGATTGTAATTTTTGACGTAAAGTGTGCAAAATTTCATCGAGTAGTATCGAAAATTAACTTTAAGGGCTGGCAAAGGGGGATGGGCGTAGTAAATAGAAACCTCATTTAAATAATAATCTTTCTCTTATTTTGAAAGTCAAGTGTGCAAAATTTCATCAGTCTCAGAATACAACTGTAGAATTGTATAAAAACCAAAGCCACACTGTGACACTTCTCTATACGTGTATATATTGATAAACATATTTCTGAAGTCCCGGGCGTTAAACGGGTTTAATTCAAAGTTTTTGAAATCAGATGTAAACAGTAGTTTTCAAAAAGTATCAAAATACTGCTTTAAGGGTTGAAAAATGGATATGAGGGTGATTTTTCGAAATCTTCCAATAGTGACCTTCCTCTTGTTTTGAAGGTCAAGTTTGCAAATTTTCATCGTCATCGGAATTAAATTGCAGATTTGTATACCAACCAAATCCATGCCGCCACAAACAGACACTCTACTTTGTAAATTGGAAGATTGGAGATACTGTTTGAAAATGTACCGAGCTATTATTTAAACAGTTGTCAATATGTACCTGCTGATAAAATTAATTTAACAGAAAATGAAACTGATCAGACAGAAAAATAATAAACAATATATGGTTAATTTATTGGCTCCGTGCTGTAGGAATTTTGGTAAGGTATTCACTATTTTATGTGAAGGGTAAACGTGTAGTAGCACAATCCCACATATTAATTCAAGTATTATGTACTTGTGTAAATAATAATGAACTTAACCATAAACAATAACAATAATAACGATGGAAATAACAAATGGATATTAGATAATGGATTGTTGTGCCAGTATTAATTACAGTAATCCTGCAAAAGTTTTATGTAAAGTTTTAATTTTTTTTTCCATTTAATTAAATTTATTTTATTTTGATAGCCTCCGTAGACGTCGGGTTAGAATAGACTAGCAAGCTGGAAATCGTGGGTTCGAATCCCGGCGTTCGCAAGTCAATTTTACTCGATTATTTTTTGTTATTTAACAAATTTTTTATTAAAAATAATTTATAGTATATTCGCTGCACGTTCCAGAGTGGAAGATACTGCCAGTATCGCCCTGGTGTAAGACCACCGTTCAGAATTGAAACGTTTGTTTCAAATGTTTGAAATGGCTTTGGTCGTGTTTAGTGACCAGATCTGAATAGCCAGATACTTCCCCACCTTCCTCTTCCCTATCTACTTCCCCTCCCCATTACCTTCAGCCTCTCAACATACCCCAATTGGGGATGCAATAGTCTAACTGACTTCAGACGGTTCGGAGCAGTCGGGATCTTGTACGGTTTCACAAAATTTTATTTTATTTCATATTTCATATTAAATATTTTATAGAAACAAACAGTACGTTGATTACAGCGATGAAACAATTTACAGTTATTAAAGATTTCCTAGTGGGTATCTACGATATGTTTCCATTTAATGTCTTATATTTGGTATGTATATTATAATAATAATAATAATAATATCTTTAATTAGGAAAGTTTACACATTACAACTATGCATACATATTATGGTGTACATTGATTTGTAACTTTTATATTTAAGGTTATAAAATTAACAAAAATGAAGAACTATTAATACAAATATGATATTGTGAAGGTAAAAAGAAAATAAAAGTACAGTTGTGGTTTCTCAAATACCGCCTCACTAGGCTAGCCTGTGTTGAGGCAGAATTTTTCGTGTTAGTTCCTAATACCATTGAACACACCTATACTTGTATTAAGAAGTATTCGCTCAATAATGTGGTGGTAATGTGGTGACTTTAATAACTGCGAATTTTGGGTGAATGGACCGGTAAAGGCCCTATTCTTATTTTTGATCCAAGTTTTTACATTATCTTTGAAATTTTTTTGTGAATCACATTGTTTTATGCTGTCTGGAAGAATGTTGTAGAGTCTTGTCGCAAAGTATTTAAAGTTTCGTTGACCAAACTTAGTATGTGTTATCGGTATTTGTAGTAAGTTTTTGTTGTTGCTTCGAGTACATCGTGTATTTGAACTTTTTACGTAGTAATTATGTATATTTGTATATTCATAATATTAAAAAGTAATTACTGGATGACATGTGTAGTGTATAGGTGTGAGTGTGGGTGTGTATATGTATGCGCATTTTATATCATTGACATGATGCTCCTTTTTAATTTGAGCAATGAATCCTATAAAATGTAGTAATTTTTCGAAAAAAAATTCTTCTGAAAGCTTATCGCTTGATGTCATTATTTATTAGAATAATACACACAAAACTTTGTTTACATCACTTTGATATATATAAACTCTAAATAGAGGTTAGAAGTTACTAGAAGTTATAACCTCTAAATAGAGGTTAGAGGTTAGGTTATTAGAAGTTATAACCTCTAAATAGAGGTTAGAGGTTAGGTTATTAGAAGTTATAACCTCTAAATAGAGGTTAGAGGTTAGGTTATTAGAAGTTATAACCTCTAAATAGAGGTTAGGTTATTAGAAGTTATAACCTCTAAATAGAGGTTAGAGGTTAGGTTATTAGAAGTTATAACCTCTAAATAGAGGTTAGAGGTTAGGTTATTAGAAGTTATAACCTCTAAATGGAGGTTAGAGGTTAGGTTATTAAAGTGATGTAAACAAAGTTATTTGTGTATTATACCTATAAAATTTCGATGTTTAGTCTAATATTATTGAAGGTTATTTTTTTCTTGTAAGCATGTTATTTTAAAAACATGCATTTTGTAAGCAATTAAGAATGTGGATCAGCGCTGTTTGGCGAGTATGTCTATTATAGGTATATTAAAATTAGTTAGAATTTCGGAACAGTCATGTTTTGTTTAAATAATAATAATAGTTGGATAATTTGTAGAGCGCCGTTTTTGTGAAAAATCACCTCAAGGGCGCAGTACAATTTATTTTCTAGGATCTACATTTGTTATTTAGAAAAGATACCAAAACATACTTACCTGGCAAGTCACTTCCGACAAACATACTTATATTAAAAAGTTTATGCTTATAAAAGATAAAACTGCACGCAGATGACACTATATCAAAAAACACTGGTCATCGCTTGACCTTAAGTCTGCTAGAGTTTTTATTTTAATTTAACTGTATTTTAACTGTCTTAAAAAGCATACAAATTGTTAGTTGTTAACATTTTTAATTATTATTTTTATTTATTTTATTTTATTTGTAGTATTTTTTTTTGCATTTTGTTAATTTAAATAGCCGTCGACTGTGAAAGTGGAGGTTTCTGAAATTATGGATACGACTGTCTGAAAAGGTGCGTTTTAAGTTTAGACCTAAATTCTGTCGGGTCTGCGATCATCAAAATTATATCATCAAAATAATAATCATAAAAAAAATCATCAAAATTATATCCATCATAATTAAATTATATAATCATCAAAATTATATATATATATATATGTTAAATACAGCTTCTGCTAGTCCTTGTCCTACAGATTGAAATGTATTATTGACATATCTGTACCCCACCACGCGTTGCTGTAGCTCAGTATGTCTGTGCAGTAGGTAAACAACAGCGTGTGTTGCCTTTACGTACAACAGATGGCGCTGTTTTAAAAAAAATGTTTTTACCTTTCACAGGTGATATCTATATAATTTAGTGGATTCCCTGCAATGCTTCGCTTTTGCTTATGTATTTCTCGGACGCCTCCGTTCTTCCACCATTCACTACTGTATTCCACAGTGTTACTGTTAAAAAACTACATTACATCGACTTTAATTCGACTCATCGCGATATTGCGTTAAGTATTTCTCTGGCGTCCCGACTTATTCTACCATTTAAACATCTCTAAACACTCCTGGCACTGATAACAACAAACTTTGAAATTTTCAGCGATATCTGTGGACTACTTTTCGAGTTTTGCCAGCACAAACATAATTAGGCTGATTTTTTATAAACTAAGATTAGAAATCAATTAGAATTTAGCTCAAACATTTGACATACATTTTATAATATAAGAAGTTAAAATTTGGTTGTGTGTATTTTTGGATGAGAAATCTGAAAAAACAAAAAAAAACTATCCACTATTTCGTGTCTAAAACTATCTTCTATTTCAAGTTGGAACCAACCATACACATTCACAAAATTTCATTTAAATCGGTTGGGCGGTGTCGAAGATTAGCGTGTACGAAAACAGTGACAAGTGGTTTTTATATGTTACGATAGGTATATAAAAAAATGAGTATTCGAATTGTGTCACAATTTCATAGCAATCGGCGAAAAACTTTCTGAGATTTAAGATTTTGAACAAACGAAAATTTTTATTCATATAGATTTGGTGGTAAACTATTTTCTAGTTTTTTTTTTAAATAATTTCTATGCTTTTTATTTATGATCCTTGTATCCTGGACGTACAAGCTATTCTGTTATAAGTGGTATGAACGTACGAACGTCTTTGAGGCGGTTTGTACATGGTACGCGTACGTTCTTTATGCTTTGTTTAGGATCCTTCATGCGTGATGTATGGATGTTTTTTACGTTTATTTTGGTTTCCTCTTTCAGTTTAAATTCTGTTTATTCATGTTGAAAGTGTATCCATTGCTTTAAGTTGAAGTAAACAACTACGAATACTGACTTCTTACAAAAATTAGAGTTAAAAAAATATGATAATTTTCGACGGACGGTGGTGGACGAGTAAGTAAGGAGAGCGTGGGTTTAAATAGTTATAATAATATTGAAATAATTGTGATTAAAGTATAATTTATTACAATATTTATAATTTATAATTTTTTATCATCAATTTTTTTCCGACTTATGTCCGGGATAACTTTTTCACAGGAAAAACTAAACCCTTCAACACACTTTTAATTTTATTTTTGCTTCCGATTTTGTTGTCCGGGTTAAATCTTCCCCATAGGAAAAACTAAACCCTTCCACTCACTTTTCCACAAATGATCAGCTAGTCAATCAACACTATGCAAGTGCATTACATAAGTAAAATAAATACAAAACAATACAAGAACAACAACACGTCAACTCACCAGAGATCAAATGGGAAAAAAAATTCACCGACTCCAGATATTTTCATATCAGAGGGTTCGACTCGGTAGAACTTCTAACAGGGCCTATAAATCCTACTGATCCCTCAACATAAATATTTAAAAAATCTTTCGTTATCCTACATGTATTCAAAATGACCGACTTTTGCATCTTTATATATAAATTTTTTGATAGATCTAATACGCCTAAATTTTTAATGAGAGAGCTAGGTGTAATGCCAGTAGCCGAAATAACGAATGGTAATATTTTTATAGTCTGAGAATGCCAAATTCTTTTTATTTCGTTTCCTAAATCTGTGTATTTTCTTATTTTTTCATTAACAGATTTTTGAATGTTACAGGAATTTGGAATAGCGACATCAATTATATAAGTTATTTTTTTAAATTTTATCATATAAAACTATATCGGGTCTATTGTGACTAATCGTTCGGTCTGTTAGTATAGTTTTATCATAATATATTTTATAAAATTCGTTTTCTAAAAATGAATTTGGTTCGTATTCATAATATGGTACTATATTACGGCAGTCAATCAAGTTATGTTTAATTACCAAATTTTGGTGAATTATTTTTAAAACTTATTAAATATACATTTATTTTAGCCATTGTTACAGAATTTTTAAAACAAAATTAATTACTAATAAAATGCCTATAGTATAAAGGTTCGGTTAAGTCATAACGAAGTACTTATTTTAAGTAATTAGTTAAAAATATTTTTTTAGCCTAATATAAAAACAAAACCGAATGACATTTTTTGTTTATGAATTACTGGCCGAGTCGCTATCGTCACTATTATTAAATGCTAATTTTCCAATATTGGCTTTTTTAACAGACTTCTGTATTTTCTTCGGTAGAACTTCTGGAATCGATAATAACTTTAAGACACCACAAGGTAAGACATCGGAATGTTTTGTTGATATTTTGGCAGCATCCCGTTTTCCACGTGACCTCAAGCTGATTTGAGTAGTATGAGAGAGTTCTTGTGGATTTTGCGAGTTCAGAAGACATTTAATTTTTCTTGTTTTGCTTTTTGACGAGCATAAACCAAATTCTTTTTCAGGTCTACCACGTAGTCCCTCATCACTACAGGAAGAATAAAAACTGTGTTAAGCCATTTTGCGTGTTTAAAATTCAATTTCAAAGTACTTCTTCCGACTTCAAACCATTTTCTATGAAATATTAATAGAAACGAAAGGATTTTTTCTTAATTAAACTATGCTCGAGAATTTTAAAACTGTTTTTCTTCAATAAATGTTTTATATGTTCATAAACACACTGCCGTATGGCAGCACAATTCGACTTTGACGTGCCCTTTACTTCTAGAATCTCCAAAATATCCAAACGATAGATTGTAGGCAGAGGCTCTGTAAAAGACAAAGGAGCAAGTTTGAGCAAACAAATTTTATAAGATATTTTACATAAAGAATGCTTTTATATGAAACAAGTTTTGTTTGGTGGTACAAATCGGTACACGATTTTGAAAGTTTAATCAAACTTTGGCAAATAATTGTAAATATTAATAATTTTTTTAAGATTTTTAATTAATAATGAAAGTAATGTTAAACAGGCAAATTATAAAATGATTAAAACTATTTAAAAAAACATACAATAGACTTCAAATTCAACTTTGTCATTATTTCTCTCCGATTTCAAATAACATCACTAACGATCGAACAGCGTGCACACCCGAAAGCAACTGACCGCTAGGCGAACGATTGGAACATCCAAAGTGTCGTGTTTACAACGTTGCCACGTATCGCGCGTATTGTTTTAATTTTTTTATTGATGTGAACATAATACTATGGACATTTTTCAATGTTGTGAGAATATTTTTGTACATAAAAAAAATCATCATTGAAATCTTTTTGTCTAGCTAGTTTCCTCTAAGGGGACCATAGTGCGCCGGGTGGACTAGCTTCACAGTATGTTGGTCTAAAAATATTAAAAAAAATAATTTAAAATATTATAATATTATTTTCTTATAATTTCTATTAATTTATAATATCATTTTAAATACATGTAGGATTACGAAAGATGTTTTAAATATTTATATTGAGGAATCAGTAGGATTTATAGGTCAAGTTAGAAGTTCTACCGAGCCCAACCATCTGATATGAAAATATCTGGAGTCGGTGAATTATTTTCCCATTTGATCTTTGGTGAGTTGACTTATGTAACGCACTTGCATAATGGAGATTGACTAGATGATCATTTGTGGAAAAGTGTGTGGAAGGGTTTAGTTTTTCCTGGGGGGAAGATTTACTGTGGGAGAATAATTAACTGTTATTGATATTACGCGAAGAAAAATTACTAATATTTTTAATTATAATTATAAATTAACAATCGTATTTTTTCTCGGTGTATACTTCAAAGAAAAATGTTAAAACTCTGTATGAAATATGTATTAGAAATGAAAATTAAAATGTAAAATATAAGTAAATATTATCTATTTTAAGTGTGCTAAATTAATATACCTTAGACATAGACTAAAGAAGAAATGCCTTCCATGCAAATATAAATGGAAACAAATGTCGCTACTGACTTAATTCTGGACCTTTTGCTTCTAGATTACTTAGCACATGCTCTGTCTCTCTAGCAATAGCCTGACAACGTATATCGCCATCCCATTTAAATTTAATAATCATGGCGAAATACAATTTTGTATTGGAAATTAAAGGCCCAGTTGGCCTTCACGAAAGACGCCCACATGTCTTTATTGAGTTCTTCTTTATTCTATGAAAAATTAAGTAGGGCAGATCCGTGAAGAATCGCGGGATATTATAATTGTAGGGTTTGTGAAGCTGAAAGTATTTATTAAAAAAATATATTTGCTTCAGGATCAAAAGAAGAAATTAAACAATCTGGTCTAACGAAATCTCTCCAAGAACATTATTGAAAATTCAAGACCCGTTATATACATATTAATCGAACAAAAATAATTGCACCGCTTATGAAATAGATAACCATTCAAAGAATGTGTATGAACGGGCCCCCTAAAGTATGTCCAGTAAAATATCTTCAATCACTCTATTTTCATCTATGCATCAACCATTTCCATATACAGAAAATGGTGATACGAAACTACGACTACATCGTATTAGATGGTGTTAGAAGGTGCTGCTGGAATAAGCCCTATGCAACACACCCGAATGACTAGTCCCAGAACTATGTTGATTGTCCGCTAAACCTGATAAACAGTATTTTCCAATGCTTAAACCTGGGCTTCTGGAACATAAGAAAAGCCCAGATTGGAGTGTAGGAAAAAAGTAACTCACCCGTCAAAGTTAAAATAAATTCAGAATATTATATTCCGCAGTTGTAGTATCAATCCACCCTGATTGAGGTAATAATTTGCACCATTAATAAACTACTGAATAGATATTTTTGGGCTTTTTGTATGAAAGAAATTAGTCCTTTATTTAACTCTAAATATGCCAATACAATTCTCATTCGGAGACTACTTATTAGCCTAAAACATTTTAAAAATAAAAATGTTTGAAATTTCAAAATATTACATAACGTCAGGAAAATGAAAAAATCAGTTACATGTTAAGCATTTTTATTTCAGCAACGATGGAATTCTACCTAGCATGACATAATCACAATCTAGTACGGCCTCCAGTTTATTCTATAGATTTTCGTTGTTGGATATAGTTAGGCAATAATATGATGTCACAATTTTCCTAGTTATTGTTATACTTCCTGATTCACACTGAGCTCTGCAGTGCTCCAAATAGCTATACACTCACTTTTATTGACATCTTGCAACAATTATACCGGTCATGGTAATATTTTGGATTGTATATTGGGTAAGTACGACAATTGTAGGATTTGATATTGAGATTTCCTATTTACCAATTCTTTGCGAATACATGCATACCTATTCCCATGTGTATAGCGCGAACAGAAAAAAAATCGTTAAGATTGGTACCTTACTTTATCAATTCTCTTGGAGAAGTTGGAAATTAAAAGTTCGTTGAACATTGTTACGCACTACGCAGGAATATTTCACGCTATTTTCTTAGCCACACACAAACAACATTAGTACATTTAATCTCTAAATAGTATAAAATAAAAGTAAAAAAATAAATAAATATAGTCTGTTTATGCGCTTAGTTCTTCTAAACTACGCAACGGATTTTGATAGGGTTTTCATTATTACTTAGAGAATTTATTCCGAAAGGTTTATATATATAATACACGCATATTACATTTATAGAAAGTAGAGAAAAGTTGTTTTGAAATGAAGTGGTAAAAAAAATATTTTTGTGCGCTTACATTGCCAACGCTGTCTAAACCTAATAAGGTACATCTAAATAATGTAATGTAGAATTATATATCTTTAAAATGCCTATAGAAAAGTAAGCAACGGTATATGTCTATCTCCTAAGGATAACTCCCAGCAACGCCAGGTACACTTCAGCTAGTTAATTAACAATAATGAGTATTTAAAAAAAATCATCTAGCATTTAATTTTTTTTTTTTTTTTTTTATTCTTTAGATTGGCTTTCACCCATTAAGAGTGATCTTGGCCATACATTACACCATTTTTCTTATATAAATACAGCAAATTACAGGATAAAATTGATTACACAACATGACATAACATAACATAACATAACATAACATAACATAACATAACATAACATAACATAACATAACATAACATAACATAACATAACATAACATAACATAACATAAAATAACATAACATAACATAACATAACATAACATAACATAACATAACATAACATAACATAACATAACATAACATAACATAACATAACATAACATAACATAACATAACATAACATAACATAACATAACATAACATAACATAACATAACATAACATAACATAACATAACATAACATAACATAACTGGAACTATTGAAATTTTTGTAAGTAAGAAGAATTATTTTGAGGTTTCAAAAATCAAAGCACCTAATATCTTGGTTTTATAGAAGTATGCGTCTTGACCCTGTAAGAGATTTAAACTGGATTCTCCTATTCAAGTACAGATCATCCCAGGTTTGGTTCAGAATTTCAATAAACCCAGAATCTACCCACATAACTGTCGTGGAAAATTTCTCTATTTTACGACCGACAATCCTCAATATTTTATTATTCTGCCCTCTATAAATTCTGACATCCTATTAAATATTGCCTAATATTTTTCATAAATGTACGGTGCTGAAAAACCAAATAAAATCCCTAAAAGTACGATCAATGTATATAATACTGATATGAAAGAAAACTGGAGTCCTTTACAACATAAGATATTTTGACTTCTAGATTCCAGAAAGAACAAAAAATTATCAAAAGTTTAAGAAAAAAAATCAACAGTCACACAGACACGCCCACAAAACACTTCTATCGGTTTATCTATTCATTGTTTTGTAAGTACCGCACAAGAGTCCCAACTACTCCCAACCTTCTGGACTATGGTTTCCCAAAGTGGGGTATGAGGCTGAAGGTAGTGGGAAGGAGATGGGAAAGAGAAAGGCGGGGAAGTACCTGGCTATTCAGATCTGGTCACCAAACACGGCTAAAGCCATTCCGAACAACGTTTCGATTCTTAATGGTGGTCTTTCACCGGGGTATTGAAATTAGTTATTAATATGATATTTTACAATTAATAAATTGTTAAATAACACAAATAAATCATATGAAATTTACTTTGTAACTATTTCAGTATATCTCTAATCCCTAAAAGGTTAGGTTAGGTTAGGTTGAACCGTTCCGAATGATTGCTTTGAAAAAGTCAGTAGTGTTTGGGTTTTTAACATTTCCCATCGATATCGCTAACCACCCCAATAGATTATGTTTTAATGGGTAGCCCGGAGGCTAACTTTAACCTGCTATTATTACATATAATTTATTGTGTTTGGACGGTTACTTTCAGCCGAATATCCCTTGTATAAGCATTAAAATGATGTATCCAACTGGGTTACTGACGCCCTGCTATAAGATTGATGGCTGATATTTACGGTAAGATATACAGGTAAAATACAACGCACTCACGAAATTAAGTAAGGCTTCGTACTTTGTTGTATATTTGAATTAGGTTCAATGTTTTGGGGTCAAACAAGAAATATGGTACTTGGATTGCTATGATTCTAATTAAAATTATTAAAATTAATTGAAAATATAATATTTTGCTGCTCGCCCACACAGATTATCTGCTTATAGGAGAAAAAAAAAGCTTTACAGTTTTTTTACAAATTTTGTACAAAATCTGCTGCTCCCAACTGTATGGAGCCAGTGAGACTATGGTATCCCCAATTGGGGTATTTCGTGAGGCTCACGGTAGTGGGGAAGAGAAGAGGAAGAGGAAGGTGGGTAAGTACCTGACTATTCAGATGTGATCCAAATATGTCTAAAGCCATTTCAAGCAACGTTTTAATTCTGAATTGTGGTCTGATACCACGGGGATACTGAGAGTATATTCCACTCCGGAACGTGCAGCAAATATATTATACATTATTTTGAATGATTTTTTTTAAATAAAACAAATTAATCAAATAAAATTTCCTTGTGCATGACGGGATTAGAACCCGCGACTTTTGAAATGCTAGTCGAGAGCCTTAACCCTCAACCACGAAGGTTACCTCCAGGAGAGCTCGAATGCTACACGAAGAAAGCGTACTGATATAAAATATTGCTAATTTATTAGAATCCCTTCAAAATATTCGTAACCTTTTAAAAACGGGACTGCAGGCCCTTAAAAAATGAATTGATAGGTTTCCTAATAAACTTTTAGTATAATCACGATGTTGGATCACGTATTAATAAAATTAGAATATTTCGGCATTTCGTCATTGTATATTATTAAAGCAAACGCAGGTGCATTAACACGTGTTCCGATAAATTAGGAATGTACTAAAACTTTATTAGGAAAAGGCATGAAATCCCGTTTTTAACAGAATATAATTAGTCAGCAACACTCATATTTCTCTGTGCTGTGATAGATTCAAAGACTCAGTATCTAGGAGGCACCATTCGTTACACTATTTCCCTACGCAGAGTTGTTTTTTTTTATTTTTTTTTTTATTTTTTATCTTGAATTTTTCAATTGGGGCAGTCTTTAGGTTTTCCTGCAGCGCGTTATAGTATTTCATCCCTTTATAGAATATACTGTTCTGTGTATTCGCCTTGTCCTTTTTTGGTAGCCTGATTTCATTGCACGTCCTAGTTTTACGTTTGTGTATGTCCTTGTTGTATACAATTTTATTTGAAAAATATTTGGGTAGCACGTTTTTTTGTTATTTGTTTTTGGGGTGTTATGCCGTGTTGCGCTAACTCCTTCTTTAGCCAACGTTTCGGACAACATTGCAGTGTCCATCATCAGGGCAGATGTGTTATTTTAAAATAACACATCTGCCCTGATGATGGACACTGCAATGTTGTCCGAAACGTTGGCTAAAGAAGGAGTTAGCGCAACACGGCATAACACCCCAAAAACAAATAACAAAAATACTTTTGGCCGTGAAAATCTTAAATCATATTTGGGTAGCACGTTGTTTACTATTTTGTGTACAAATATCATCGTGTTCAAGGTCAACATCTGTTTCACCGTTAGCCAATTTAGTTCGTTTAACATTTCATTTACTTTTGAATATCTATTTCGTCTGAGTATTGTTCTCATTGCCCTATTTTGGAGAATTTGAAATTTATTTTGTTCTCGGTCGTTACACAGAAAAAGGATAGTTGAGCAGTAATTAAAATGTGGAGCAATAATGGAGTTATAAATGGTGATTGCAGTTTTTTCGGACAGTTTTTGGCGAATTCTTCCCAAAAAAGATATCTTTTTTCCAATTTTCTTTTGGGTATATTCAGCATGTTTGTTAAAGTTGAGTTTGGAATCTATTATAACTCCTAAGTATTTTATATCGGTAACATTTTCAATAATTTCACCATCAATTTTGATTTTGCTTTCACTGGATGTCTTCTTATAACCAATTACCATACATTTTGTTTTTTTTTGTATTTAATTTAAGCTTATTTATTTTTAGCCATCTTGATACATTATCCAGTTCATTATTTAAAATATTTATTAGTTCTTCATAGTTTTCTCCAATTATATATATTAGTGTATCATCGGCAAATACTCGTACTTTGCATTTTGAAAATATTTTCACCATGTCATTAATATAGAGTATGAATAGTAGAGGTCCAAGGACTGATCCTTGAGGTACTCCTAATTTATTTTCCATTGGTTTTGAAAATTGATTATTAATTTTTGTTACCTGTATTCGGTCTTTCAAATACTCTTTTATTAATTTAATGGCTACAGTTGAGAAACCAATTTCTTTAAGCTTTCTTATCAATATTTCTCGATCTATAGTTTCGAATGCCCTTTGAAAATCCAAGAATATTGCTAAGATAAATTTATTACTATTCATTCCTTCTTTCCACTCTTCAACAATTACATTTAACGCTGTTTCACAAGAATTATTACATCTGAATCCCGATTGTTCTTGGTATAAAATATTGTGTTCATCTAAGTATTGCAATATTTGTTATTTTATTATCACTTCAAGTATCTGTTCATATTTTGGTAAGGTGTTTATTGGTCGAAATTCTTCACATTTTCTGGTATTTTTAACCTTTGGGACCGGTATAATGGTAGATAGTTTCTATGACTGTGGAAATTTTCCTTCTTCAAATGTCTGATTAATAATATTCAATAGAGTAGATCCAATTACTGGAAAAGCATCTTTTATTAAACTAATAGTTAATCCATCTGTACTATTTTTTGATTTAATTTTGTTTAAAATGTTAAATAAATATTCTGCAGTTATTTTTCTGAAGACCAATAATTCTTGTATTGTATTGTTCATAGTTTGAGTTGTTATTATCATTTGTGGGGTTGAAAACAATATTAGGTATTAATTTTTTTAATTTGAGTGATGCTTTCTACGAAATATTTATTAAAGCTGTTAGCCATGTTTTCTTCGTTTATATCTTTTGGGAAGTTTACTATTTTTATGTCGTTTTTGTTATCTCCATGTACTAATTCTTTAATGCTTTTCCAATTTTTTTTGGGATCCCCTTCTTCCGAGTTTATTTTATTTTTTATGTACTCATTATGCGTTCTTTTTATGTCTTTGGAGTATTTATTTCTCAATTTTTTGTAGTTATTCCAATCCATAGTACTATTAGTAAGGCGTGCTCTTTTGTAAGAGGTCACACCTTAGCTTGTGATGGTTATTGCAGGTCATGTGTCCACCGCTAAGCGATATATTCACCACACTCCCTACGTTACGGTTAAATTTTAACACAAGCCCATCTAAACCAAAATGAATGAATGATATAATGCATACAAAAATAACTGCCAAAGTTATGTTAAAACAATAGATATATGAAGTTTTGTTATCTCATGCCATCATTTTAGACCCAGAGAACTGAAGTAGATACCTTGACAGAGTTGTCAAGTGAGCACTCATTCGGTCAATCCATTTTCAAAGGGCTTAAATTAAACATGGATCTACGGTGTGCCCCTGATTTTCATACTCACGTAGATAAAAACTTTAAAAGGTTAATTAATATTGGTTTAATGGTCTCAACAATTACTAATTTAAAACATGTTGACATCATGAACATCGAATGATAGACTTGCCCTAATACAAAATCTGGGTATCCGGGGACGAGCTGGAGACAAACATGACCATAATTTTGGCACAGGAGGCTTTGAGATTGCATTGAATAATCTATGACATATGTCGTACGTTGAACGCCGAAGAGCGTACAGAAAGATGAAGTTCGCTAAAGTAGGGCAAGTAGTTCGCTAAGGCGGTTTGCCTGGATCGGAATGTTCGTAAAAACGGTTAAAACACTGAACCGCCTTCAAATCGGGTTGCGTGGCGACGCTAAAAATGAGTGAAGTGGTTAAATTATAACACATTAGTAAAAGTATCAAATATTCAGTTTTGGAAACAAGCCCAAACTTTTTTCACGCAGCCAGCAATTTGTGCGCCATTGTAAAAAGGACTAGCGATTATAAAGACTAAATGGTAATATAACTGTCAGATTAATTTTTTGACAAATTACAGAAAGGGGGACGGTCTCGCCCTCTCGCGCTCCACGAAACTTGGTTTGTTCTCCTCCCTGATGCGCTAATCTATCAATTTGAATGTCTATGGTTTACATGTCAAAATTACCCGTGCTATTACGCGATGAAATTGCACGCATGCAAAGATTAAGAAAAAAACGGCATTGAATACATCAGTTAACATGCTTCCTAAATTTGTACTTACCTAACCTACGTCAATATCATGGGATTATTTGTTTTTGAAGTTGTTGTTGGACGAAAGCAGATGCAATGCTAAATAAATGAGATCCCTGAGGCGTATGTGTGGTAAAACCATGTGTAATCATGTGAGAAATGTCGCAAAGAATGCAAGGCGAATGTAAGCGTAAGATTGATAAATGATTGAGAAAGGGACGCTTAGATGGTTTAGGTATGTAGAGCAAATGAACGAAGAGAGGAGTTCAAGAGAATATATGACGCAAATGTGAATGGCAGCAGAAGTCGGGGACGACCGAGGAAGATATGGCACGACCAAGTGAATCAGATACTTGAGTCGGGCCATGTCAAGAGCCAGAATAATAGAAGAGTATGTATGAGACGATGTATGAATGAGAATGAGGTAAGAAGTGTGTGTATTTAGTTAGTTAGTTATGTGTTTCTGTTTTAATAGATTAAATACATTTAGCAATTTTTTTGGTCTTATATATAATATAAAGGTAAAAGAATAAATTTTTGTGATATTACAAGCCAATGAATATATTTTTTTGATAATGCTAGTAAATGAATATATTTTTGAAATAATTTAAGTAAATGAATATATTCTTGTGATAATGTAAGTAAATGAATATATTCTTGTGATAATGTAAGTACATGAATATATTTTTGAGATAATGTAAGTAAATGAATATATTTTTGTGATAATCTCAGTAAATGAATATATTTTTGTGATAATGTAAGTAAATTAATATATTTTTTGTGATAATGTAAGAAAATGAATATATTTTTGAGATAATGTAAGTAAATGAATGTATTTGTAGGGGGCAACCCTACCTTTCATCTTTACATCTGCGACATCCCGGGAGGTCTTGCACACGGCCTCAATCATCACATATTCTTGTGATAATGTAAGTAAATGAATATATTTTTGTGATAATGTAAGTAAATGAATATATTTTTGTGATAATGTAAGTAAATGAATGTATTTTTTTCCTTATTTACTCGCTCTGATATGTTAACGTTGCTTTTACTATACGAAAACCGGATATAAAACAATTTTTCATCAGAATTAATGGTTTTAAAAAAAAATCAATGTAAATGATCAATTCGTTCGTGCTTCATTTTCGATCGTCGAAACTTTGTCGGAATCGCTGCCATTCCTGGATAATGGATCTAATCTATGTTAAATGATGCTGAAACAAAGAAGTTGTTTAGCTTTTCGTGAGACTAGCGACCTAGTACCCTCCTAAGGGAAACAAAGCTGTGAATGCGACTTTTAGTAAGCATCTCAAAGCGTTACAACAACGCGGGAATTCAATATTCTACAAGTTTTCTAATCCAATCTTAAATTTCTGAAAAACTTTATGGGCTCTTCTCAAATATTAAGTGTTATAAATTTAAGTCACTGTTAAGTCTACTCAACTCCATCATCTTTTCCACTGTGACAACCAAAGCACTAACTATTGATATCATTCCCCACTAGTCATTGATATTTTATATTTAGATGATACATGAAGCTAAAAAATAGGTTTCCCAATTTTTACCTCCAACTGACCTCGGACTTTCCCAACGCTCTAACTAAAACTACCAAATCCGGTCTACGCGCACCGCTTATCGCCTTCTGATAGTGGAACAAGTTTCGACGAGATATTAGTACGCGGTAGGTAGCTCCATGCCACTAGCGCGATTTCGCCGAACTGCCAATATGTATTATACGTACATATCTTTTCGATATATTTAAAACGATATATCTTTGTTACAAATCATTTGTAAGATTTAATAACTATGTAGAGGCAGCTTCATACTTTAAAATTGATTCACTGAGTGTACGGAGGCATCATAAGGATGCACTATTCCTGTATAAAGTAGTTAACAATAATATTCAATGCCCAGAATTGCAAATAAGATTAAATTCAATGTACCTCCGCGTTCAACACGCTCTTCTGTCATGTCCTGTTCAGGGTAGATCAATGCAAAACGAACTCTAAGCAGAATTCTTGCCTGAACAGACTATGCAATAATTACAATAAGTATTATCCACGGTGGATATTTTCAGTTGCAAACTTACCAAATACAAGAGGTCCATTAAAGAATATTTCTCTGATGGTTTGTGAATAATGTTATGTCTCTATTGGTCGGTGGCCGAGTTGACATCGCGTTTGGGTCCCACCCAGGCGTAGTGTGTTCAATTCCTCGGCTGGCTAAGTCCTCCATCACAACACAAGCAACATTTTCAGCTTACTGTGGTGGTAGTAGGAGATTTTCAAATATTGTCAGGTTATTCGTAACCCGGGAATGTTTGACTTTCTTTTAAAAAAAAAAAATTGTTTACATTTCTATTATGATTTGGTTTATATTTATAACCTCTCTCTATGGCTATAAATGTTTTGTTTTGTAAATTTTTCATTTTATATAATATTTTGTTTTGTATAAATTTTTGTTTTCATATTCCTTTCTTACAATTTTCTTTTTATGCTGTCTCAGTAGAGGTAAAGCCACAAGGAGGAAATCCATAATTAATTTTATTTTGTCTATATATTAGGTACTTATGTACAAACTGAAATAAATGTATACTGACGATTTTCCGAAAATTAATAATAAATTAATAAAAATAAAAAAAAAATTAAATAAAATAAAAAAAACATCGAAAAAATAATTAGTTGTCAATTTTATTTTTATTTTTCCGTATTATATTTGTAAAATACAATTGATATGTTTCTGTATTATAATCGTAAAACATAACTAACAAGTTTCTGTATTATATTTGAAAAATGCAACCGATACGTTTCTATACTATTTTTGTAAAATACAACTTCTCTGTTTCTATATTATAATTGTAATATATAACTGATAGGTTTCTGTGTGATATTTGTAAAATATGATATGATACGAGAGAGTATTTTCTTCAGGGCCTCCTGTGTGGAGTTAATATAAAAATAAAAATAAAGTTATATGTAAAAGTGATATGTTTCTGTATTATATTTTTGAAATGAAATGTATTTATTGTACTGGTATTTATTATTTGTACATAGTGGTATGTTGTTTCTGTATTATGTTTGTAAATTTTGCGACATGTGTTTGTAAAAGCCCTACGGGCGTTCAATAAATAATAAATAAATAATTTTTAAATGCATTATTAATCGATTTAATCCATTTTCAAATACAGGTAATCATTAAAATACATTTTGTTATGTGAATTTATATGGGCGCATCTTCAAAATACCCTTATCAGATATGATAACCATTAACATAGAAACATTTCGTAGAATAAACAACAATTACACAGTAGGTGCTATAAATGTTTAAAAAAATACGCCAATATATATGTCATTTTATGTAGGTACTATCGGCTCGCGTATAGCAAGAAGATTCTTCAATAGTGTCCTCCTGCAACCCCTATACAAATATTAAGCAGCACAACAATTGAATTTGGGAGCCACCTCTGGGCTGGAGCCCAAAAATACTGGATAAACCTGCTCAATTCCGTGGAAAGGAGGGCGGTCCATCTGAATCACGATATTTTGTAAACACACCATATTTAATGCAATGGTCAATGTAATCAGGCTGAGTCGGTTCTCCGGGCATTTCAATGGACTCTGCTTTGGAGCTAGCATCATTGATCCTCTTTGCACTGGTTCAAGTCAACATCTTCCTGAACACCCGTTCAAGGAAGATGTTGACTTCGATAGAACATGTCGTTTCTTTGATTTGTTTTGTGGAAGTCGGCTCCCATGTGTATCTGTTTTTCCTACCTCATATAATCAGAGTCTTCTCAAGACCCGCATTAATCCCTTTCTACATCCCCTACGTCAACCCTCCTCCAACTATCCAACTGTTCCACAGACTGTACACACTGGGCGTTCTGTTGAAGGGTAACATAAAAAAAGATTAATCAATGATAATAAGAGATTAAGCTTTTTATAAAACAAAGAAAGATTGCAATACGTGTCAGAAAAACCATCTGACTTCATGTTTTCGAAATATACGTGACGAGTTCGAGTTCAGAGTACCTACAGGTAAGATAGCAGAAGGTAACAGAAGAAAAATTAAAATTCAGTTAACTTTAAAAAATTTATGCTAGTTGTCGAAGTTATCCGGTAATGTTGCATTTAATATTGCAAAAAAGCACAAGATCTCAGAAAGAATAATGAAAAAACTTTGTATATCCGTAGATGAAAGAATCAAGAAAGGAAATGCAAGAACAATAAAGCAAAGTGATAACAGGTTCCACTTTACGAAGCATGAGTAAAGAGTAATATTGTTGGATTCTAGTTTTTCAAAGACATCTTCATTAAATTTGCAAGACCGGAAAACCTAGATAGTTTTATTAAATATCTTTGCATTTATACATACAACTTGCATAACATACAATTTATTTTCTCCGTAATTTCTTATTTACACTTCGTCACCTCAGTGCTTAATTGTCCAAACGACCATTTGCAAATTTTACAGGAGGAGGTTTTCTTTGATTATTTCAATGAAACATTATGACAGGTGTTTAAGATGAAGATATTTCCGTCAAGCTAAAGGTCTGATCAGCTTAAATAATTCTTTGTAAATTGACTAAGGATAGTTTTTGATACTTTTTTTTACATTTTAAAATGGAGATTGAACAAAAACGCACCACCAGAATTTTGTAAATGGAGATTGAACAAACTGGAATTGGAGATAGGGCAACTTTTGCGTAGAACTTTCCGTGCTTGTTTGTTCAAACGACCACCTTTAGTTATATACAGGATGAGTTTATTTTCAATATTTCTATTATGGATACTGACAATTCGTGGTGGAATCTATATATATATATATTTATAATAGTGATTTTTTCTTTGTTTGTTCCTTCTTATTTCCTATACCTTTTCTATACATAAAAGTGAGCTCTGGCGTTATGAAATTTATATACAAATTCACATCTTATTTCCCATACCACTCTACCGACTGCGATAAAACTTTGTAACTTTGAGTTGTGCGCATGCCCGCGAAGGTTTCCCTATATTATATTGAACTATGGCGTTGTAAAATTTGTATAAAGATTCTCTTATTATTTCCTATATCATTCATCCGATTGCGATGAAACTTTGGTGAGTTGCTTTGCGCACGCCGGCGAAGGTTTCCATACATAAAGGTGAACTCTGGCGTTATGAAATTTGCATTCAGATTGTATAATAGGTGGCGATCGAGTTGTTATAAAAATGTGTGCATTATTTCTTGTAGCTTAGCAGTAGGGACTGAAAGAGGGAAGGGTGAGGATAATCCGTGAGGGGGGAGGGTTCGTGGGATGCGGGACAAATCTTTCTTTGAGTGGCATTGAAACGCGTGCCAGGTACTCGACAGTTCCATTATAATAATTTACTTATTATAATGATAATAATATATTAAACAATGTCCAACTTTTTTTTATTTCTGACCGTGACCGGGTTTAGCCTATCAACCATCTTTAGACTTCCATCTTCGTTGTTACGACATAGCAACGAAAATGGGATATCCATATAATTTGAATAAAATCATTGCATTCCACCCCTTTTAATCCCCCTCCCTAAATTTAATGTATATAAAGCACAGCTTAAGGAATATCTGTACCAGTCTGAAGATGACCGCAGTAGGCTGAATCTCTTACGATCAGATTTTTTTTTATGTGACACCTCACAAGAGCGTCCCTGCCAGTATACAGACAGGGGAACTATGTAACCACCCGGTTGGGCGGCGTTGTGAGGCGGGTTAAGGTAGGGGCTATATGAAGGGATTTATTAATGCTGGCCTTGAAGAGGCTCGGATTATAGGAGAGAGATGCCGGTAGCTCGTTCCACATACAAACCGACTTACAAAAAACGACCCGTTCTCATGAAGCTAACGTCAATCGTAAACGGGTGTTCCGCTCGTGTCCGTCGAGTTTCGCGCACGTGCACCGGTGCATCAGGGATCAATGCTGCTAGCTCCTTGGAGCAGGCTCCATTGAAATACCTGTAGAACAGACACAGCATGACTACATTGCGTCTATGCATTAGAGAAGGCAATCGGTCTGTTAACAACGGATTGTCAATCAGACGGATCGCCCTCCTTTGCACAGATTCAAGTAGGTTAATTAAGTATTTTGGGGCACCAGCCCAGAGGTGGCTCCCAAATTCAACTGTTGGGCGGACTTGAGACTTGTACAGGGTCAGCAGCTGGTCACTGTTGAAGGATATCCTAGCCGTTTACAAGACGTCCAGCTTCTTGGAAGCCTGATTTACTCGGGCTTCTATGGAACCCCGATACTTGAGCCGGTCTGATATACTAACTCCAAGCTTTCAATGGAGTCTTTATTGGGGAGAGTGCTCCCATAGAATTGCGCCTAAACAGTACGCGTGGCCAAAAAACTAAATCACTTAAATTATATGAAATTTATGCAAATTATTTCAGTGAATAATATACCTATACATGTTTTTTTGGCTAAAAATTAAAATCCTACCGTTTTGTTGGTAATGCTCAGAATCGTAATCAAAACCCCAAAACACACAAATGAGGAAAAAATCAGAATTATAATTTATTATATAACTATAATTTATTTCAACAAACTGCATAATCACTATAGATCAATTTGTAAATCTCAAACGGCTACATACAAATACGGATATACTGAAAATTTCGAATTGAAATACTAATCTAACTAGTTTAATATGAATCGTCAGTCAAAAAACCAATTTTGACAGCAAAAACTTGCAAAAAGTAGAGTCTGAGCGAAAACAGAAAAGTGAACACGCTGTATGACAAAGTTCATTGCAATGTAAAAAACAAAACAAATTTAGTATTGATAGAGATATTTAAAACTAACACTTACCGCTCTATTTCCGCACTGCTGCGTATGTATGCACTTTTGTAATTAGTTATTGACATTTTCCTGTTGTTTTGTCTATCAAAAACTCCTTGGTATATATTTAAATGCTTTTTTACTTCCGCGTAACGCCAGAAAACAAACACCGTTGGAATGTAAAAACTTAAGATGGCGGCATCACGTGATCCTCGCATCGTGCTGTAATTGGTCGGTTGGTGGAGTTTGAACAAACTAGCACGCAATTTTAATTCTCGACTCTAGGAGGTTGGCCTAATAAGGAGATTGGCCAAACAAGGACTCACTTTTAGAATATTGTTGTGGACATTGACATTTTAAAATGCTTATAATTAATTGTAGGAGGCTGATAAAACTATTTTTTCTTCATCGAACGACGCGTAATTTGATTCTTAACAATATTGCGTTAAAAACTCATTTTCGCTAAAATGGTCGTTTGGACAATTAAGCACTGGGGCGACGACTTCTTAGACAAAAATAATTTATCTTGTCAGATTTAGCTTTGTATCCGGATAAGAAAGGTGTATATATGTATAAGTAATTTGTTGGCTCTCAAATGTTGGATGTGTAGTGACTGATTGGAGCGTTTGTTTCGTAAGGGATAGTGGAAATTAATATTCTGTCAGAGGCATATTATTTGCTTTCAATAGCATTATTGAAGATTTTTCCCTAGAGAAGAGTCACGCCTTTCCATGAAACGTGAGTAGTCGCGTGGGAAGCATTTTGCCGCTCATGTTAAAATGCATTTTAGCACATTTGTAATTTAAAAAATTTTATTACTCATATACTGCGTACCATGTTATTAATAGTCCGTTAAGAAATGTATAAATAAATTAATTAATTAAATTAAAAAAATTATTGAATATTTTTCGGAAAAAATAGAACAGCCACATGACGCAATAATAGGTTAGGTTAGTATATATCAGGTAATATTAGGTTAGGTGTTATGTTTTTTCTAATTCTTTTGTCATTAAAATCCAATATTATTTTTATAAAAAATTGCATTGGCTCCACACAGGAGGCCCTGAGGAAAAATCCTTCAGGGCCTGTAATATTAAAAAAAGCAAACCTTTCAATAGGGCTATATGTATCTCGTTTTGCACTTGAAACAAACACAAAAGATCTAAAATTATTTTGCGAAAATAAAGGTTTAAAAGTAATTAATGTTGAAATCTTAAAACCTTTCAAAGAAACTCCAGTTGAGACATTTAAAATCATGATCCAGCAAAGCGACATTAAAACTGTGATCAATCACGATTTCTGGCCCCAAGGCATTCAGAAGATACAGAGAAGCTATCGAGCGAACCACGAAAGGAACAAAACAAAATTAATAAGTAAAATATCACTTCCGATGAATTGCCGATCTGTAAAAAGAGTAGAAAAAATTATTTCTGATCTGTGTATTACAAACGATATCATTCTATTACAAGATACATGGCTTATACCACCTGATTTAGATTTCTCAGAGAAATTCACCCTGAATTCATGAGCTATGACCATATGGCGGACTAGCTAAACTATGGAGGAAATCATTCAAGGCAGTGACAATCGACTGTGAAACTCCCAGGATAATAGCGATTGATATCACACTCGACACTGGAACATTACTTGTCATGAGTGTATACATGCCAGTGGACAATACTGATAATTTACCGGAATATTTATCCTGTCTATCAAAAATGCACACGATAATTGAGGAAAGAGATAACCCTTATTGTATTATTCTAGGAGAATTTAATGCCGACATGAATTCGCCATTTGGGCGTGAGCTTAAATCATTCTGCTCCGAATATAACCTACAAATTGCTGATGTTGACATACTCTTGCTCGACTTCTACACATACGTAAGCGATGCACATAATACCACGAAGTGGCTCGACCGCTGTCTAGTGACTCAGGCAGTACTCAATACAGTAGAAAATATGTGTATTGACTACAAGTCCGACTAGTCTGATCATATACCAATGCACACCACTCTAAGAACTAATGGGTTACCCACATATACCGAAAGTTACACAAAAGTAGAGGATCCGTATCGATGACGGCCCAAAAGTCATGTAAAAGTGCAGTCCTACTCCAGGTATGCCCAATTTGCAATAGGTCAACTTCAGATAATTTATGGAACCAACACAACATCTGATGACAGCACCAGGATGAATGTAGCCCAAATCGATGACCTACACGAAAAACATTACACAAGCATTAAGTAACTCAGCAATATCTGCGTTTAACATAAAGGCTACAGCTGGTTGGAATGAGCAGGTTGCCTTATATTATGAAACGTCTAGAAATGAACATATAAATTGGCTGCAGAATGGACGACCTACTGAAGGTCCCATCATGAAAGCTAGAAAAGAAACCAGATCGCTTTTTAAGAAAGAATATAAGAATTGTCAAATAAACTTCGAGCAGAACAAAATGAACAAAATAGCGAACAGCTTTCAATGCAAGAACTTTTCATCTTTCTGTAATAAAACCAATGCTGTATTGAAAGCAAAATACACCGCACCGAGCCAGATTGATGGAAAATCTGTAAATAGAGATATTGCTGAAGTTTTCAGAAATACATTTTGCTCCGCACCAGTTCAACCGCAAATAATGGTTAACGAGATTGAAACAACAGCGCATCAACCAGAACAACAGCCGTACATCATCATATTACCTGAGATGATCCATTGAGCAATACGCAACATGGCAGGAGGTATGGCCGGCATAGTCCAGTGGTAACGCATTGGACTGCCATTCCGAAGGTCGCGGGTTCGAACCCGGCGTGCGCAAATAAATTTTATTTAATTAATTTGTGTTATTTCTCAATTAATTAATTAAAATAATATATAGTATATTTGCGGCACGTTCCAGAGTGGAAGATACTACCAGTATCGCCCTGGTGTAAGACCACCATTCAGAATTGAAACGTTGCTCCAAATGGCTTTAGCCGTGTTTAGTGACTAGATCTGAATAGCCAGGTACTTCCCCACCTTCCTCTTTCCCTTCCCCACTTACCTTCAGCCTCACAACATCCCCCAATTGGGGATGCCATAGTCTCACTGGCTCCAGACGGGAGCAGTTGGGACTCTTGTGAGGTATTCACTATAAAAAAAAAAAAAAAAAAAAAAAAAGGTAAATCTGCAGGTCACAATGGACTGGTCATAGAACATGTAAAGCATACGGGGAGTACTTAACAATACTGCTTGCCTCTCTCTTCACTGCAACGATCGGCCTCGGACACATTCCGAAAGAGCTGTCCAAAACAATAATAATACCGATCCCAAAAAGTCGCCAGTTGAACCTGACATCATCTGTTAATTACAGACCCAGGTCTCTTGCCACAATAATTGCAAGAATCTTCGAAAAGGTCATCTTAAATTTAATGTAAGACAAACTCAAAACAGAGGACTCTCTGGATGCTCTACTGATACGGCCATATATATCATGAAACAAACAATCGAATAGTAAAAACCAGAAAAACAACGGTGTACGCATGCTTACTAGATAGCAAAGCCTTTGACAGGGTTTGTCGTAATGCGTTGTGGAAAAAACTGACCGAACTACAAGTTCCACCACAAATTGTTAATATATTGAGAACATGGTAAAACCAACAGGAAAACTTTGTCAGATGGAATGATAGCCTATCAGAAGCAGCCAAATTAAAGTGCGGCGTTAGACAAGGAGGCTCAATGTCCCCAGTGCTTTTCAAACAAATGAACTTAGTAAACATACTAGCTCCTTCGGTAAGAGCGATGAGAAAATTTCTGACAATATGCGAAGCTTACGTTGAAAGTCACGGGCTGATGTACAATATTGTACAACGCTAAAAAGTCATCCCTGCTGATATTTAAAGCAAATACTGGTCCCACTGTCATTCCACCCATACGTCTCGGCGGGGCCAACCTGAAAATCTGCAGCGAAATCAAATATTTGGGGCATGTCATCACCGATGACCTAAATGATAAAAATGACATAGAACGCCAAAGAAGAGTACTGAGTGTGCGAGCTAACATGCTTGCCAGAAGATTGCAACAAGTGCAGTCCTCCGGTGAAGAAGCAACTTTTCCAAACATACTGTATGAGCTTCTACACTAGAGCTATGGACGACATACACACAAGGCGTCATGAACACACTCCGAGTACAGTACAACCACGCATACAGAGCCCTATTTGGACTCCCCTGGCGATGCAGCGCCCCACAGATGTTCACCGAAGGAAGGGTGCATGGGTTCGCTGCTTTGATGCGCCATAGAATAGCCAGGACGAGTCAGCGCTACCAGAGATCGGACAACACTCTTGTCCAGGCCGTTGCCCAGTGGCAGGGAGCGCCTCTACAACAGAGATGGAGAATTTCACTCAAGCCACCATAAAGTCCTAATGTGCTCATCAATGTATTCATTTTTTTATTATTTTTATTTATTTCTTTATTGATTTTCTTTTTATGTATGTATTAACTTAAATGTAAACTTTTATGGCAGGCAGAGCATTGCACACACCGCTCTGTCCAGCTGAAATAAACATTATTTATTATTATATTTGTGGATGCTGATGTGGAGGGTCTTTTTAGGAAATGAAAGAAGAGGAAGTTTTGGGAAGATATGTGGGGTGAGTAGGAATCTGGGGTTCAATGTGTCTAGGAGTAACGGACGTATAAATTCATCCCTTCCACTGCTGTGATCGAGAGAGTCCAGCTAGAGAGGTCAAAGCGACTAAATCAATTAGTCTCTCCAGATACGGTCCATGGAACAGCAGGAGGAGAAATCGGCGAAAACTCTCTGCTAAGTCACCTAACGTAACAAACCACTTGGGATGACCTATAGCAGGGGTGTTGATTATCCAATAAATGGTGATTTATATATAAGCCCCATATAAAATTTTAAATGTAAAATTTTGCTGCTTGCCACAGGGTATCCGTAGCGAATCGTGAACAATTAATATATTTTAACATTACAAGAAATAGATAATTATGTAAACAGCGACATTTCAAAGAGATCGGCAATCAAACTGTTAAATGTGAGTCACGCTTTTTTGTCAAGACTAAACATCGTGAATAATGTAACGAATTTCCCGATAAACTTAAATTATTGTAGCAATTTGTACTGAGATGGGTTCCAACTCGAATCACAGCCCGCGGTAATAATGCCTCGAAGCAATCTCACCAAATTATTAATATCTTCATCAGCCCTCGGTCATCTCAGAAACTTCAGCGGGAGGCGAGAAGTGGCGATTACTCACATCAAGGTGTCATTAATCCACTGGTCCCTTTTTGGGGGTAAGCCGACATCTAAAGGGTATTTTATAGATACCCTCACCTAAAGCAGTCTCACCTATATGTTTAGGTATAAGTAGATTTTGAGGGTTACACAGACGAAATTACGTAGGCGTGAATTTCACATACCAATATTACACTGACAGAATTACACATGGAAGAGAATTACACCTACTGGAATTACACACCTAACCTAACTTTTTTCATTTATTGTGCATACCCCGCAAGAGTTCCAACTACTCCCAACCGTCTGGAGTCAATGAAACTATAGCATCCCCCAACTGGGGTATGTTGTGTGACTGAAGGTAGTGGGGATGAATGAAGATGGGGAAGGTGGGGAAGTACCTGGCTAATCAGATCTGGTCACCAAACATGGCTAAAGCCATTTCAAACAACGTTTCAAGTCTGAATGGTGGTCTTAAAACTGGGCGATACTAAGAGTATCTTCCACTCTGAAATGTGCGGAAAATATACTATATATTATTTTAATTGAATAAATTCAGAAATAACACAAATTAATTATATATATATATAAATATATATATATATATTAAATACATATTAATTAATTAAAAAATAATGAGGAACCTTGCCCTAAACTGACAAAAGAGTGGTTAATAATGAACAAAACGTTTATCTATCCTAAACATTATATTTGGTATTAATATTTAAACTTAAGCTAATGTGTATTATGTTATAAGATTAAATGGTAGAACCTAGAGACAAGCTGATTGTCACAGCTTTGTGGGACTATCCATATCTTATATTCTATTACATGTAATTATATTCAATTAAATAAATATAAAAAAAATAAAAAATAATCAAATAAAATTTTCTTGCTCATTTCGGCCTGTTAGTCGAGAGCCTTACCCATTGTAAAACGGAGGCCGTCAATTGTAAAGTGTGTTTATTTAATGGAAGACGTGCGTTAGGTGTGTAGGTAGAATAAAGGCGGGGCGCTGGTGTGTGTATTTGGGTTTAAGCGATTTTCAGCATGTTGCTGACACGCGTTGTGCGCGCTGATTCATATTAATAATATTTCAAAGTCTTCCTTATTTTCATTGCATTCTAGCCTTTCTTGATTCTATTATTATCTATGCCTACAACTTTAAGCAATTGAAAATTTCCTTTGCACTGCTTCACAGTGCGAGCAATAAGGGTTTGTTTGGATTCGCCTGATAAGGGGTGACTTCTTAAATACCAGCATCAGGGATAAATTATTGAGACATTATCTGTCACTAACAGATGATTAACACCCCATTTACGTTAACTTCTTTCCTCATCTTATCATTATCCCATCTCTTTTCGTATTCCGGTGTCCTCCCCTATCGGAAGATGACCATCATAAGGGAAATCTTTACCCTACACTCTGTAGCCTTAAACTAAAACTAAATATATATAATTATGGTGGAAAAAATCCAGATAAAGTCTTGAGTTATATCTAAATGCTGATGCATGGAACTTTTCCGAGGTTCATGCACCATGGTGAACTTACTTGAAGCAACGCATAGATTTAGAAAGTAGAAGTTATGAAAATCTTGCAGTACACATTTTACTTTAAATAAAGTGCGTAACTATATAGCTAGTCCAGTCATTTTGATTTTGTTTGGCTTATATATACCTGAAAATAACAGCTGTGGTTGTCGTCACGACTTGTTCAAAATACCACACGGTAAAATTGTTGTTCTAACAAGAGAAATGGTTCTATTGAATGAAATATCAACAGTAATTCATTAATTACTCTTTAAATATTTTTTTTTGTTTATCCTATTTTCCCAAATGTTAAAATGTCATACAAAAATGTTAAAATAAGAAATTTGAACTCTAAATGAGAGATTAATTTATAGTACAATACAATATTAAACCCGTAAAAATTTAAAAAAAAACTTTAATAGGTACACCTTTTTATTATTTCTTATTTTATTATAACAGATTTTTTTTTGTTTGACTGATCAGTATACAGCAGTTTTCATTTAACCCCATTTGGCAATTTTGGGGAGATGTTCTCAACAGAAAACAAACAACCGTAAAGTCTTTTTGGGAGATATAAACATATACATATATGGGCATGACACGGTCGCATAAAAGTCATGCTATCTCATTTTGTATCATGGCGAGAAATGTGATTTAAACAGTGTTAGAAATAATCAGTTTGGATTAAAAAAATTACCATAAACGCTTCTGAAAAGTTTTAAATATTTGCATTTTTTAACAAATATTTTCCAAACGAAAAAAAATTATATGATATAACTTTTATTATGCCTTTGTTTAATAAGACATTTTTTTAGTTTCGTGCACTGTAGTAATTACAGTTTTCCTGATAAAGATCATCGGTAAGCGACTTTAAAACTTTATCTTTGTTTGCTTTTAAAATTGCACTATTTTTAATTGAATAATTTTTATATTTGTAATACTAATCTGAAAGATTCTTTCATCTGCTTTCAAGAACAGTATTTGATTTTGAAATACGTTCAAGACAGCGAATTTATCTGGAATCAAATGTGATGCGAAGATAATTTCCGCGGAATCTGTATTCAGAAGTACCTTGCAAAATTTCAGAGGTTTTAGGGGTTAATTAAATTATATTTAATGCGCGTTTTTTCACTGGCAATACAATCGCCCCCATTTTAAACTAAAAATATCAACAAAAAAATTTTCAACCCAAACCAAATTGACATCAAAAATTTTACTGTTCAGAAATTACTTGGTTAAAGTAATTCAGTCACGTCTTTCAACACTCTGTATAAATATATGTATATGCTCTATTTTCCACATGCGCCAAATTAACTATACTATTAACAGGCTGTACTTGAAAATGGTAGTACATCCTACCTACGGCCTACGGTAGATGCTTTAAGGCAACCGGAAGATAATTAGCTGTTGTAATTATGACTGGGGGGCTGATAGTCTACTAACCGCGCTTCGGCGCAGTGCGCGGCAAAGCAGTTAACAGCATCGGGGGCTAAATTAACCCCTTCACTGCTTAAAACACTTTAAGCCGGAAGGGTTGCTCTACTTTTACGCCGGTCCTACTATAATTACGGGAAAGGCATTGATATCCGACATTTTATTTGAATATTGTTTACCAATCTCATTGTAAAGGTTTGAGCTACATGTCCATTGTCCGTACAAAACAATTATGAGTCTTTCTCGCCTTCTTACCTTCTTGTCTTCCACGTGGACAAATATTTTATCAAAATGACACTATATTTAACACGTAAGACGGGCCAAGTGAAAAGAGTAATAAACATAAACACACTAATTTTTATTGTCTGTGATGTGAATTTTCTAAGAAAATTTAAATTTATTTATATAAAATAAATTTAAAGACCAGACACATAGAAGATACCTACCTATAATGAGAAAATGTTTTTATTTTTATTTAACTAACTAATTTTTATTTAAAATGTGTATGTATTTTGTTTAAATGTTTAACAGATGATTTTTCAAGGTTACTTACGGTGTTCATTCGAAATGTAAATTTCTGACGTCTCTCAAATTTGAAGGGTAAAACTCGATACATACTAAATAAAATAAATAATAAAATTTGGTACTCACAAAAAAATAAAAACAAATTTTAATCCGTTTACCAGTTTTGACTTCTCACAGCATTATTAGTAAGTGCGTAGGGTTTTGTTATAATACCTTTAAAGCATTACTAAAACAAACTCACTTCACAATCGATAAATGGCGTTTTGTTACATATTGTATAAAGTCTGTAAAAGTTTAGATTCGAGTTGGTACTAATAAAAGATTTCTTTGAAAGAGATATTATTTTATAACGCAAATGTTTTATGTATGTGTAGGTTAATATAAATCATAGAAATTATCGTTTTTTGTTAAACTATATTAAATTTAAGGCGACATTTTTCTTGCAGATTCCTTAAATCAAATAATTTTTTTTTTCAAAATTTCGAATTCTTTCCAATTTTCGATGTTTGAATTAAAATACGAGATGTGTGTTGTTTTTTATTTCTATTTTTTTCATGTTTGAAATATCCGAATAAATAAATATCAAAGCAAATTTCAAATAGTAACATCCAAAAGGTATTTTTTATCTACTTTCTTAAAATTATATTTGTTTTTAACTTCAAATAGAAGAAATATATGGTACCTACATAAAAACTATCTTGGAAATATAGTGAAATTTGAGAAAAATGATAAATTCATACAACAGATAATAGCGCTCTTTTTGTCTGTTTAAAAATGTATATTTTTATGAAGTATTTTATGCCAGTTTCTTTATTAGTAATGTTTTCACATATCAGTGTTTTTTATTTTTTATTTTTTTTTTATTTACTTTTTTTTTTTATTAACTATCAAACTGTCAGTTTGATAATGCCTTCAGAGGGCGAAACAGCTGTCACGCGTAATAATAATTACACAGCAGAACTTGTTTAAAAATAAACTGTTTTTATAAACCCAATAACAATATTGAATATATAAAAAATAAAAATTAAAATGAAGTTCTACAAATTAAACTGAATTGCAATAAATAATTATCAGTGATCGCAAAACTTTCTGGAGATATCTATGAATTAATATCATCAAACATACTGGTGTCGGTTATCGGTGAGTGAAATGTGAAATATTCTTGCGTGAAAGTATTCACGTTCTATGAACTCAAATTTGTTTTGACCAAATATAGATAACTGATTGCGTGATGAATAATTCGGACAAGCGATGAAAATAGGTAACGACCTATATCATAACATTTAAAGATAACATTATTTTAATTGTCTGTAAATTTTCATATATATAATATTTCGTGATATTTCAAAGGCCAAACGTACTCATTTCTATTGTGTGTGGTGTGGGTTATGTCATTGAACCTGAAAGTTTCATGTCCAATGAATACAAAATTTATTTGATTATAAGTGTCATTTTCATAAATGGAAGGATAATTCAGATAAGTGACAAAGTAGGTAGGTACTTACCGATAGTATAATATTTTAAGGGAGATTTTAATTTTATAAGAGAAGATTGTAATGAAAATATCCCGTGATTTTTACTAATTTTGGTTGTCTGTAATGTGTGTTTAATTATTTAAGTCAAATTTGCTTCAATTTTCATTTTCAAAATTAGAACTGCTTGTGTGCAGAATAATTCAAAGACTCCATTAGCTAAGGACCTAAAATATAATATTTTAAAAGAAAATTATTTTAATTGACTTTTTCTAAATTGGAATTATGACATCTCTTGATTTTTCACGCGTTTGCGCTAGTTATTCAATATTTGCTACTGTTTACGTGATTAGTATGCACGGTAGTTTCCTTTCCACGGTTTGTTTTCAAAAGCGCGGTGATGTAACTTATTTGCATAGAGAAACGGAGCGGAAACATTTCAAACATAAGACAAATTTACCTTCAAAATGTGGTCCACTAGACCCGGAAAAGCGTGTATCAAAGCGCCCCTGCATACTAATAAACTGTCATTAGACACTATTCACATCCTCACAATACTAAGATTATGAGTTGTAAGACTTTTTATAGCTAATACCAACAAATGATGTACACCTGACATAAGTACCAGCATATATTTTTTTACTGTTATAGTTTGTTTTAGTATTTAAAATAATTTTTCAGGTATCCTCAAAGCGCACTAAATCTGTGGTGTGTCTGAGTGACCTCACCAGTCCCAAGGAGCCTATATTTTATTTCAACAGACACAGTATTTTGTATGGCGGCATCGAGAGTCGAAATGTTTTTTTCTCTTAGGTTTATCCGCTTTTAATATTGAAGAACAATAGGTAAATGTCACTACTGTTATTGTATTGTACCAAAGTGCAAAAATACATCCGTGACCGCACCTAATAAATAATTTATCAGTGTTCCAAATTCGAAAACTGCTACTTTGTCGCATATCATTTTATGTGATCCGATAAGTGTTTGCTACAAATATTTTACAATATTTTATACATATATTATTACAAACCTATATTGTACAGTTTGATTACACTTTGGTGAGTCAACTGCACATTTTTTTGTTAAATTACATAAAAGTTTCTAGAATTTTTCCTTTGTTTACATATTATTATGTCAGAATTTTTGTAACCAACACTGGTAGTATCATATATATTTAGAAATATTAAAATGTAAATATTTTTGTGTTATTATGTCGATCACCTAATTAACAACTCTGGAAAGATTGTAGGACCTCGAATGTAAACGATTTCCTTCATTTTCCATCCAAATTTTAATTATTGAAGACCTAAATTATGTTTGTGTATATTTTGTTATATTCCGTCAATATTTCAAATAAAAACAATGAAATCTTTTTAATACAAACAAAATCTGAGTGTCGTTGGTTCAATCTCTATTCAAAACCGGAATGAAATGTGAATATTGTGGGCTGGTTCAGTGACCCGTCAGCAGATTCAGTCGTGCCAACCAAATAGGGTGTTTTAATGTGATGGTGTTTTATTCATTTTAAAATAACGATATATAATTTCTACGTATAATAATATATTATAGTAAAGCTTATATTTTTGGAATCAACGATTGTTGATCTATGTGAATATAATTTTTTTTAAGCCATAATATTTTTCATTGAAGTTCCTTATTGAGTTGATTTTACTTTTAATGTGAATACCACACAAAATTTGACTGTCCGGAGACCGTGGGACTATGACATCCCCAATAATAAGGTATTCTAACTAGTTTGCTTGGTTTTCGAAAAACATTATGATAATGAAGGTATTTTTATTTTGCCGAATTAATTAGCAGTTTTTTATTTGCCACCAAAACGATATGTTGATATGGCGTAACGTAAGCGTCATTGACAGACGTCCAGAACGGTTTTCTACGTCATAATAATACTTATCGCCATTATTCGGCCTACCGAGATATTGCAGCGCCACGGAAATGTTTCTGGTGGGAAGCTAATTGCGCAAACTGCGCCAATGGGAGAATACTATAGTCACTTCCATGTTTGACTGGATGAAGTAACCCTGATTAGCCTCTGGAGACTGGACACGGTCAATTAATATCCTCCATAAACGGCTATTTGAATAACATTTTGTAATTAATATTTTTCACTTCCTTTCTGTTTTATTCGATGTCAGTATGATATTTCGTTTAATTTTTTTTTCGCTATGTGGAATATGTTCCACCCCATTACCCCTGCATACATTCTGGAATAAACTATTATTATTATAATAAATTAATATAAGCAATAATTAGTCGTCTGTAATATCAATACAAATTGAAAATATCTCTCGAGTAGAAATAAATGCCGCCGAGTAAAACTATAATAAGCAGTAATTGTTGATTGAAGTAGTAGTACATATTGAATTATTTGGCGTGTTGGAAATAAGCCGACGTGGATCAGTGGTCCAGAGCGTCTGACCAGACATCAGAAGGCGCGGGTTCAATTCCCGTCGGCGGCATTTGTTTTTACTCGGGAGATATTTTCATTTCGTATTGATATTACAAGCGACTAATTATTGCCCATAATAATTTACTATCCTTTGTGCTTTGCATAAAAACCTTGTCTTATAAACATTAGTTTATCATTAAAAAAATACGTTTATTATCATAATGAATTGCCATCACGTTTATAAGAGGATTTCAATAAATCAGCCGTACTCATTTATTCTCCGTGTATGTTCAGAATCAGCTTTTGTTGATCAATATTAATAAATATACATATATATATATTTTAAGCCATAATATTTTTCGCTTCAGTTCTTTATCGGGGTGTACAAAATATGACTCCACACCCAGTCATTCTGGATAAAGAGTAATCGCCGCCCGCCGCACAGTGGGCTGAAAATCGCCTTTCATAGACATAGAGACTTGAATTTTCAAGGGTATTTTTTTGGCTAGAAATGGATTCTGCTGATCATTACTATGCTATAAAATTTCGTATGAAGCAATTGCGTATACAAATGAAGGAGTTATCATTTTTTAAAGAAAAAATTGTATGGCACTGACATTAAAAATGAGGCTATCTCTGGAATCATAAGATTGGCCATTATATCCTTACACACAGATATACTACTATTTATTTGTATTTTTTTGACATACTTCGTATTGTGGCGCAACTTGCGATTTTTTTTTAAAAATAGTCAGTTGAAAAAAAAACTTTTTTATGTTGATGATTTATTTTAATGCTTAAATGATTTACATATGAGTATGCTTTGTCTAGTTTACAATATTTTATTTACACTGCAAGCCAAAACACTGTGCACAGTGGGCTGAAAATCGCCCTTCATAGACATAGAGACTTGAATTTTCAAGTGTATTTTTTTGGCTAGGAATGGATTCTGCTTATCATTACTATGCTATAAAATTTCGTATGAAGCAATTGCGTGTACAAATGAAGGAGTCATCATTTTTTTAAGAAAAAATTGTATTGCACTGACATTAAAAATGACTCCTTCATTTGTACACGCAATTGCTTCATACGAAATTTTATAACATAGTAATGATCAGCAGAATCCATTTCTAGCCAAAAAAAATACCCTTAAAATTAAGGTCTATAAGGCTTTGAAATGCGATTTTCAGCCCACTGTGCGCCGGCTCTCTCGTCAGTTGCACTCTATACTCCCTACGGCGATTCTGTTTAACGTAGCAGATAGTCACCCGGCGTGTTGCTCAAATTTCCCATTGAGGTAATAACTGTACCGGACCCAGTGATAACGGAAATACTTACGAGGCTATAACCAGTATAGCCGGTAACCACCCCGTTATAAAGCGGGCAGGTTGTGTGGGACCACCGTAGAGATTATCCGATATGAATTTGTTGTAGGCATGTCTTTCGTACCCGAACTAAGGTACATTTTCCCTTAGTTAAACTGAAGTTTTTTTTAATTGGGTGCTTAGCACAGTCGCATCGACAACTTCACGGACAAACAGAATCCACACGACAAACTGAGAAAAATGATTAATACTGATTTATTAAAATGCTCTTCGAATTATTGGTAATCATGTCAAAATCAAGTCATGCTTCGTAGTAACATAATATTGGAACACGCGTTCGTCCACTTGTGTTTGTCTTAATAATATATCATTACGAAATGCAATTTTTTTTATGAACACGTGTTCGGACATCGTGATAAAACATTTGCCTTTTACTTTAAGTTTATTAGGATACCCATCATTCATCATTCATTCGTTAGTGGCCTGCCATCTCGTTTTTAACAAGAATACGAATAATTTGAAGAGATTCTTAATAAATTATCAATATTTTTTAACGGGTAATTTTCTCCGTGTGTATTTCGCCATCATGCTCTCCTTTGCGTAATATATCGACATTAATGTACAGACAAAAACAATTAGCAACATTAGCAACACTGACACATGTTTTTCAATTGTCTAGACAAGGTCTGGACTCTAGACAATGTTTGTCGTTTGGAAACTAATTTCAACTAGTTATTTCTGCTAAACTGATTTTATTGATTGTTTGTGGCTTTTGCTGAATGTTTGACTTAAAAATTATTACGCGCCGGTTCACCGTTGGTATGGTTAAAGCCTGGTTAAAAGCTGTTTTAACTATACCTTCAGTTCAAAAGTCAGGTTTTTTATTATTCTGACCTTACGCACTGCGTAATATTTACACTGCGATACAGCCGAACAGAAGGGTATTTTTCAGTTTATGGAGTCTAGATCCACAGTTGTACTCCTACAGGTCTTTTTACTAAGGGTTAAACGCGACGTTCGTTATAGTTTAGGTAATTATAGATGGCGTTAATTAAATTGTTTTATCAAAACACCCTTTTTGTAAGTTATGCTTTACAATATTAAGACAAACAAATGAAATATTGGATTGAATCATCCATACAATATTGCATTTGTTTGCCTTTCTTGGAAGATTTGAGTTTTTACACGGTCAAAACTATTTATTTATATTCATATTGCAAATGTACGGGCGCAAACAAATAATTCGTCTTAATATTGTAAAGCTTAAATTGCAAAAAGGGTATAATAATAAAATTATTTAATTAATATTAATTTAGAAACAGCTGTTTATATTTAAAGATTACCGTTCTTGGTATTTTCTATTCAGTGTGTAGGGCATATTCAATCGGGACAGTTCACGCCTCACCGGGTCCAATATCTGCGCGCGTCTGTTTGGCGGCAGGCCCTAGCCATTACTAAACTAAACCACACAAAGGCCGATGATCGGCTAAATATAACACAGCCTCCGCGGCACGTCAAAGGCTTTTTAACGAATGAGCGAACCGCGTGTTTATTCGATTCAGAAACCCGTGAGCGACAACCGTGTGACGGAAAATTATACATTGTGCAACTGGAAATATGTTTGTATTAAAGGTACTCATTAATTACTGTAAATAACTCAACAACCTCAAGAATTAAGGATATTCAGAGAGGATAAACTCAGTCTTATATTTTTATACATTCGTGTCAGAAACGACAACCACAAACGACCTGCTAGCAACAACTGTGTGGTAGGAAAATATACGTTATATACGGAGAAAAATGAGCATGCTAATTTATTTATTTTTATAATATTCATTACATTATATGCAAGGAAGCTTTTGACTGTCCAACTAGTAAGTTTTCCCGTTTTAGGACAGCCAAATTAAAAGGTTTCAAATTATCCTAGAGGAATACAGGATTTAAAAATACAGAAAATAGACAACTAGACGTTCGTGATAAATAGTAATCAGATTACATTTTTAGTAATATTTCAGAATCAGTCCTGCCTAGATCTAATAACCATTTTGTTATTTTTGGACCAAAGAATGACAATTCACACAGTTTCAGCTATGAGGGGATTTTTTGATAAGCCGCTCTGTTGCTTGTTGGAATGGAAAGGTAATTTCTTCCCCTAATTCCGGTTTGATGTTTGTTAATTAATATTTATATGCATGTATATTGTATATCACGTAATCGTTATGATGTATTCGATATTTACTAAAAGTTTATCCTGAAACCTTTTAATTCATTCGTTAAAGGCCTGCAAATCCGTTTTTAACTGGATTAGCAATAATTGGAAAAGATTCTTAATAAATTAGCAATTAGAGACGGCAATTGGTATTTTATCAATAGATTGTCATTCAGACGGACCGCACTCCTTTGTACAGAATCAAGAAGGTTTATCAAGTATTGTAGAGCTACAGCCCAAGGTGAATCCCAAATTCAATTGTTGTGCATACTCGAGATTCGTATATAATTAGTCGCAGATGACTTTTGTAGAATCTGCCAACCCCCAAACAAGACGCCCAGTTAAAATAATTTATTTCATCACATATTTTTTAATTTGTTTATGTGAATTAAAATAGTTTAGTTCAGTAAAGTTTTTTTGCTCAAGCCAGGATTTACAATCGTGACACCTGCATTTGTTGTCCTGGCTCTTAACTGCTAGAGGGGTCGGTTGTTGACTTTGACGTTGACCATTTTGAAAAATTCCACAATAATCTGAATGCCGTGCTACCTGTCCCATTTGAGTTTCAATATTGTCATGGTTAAAATTGGCAAGCTCTGTTATACCTCTAGTAAAGTAAATGAAGTTATACTGATATCTAGCGCAGTAGAATACGCCGTCAATGGTAGAAACGACGAATTCGTTTGAAAACTGCTTTAAATACATCACTAGGTAGAAGTAAAAACACTCTTTTAAAAATTGCGTCAATATTATAGGCCAAATAAAATAAACTTGCCATAGCTCAAAATCAAGGCGCTTCCACATTTCTTGGAGTAACTATGTAACACGTTCCAAAACTAAACAATAGAATCACAATTATTTGAAAAGTGCTATCGTATTGTAAAATTTCGTTAGAAATCTTAAGCTTTTTGTATTTTCTACGAACTTAGGATTATCCCTGTAATTTCCTCTAGAGTTGGTAAGTTAAGAAAGATAATATTTCGATTATAAATCAAAAATATCACATTTCAACAGAATCACAATATCAGTCATTTTCTCAAACAATTAAATATCTTTGCGTTAACGGATATTATCCCTCATCAAAGACAACAATGGTATTTCCAGAATTAAACCTGAAATCGTTTCCACAAACAACATTCTTTGCCGGCAAAGGCCTAATTTTTCAAGCGAAAACATTTCAAATGAAATGTTTCAATTTACCTGGTATCTTTTATAGGGTCGGGTATATAAAAATGACGATTTTCAGCCCGAGGGAGATGCAAAATGAAAAAGAGAGAGCGCCAAATGGAATAGACGTTTATTTATGGGACGAAATGAAAATAAAATAAATGAAAGTTTGGAAATTTAATTCATTATATGAAAGCCGATTTTCAGCGATTCTGGAGAAACTCCCAAAAGTGAATTTTGCCTGAAATAAAATCCAGTACAGCGGCTGTCCACAAGTTAAGAGATTATCACAGCTCAAAGTCTATACCATTGAAATACTCAATATAAGTGTTGGCGTTACAAACGAAAATCGGTTTATGAAAGTAATTGTTACGATTTTTTTCATCCGAACAGAGCGGTTGGTGCAATATGTCTGCCAAAAATGGATGAGGGTATAAAGAAAAAATAAAAATAACATTAATAAAGCATTCGAATTACGGTGGCTTGCGGAAAATTTTATATTTATAGACTCACCATCAGATTTGCAGAACAAATTGCAGTACCTACAGCATGCTGGAGGTTGCTTACACACCATCCGATTCGCAGTCTGGTGATTGACTTTGATCCGTCCAAATGTGTAATGGCTTCGTTATTTTCGAAATTTCAAGGGAACAGATATTATTGACAAAACATAATAATTAGATTTGTGAAAAAAATTGGGTTTTGAATTTAAATTTTAGATACAAAAACATCGCAACCCTATTGATTTCAAGAATATAACGAAAATAAAACAATAATGTTTTTTTTCCATTTCTCACACAACTTGAATGGTATAGTTAAGTTTCGATGAATAAAAAGACCATTATTTCTCCGGAAAATTATTTTTTCATATTTTTATTTTTTTATGTGAGTATTTTTTAGTTCATCCGCCTGGAGCCAGTGAGACTATGGCTGTTGTAAGGCTAAATGTACTGGGGAGTGGAAGAGACAGGTTTGAAGGCTTCTGGATATTCAGATTTGGTTTCTAAACACAGATAAAGCCATTAAAAGCAACGTTTCATTTCTGAATGGTGGTCTTTAATCAAAGTGATACGGAGAGTAGGTATCTTCTACTGTGGTACGTGCCGCAAATATACTATAGAGTAGTGTTTTTTTGTGAAATAATTTTGAAACAACACAAATTAATAAAATAAAATTTACTGACACACGCCGAGATTTGAACTCCTGCTTCGTAGTCGAGGGCTTTATCCTTCAACCACGGAGGTAATATAAATGAACCTACATACATATTTTGGTCGGTGTACCTATATATTTCGGTAGTTAGTTGTTAGTACAATACAATTATTAAATAATGTTAGCCTCGCTATTTATTACGAATTCCTCGAAAAATAAACAATATTAAGTCGTAAATCTCTTGAGAAAAATATTTATGATAGCAAATTTATAGGTTCTTAAAAACCTCAAGGAACTCTCTTGTAACGAGAAATTGGGTGTTTGGTTGGCCTGGTTTGGTTAGTTGGTTTGTCTTGCCCACTCACGTTTCGACTTGCGGGAAAGAGATAGGAGGGAAATTGAAAGTGATCCTGTTCCGACGGCCCGGCAGCGGAATAATAATGATTTGGCTTTTGGTTTTGCTTATAGACGGTCCGATCTGCAGAACCCCAGCATGCAGTCCTGCAAATCGGATGATGAGTAGGTGCTATTACGTATATGTACGATATAGGGACCCACTGGACAACAGCCTTAACAGCCTTGGCGATTGAGTATTATAGGATTCAATTAAGTAGATAGACTGATTTCTTTTCCGTGGCTGTTTTTTTAAGTTCGTTGTTATTATATATTTTGGTATTTGCGGTAGTAATGATATCTCCTAAGCTAGATAGACAGCAGTATTTGGTATTTGTTAAAATGGACTGCACTGTTATTTATGGGATTAGTTTTTTTTTTTATTATTGAGAACAAAATATTAATAACCCATTTTCGCCGCATACATTAACTAATTTTCAAACACTAAAAATATTGCAATAGACTGTTTCTAGTTTTTGCTATATCAATGGTTTCAACAGATGGTTTTAGCAGTCAGATTAAATGAACAACACTTTATTTTACTATTTCGCAACAGAACTGTTTCCGATCCGAAATTCCGTTATGAAATTAGCACGCCTTCATTAAATATAAAACTATGATTTTTTTTATTTTCTTTTATATACTTCTAGACTCTACCTCTGGCGAGAGCCAGTGTAAATGTGACATAACCTCTGGAGTTCATTGTGAGAAATAGGCCACTTGTATCACAATTTAAAAAAAAATCGATAAGGTAAAAAAAAGACATTCTATAAAATTTTAAAAATTGGAACTGTTTGTTTTAAGAATAATTCAGACAAGCGATAAAATAGGTACCTACCCATAAAATTATATGTTAACAGTAAATTATTTGCTTTTTTCAAAATTGGAATTAAAATAAGCAAAAAAAATTAACGGGTCTGCGCTGGTTTAGTTAAAAAAATTGTAATTAAATTGGATTAAAAATATTTGTTTAAATAATAAAAAAATAACTATTGTATAGTTTCATGAACACGATTTTTTTTTTGTTTTTCATTTCAAATTATTGCATTAAATTAAATTAATTTTGTGTGCATTGTCGAGACCAAAGATATTAATATCTTTGGCGAGATAGATAATAAAGTCGGCCTAGTTAAGCTTCCTGCCTGTTGCAATAATTATCGCTAAGTCACGGTTCCAGTAGCGTCGATTATCCGAACACTGCCTTAGCCCATCGGATTATATTACACAAATTATCATAGGCTGGCGTCTGTTTTCCGCCTAGACGAAAAGCTCGCAGGGTGAAACTTTACCCCAATTCTTTTATGTGTTCCTGGTAACAGGGGTGACCCCAATTGCTTCGATAAATTATAATTTTTTTTTAAGAGGAAATGCAACTATTGCTGTCACTGTCGCAGTTACCCCCACAAATACAGATCGAATGGGAAAATTGTATCTTGTATCCCTCTCCAACTATATTAGAAGAAAGTATTATATCTTCTTATGATTTATTTTTTATTTGTTACATTGAACATACGTTGATTGCGTTCAAACTAGGCAATTTTAAGGATTTCTGGAGAGCCAAAACTCTTATAAAAAAAGCAAAACGTAAAAAACTCTAAAACAAAATTAAGAGCCTGTCAAAAAAAATCAAAACGTAAAGAAGGACCTGTCAAAAAAAATAATACGTAAAAAAGGACATGTCAAAAAAAAACAAAATGTAAAGAAGGACCTGTCAAAAAAAAACAAAACGTAAAGAAAGACATGTCAAAAAATAAACAAAACGTAGAGATATGCCAATGGTAGATATCTATATTATATTTAAAAAAAATTTGAATTAGTGCCACAAACCAGAGATGAAATATGGGAATATGTTTGTATGGACCAAAATCCGCCCGCTGTTCTTCAAGAGCAGCGCAAAACAGCTGTTTTCGATGCAAAGATTAGGCAATTTCCATAAAACAACGAAATAAAATTTGTTGCTACGTTTTTTGATACCTTGGGGGATGAAAATGTGTTGCAATATTTAAAACAATTGTGAGAAAAATATTTACAGAACCTTTAAAAATAGCTAAGAGTTCTATTTGATTCTAAATACAGGAGAATCATAAATATTCATTGTTACAACATCAACGATATCTAAGCCTTTCATTATTTAAATTTTTTAAAAGGCACTTTAACATTCCTTAAATAAATAAAAACAGTATTTTAATGTAAACAAAGTTTCCAGTCAGTTGGTGAGTGAATTTCCAGCCGAACGGACGTCTGTTTTTTTTTACAAAAACTTTTACGTAAATATGTGGGCACATCAGAAAAAAAGGTCATACTAAAGTTTGCCCGCTTCGTTATTATGCATCATCGCATAGCAAAAATGATTTTTTTACAAATTCCAACGAGCCGCCGAGCGAAAGTCTAAAACCAGCGATGTAAAATATTATAGAGTTCACCTTCACCGTAATCGTGTTTCTATTTAGCATTTTAAAAGATACATTTTTTTTCGACATATTCGTTCAGTTAGCGCGCAATATTTAACAGCCGTCATTGTTTTACGTGTTATGTGAAAATTTTTGGTGGTTATTTCGAAATACATGAAAAATAGTTACAAAAGATTATGGGTTGACGAGACTGCGTTTTTATAACCGATTTGAACGGGTGTTTCTGTTCGGTATTGATATTTCGCGTTTATTTTTTGACGTTTTGTAAGACATAAAAAAACCACTTACTAAATCGATATCTTCGGGCTTTTTGTATGAAACAAGAAGGAATTATTTGTCCTTAATTTATCCTTACACTTTGAAAATATGACTGAGAACATCGTTGAGCGATAAAAGCTAAGCGAAATTTGTTTTTAATATGTAATGGATGCAATCTTCCGGGTTTCACATGAAGTGTACACGGAAACTACCATAATATAATAATTCTTGTGTGGATTTCATCAAATCTCCAATTCCATCACCGTAATCATAATATATATATCAACGTCAATTAGGGGCGAGTTTACGACAAGGTTGTCACAAAGTTTACAAATTACACGGACACTCGGCTAGAGGCTCTTTTTCATCCCTTATTAGATTGGGCATTTAGTGTCCAAGCTTCGTCCCCACACGTTTCCAAGAAAAAATAAAACCCCATTTTGATATCTAACCTTTTTACCGTAAAAGCGCTGAAAAGAATAAACCAAATTTATAAAATATAAGAAACAAAACACTTTTAGTCTCCATCAACTAAATTAAAATCTAAATTTCTGGGAAAATAATCATTTTCAATCATAAATATTTTTGAAATTATAGATTATAGAAACAAGCGACATGAGCATACATTTTATTAGTATGAAAGTGTCGCCAACATCTTATTACTGCATATTGCATCTATATATATATATATATATATATATATATATATATATGTATATATATATATATATATTGCATGGTGACAGGATAAATCATCACATCTTTAAAAGTTATATAAAGTCATGGAAAGTGATGAAACGAAAACTTTACTAACTGGGTTAAGTAGGTTGGGATAGGTTAATTTTTTTTTTCATCGACTTCATACATTTCTTTTAATGACTTTATATCACTTTTTAAAAGTGTGTTGAATCGTTACTGTGTTGAGTTATCATGGAACCATATTACACGCCTTTGTGTCTTTGTACCTAAACACCAAACTCATAATGTCTGTGACAGACCACGCTATAAGCGCGCTATATTCTCGTGGCTTAGCCTATTTCAGCATATAGCGCGCCATACATTCCAATTGTTAGTGTATAGTGAGCGATATTCTGAAATATGCCAAGCCATGTATCGCCTACCTAACTTTCATTGGCTTGGCCGCTTTAATAGTCCGTGCAGTTTGGTCGTAGTTCTGCGGCAGTCGGCACGCTTCCATGCCTTATTTCCCTTTGTTTCTATGTTCTATGGTTGAATTATTATTTGGCATCTTCTGTAGCCAATGATCATCACATATTTTTTATAATCACTGCAAATTGGTGACACGGCCTCTAGTCTTAATTTTCCACAAATCACTTTTAATTTTGAAAATGAACCTTAAATTCAAATCAAAAGTTGTAGAGTTCATTGAACTGAATTAACAGACAGAGGCACAACCAAAATTAGTATTTAATTGAATCATTTTAATAAAGGAAATAATAATAACATTTTTATAAATTCAGACATGCTGGATTCTTTTTGTCCGAAGCATCCATCTTCATAAAGTGATTTTCGGAAAGGCTTTTCTAATCCTTTCAGCCTTTTCGTTTAATATCACTCCGGTATTATTTTTTATACGGCGTAAATGATTTATATAACGCCCACTTCCTGAGACGCGGCAGCGGCAAGTGGAGAGAAGTTGCGGGATAAGATTTTATGACCACGGAACATTTCGAGAAAAGTGATCTCTCGCGATTAGGTCGGTACCTCGATCATGCAGGGTCAGAATGAGTAGGAAAGTTAGTGCAATAGTTCTAAAGAAGGGAAGTACTGAAAGATACCTCATAGTTTTTTTAAAAATTTGAGTACAGTGCAAAATTCCCAACTGCTTCCGACTAGGACAGTGGCATACAAAATCGGGGATCATACCAAACCCAATAGGAGCGTTAATTAAACATTTCCAAAGAATTGAATTACAGAAAAATACATCTTCGCATTGATACCATCGATGCCAGTAGGAGTGTTGATGCAATATTTCCAAAGAAGGGAAGTTCAGCAAATACACTTTAACTTAGATACCTACGTAATTAGTAAGAAATATTGCAATGTTTCTAAAGAAAGGTAATACAGGAAGATAAATCTTAGCTCCGATACCTATTTATTTAGTAGGCGTAATTGCAATATTTCCAAAGAAAGCCGGCACAAGAAAAAAACTTACTTTGATACCTACGTAACTACTGTTTTATACAGAAAGTTTTATTTCCAGAAACGGGTTTCGAACCCTTTTACTTCTTATATTTTTTATGAACTGATAATTAAATACTTACATTTCCCCGCACTAGCTCAATCGGGAGTTATTTATTGTGTTCTTGGTTCGCCGATGGCCGACTTGGAAAATCACCGCTCCGCAGGAGATGGGAAACGGAAATACATAAAACACAGGGATATTTATAAATGAAACGATCTCTTTTGCCATAAAAATGCCCTCTTTGGTGACCTATATTTTAGCAAATGACTGTGTGCTTTTAGGAAAAGCTTTAATCTTTCTGTGTAAGTTAATATACACATTTTAAATCTATTTCAGGTAAAGCAGATCTTTGAATAAACCAAAACTGTAACAACAATTAAATGTACTTGACCCTTTGCATTGTCCTACAGCAGCCAAGACAAGGGAAGCCGAAAACTACTGGATTGATTAGTTCTTATGTAACTTTGATTCTATTTTAAAATACGCTTTCTGAAGATCAGTTAAATTATCATGATTTGAATTCAAAATTCAAAGGCACGAGAGTTTCCGGTATCTACGACCGACCCTTACGACGTTTAAAACCCAAGAGAGCCGTTGAAGGCCCTCCATTGCCCAACTGATCGTCTCAACCCTCTCCCTTAAGAATCTGAACTAATGTCCGGTGTTGCTATTTCTTGACAGGGAAATATTAAATATTTAGTTCTTGATGTAAATTATCTTACGTGGTTTAAGGTTAACTTCCAGGAAATGCATTTTATGACACTACTTTATTTGATTGCAATATTTCCATAAAAATACCTATTACAGCAAGATAAATCTTAACTTTGATACCTACATTACTAAAATCACGTCTGCCGATCTCCGATAAGAGAGGTTACCAAATAAAAATGAGACAAAGTTTGGCAATTTCATGAATTTCCTATCTCGTCCTAGAAGACACTCTATCTCCCCCTAATGATGAAACGCCGAAGAATCGCAGCGATGGATGCTTGAACTGGGTTTAGCTATGTTTCTTATCATAGATCTAGAACTTTCTAACCTTCGTCAACCTCATCTCCTTATTGACTTTCTTACGAAAATTCCAAGATGGAGATGTCATAGTTTCAGTGACTCCAGGCAGGTGACACTCTTGTTCGATATCACATAAAAAAGTTTGTATTCGCAGCCTTACTAAGAAAAAAACTTTTCTACAAATCGAACACTAAATATTTTAACCCCCAAAAATGCGTTCCTTCAAAGCCCTATAAAAATCTTATTTAGTCAAAAGACCTTACGAAAAACTTAAAATTTTATCTTTTCACAAAAATAATGGCGTGGCGTCTCTATGGAGCGACAAAATGAAATCATTTTTCTTGAACAAAAAGATTTATCTTTCACGTCATTTCATACATTTTGACCACTCTATACATTGACGCTATCTTTTTTACGATACCTCCAACGATGAATGGATTCCTTTTGAACAGAACGCTTTTCGTTACCAAGCGAATCCTTGAAAACAAATTATCCAACTTCAAAAGGCCTCCTACTCAGACATAAAATCTTTGCGGTTTTACTCACGTTTTCGCAATGATTGAAATAAATAATAACATCAACGTTTATTTATTTAATTTACACGGAATGAGAAGAAATTATTAATTTTAGAAATAACAAATTGTTGTACAAGCAGATAATTGACTAAATAAAACAATTAACGATCACACCGTTTCTCAGGGAGGGTAGGAAGAGAGGATAGATCACAATTAACTCATATTCATTCATTTTTACAGACTGTTCTCTTATTCAGACATGACCGACTCGAGCATAATATGATTCACTTGATTCTGACTTCTTCCACAATTCACTATTGCATCACTTATTCGACTGGCACATCTTAGCCTGGCTTGGGGCATGTGAAAACGAAGATATGTTCATCGGTTCCACGTGTACAAACCATCTAAGCGTCCCTTTTTTAATCTTACACTACGCTTTTCACCGCCTTGCATTCTTTCCGGATCTTAAATTTTTTAACACGGTTTTACCACACATACGTCTCAAAGATATCTCTTCTACGGCAAGTGGCCAGAAGTAGACGTAAAACTATGAATAACTTATTTCGCTTATAAATTCGCATTCACAACAATAAATAGTACTTCTGCGTAGAGTTTTTGAGATATATAATATGATCATCGTTCTGCAATCTAGGTACTTAAATAATACGTATTATCTACATTCCGCAATCAAGGTATCTACATACTATGTATTATCTACCTATATTAATATATTATGTAGATAATATATTATGTATTATGTACATTCCTCACTCTAGGTATTTACATATTATGTATAATCTATGTTCGGTAATGTAGGTATATACATATTATATATTATCTACATTCCGAAATCAAGGTATCTACATACTATGTATTATCTTATTTAAATATTATATTATTTAAATATACATAATATGTTTTATAATTTATTTTTATTTTATAATATACGTATATAAATTTAAAGAGTGTCGTTTAAAGTTAGTTGTGATAATAACTTAACTTAAGTTTACTGTATTTTATGCTTTATTATTTGTGTCATACTGTGGTTTTAAATTTATGTTGTGATCTTTATGTAAAAGCCCAGTAGGGCGTTGATAAATAAATAAATAAATTTTCTTCGTTCCGTTATCTAGGTATCTATATAAAGGCTTTTCCAATAAGAGGTGCTATTTTGATATTCAATCGTAAAAGATCGTTGCTTGTGTGACACGTAGCGCCGTCTTGTTGAAACTAAACACTGTCCAGATCAATACCGTCCAATTCCGGCCATAAAAAATCATTAATCATCTCTCGATAGTGCAATCCATTCACCGTAACTGTTGCTCCAGTCTCATTTTCAAAAAAGTAAGGTCCAATGACTCCGCCGGACCATAAACCGCACCAAACAGTCACACGTTGAGGATAGAAAGGCTTTTCAACAATAACTCTTGGGTTTTCCGAGCCCCAAATGCGACAATTTTGCTTGTTGACGAAGCCACCGAGGTGAAAATGGGCCTCATCACTCAAGATGATTTGCATTTGATTTACTCAAGTGAATTTTAATAATTTCAATGCGTTGTTGAAGCGTGTATCGTTTCATTTTTATTAATGACGTAGTTTTTACTTGTCAAATGTCAAAAAATGACATCTTCAAAAGTAACATCTACCGAAATAGCGGGCTATTCAAAATAACACCTCTTATTGGAAAACCTTGTAGAAAAATGGTAAAAAAAAATAATTAATGTTTTTTAAATTATTCCTAAGCCGAAAAAAACATCATGCAAGTTGCTCATTATGGAAATAAGCATATTAAGTACTTATTTCGGGAGCAAGCGAAACATCACATAATGAACATATTATTGGAAAACCCTATATTATGTATTATCTACATTCCGCACTCTAGGTATTTATATATTATGTATTATCTATGTTCGGTAATCTAGGTATATACCCATTATATATTATCTACATTCCGAAATCAAGGTATCTACATTTTATGTATTATCTACGTTCCGTTATCTAGGTACCTATATATTATGTATTATCTACATTCCGCACTCTAGGAATTTACATATTATGTATTATCTACGTTCCGCAATCTAGGTAAATAATAATAATATTTGGATAATTTGTATAGCGCCAAATATCCCACTAGAAGACTTACAATATCATTTCTTATTAAATACACACATTCGAAGACAGGCGTAAAATAAACGACTTTACTTTTTTATTCAAGATTCTAAACTCTAAATTCGACTGTTGCGAACTTCTGCAACTCATAAACTGACGAATACCTACAATAACATCACGACAGAATACACTATTCCACTGCAACACACATAAGCGCAATTACATTGCGAACTCCCCAATACAACGGTTTCCACTATGGGAAACCAATACTTAGGTGATGTCAATATATTTAATATTAACTTTGCGAATTTTCCTGATTACGTAAAAGACTTATTTCAACACTATTCCTAAATGGAAGTTATATTTTTGTAAACCAGTCAAATCGCTGTATTTTTTTAATTTATGTTATTCTTATTTTTAATTTTGTTTTTATTATTTCTTTCTTATGTTTCAAAACTGTCATTAAATTTTTACCACCTACATGTAAAAGCCTTCTGGGCGTTAAATAAATAAATAAATAAATAAAATAAATAGCGCCGTTTTTGCGGAAAATCACCTCAAGGGCGCTGCACAAATATACTATACATTTCTACAATTATCTATCTTATTACTAACTATAGAGTAGTAAAACTATCATCATTTTATGGCTAACTGATAGCATCCACCGGTTTGTCGATCACCAATACAGAGCAATATGTACAATGCATTTGATTGATTAATGTGATGCTAGAATATGCACATGTTATTATTATTATTTATTTACATTGTATAGAGTCAGATAATCTACAGTACCATACTTACATGGTAGATCACTTGAGATTAACACTGTATATATATTAGAGAAATCTAGATACGGTTCGAACGCACAGGACGTAATTAGAAAATTTGTCTTTCCGGTATTTATTTTAATAATATGTATTTATATTCTTTGATGGGCGTGTTCAGGAGGTCCCGAGAGAAAAAAATCTTCAGGGCCCTTGTCATATTTGGGGATGCTGTGTGGAGGGTCTTTTTAAGGACTTAAGTGAGAGGAAATTCTGGGAAAATATGGTACGAGGGGTGAGTAGAAATCTGGGGGTCAATGTGTCCATGAGTAACGGACGTATGAATTCATCCCTTCCCCTGCGATGGATCGAGAAAGTCAGAGCCAAGACCTAGCCTCGCCCTATTAACCTGGGCACCCCTTCTAAGTCACCAAACGTAATAAACCACTTGGAGTAACCTATGGCAGCGGTGTCGGCTATCAAAGTTCAAAAGTTTGATGGCGCTGTTAAATTTGAATTACCTCTTTTGAAAACTGAGAACTATGGATGACAAAAAGACTATATGTATCTTACCTAACATAACCTATGTACGAATAATATCAAAAAAAAATCTTTAATACGATAATTAAATATCAAAAAGGCAAATAAAATGTCTCTAAAGTTCATAAATATAATTGGAAGTTTACCCCACTTGTATATTATTGACCATAGCGTGATGAAAACTAATCTGAACACAGTTTTTTTTTTCAATTACGTATCTATGAAATTTCGACCGTCCGATTTACTTTAAAAATTTTGAATTCGTAAAAGTAAACAAATTAAATTTTAAAAAAGGATTAACTTTTAACGAGCCACCTCAAGTCACGAGGCATAATTCCACACACAAGGTACTATATCGAATTGCATTGTACACCCCAAAGTTTCCTTTCGCAGTCAATCCGATGCATAATCAATACAATACACCTATGTAGGTGATTACAAACTCCTTCAACACGAAAACAACAGCACAAACTAAAGGTTACCGCATTCCAAAGTTTATAAATTCGCCAACGGGTTAACGGTTTTGACAGCCAGCTTTTGACCAAAAGGGAATACAATTTGTTTTTGTAAATGGCAAAGCTGCGGAATTTTGACTGTCGAACACCGAGCAGAGAAATTGGATGATACATTTTGAACTTTATTTTTCGAGTTTTAATTATTTTGTTTGATGCTTTAATAATCAGAACAAAAATTGGTTTTATCATTGATACAAAACTGAAAGACGGAAAATGTGAGGTAAAATTATACGTACAATTGATTTGAAGGTGTAAGTACTGTATAAGGTGTCTTCACTCACTTGTCACCGTCCTTAAATTAATTAAATATTATGTCAAACCCAATATTAACACATAGTCACCCTGTATGTTAGCTATATTATAATGATGTCACAAACCTTCGACTTTATCAGACATTTGTAGGAAACATCAACAGAAACGGCTGCGAGGCCTTGCAAAATTTAAATATTGGATTTGATGCCAAAATACTCAACAAAACTGAATAATTTTTCAATCAAAGATATTGTAAAAATCTAGTACCGTTAGGTGCTACTTTACATATTTGTGTTTTAAATTATAAAATATATGCCTTTAAAGAATTCAATTTTTCTTGATTTTATAGGCAACTTTGACACTTTTTGTGATTTAATGATAACTAGTCGAAACAGTTAAAACATGTAAAAATAATTAACTGTAAATTAAAAAAATAATTAACTGTAAATTTGAAAAATAAAACATCGCATAAAGAAAGCTTTTTTGGGTCAATTTTTTTTTTGTGTTCCAATGTTCAAATTTGTGTTCCAATGTAAATAAGTCGTTTGTAATTTAACTTTAAGCCCACCAATACGCTTTTTTATAAATATATAACTATTTTTATTTTAAATTTTATTATATTGCATAATAGATACAGAAAAGATATATATATATATTTTTTTCACTAATATTTACTAAAATTGAAACACAAATAAATAATAGAGTAGTAAAATAATTTGATATTTACCTTTGGATTTAAAAAAAAAACTGTTTGATGCTGTATTATTGCCGCAAATCTTAATTCAAGTTATATATGAAAAATGCCGCGCACTCGAATAAACTTTTTTCTATGGTGAATTTATAAAATTAGAAACCTCAATAAAGGCTAGTGTCCTAGTGAGGTATAAAAATTGAAATGTAAACAATAAATTTACTTTGCGAAGAATAAATAATTTTTTTAGGGCTCTCCTCTTAGGGGTATCCTTGTGCGCGCTGAAAACAAAGTAAATTTGAAAAATTACTTTAAAGGTTATATGGTGAAAAGAAAAATTAAATTGTTGATTTCACACTTTTTATTAACTTTTTAACGATAAGATTTTTTCAGAATTGAATATATTTAGCGAATTACTAGAGTAGGTTCGATTAGAAGAAAACATAAAGATTGAATTTTAATTAAGTAAACATGTATAATATAACATTTATACTAAAACATTATTTTTAATTGCATGCATAAAGATAAACAAAAATTATTTTTTTTTAGTAAAACTACTCTCCCATTAAATTTATCAGTGGCTGGTAGTGACACATCGAATGTTAAACGTATCTCTTTCCCTCCTTTAAGAGGCTTTTAAGGTTGTAAGCTTTTATGTGACAGCACTTTCCGGCCACTTTCATACCTTACTGAGTACTTATCAAAGTTCAGGATGTTATCTACATGATCATTTTTCCTGACTGAATAATAAAATAGATTGCTTAAAAACTCTGTAATACAGGCGCATCTCTAAGTTCCTAGTTCTTTTAGAATTAATAAACACCACATATGAAAGTCAACATTTAATGGCTAGAATTGAAATATGTGTGAGTTTTTCGAGCTGTAGTCTACGAATGGAGATTGCCTTTTTATGAAAATATTTTATAATTAAATATGATTTAAGATTTTCACGGCCAAAAGTATTTTTGTTATTTGTTTTTGGGGTGTTATGCCGTGTTGCGCTAACTCCTTCTTTAGCCAACGTTTCGGACAGCATTGCAGTGTCCATCATCAGGGCAGATGTGTTATTTGAGATTGGGGTGAAATGTGAGCTTATGTATGAGGATGTGATACCGTGTATTCACGGTAAGCTCACATTTCACCACAATCTTAAATAACACATCTGCCCTGATGACGGACACTGCAATGCTGTCCGAAACGTTGGCTAAAGAAGGAGTTAGCGCAACACGGCATAACACCCCAAAAACAAATAACAAAAATATTTTATAATTGTTGATTTTTATAAAATATAGGTTTATTGTTTGTATTGTGATATCTTGGACTCATCCAACACTGAACACCTGAATGTGATCGCTGTCCGAAGATGTCACTTAGTGTTTGGCTTTGAGCTACCTGCTTATTCTGGATGTACTTGGGGACGTATATGCTTTCCAGTTCAAATAAATTCGCTAAAAGATTAACACCACACACCTCTACCGCTATGCTTCTCCATTGCTATCACTCGCATTGCACAATTAAACTGAACGCACCTCTAATTATCGATGATATAATAGTAAAGCGAGAAATAATGTTTAATTTTTTAAGTGCTTCCTGTTGCATCCGTCGATCCTGGATGAAAACATAGACCACCGAACGGTGAGCAATCTTATTTTTCATCTTCTGGTGAAGCTTCCAGTCTGGGTTTCCTCGACACATTTTTGCCTAATTACCGCCTAAGGTCAATCGACTCTGTACACGTCCGATTGGCCTAATGTTACATTTTACTGTAATTTATGAAAAATATTGCATTGTTTTATCACTTCTGGAAAATTATGTCACGTAAATTTTCCATATTTTGATTTACGACAGTAGTTTTTTGTAGTTTTTTGAGTTTAGCAACCTTTACAAAAAATGCTATTTTCCTAATAGAGAGGATGGCAAAGTAAATATACAATAAAAAGCTTTGATACTTTACGTAGCATATCTTCATCACCCTGTAAACGTTTTCATCTGATCAATTGAATCATTTTCAATAAAGATGTAGAGATTTTTCCAGAAATGTGCTCAAACTCTGAACATTTTCTCTCAATTACTGCGTTGAAAACATTTTGGTAGCAGCAGATGCGCAACCTCATCATATGATTCTTTATCGTTACATCAAAACATTAAGAATCACGGAAACGGGGTTGAAACGTTAGTCGGTAACATTACAAGGCCGTTAGTGTTTTTAATAACGTAAACCAACTAAAAACTTTATCTAAGGTAGGTATATTATCCTCTAGAACAAATAGTTCTACATGACCCACTCCTCCAATGGAGTTTGTCGGTGTTATAATTCTCAGTATGCAGAATTTATGTGGTTTGGAGGTGACGAAAACGTAATGAGTCAGGCCCATTAAAAAAACCAAGAAGTTATGTAGATAAAGGACAGAAAATATAAAAAAATTGAGGAGAAAATCAGGAAATTAAGTGAGAAAATTTTTTGAATTATCTCCGAAATGAGCCGTATAATGGCCGCTTTTGTAATATTTTCAGTCCAGTAAACGACATAAATCTTTCTAGGGGCATACGATGCCTAAAGTCCTCTAAACTGAAACACAGGGAAACATCAGAAAATGGAGTTTTCAGTCCAGTGGCGTTCTCCCCTTAAACGGCATCCGATGCCTAAACTCCTCTAAACTGAAGCACAGGGAAACATCAGAAAATGGAGTTTGTAGTCCAGTGGCGTTCTCCCCGTAAACGGTACAAATCTTTATAGGGGCATTTGATGCCTTAACTCCTCTAAACTGAAGCACAGGTAAACAAACACCAGAAAAAAGATTTTTTTAAGGATATTACTTAACCAACAAGTAACCTAAATATACATTTTCATCAAAACAATGCTACTTTTTATTGTTTTTCCCCAAACCAGTCGGTATATCGCAACTCCATTTGGGGTAATGCTAAAGGTGTGGGGAGAGGACGAATATTAATATGAAGTACCCGGCTTTCTAGATCTGGTGATTGAACACGCAGTATCGCTTATATATTAAAATTTTTTTCAAATTATTGATTATCCAGTTAAAAACGATAATATTGTCTTTCACCGGGGCGATATCTACCTAGAATAAAATGTACTCCGATAATACTGTAGTGACACGCTACATAGAAATGCCCAACTAGCGCCCGAAATCTGCCGCAGCCACTGGTGTCTTCAAAGAGCGCCCATGCGCTAATGTACTTCAGCACTCGGCCGGCCGAGAACCTACTGGACGAGCAGGACAGTGCGAAAAAGTAGCACGCGGTTTCCTGAGGTATTCCCGCCTGCTACTAGATTTCTCGATGCAACGCGACTATACAACGCAACAACGAGTGTACAAGCAACAACGAGTGTACAAATTCTTGCAAACTTCATCGCGCTGTTCAATACAAAACTACCATACAATTCATTTTATAATTTTCATTGCTTTATTGTGAATTACTTGTGTGGTTTAAAAGTTAGTCACGGCTGCCTTATTATCGACAAAAAACCCTTTATAAAAAGATTTGTCTTTTTGTATTTAAACCAGCGGTGGCGGCAGGTTTGCTTGTAGCCCTATGTTAGTAGCGTGTCACTACAATATTCTGAGAAAATTACGATTCTCTGGAACCGTAAATATTATACTATTTTTTATTTATTTTTACGTAAAAATACACAAATTAATACAATTTGAATCATATTTATGCTATCGTTTTGAGGCAACTTTGCCCTCAGTCCTCAGGGCAATATGATACCATGATGGCACGCGATGATGAGATGATATAAACATAATAGCCAAAAAAGTTACTACTTTACTTTAAATTTAAATGTAATACAATTCTGTTTTGTTTTGTTTGAAAACCCTTTACACACATGAGTTTTTTATCCGGAGTTAAGGGATGTACCTACCTATCTAGCTCGTACCGATATGTAGATATCGATTGCAACAGCATTGAAAAGAGCATATACATAGGTCGCAGGTTTATAATTAAGTCAACCAACACGTCGTTGTAAATGTTTTTTATCCAGAGTTAAGAGATGTACCTACCTATCTAGAGCTCGTACAGATATGTAGGTATCGATTGCAACAGCATTGAAAAGAGCGTATACATAGGTCGCCGAGTTATAATTTAGTCAACCAACACCAACGCTATTTGGTAGGTACTTAGTATCGTGTATGTGGATGTATATCGTGTGTGATCGTGTATGATCGACCACCATAACACGGGCATGTGCCTAGCATGGTGGTCGAAAAATTCCTCAATGCACGTAACCAATAAATTTATTGAATAAAGAAACTTTAAAAAAAAAATACACTTCCGATAATGATGTCCATGTGAAACACGACTGAGAAACAGTATTTTGTCTTGCTCACGCTTACTTATTGTTATCCACTGGAGCGTTCGGCTATATAATCAATTTCAGCCTTGAGCGCTCGGAAATTTTACCTAGTAGTACCTACTTATGCAATATTAAATATTATGACTTTTGTATGTTTTCTATGGTCTAGTTGATAAGTATTGCTATAAATTTAAATTCTAACATGAGTTTTTTAATATGTAAACACATGATCAATGATTTATAATAAAAAATATTTTAATAATTTGTTGAATGTCAATAACGAATTTCAAAATATCTCTTCACTTTGCACAGAATTATGGCCAGCGTGAGCACGCGAGAGTTTGTAAATTGGCCTAAATATGGCCAAATAAGGTCCAGTGGTTATAGCGAAAACGGGAAAATAAGTTGGTATAAACTGTGATAGTTCAAGCTACGTAGCATAGATGGCACTAGTGTTAGTAGCTCATAAAGATTATAGAGTCATCCAAGAGATGTCTGGTATAAGTTCGCCCCTCCAATTCGAAATAAGAGGTGATCTAGCAGTTAAGTTCGCACCAACAGAGAGATTTTGGGAGCACAACAGAACGGATCTACTGACTACCCTACATACTCAATCTCAACTAAATAAAGTATTTTGTTATGAGGAAGGATTATTTATTTAACTAGAACTAATTCCTGTTGAAAACGGGACTGCAGGCCTTTAACGAATGAATTGTCAAATTTCCTAACAAACTATCAGTAAAACATGTATGTGTTATGAGTTTATGAGAATATCAGAACGCGAGTTAATAAAAATTCATATATATTCGCATTAAGTCATAATAAATATAAATTTATCAGGATAAGCACAGCTGCATGAATACGTGTTCCGATATATTCTGAATGTACTAATATTTTATTAGGAAATGGCCTGCCATCACGTTTTTAACATGATTTTAATAAAGCTGCAATAAACATTTTTCTCCGTGTTGTAGACCAGCACTTATTAGAAGTGATAATCCCTTCCTATAAAATAGTAATAATTACTTCCTCGAATAACAGTTAACTCTCTTAGCACGAATGTTAACCAGAAGCTGTTATATTCTTCTTCATTAGAATAAAGCTTTCAGTAAACACTTGAAAATTTTCTCCGGGATCCGATTAAGCATTCTGAGATGTTTCATTATTTCCACTGCGAGAGCTTTTAGAAGATGGTTTTATGATCTCCAACTAAGCGATAAAATCAGTTACACGGTTATAAGCGGTTGAGGTAATACTTCGAAGACATAGCAGAAGGCTGAGCGAAGGATTACGCAACCTTATACCAACAATTACACTCACTGATCTTTCATTCTATATCATAACAAATTGGAAAATCGCTGAAATATAACTAAGGAATTTAAAATAACATAAATGTAAGACTTTTGAACGGGAAAATGTATAATTTATTTGTTAGTTAAAATGTTTTTCAAATTACAAAATACATTAGATGAACAAAAAAATATTTATTTACTTTTTAAAATACTTTTATATGAATAAGAGTTCTAACTGATCCCAACTCTCCAGACGTAGTAGAAATATTTCATCCCTATTTGGAGTGTGTTATGAGATTGAAGGTAGTGGGGCGCCGTTAAGGTGATTCTTCACGAAAACGGCCCTATATAAATTAGCCAAATATTATTATTATTATTATTAAGGGATTGAGATCTGAAAGATGAAGGTTGGAAAGTACCTTCGGTTAGAAAAAAACGGTTAAAGTCATTTCAAAGAATGAAGTAATCATTTCGTATCCGACTTAAGTGGGACTGACACACGAAAAACTACACGACTGTGTAATTCGTCATTATTTAACAGTTCAACGCTTAGTGGCAAAACTCTTATGGTAGGAAAAATTAAATTCATATTTCAACATTATTTAACAGTTCAACGCTAAGTTGAGATACTCGTGTTCTGGCAAAAATTAAACTCTTAATTCCTCATTTTTTAACAGTTCGACGCTTAGTGAAGAAACTCTTATCCTTGCAAAAATTAAATACTTAATATTTCACAAGGAGGTGACATACATACGTTGTGCGTAAGTTATGCCCAGCCGCGGTGTATAATCGAGACATAACCTTAGTTTATTTATTTATGAGTTTATATTTCAATTATTTGCAACAAGCAATTTGTCAATTTACAAGATTTATAAAACTATACACTAAATTATATAGTGTTCTCCGTTTTTTGGCACTAATTGGATTTACAATTTTGCAAGTAATAAATTTAAAGAACCGATTTATTTATTATTTAAAGAAGAATTTAATATTAAAGAACCATGTCCAATTACAACATATTACACGAAGTTAATACAAGTATAAATTATATGTTGCAATACAGGATAATTAAAAAAATTGCACCTATGTCAAAAGTACAGCACAAAAATTATAAAGATATTGTCAAGTCAAGACAGGAACAAGGTTTTGATGGAGTTCACGACTTGTAATATAATGAGAATGATTTTTAATGGTAGTGACAATTTAATGGGTTCGCTGTCAATTTCGTGAATTTTCGTAAATATTTTTTTTATATTTACCCCACACAGGAGGCTTTGAATAAACTTATTTCCCTCCAGGGCCTATGTCATCTTTGGGGATGCTGTGTGTGGATTTTTTTAAGGAAAGGAAGGAGAGGAAATTCAAACCAACCTCCCCAGATCTGACATGCTACGTAGCTGGTGGGTAGGTGTATCCTTAACAAACGTCACCCAATCACCCGGGCACCCCTGCTATGTCACCAAAAGTAGCGAAAAACTTGTGGGGACCTATGGCAGAGGTGTTGGTTAATGATTTCCAGGGTTTTTTCCGCCACCAAAATTATTTATCAATTTATTAAAATAAATAAATCGGAATTTTGTTTCTAAAGGTTGCATGGGATGCACAATCAGAATCCCATCAATCTTGGCTTTAATTTTATAAGGGGTGAAATATTATTTCCAAGCAAAAAAACAATTCATGCAATTTCTCAACTTTCCAATTGTGTCGTATTACTCATTAATTTCTCAGTATTATTCTTTATTCCCCCATTAAAACAGAAAATTCCGCAACTCCGCGTAATTGAATCAGTTTCTTTGAATCACTTCATTTAATTTTAAATTCAATTTCCATTTCAATTGCCTTATTTATCTTTAATTCGATTTCCCAATGATTTAAATCACAATGTTGTCAATTATTAATGATTTCTCGGTATGGGTTTTATCCATGTACCTTTTCAAGTTACGAAAGGTTTTGATGATGCAATTGAGATATTTAATAAACAATTTATTTTACGTCACGCGAACGGGAGTTCTTTTAAAGACAAAGTTCAAATAGTTAATGGCTGAAGTACTAAAACTTCTCAATTTAAATTAAAATGGATAAAATATTTAAAAAAAACGTTATATTGTTTTGTGACATTGAAATCGTAAAGATTATGTAAAATAAAGTAAGAGAAGTGGGGTGCAGTTAGTTAATCGAGTCTGTTATCAATAAACCAAAAATACTATGTTACAGTCCCATCCTAGATGCGTTCCCATTAATCTCCTCCCCCACTCTTCACTAATCCCTAGTCACGCCTCCACCCCCACTTTGACTTTGTAATATTATTCATGTTAAGTTTTTATCTGGCAGTCATGACGGATGACCGGTCAGAGGCCGAGTAAGCATCGCGTCTGGGTCTCACACAAGCAACGTGAATTTAATTCAATTAATTATGACACATGCAACATTTTCCGCTTACTGTGTTGATATTGAAGATTTTTAAAATTTTATCGTTTTATTCGTAAAAATATATTTCAATATATTTTTCCCAGAAGAAGGACACTGTAATACTGTCCGCAACGTTGGCTAAAGTAGGAGGTAGATCAACACGGCATATCACCCCAAAAATAAATTACTATTATATTTCTTCATTTTATTATGATGGGTAGCCATAACGAAGTGATAGGTGAAGATGATAATAAAACGGCCATTTTCAAATTTTCAATGCACAATTGATTCTTATCCGAACTTGAAAACTACACACAGCCTACATATGGTGGTAAAGCAATGAATAGGAATATATATATTATACTCTATTGCTTTTTTAATCATATTCATAAAAGGATTTATTAAATATAGGATTAAATTCAGAATCGGCGTTTTTTGATCAACTTGAACATATTTTTAAAGGCCATATTTTTTGCACTCAAATACCATATTTAATTAAAGGTAATTAATTAACGCTGAGGCCTTTCTGAAACTGCTACAAGTTTTTGCAAAATTCTAAATAAATATTACAAGAAACCCAAAAAGTTAGTTATAATTAAAAAAATTTCTTTATTCGACCTTCTGGATAAAATGGCGAGAAATTCAAAATATGATTATTAATTATGAATATTCAAAATGGTGATTAAAATCTCTCCGAGGAAATGTTACAAGATTCTTATTGAATTTAACTTTGACAGTGTTTCTTTTCATTCGGCCGGGTCGATTTTGAGTTTGCGAGAGGGAAAGATCTCGCGAATGCTTTCCCTTCGCAGTTTCCAACATTTCCCCACTAAGCGGCTATGATGCCACTGGGGATTATTGAAAATTCCTACTTTGCCCATGCGAAGGGCGACCCTCATAACATGTTAGTAGAAAACCTGTTGGCGGGTTTATTCACTTCAGTGACGTGCGATGCATGGTACGTTTTTTTAAAAATAATTGATGATTTCATGAAATTCTGTACTAATTTAACAGTTCACCCAGATCATATTTCTGTACATTAATTTTTATGTTCCTTTTCTGGTTCAAGATGATGGTGGCGTTGGATATTACATTTTTTATCCCGTCAATGTTCGCATAAGCGTGAATCCCACTACGATACGCGTATGTCAAATCGGAATAATCAATATTGTAGAATCATCACGGAGAAAAAATATGACGGGTTGTTTTAGAGATTTTGAACAATCTTCAAATTTCAATGCTAATTTTCAAGTTCCGTGAAAGGTTTTTTCTAGTTGTGTTATTATTTTAGTTCTGTCAAGTAACAAGCCTGTAGTAATATATATATATAAATATATATATATATATAGACAGTATAGTTATTATCTATATATATATATAGATAATAACAGAACTTGAATAGGACTTTCACAGAACCAGAAAATGAACGTTGAAATTTAATGAATTGTTCAAATTCTGCGAAACAACCCATTCTTTGTGATATAAAATATTCCTGTTCAAAACGGGACTGCAGGTCTTAAACAAATAATTTGACAGATTTCCCAATAAAATATCAGTACAACACGAAAGTGTTATGACGATGTCGGAATACGTAATTATAAAAATTCTAATATTTGCGCATTCCATAATTACATAATAACAAGATTAACCCAGCTTTATGAACACGTGTTCCGATAATAGTTATAAGTACTAATACTTAATTTACTCATCACGAAATAGCATGCTGTCAAATTTTTCAGGATTTTAAGAAAAAAAATGAAAAAATATATGTCATTGAGATAGTGACGTTTCTTGAAATAAATTGTATAATTCCTCATTTGAAATTTAAGAAATAAGCAGTCAAAATTTAGTAGTATTTAAGTACACACTTACAAATCTTTTGATTCCCGATGAAATTTTGGTTTTAATTTATTAATAAAGGAAGAAAAGACAAGTAATAAATTTATCAATTATAGTTGTTGATTGGTACCAACTTGATGTGGAGTATTTAAGGACGTAATATGAAATTTGTAATAAACCAATAAAGTTGAAATTGCTAAAGCACGGTTCATTGTTCGCTATTAGAAATTTGAAAGTCCTATGGAGCGTAAATAAATAAATAAATTTATGAACGTTAATGTTTCGTTGTTAACTTACCGATATTAAAGATGTTGGAATAGAAAACTTAATTTATTTTTTAAGTGGGCTGGTAGGTACTTACCTGAAAAGAAAAAAATAACATTATTAGAAAAACTTATTATAAGCAATAATTAGTCGCTTGAAATTCTCACAAATTGATAATATCTTCCGAGTAAAAGATAAGCAGTAATTGTTGATTGAAGTACTAGTTCATATTAAATTATTTGGCTTGTTGGAAGTAAGCCGACGTAGCTCAGTGGTCCAGAGCAGCTAACCGGACATCAGAAGGTGCCGGTTCAATTCCCGTTAGTTTATACCAACATTAGTTTATCATCGAAAAAAAATTATAAAATACAACCCATAAAACATTGAAGAGATGGTAAAAAGTAGAAGTAAGTATATAAAAAGAATATATTGTCATATAATTATATAATATTCAGCATAATTGGATGTTCAAGTGGGTTAATTTCCCCTTCCAAGATTCCATTTGACATCCATTCAAGAAAACAAAAGTGAAATTCAAATAGATGTATTTAAAAAGCAGACATTTTGTTGAAAAATTTAATTTGTGTAATTAGCACCCAAGTCATTTTTCACAAACAACGGCGCTGTATAAATTATCCAATAATCATTATTATGGTAGATCCGGAATGTGTCCAAAATCACGTCCACAAAGCGTAAGTGGAATTATAAAAATTCAATAAAACACGTCGGAGCACGCCACTTGTTCAATTTACATGTGTGTATATGTACGTTAGGTTGCATACCTACTTATGTTTATCAGAATATGTTGACAAAGGATTATTCTACTCGTATATTAGGCACTCAACCATAAACTACGGAAGCTATTGAATGTGCAATTACTGCCAATCGTATCAGTACTGTAGCAACCCCGACTGCATTGTGGTAGTTCCCATTTATTTCAAATTCACCGAACTATAATATTATAGGTATACGTTTTTTAAACTACTTTACATGAACAGATTTCTTAAGAACAGATTTAAAATATTTTAATAAGTTTGTGAACAAGAGGGGAGGTAATGTATTGGAAAATTGGAAGCACCCTCTGAATTTAATCGCTAAAGTCAGGGTTTTATGTTCAGTCAGCTATTGACCTTTATCACAGGTTAATATCGGTAAGTACCGCAGGTAAGTACGGAATCCACACAGGGATTTTATTTGTCTGGACGTGGCAATATTCAAGAGGTGATAAGTGTAACATTTTCCGGTCAAATCTTGCGAAACTAGTAATGCGAAAACTAACATTTTAATGTTGGTATAATCGGAATAACAAGTTATAATAAAGGCAATTTATAAACTTTGTTCCACTTTTATTTCTTTGCGACTGTTCCGGTTTCAAACAATCATGTCCATCTTCTTGCTTAAAACTATGGTATTTATACTTCTATTATAATTGTGGTATCTTAGACATTAGTTTAAGGTGTTATTCACAGATGGCACTTGTAACTGTAAAGTTAAGCTGTCGATAATACAGAGATGCAGAGATAGATAAATTCCAATGCTGCCAAGGTCAAAGGTCCAGAACCACCTGATTATTAATAGCGCTGGACTCTCCAAGCTCTATTATTATTATTTTTACAGTAAAAAGTCCACAGGAGATTTATTCGAAGAGTACTTAGACACTGACAGCCTTACTGAAAAACATGGTGTAAATATTACGCGGCCATTATGGTCAAAACATTAAAAAACTTCACTTATTACCATTGCGTTTGTTTGATTAAAACGGTATTAAACCAGGCTCAAGGCTGGCTTTACCACACCAACTTTAAACGGGCGTCTAAGAATCTAATTAGCAAGACGGATAGAGTTACAATAATAATTACATTAATTACTAGCAATATTACATATTCAAAGTGACTTTAGTTTATTTCGGAATGTGAGGAGGTTTGTTCAATCTCACACATCCCATAAAACATATACAATAATAATAACAAGAAAAAAATACGTTAAGCGTTAGATTTGTATTTGCCGGTCGATATCATCGTCGTCCGTCAGCTTTATGTCGATGATGTGCCCTATATTCTTTGTATCTTCTAATACTTTCAGATGCTCGCCGTTCAGGAAAGCTGATGGAATGCTTTTCGGACCCTGTCCGTATCTGATGACCAATAGTGCTGTTTTTTTTATATTGTCCCGTATGTTTGTTACTAGTGCAAATTCTTCACAAAATTTTAAGAGATCTCGTTGCCCCTTATTGTTGGCATCATCAAAACCTTTTCAAGGGTGTTTTCTATTACTCTTGGAAATAACATGCATTTTGTTTTATTGAGGCCTCCCCATGATAGTTTGCATCGTTCCTAACTATTATGTTTCAAGGCATTTATTGTTCCTAACTATTATATTTCCAGGTATTTATTAATTAAATAAATATTTTTTTAATGTGATGATTTCCTCTACGCTTAGTAGGCACACTTTGTATAAGTTTCATAACAGTGAGAAACAACAATTTCAGGATCCGTAAATCAAAAGAAATGTATCGTAATATTTATTACTTCAAAATTAAAATCGATTATTCACTTAGGCAGCCATTGTTTTTGATGTGAAAGTTTTAAGGTTAGTGTTTTTTTCTCTTATTTAACCGCGGGTTAGAGGTCGCGGGTTCAAATCCTGAGTAAAAAAATCAAATCGCAAGTAAATTTTATTTGATTAATTCGTGAAATTTCACAATCCATTAACTTAAAATAATTTGTAATATAATTACGGCAAGTTTCAAATTTAAAGATACTATAATTTTCGACCTGGTGTAATCAGAATAGAAACCGTGCTGAAAATGGCTGTAGCCGTATTTGGTGACCAGATCTGAATAGCCAGGTACATCCCCACTTTTTTCTTCCCATCTCCTTCTCACCCACTACCTTCAGCCTCACAATATACACCGATTGAGGATGCCGTAGTCTTACTGGCTACGAATGGTTGGGAGCAGTTCGAACTCCTGGACAGTTTCACTTTAAAAAGGTAGAAGTGTTTAATTAAAAAATTATAGAAAACTAGCCTACAAAAAAATATTTTTAAATTATTATAACAAAACATGGCGTGAATAAAATACGCCAAATTTACGTTTGTTTAAAGAAATTGCCATCAAAATTAATTATTTTCGGTTACATATTGAAATAGTTGTGTCTGAGTGTTATGTAACTAAAACGAAGTGTTTTTAAAATACAATTTGCCTTTTAAACGTATCACACTATTCTGAATATTTACCGTTTTCTTACCGGGATATAGCATGGCGAGGAATACACTTGACAATTATTTATAATTCTCCTTACATTACAATAGATTTCACATTTGTTTCGATGGTAAATTTGTTAAAATAATAATTAAGCCAGTACCTACACGGAATTTGCGATAGTTCAGGACTTTGTTTGTACATTTCAGTAAATTATCTGTGTTGAACACCCCCTGTGGTCTTTTCAACTTGACATTAAAACCAGCATTTGATAATGGTAATCAATTTTTTTATCTGAAGACATCTCCTAATGAATTTTAATCATCATAGATAAATTAAACCAGATTATCCTTACCGTGCTTCCATGTTTAACTCTAACTAACTAACTAACTAACCATCACGCCGTTTCCCCGCAGGGGTAGGCAGAGAGGACGGACCGCCAAACAACTCGGTCTTTGCACACACTCCTTGCCTCATTCACATTCATACATCGTCTCATACATACTCTTCTATTGTTCTGACTCTTGACATGGCCCGACTCAAGTATCTGATTCACTTGGTCATGCCATGTCTTCCTCGGGCGTCCCCGACTTCTGCTACCATTCACATTTGCATCGTATATTCTCCTTACACTCCTTTCTTCGCTCATTCGCTCTACATGCCCAAACCATCTAAGCGTCCCTTTCTTGATCTTACTCATTACGCTTACATCAGCCTTGCACTCTTTGCGGATATCCACATTCCTCACACGATCATACATGGTTTTACCACACATACGCCTCAGGGATCTCATTTCAACAGCATTCAATCTACTTTCATCCTTTCTTTGCCAGTTCCATGCCTCACTTCCATACATCAGGGTAGGTACCAGCACTCCATTGTGGACTGCTAACTTCGCTTCTTTGGACAATTTTTTGTTAGCGCCAACTGCGTTCAGTCCTCCATTAATGGAGTTACCTGCATTTACTCTTATTTCAATATCTCTGTCAGCCTTCCCATCTCTCGTAAACATGCTTCCTAAATACACAAATTCATCCACCTGCTCCAAGTATTCCTCATTCACAGCTATATTGCACACTGTTTTCGTACTTTCTCTTTCAAACACCATTACTTTAGACTTACTTACATTCATCATTAGCTCATTCTTCACGCATACTTCGTTCATCCTAGACACGAGAGACTGCAGATCAACCATACTATTAGCAATCAGCACCGCATCATCAGCATACAACAGGCAACATACTTTCAGATTACTCAAATTCGCGCCCAATCCCACCTCTTTCAATTCTTGCATACAATTATCCATGTATAGATTGAATAACCACGGTGTCATTACGCAGCCTTGTTTAACACCTTTTGTGATATCAAACCACCCCGTAAAACCACCGTTCACCCTAACACATGCAACGCTTCCCTCATATAGAGACGCAATTGCCTGAGTCAGATTCGCATTCACTCCATACTTGGACAACACCTTCCATAACTTTTTCCTGTCGACTCGGTCGTATGCTTTTTGTAGATCTACAAAGGCACAGAAAAGTTTCTGGTTTTTTGCCAGAAACTTCTCGGTGAGCATACGCAATGAGAAGATCTGGTCCATGCACCCCCTTCCACTCATAAAGGCACCTTGCACATCCCATATTTTATCCTTTGTTTCCTTTCTTACCCTTTCAATCAAAATTCTACCATACAGCTTGCCAACTGAACTTAGCAGGCTAATAGCCCTATGATTCCCACATTCCATACGTGACCCTTTACCTTTGTATAATTGCATGATCACTGCCCTTCTCCAATCTAAAGGCGTGTAACATTCCTTTAAACATTGGTTAAAAAGATTGCACAACCATGTGAGAATTATACGGCTACCTCCTTTAAAATATTCAGCAGCAATATTGTCGAAACCGACAGCCTTACCATTCTTCATACACTTAATTGATCTTTCTATCTCATCTATGCTAATTTCGGTAACATTCAGTCCATCATCATTCATATCTGATTCGCCGCTAGAATCACTGTCACTCACTTCGCTTTCAAAGACTTCCTCGAAATACTTCATCCATCTCTCTTTTATTTTTTCCTCATTCGTCAACATTTTTCCATCTTTCGATTTTATCACTTTCATGCTTCCGGTTTCAGGTCCACACCGGGACCTTTTGACTTCCTTCCAAAACAACTTAATGTTTTCTTGGAAATGGTTTGTCATTTTCATTCCTTCTTCCTCTTCCAGGCGTTTCTTTCGTTCTTTCAATCCAACTCTTACTTTTTTCTTCCATTCCTTATATTCTTCTTTCGCTCGATCCTTCTCTTCGCTGGAAGCACTGCCAGCCGCAATCAGACATAACCATGCTTTCTTCTTCTCTGAGACCAGTGCTTTAATCTCATCATCCCACCATGCATCACCTTTCTTCCTATCTTGCGTACTTATTCCACAAACCTCTCTAGCAGATTCACAAAGACTCACTTTTATGTGGTTCCATGTTTCGTCTATGCTTAGACCGTCCATTTTCTTCTCATTCAATCTCATCTCTGCACAATTCACATACTTACTTCTCTCATTATCGTTTTGTAGTTTTTCTATTTTGATTCTTGTTGGAGCTATTACCGTTTTCACTTTAGAGCGCCAACCGCGAAAGAGGTTTACTCTCGACACCACCAAAAAGTGGTCAGTTTCAACCTCTGCCCCTCTGAAAACTCTCGTGTCCTCGGTAACAGCTCTCAACCTAGAGTCAATTACTACAAAATCGATAAATGACCTCTCATTTCCTCTTTCCCACGTATATTGGTGGATACCTTTATGATCGAAAAAAGTATTGGACACAAACAGGTTCCACTCTAAACATACTTCAAGTGTTCTGTTCCCGTTGTCATTCGTTCTTTTATCCCCAAACATACCTAAGGCCGATTCAAATCCATCACGTCTAATTCCTACCCACCCATTCAAATCGCCTGCCATTATAATCCTTTCATTAATATTTTTCAGTCTCATCACATCATTCACACCAGTCCAAAAATCATCTTTCTCTTCGTCACTCTCAGAATTGACAGGGGCATAACAAACAACAAGAAACACCCTTGTCAAACCGATTTTGAACCTGATCCACATTATTCTCGGACTTACACATTCATACTGCAACATACATTCAATCATTCTGGGAGACAGTAGCGCTGCAACACCCTGACACGCCCTCTCCGTATCTGGTCTCCCAGACCAAATGACGAGCCTATCATTATGCTGCATTGTACCGCTCCCTTTTTTCATACTCTCTGTTACACAAAGTATGTCCAAACATTTGCTAACCATTGTGTCACACAATTCATTCATCTTTCTTTCCATACCTCCTCTAATATTCCACGTACCAATTCGACGATTAAATAAAATGCTCTTCTTAATAAATACCAATTTTTATGGACTATCAAATGGTGTTGCTATCCAGAAAAATTACAATACCATCAATTTGAGACATAAAATAAACGATGTGTTGTTGTACTGAGGAAATACTATACTTCTTACAGCCTTACTAATAAAAAATACATCCCAACCGTTAAACAGTGTTTTAGTTGCACATTTAATAAAGATTGTACAATTCCTTTTACGAACTCTAACTTATAAAAAATGTCTTTAACTGACTTTACCTGGCAACATTTTGACTGAGTAAAACACGTGGCTACCATCTGGAGAAGTTAGGTTGTTTCTGACACGTTAATTTTTTAATTGACACTTACCGCGTGAATTTAACAAGAATTCCGTGAAACTGATGTTTTTTAGTAACATAAATGCCATACGCATATGTAGGTAACATATAAATCTATGCAATCTTCGTTTTAAAACAATAAATCCACAACGTCTAAAAAAAATCCCTGGGAAGTGTTTTTTTTTGTTAGTTGTTTTTGGGGTGTTATGCCGTGTTGCGCTAACTCCTTCTTTAGCCAACGTTTCGGACAGCATTGCAGTGTCCATCATCAGGGCAGATGTGTTATCATTTATTATTATAAATCAAATTTGTTATAGAGTGTTTTATTTTATTTTATTATCGCATAAAATATATAAAAAGTAAGGTGTCACTTTTTCGCAGATTCCTTAAATAACAGGGATGTTTTTTTTATTTTATTTTTTTTTTTCTTTATTCATAAAATATATTTGAATACAGTTTTTTACATGCTTTTCGATTACCACACTAGACACATGTCTGTATTATTGTTTTGTTTTCAAAATGTCGTATTTTCTATAATTTGTCGACGTTTGGAGGCATAAAATATATACTTTTTTTTTATTTCGTGTTGAAATTAAATATTCCAAATTATGAATATTAAAAAATATATCAAATACAAAAATCTTAAAGGAACTTTTATCTGGTTTCCAAATGATATTTTTTTCCACGAGATCTTAAAAATGAAGAAATTTATAGAAAATTGAATATACCTTTGAAGAATACAGAAACTATTTAGTTTATACCAACAAGTTTATACTAACTAGTATATATCTTTCCATGAACGATTCCATGTCAGTCCATATTAACAAGTTTATATTAAGCATGTTTAACAATTAAATAAAAATATCAGCACGTTTTTTAGTAAGGCTGTAGTCTATTATAGCCAAGTAACATTTTAAACATCAGGCAAATCATAAAAATTATCAGGCGCATTTGATGCCGACATTAATTTTAAATTCAATAAATTTAAATTATTCAAAACATCATGGAAAATAAGAATCTAAAAAACGAAGAAAAAAAAGTGTAGTGGGCTAGCAACTCTGATTAAATTAACCCGGGCTTGCTTTGATTTTAAATGTTATTTTCAAAATTGGAAGAAGTCAGAAAAGCGATAAACTCAAATTTCAAAATTGGGACTCGTTTGTCAAGAATTCAGACAAACGATAAAGTACCTGGCAAAAAATATATTTATATATATTTTTTTTTAACCAGAAAATTATTTTAAATGTGTATATCTATTGTTTAAATTTCCTAGGGTTACAAGTAAAGACGGATTTCTTTATTTTTCACGGGTCTGTGCTAGTATCTAATAATGTGTTTTATAACGGAATGAATGCTAAGGTGCTTACCGAGAATATTCAAAAGGTTGTGCAATCTTACCATTCTGTACACACATTACGGCACCGAATTAATTCTAACGAATCATCGATGATTTGATCAAACCTTTTACCGAGTATACGATAAGAGAAAATGGAGAACTCAATGTTGAACTTTTAGTGGATATGGATGAAAATGGTGGAATTTTGGGCAGAATGGAACAGAAGCGAACAACATATTCAATTCGGACGTTATTTAAAAAATCTATTTTTATTGTCTTGTGTTGTGTTGTACGCTTTATACATTTAGTATTATCATTTGAATTTATTTAATTAAATGTTTTTTTAATAAATTATAAAATTGTCGTCTTCTATTTTCGGAGAACTAATGTCTGGATGACCCCAAGGGAAAGCCGCCACTGCGGTAGTAATAAAATTCATACTGCTTATCATGCATATGTCTGTGTACATTTTTACTTCACTTGAGGGTGGAAGATTATCTCTGAGAACCCTTGGAAAAAAATCACGGATGGAGACTAAAATCGTATTAAGTAGATATGGGGGTCTAGCACTGTGAAATTGATAACTTTACAATAAAGTATCGATAGGCGTAACTACAGATAATGTTATACCAATTCCCCGAGCATGGTCGCGCTGATGATATCAAGACGGATATTGATCATCCAATAAAAAAGAAATCGATATACGCTGTCAACACTGGATGTTTTTGCTATATACAGACATTTCAAAACGATAACGTGAAAAAGCTACGTAAAAATATTTAAAAAAATGACGACCTTGAATTGAAATACCTACCTAAATAGGCATTAACAATCCGCATATACGTTTTGGTAACAAAAACAGAGTATGTTAGATAATGAGGCCTTTATTCGCAATATCTTACGTGAAAAACATTTGTTTCTCCAAGCATAATATAACGTCATTGGCCCGAACGGATTCATTCACCGCGTATACGTCTTCTTTCAATTCTAAGAGCTTCGTTATTCTGTTAATAAGCTAGTAATTTTGTATAACGAAGATGCCTACATTGACACTCAACCAAAACTTATCTGATACCATTGAGGCCGTGCTAAAATTTGTCTATCGGCCATTGGAACATTTCTTATGATAATTTTTTGATCGTGCTCACAAATATCGCTAACTAACCATAGATGACGAATTTAGTCAATTTCGTATTGACGTTATGGCTTTATCGATCGAGATGACAATGGCAAAGGTATACTTTCTTTCGTCTTTCGTCTATTATCTCATATCTTTTTTCTTCGTCCACTTTTGGCACGAAAGTCCCACGGGCTACTGACAATTAAAAAAAAATCTTCCTGAGAATTTTAAAACATTCTCGAACGAAATCTATCTGCTAATGAATTCAACTCACGCGGGATACTGAACGCTTCAATCTTTTCAGGGGAATAACTAACGCGTCCAAAAAATCATGTTTCTTAGTTTCTCTTATTTTTTTATTTTATTTTTTATTTTTTATTATACATAGAAACCAAATTTTCCCCTGAAATCATAATTTTTTTGTAAGTGAGTGCTTAATTATGAACCACATATTTTATGTGACTTGCAAGTTAAATAATGAACTCAAATAAACACGTCAATTTCACACATGTAAAAATGAATTTAATGAACCATTAAAAATACGATATTTTATTTAGACATTGATTAAAACGGTCACCATCTTGAAACAAGCATATTTACAGACAGAAAAAATTAAAAACGATCGAATTAAAACAGGACATTCGCTCAGCCAATAATTTCACAAGACGACCACTCCATTACTATTACTTCATCATGCTTGGAAGTATTTCGGTTTATATTTACTGTACAGTCAACGGAAATTATTCAGGACAGATTAAGCAGGACCAAATTCATCGGTAATAGTTACAATGATATAATAATTTAACTATTTTTTTTTAACATCATGTCCTCACTGGGATCTCCCGTGTTGAGGATTTCATTTATATATTATTTAAATTTTGTATTATGAATAATAAGAAAAAATTATCAATATATTTGTAAGCGTAATGAGTAAGATTAAGAAAGAGACGCTTAGATTATTTGGGCATGTAGAGCGGATGAGCGAAGAAAGGAGTGTAAGGAGAATATATAATGCGAATGCGAATGGTAGCAGAAGTAGGGGATGCCCGAGGAAGACAAGATACTCGAGTCGGACCATGTCAAGAGTCAGAATAATAGAAGAGTATGTATGAGACGATGCATGAATGTGAATGAGGCAAGAAGTGTGTGCCAAGACCGAGTTGTTTGGCGGTTCGTCCTCTCTGCCTACCCCTGCGGGAAATGGCGTGATTGTTAGTTAGTTATGTAGATTTTATTTAATTTATGAAATAATTAAACTAAAATATTAGATACATGAGTCTTTAAGTAAAGATGAGTGGTTTTTGTTTCATTCTGTATTTGTTGTCAGTATATTTTCTATTTCTGCTCTTCTACAATTTGGGAGATACCGCATAAAATAAATAAATAAATAAATTTATGCGGTAATTTGATACCGCATAAATTAATTCTTCGTAACCAACGAAGGCCCTCCCTGTGTTATGTATCCAGCTTTTTATTTGAGATTTAAATGTTTTAATATAGTTGTGATTTTTGAAAGAGAGTAGAGTTTTGCTGTAGAGTTTGGCGTCACAATAAAGGAACCTATTTTTCCCCAAATGTTGTATGTTGTAGTTGTTTGTTAGAAATGTTTTTGATCTTGAGATCTAGTGTTTCTTTTATATACGTGTTAATAGTTATTTCTTGTGTTTTGCATATTTTTTTAGAATAGAGTTGTTTGATTGACGTGATGGTAAGATTGTGAAGATTTTGTCAGTAATTGTTCTTAATAGATAACAGAAAAGAAGATTTGGTGCGTGTCGATAAGCCTTGACCAAACTGCATGGAGTGTAAAAGAGGCGGAGTCAAATAAAGTTATGCTTTGCTGTGTACGTGGAAACAAAGGCGGGAAGCCGCTGTGCGTAGATGCGATTTTCAGTATTGTGGGTTAAGGTGAAGATATTTTTTATTGAGATAGCGAAGTTTGTTTGAACACATTGTTTAATTCCTTATTTGAAATTTTTAAACAATTAATAAAATTAAATGGCTTATAATAGATAAGATAGGTTATGTACCTACTTACAAAATCTTACGAAATTTTGGATTTTAATTTATTTAATATCACTGACCACTGTTCATAGAACTACTAGTAAATTTAATTTCATTATAATTTATTGCGATTTTACTTGAGGTTCGTTATTTAATAAATAAAAGTTATTTTTTAGCGATCTATTGAATTCAACAGGCCACTTACATGCCAATAGGATCCCCAAGCGGTTAAATCCGTCCTTGGGCGAAGGTTCCATTGGCGAGGAACGTTTATCACTGTAATAACACAGTGTTAATTAACTATTCAAATAAATAAAGCCATTACACAATCAAATACGTAGCATGTTTTCCTAAGGCAATTTAAACGCCAGTCATTTTTTCAAATGAAAAGACGTCATTTTTTACTTGGAATTAATTTAAGATAAAGCTTTTTAGAAGTGCGTTATTATAAGGTTCAGCAAAGAGCTTTTTGTGTTTTCTTTTCTTTTAACTCATCTTGCTGTTAATTTTTAACGTACAGAATCAACGTCTTTTTTGTATTTGACTTTAAGTCATTTTAAGTCAACACTTCCAACAACCTGTCTTTAATATAAATTTCCAGAATAATTACGTTTTGCGACAAAGCAATTTGAAAGTGAACTTTATTCTAAGTATTTCGGTTCAAAAGGTTATACTTGAAATTTAAATTCTTTGTTCACTCGAAGTGATTACAAACGTTGTTCTGCTTTCACGTTTTATTTTTTGGATTAATCTACTAGGAATATGAAATCAATCACTCAAGAAGAAATTAAAAAATACCTTTTTGCTGTTTAGGTCCAACGATTATGGGTTAATTAACTAATTAAAACTTAAAACAACGTTTTATTTATTACTGATCAACTAACATTAAAAAAAAATTGCGTAAGAAATAAATCAGTTTTATTAAGTTTTATAATCAAACCCACACAGGAGGCCCTCAGGAAAATAATAATGTCCCTCAGGGCCTGTGTCATCTTTTGGGATGCTGTCTGAAAGGTCTTTTTTAAGGAAAGGATTGAGAGGAAGTTCTAGGAAGGTAAAAGATATTAGGGTTGGAAACTATATACAAGTATATCTATAATATCTTTCTCCCACTGCGGTTCAAGGCGATGGGTCGAGAGACGAGTTGGAGAGGTCAAGGGGTCTCCCCAAACCAGTATTTCCCGATCTGGCATGCCACACAGCTGGTGGACAGGCATATCCTGAATACACCTCACCTGATGAACCCGGGCGCCCTGCCACTAATTTTCTAACAACTGACAAGACCTCTCAGTTGTTTATGTGACGCATGCTCTATGGCGCCTTCTAGAAGGGAGCTCGAGACAGAATTTCGTGAGCGGCGAGTTGAGTACTAATCGGGCAGCCAGCTGGGGACGACACGTCTAGAGGGAGATACGAGCGAGCACTCCAGTCGACACTCTTACGGGCAAGCGATGACGCCATCAGCTTGTAGAATTAATTCACTGGTCATCGGATTGCACCGTTTCTAAATTTAACAACGCTTTAAGTGTTGTTTGGCACCCTTCACTCGTTATTCAGGCCAGATATTTTATGTCATCACACACAATGTCACACTTCAATTTAATTTAAATTCCGTCCGTGCGCTCAGTACTTCGTATTGACGCTCACCCCATAAGATGTAACTAATCCAATAATAAAACAAAACAAAGTATATAAAATGAACTGAAACTCGTAAAAATGATTGAAGATAATGTCAAACATTTTGTCGTAATTTGGTGTATTTACATATTTTATATTATTGTCTTGAGAAAGTAAACCTATACAAAGAAGATGTGCTTAGAAAATTATTGTGAGTGGAAAAAATAAACAAAACGTTTTTTCTTCGCCCCAGGTTATATTTTTTTGTTTCATCTCGAGCGGATAACTAACAATGAGAAGCTTTTAATAATTTTCTAGAAGTAAGCTTATCATTCTTGTAAGTAAATTGCTCTACACGGCACTGAGTGCTAAATGGACTTACAAATAACAATTACGCTTTTATTTGTATAATTCTTTGCGTTAACTTGTGACAAACATTTCTCTATAATATTAAAGATAATCATTATACAGTTAGAAACCACAGTTTATTTCAAAGACACCAAATTTATGAGTCACCATTCAGAATTATAATGTTTGCATGGGACGATTTTAGATGTTAATCTTCTGGCCTCAGGCATAATCTGTCAGAAGGTCTGAGTGTAGATTTGTTTAACAAAAAAATAGTCCTGACGTGTACGGCTAAGGAGGTTAAGCAATCTGTTTCCTCACACAGCCATTGGGAAAGGACGGGTCCCTATCCAATGTCCTTTCAATAAACTAGTACATCTGTAACTATGTAATAGCAGAGCTTACGTCCAAACACTATGTTTAATTATGTTTTTATTTTCAAAATTAGAACTTATTATTGGAATCACTTATCAGATCAGACAAGCGGGCAAGTAGGTACCAAAAATATTTTATGAATTAATAATTCTATATTCAAATGCGTATTTGTTTTGTTCACATCGTTGTCAGTTGCTTAGACGAATTAATATAGTAAAGATACGTTACTGAGACGACGCGCGTGATTTTAACTAATCCAGTGGACATAATTTATCGACGCGTTATGTACTGTGTTTTATGAGCGGCTATCCTTTCCGCGGTGATACATTTTTTGTTCAATTAGTAGGAATATAACGTGTCTTGTGTTTTTATAATGTCATTGGATACATTTTTAAAATGTACTAAAATCCGATAAGTAAATTTCTTCTTTTGAAAAAGTGATCCTGATCCTGAAATACTTAAGCAAATATTTTTTTTTACCACTTTCAGCTTCACCAATCCTACCATGATAATATAGCGTGATTTTTACGGGTTTGCTCTAGTAATTAATATAACTATATTTTTCTGATAACTTTGAGCGTTGAGAGACATTAGTGAAAATAGTCATATCAATGTAAAAATATCGAAAGTCAACCATTTTATATTATTTGTTCTATTGAAATCGAATATTACCTGATATTAGTGATGTGCATGATCAAGATATCCATTTCAAAATTATCAAATGAAATACGAATATTTCGATTAAACTTTGATGAATACTTTTTTTTTAATCGATTGAAGTACAGTTTTTAGTCTCGATCCATTCGAATATGGATTTGATTAATAACCACGGTTAATATTTAAGCGCGGAAATCACACGAAAGTTATATAGGTATTAGTAGATACATACGAGTGGGTACAGGTAAATCATTTTAGAGAGACCTTTGCTCGTGTAGTGGTGTACTGGAAGGATAAAATAACGATTATTAACATTTTAATGGTTGACGTTAGGAAGCAAATTCAACTGCGTTAAATATTTATTGTAGGTACACATGAAATACAAAACGAACAAAGGTTTAAGCTTTTACGTTTATCCTGTAAGTAGTTAAACCAATAATAAGTATTTTATAAATAAATAATATTTTATTAATATTATTCATAACTAGTTGAGTACCGATGATAGGTGATAATAATTATTTTTAAATAATTTATAATATTTTTAATAAATTAAATAATTGATCAACGTCGCTACGTTCCCAGTATCTTTTGGCATTTTCGGGGTAAGAGGAGACTGATGGTGGTGAGTCCAAACATTAATAAGAAATATTCATCTGTGTCCGAGCAATGAACTCGAAATCTAATTCGATTATTTCAGTATTTTAGAGTCGAAATTTTCGATTGACATCACTACTGTAGAAAATGAATAATGGATTCCTAACGATTTCAATTTCATCAAATCTTTCATTAAATCTCGTGCCGAGTTAAACAGTGAATGAGAGTTACAACCTTATTCGAAATATATTCCATTTGATTCAAAAATGAAGGCGGATAGCGAAATTTAAATAAAGCGAAAATCTCGGAAATAAATTGCGTTGTTGGAACATTAGAAAATTCTTCCGTGAAATAATTTAACAATTTAATGTTTCTTGGTTGAACGAACCGATTTGAAATAAATAAAGACGAATTGTTTCAGTAGTATCCATGGATACAAGAAAAGTTTTGTAATCGAGTATTCTCAAAAACTTTGCTCGGATCGAAATCACTTGTATGTATTTATACAAATTGATCACTAACACTAATAAAACACATGTCTAAATATATTCTTTAACAATAAACTAGATTCCTTGTGTTATTTCAAATTTAAAATCTGTTTACATCTAGAGTGATTTTTTGTTTTTTTTTCTAACTATAAACATTAAATAACTAGGTATTTACAGTTAGGTTAGAAGGTGACATATGAAAGACAAAAACTAATAAAATGTAAAAAAAAAAACAACAAATAATTTCGGAAATCAACTACAGTTATGTTTATCACACAAATATCAGGTAATAACTCAATCTTAGGTAACATGTAAATTTGAATGTCCTTACGGGAAAAACTTTCTCGTTGGACTATGAAATATGTCTTTCTTACTGAAAAAAAAAAAAAAATTAAATAGTCGTAAAGTTATAAATACAGTCAAGTACATTCTACTAAGTATGGAATAATATCTCTTAATTATATTGCCTACACACTCTATAACTCTTTTTCAGATATGTATAAAAACAGCCAGCATAATCCAAAAATTCAAAGTAAGGCTTTAAAAGAAAATGTTTAAAAAACATATAAAAACGAAAATACGTAATTCTAATTTGTTGTACTTCGTTTTGTTTCTCTCTCTCCTTTTCTATCCCTTGAATTTGTAATCGAGCATAATCTATTTATATCAATGTATTACTGGGTAAGTAACTTCTTCTAAATTCCTACCTTGGCTCTTTGCTTATGTGTGTATCAATGCCTGTTTCCTTTTTTGTTTCTTCTTGTTTGTTCTCCTTAACCTCCCTTTTTCTATTTGTGTACTGTTTTGTACGTGAAATTATGATATTTTTCTATATTTGTACTGCTTCGTATGTGAAACTTATAATTTTCATATCAAAATACCTAAATAAATTGTACTTATTAACTCCCACCTATGTATTGTAAATTCTTCTCGTCCTACAGTCAGTTTTGTAACTCATCGGGATTGCTCTAGCAAGAAATAAAAAATGCATATTCTAACAATTTTCAAAATAATACAAAAAATTTCAAAAAATCATTTAAACAAAGCCTTTCTGGGGGTAATACAATAATTTTTAACATATTTCTATGATTTAAAATCTTAACATTATTAATTAAATATTATATTTAAACAAAGCCTTAGTTTTCTAGTGAAAATTAGATTAAACGATGTTATAAGCGAGGTAAATTAAAGATGATGAATAAAAAATTATAGATGATGAATGACCGACTTACAAGAAAATATATCTATTTTTTATAAGAGTTAATTTTTTGACGAAACTTGGTCACTTCAAAGGTAGGGAATTGTACATTTTAGGTTATATTATTGTAATTTTATTTTAGCAATTTGTACATCCAATTATACAAATGTCTAATTTGTAATCAATTCCATTCAAACATTATAACATTTGTAATATTCATTGCATTTTATTTTGAATAATATGGCTCCTACAAGAGCTAGCTTGAATCTATTTACTGGTGCAGACTTTTTGGTTTCCGGCAGCTGTATTCTTACATTGTATTCCCTTAACTATTTTGTGACTTTATCCTTTTTTGTAGCCTAATTCTTTTGCACTTTCTTGTGTAATGTCATTAAATGTCCATGTTGTATAAAATTTTGTTTCAAAAAGATTTTTGTAATAGGAAGTTTATTATTTTTCTGTACAAATATCATCGCGTTCAAGGGCAGCTTCTGTTTCACTGTTATCTAATTTAGTTAGTTTTGAAAATCTATTTCGCTCACGTATTATACTCATTACTCTACTTTGTAGAATTCCCAACTTATTTGGTTCTCTGTCATTAGATAAGAAAAGAATCGTTGAGCAATAGTTAAAAAGTGGAGCAATAATGGAGTTGGATATATTGACTGTAGTTTTTCTGGAATTTTTTTGATGAATTCTTCGCATAAAATAAATGTTTTATCCAATTTTTTTTTTGCTTGTTAAAGGTTAGTTTGGAATCTTATGTCCAATTATCACACATTTTGCTTTTGTGTATTTAATTAGATTGTTTCGTAACGCCACCGTTTCACGCTAGCTTCTTTCTGTCCCCCACCAACTATGGAACCAGGACTAAAACCTTTAGCTTGGGTCTGCGCATTGTTGTACGAATCGCCGCCCGCGGCAACAAGTGTATGAAGGGCTCCATCCTTATCACGACGTGATAGTTCGATGAGCATAGATTGCTGTTTATATGTGTAATATTACGTATTGAAACTTCTATATAAGTAACTACTGACGCCGTAAACGATGTGGAAAACTTAACCATTGCAAGTGCTGATCGACGTGTGTTTGTGCTGTGATTAGTAATTATGATCCAATTATCTAACATCATCAAAGTGCAGGCCCAATTTCCAGCCACATCATCAAGGTTACCAAAGCTGGCGAGTACAACAGTGCGTAATTATTTGTTCTTGAACTGTATTATAAAATCATGAGATATAGAAATACCTAAATCATTTGTTATCCACCCCTGCCATAAAATTATAAAAATTCCATTATTTTTGCAATAACTTACCAGTCTGGAAATAAACGCAATATTAACAAGTGGAATGTACATAAAAAAACATATTGTAAGATTGTTTGTTGAAAGTTATTATTAATGTAATTTTATGTAAATTACCTTTCTTTAGGGGATGAAAATCTATTACGCTTAATTTTATACAAACGTGAAAGGGAATCTAACCATTAAAGATCTTCAACAAATAGTAAAATAAAATAAAAAAATAAAAAAACATAAACTAATGTAGAAACGCGATAACGTGAAAAGTATTACATGTGATGAGTCCAACAATTTTTTTTAAATTTTGTTTTCAACGACTTTAAACTTAAAAATTCCGAGTAATATGTATATACATTTATTTTTTCAAATACATTACATCAATTATTTTAGTTGATATACTAGATTATTTGTACGAGATAAATGTTTTTTTTATAAACCTTGTCGGTACCTAAGGTAGAATAAATAATATCTCAATATGAGTATAATATAAAAATGTGTTTTCATTGAAACATTTACTGTGTTTTCCTGCCTTGGAGGTTATCCTAAAAGATTCTTAACCAAAATTCTAAAAATGCAAAGTACAAAAGCCCTATGAAATTTATAGCAACCCTTACTGAAAACAGAGAACTTTCGATTGAAAATTTAGCAATGAAAAGCTACAATTTTTTGGCTATGTACACCTATCGAGACTTTGTTCAAAAACATCAAGCAATGTCTTATAATAAAATTTATAATTTTAGAAAAGGAAAGGCGTACGAATATCTGAACTTTCGGCGAATGTTTTGTGTTTATTAACTATTATTATTTTCCAATTAAAACAAATTTCCTGGAACCTTTTCTTTTGCCAACAAATATCAAACAATCAAAATATCTGCATGGGCGTTAACATTTCCCCCTTATTTTTTGCCCCACAAATATAATCATATTTTCGTGAACGGTTATTTGTACCCATGTTCAAAATATATTTTCCTGAATGTTCGTTTCTAAGTTTCTACCCCCCTAGTGATAAACATTATGTTCATATTTGAAGTAATGCCAATGGAGTAATAATAACACGCCTGTTTCTACAGCAGCTAATGCATGGAAAATTTAGCTTAATTCATGAAACCTGAAAGCATCCCTTTTGCTGGCTAGGGTGGTAATGAAACGATATGTTATCATCCGCGGGGGTGTGGTGTAAGTGGGTGGTAAGGGTTGGGTGGGCCTTGGCCGCGGGCTTGATTTACAGTTTAGTTCGGCAAAGAGGGGATTTAACAGGAAAGGCTGCAAGGCAAATAAGGGTGAAAAATATTAAATGGTCCGCGGACTTGACGGAAACACGCATCTCCAGCGAAATGAACGCTAGATTTGGTCGGTTATATGTATATTTGTAATAACTTAAATTTTATTTATAATTCTCATCGTCAATTATCGTGATTCCAGTGTTGGATAGGGGCCACATTTCAGATCACACATCCGTCAAATTCGTCACTAGGTTCGAACTTAGTTGGAAACACGCGTTTCAAGCGATGTGAATCAACGCTTTAACGCCGAGGTTTACTTATGAGTGTGTGTGTGTATTTTTATACCATATTCATCACAATCATCGATTATATTATAGTTATTTTTATTCCAATTATGGAATCAAAATTATAAATCTCCATTTCAGCTCGTCACAGCATCAAATTCAATTGTAAGTTAACACTTAAATTCAAAAGTAATCCGAGTTCATTGAACCTGAGTTGCACAGAAACATAGAATACATAATAACTCTAGAAGTGCCTTCCATACAAATTTTAATGGATATTAGGTTTAGTCCAATAGCCCAGCGCTCTGTATCTTTGTCTCTTGCCTTACATCATAGATCTCTATTCTATTTGTATTTCGTAAACACAGTTTTATATTGAAAATGATTGCCTCGATTAGGCAAACACAAAACAAAGTGTAATTGTATTTTTGATTGTTGTTAAAACACATTTTTTTGTTAGCGAGTAAAACATCAAAATTGTAATATTTAATCATTGAAGACAATGTTAGCGACGCTCAAACGAATAATGTGAAACAGAAAATGAATTAAACCCAGGATTAAACTATAACCACCGAGCTAATTCAACTGTTTTAACTGTTTAACTGTTAATTTTAACTGTTTCATACTTCGACCGAAAGCTAACAACATTTTCTTCACTACTTTATTAAAACAAATCATCCTAGACTCGTAGAAAAGTCAATAGATGGCGCACATTAAAAAATAAATATATTTATCCAAGACACTGTCTAGATTGCACATTTCTGGCAGTATCTTGCAAACAAATATTAATATAGCAGCTAATAAAATTATGCGTTACGACGCAAATTTTGGCAGCTCTCAGCCGAGGTTAAAATGGTTGAATTAGCTCAGTGGTCAGAGCACTTCCTCGGCAAGGAAAGGGTCCTGGGTTCAATTCCTAGATGTGATTGAATATTTTTCTGTATTTTATCTTTCAATGTTTTATTATTTTAGTGTCGTTAATATTGTCTGAATTAAAATGGAGTAAAGATATTTTACAATTGTTAAAGAAGTAAAAAATTTCTGTTTTGTAAAATTGATAATCGCAAAAATTCGCGTGACTCCACTTTAGCTCAGGCAACCTCTTAAATTATTTACTTCAAATGTTTTTCTTTCACCAGGACCAGACCAACAATGTGCTTCTGATTACACAAATGAATTTTAAATGCGGAGATGAGAAGAATAGAATATATGAACCAATATAAGTTTTTTGATAAGAATTTTGCGCTTTTTAAGCGTAAGGAGGTCATGACATTTGAAGTACATTGAGTAAGTATTGATATTTTTAAGCGTAAAGAGATCATTGCATTTAAAGTTCAATGATAAGGTTTTAAATATATTTAAGCGTTAAGGGGTCATGGCATTTGAAGTACAATGAGTAAATATAGATATATTTATGCGTAAAGCGGTCATGGCATTTGAAGTACAATAAGTAAGTATACATTTATTTAAGCGTAAAGAGGTCATGGTATTTGAAGTACAATGAGTAAATATAGATATATTTATGCGTAAAGCGGTCATGGCATTTGAAGTACAATGAGTAAGTATAGATATATTTGCAAATGTTGATTTAATTGCAAAAGTAAATTATGACAGATAATTATAGATGGCGTAACAAGACGACTACACACAGCAATGGATGATAAGGGTCGGGGAGGCGGTTACTCGGCCGAGTGACCTCTTCTGAACAGGTGAGAAGATTATTTTGGTTTAAAAAAAAAAAAACAAAAAATGACATACACATTTAAAATTCCAAATAATGTCAGCAATCACTGACTAACCATCATCCCGTTTCCCCGCAGGTGTAGGCAGAAAAGACAGACCGCCAAACATCTCGGTATTGGCACACACTCCTCGCCTCATTCACATTTATACATTGTCTCATACGTACTCTTCTATTATTCTAACTCTTTACATTACCCGACTCAAGAATTTGGTTCACTTGATCGTGCCATGTCTTACTTGGGCGTCCCCGACTTACTCCTCCAATGATTTGGGCCAACGTTGGTGCCAACTCGCCAACGTGTGAACGTCGTAGCCAATGCTCTTGGCCAATTCACGAATAGAAAAAAAATATCATGTCGCTCAGGCGGCAAATGTAAATCATCATAGTAAATTTTTAAAATAAATGTTAATTTTTTTACGAGAATAAAAAACAATGAAAATGGAGGGGAAGGATTTGGGGAGGAGGAAAGTTGGGGAGTACCTGGATATTCAGATCTAGACTCCAAACACAGTTAAAGCCATATATTGTATATTATTTTTGAATTAATGAATTGTAAAATAACACAAATTCATCCAATAAAATTTACTTTTGCACGCGATGATTTGATTTGATTGCTAGTCAAGAGTCATATCTCTCGACCACGGAGGCCATTAATTCAAGACGGATGTGGAAATTATCGTAGCTGCGACAATTTATTTGTGCAGCACGTAATTATTAATCATCGCAATTCTTACTCACGCAATAATCAACACTACCGTCTCCGCTGAATGCTGTTGCCGGGTAAGCACTAAAATGTGTACATGAAAACCGATAAAAATAGGGTTGACCGGTCGACAAACTTTCAGATTACTCAATTTCGCGCATAATTCCATCTCTTTCAATTCTTGCATACAATTAATTATCCACGTATAGATTGAATAACCATGGTGACGTTACGTCAAACTACCCCAATACAAATTTATAAAGAAAAACAGTTAAATAACTTAAATTAATTAGCAAGATATCAGAATAATATTCAAATCCCGAAATTGAATACCTAGGATGTTTAAAATACCTAACTCAATCTAGGAATAACTTATTTTGACAATCTTTCTTTAAATTTAAAAATTTTTGCAAATATTCATGAATTTCAGCTTAAGTCGGTACTGGTATTATTTTTTTTAATATAATTTTTTTTTTTATTGATAAGTCTTGTGTTTTTCTTATTTCTTAACATTATTTTATTATTACTTACTTGCATGATTTAATATAATTAAGCTAGACCGTCACCAAGCACAAGAGCCTTGTCTCTGTATTAGGATATTTTTATTTTCCTTTACAACACTGTAGGTATAACGTGTAAAATTGTATATTTTATTGTAAAAACCACAAATATTAAGTAATTAAAATTTATTTTTACTAAATCTAAGGAGACCAAGTGCTATTTTTCTCAAAATCTGCTGAGGAATTGCTGGTTTGTCTGTCGGGTACATATACGCTTGACTCCTATGTTTATGACATACCTAATGTTTTGAGATATTTGATGTTCTGACATACCTGATGTTTTGACATACCTAATGTTTTAAAATTCCTAATGTTTTGACATACCTAATGTTTTGAGATACCTAATGTTTTGAAATTGCTAATGTTTTGACACACCAACTGTTTGTTGATGATGTTTTGACATACCTAATGTTTTGGAATACCTAATGTTTCGTAAGATACCTAATGTTTGAGATACACAATATTTTTACATACCTAATGTTTTGACATACCTAATATTTTGACATACCTAATGTTTTGACATAACTAATGTTTCGACATACCGACATGTTTTGGGATACCTAATATTTTGAAATATCTGATGGTTTTTTGTTGACCGTGTGACATCCTCTCTACATGCCCAGCCATCCTAAATGTGTAAATCTTTTTATTTACAGCTATTTAAATATTTTTGTTGTTTGTTTTTGGGGTGTTATGCCGTGTTGCGCTAACCCCTTCTTTGGCCTACACATCTTCGGATCTACCGGATCTGCCCTGATGATGGACACTGCAACGATGTCCGAAACGTCGGCTAAAGAAGGAGTTAGCGCAACACGGCATAACACCCCAAAAACAAACAACAAAAATGCTTTTGGCCGTGAAAATCTAAAAACTTAGCTATTTAAATAGTTTTACTGCCATTTGAATTCCAGTTATAATTTTCACAATCAGTAGAGTTAAGTTGTGGAATGGTGTACTTTCACAAACTATGAATACCGTTAAAAATGTGTGGAAGATTTAAAGTTTATGTTTAGGATTCCGATAATTCTACCAAAAATGTGTTATTTTCATTCATAATTTTAAAAACGATCAAAATCGCATATTTCGAACGGTTCCAACTACAAAAATACGAATGAAACAAATGATTAATAAAATAATGTTAGTACCTACTTCATCGCTTGTCTAATGGGATTTATACTTATTGGTTCCATTTCTTAAGGTTAAAAGTTCATTGAACTTGAATAACTTTACACATCTTTCAAATTACGACCAAATTACAACCGAAATTATTTAATAAATTTAATAATCATAAAGTAAATCATCGTCATTACATCAACCCCTAAGCAGTGTCTGAGTAAGGAAATTTTCTGACAAAATTAACCATGAATTAGCAATCGCGTTGTGTTCTGAATCATAAACAAAAAGACTGCTGGAAATTTTCAATGGTCACATTCTGGTATACTTTTTTATAATAGGTTGATAAACATGAAATGTCTCGTACATCAGAATATGTACAGTGAAAATTTCTAGCTGCCTTTTTGCTTATCTTCATATCGGCTCATATCTAACGCACAATGCGATTCAGTTATCAGTAATAAAATTGAGAGTTGATTCAAAGGGCGGGTACAGGGTGGGACGTTTTACTGCGAGAACGAATTCTGCCTATGTTCCTATGTTTGTCTGTCTGTTTATCTGTCGCTATCGGGACCTCATTTTATATTGGGTTTAAATAATATGAAGAAGAAAAAAAAAAACAAACTTATTTATATAATAAATTGTGTGTTTCTTTTGCAAACCTTCCGCGAAAAATCTCTTATTCTGGGTATTAAAATATAAAGATAAAAATGTATGTGTTTCAAAGACATTAATGCCGGGAGCAGGAATTGCTTATTTATTTTATTAAACAAATTAAAGATCACAAGAATTGCAGTATAAATGAAGAACAAGCGAATGTTCATGAATGTTTTTACACGGAGAAAACGTCCCGAAAAAAATATTTCTATTTTATTAAAACATCTCTTCAAATTATTCGTATTCCTGTTAAAAACGGAATTTGAGGACATGAACGTATCCTAAAAACTAAATAAAATAACAATATTTAGTAACGATGTCCGAGCACGTGTTCGTAAAAGTTTCTCAGATTTTTGTATTTCGTCCTGATACCTATATTATTAAGACCAACGCAGGTGAATGAACACGTGTTTCGATATTATCACAAATTTACCAACACTTTATGAGGAAGCGGCTTACAGACCCGGTTTTAACATGGTGTAATTTGAAGAGATTTTCAATAAATCAACATTACTTATTTTTCTGCATGTATATCGAAGACAGTGGAACCATTACTAAGAAGATATGTTGTGAGGTTGCAGGAAGTGGGGAGAGCAAAGAGGAAGGTTGAGAAGTACCTGGCTATTCAGATCTGGTCATTAGAGAGTTTTCTGACCATTTTTAGATATGCACCTATCAGGCACAGTCCCTTCGTACATGCTTTGGATGCGGCGCATCTCTGGTATTATAAAATAATAAAAATAACTATTATTTATTTTTTCCGTGTGAAAAGCTTTAGAATTATTTATTCTGGCCGTTATCAGCACTGTGGCACTTCCCATCCTCAGAGACTTAACCTAATGCTACGTATACATCCATGAGCCGAACTGCCGAACTGAACCTCAACTTATGGGAAAGAAACGAAGCAACCGCAAATGGCGCGAAACGCCGCTAATTCGTGGTGCGGTTCGCGTTTCGGTTTGCAACTGTATACGTACCATAACACACACAACGGAAAGCCGCACGCACGAAGCGAGTCGAAATACATAGGTACACTTACATTCTCAATGATAAAACAGATGCCAGTAACAGTAACAGACTTGATTCTTTGTTTATTCCGCATCCACAAAAGACGAGAGTATTAGAATTTCATACACGCGCATTCAGTCCCGTCTGCCTTGGTTTTTGAATATAATATAAGCATTCGGCAAAAGCATCCGATATCCAAAAAACGAGCTTAATATATGTCGGTATAATGCACAGAATTGTATACCCTATTACGAATCGAGTGGATTGTCACTGATGAGTGCCTACAATCATTATATTATTATTAAATATCTTTCGATTACCTATTAAATTTAGAGTCTGTAATTCTTAATGTTGCGGAGCATAAAGGATTTATAGAACTAATTTAATATACTATTTTTGTCAGTAATTGCATCTTGTTTGCTAGCCTATAGATTTGCATATTTGATGATTTGAAAGAGTGCAAGGCTGATTTGAGCGTAATGAGTAAGATTAAGAAAGGGACGCTTATATGGTTTGGGCATGTGGGGGGAATGAGCGAAGAAAAGAGTGTAAGGAGAATATATGACGCAAAAGCGAATACCCGAGGAAATCATGGCACGATCAAGTGAATAAGATACTTAAGTCGGGCCATGAGTCAGAATAAAAGAAGAGTAGGCGTGAGACGATGTATGAATGTGAATTAGGCAAGAAGTGTGTGCCAAGACCGATTTGTTTGGTGGTCCGTCCTCTCTGCCTACCTCTGCGGGGAAACAACGGCATGATGGTTGGTTAGTTAGTTAGTTTTAGGTTGGTATACCTGTACATATTGTCCAGCATCCTTTCTACAAAAAGACCGCAACTGCTTACCAGTTACATCACCGTCGGGTATGCGGCATTGTGTCAACGATCAATGCGGCATCGTTACGCAGTAATTGTACCGCCTTCATGATCTATATACTATTATAATGAGTGTTTGAGTTTATGGTACGTAGAAAAATTCAGTTACCTTTTATCAAATGTATTTTTTGATAAGTTCATCAGTTAGCAAAAGTTTTACAAAGAAAGGCGGATATAATTTGAGCTTCTCACTCCCAACGAGAATAATGTTGATTTTTTTAGACTTATACATAAATTGTATAAGAGAACAGCTGCACAACACCATTACGAATATCTAGAAGCAAAGCTAATTAACGATTTTTCTGATGTGATAAAAATTGAGAAATCTATTCCAATATTTTTTTAAACTTATGTACTATATATTGATACTTGATTGTATTCGAAAATATGAATAAAAATAGTGTATCTTAAGGTGATGCCATACGTAGTAATGCAAAATCATGTGATTTTGGTTTGAAAATTTGGTCGCCTAGAAATGTTTCAGATGCTTTAATTAAATACTGCGAGTAGAATACATCCTGGCCTCTGAAATGATCGAGTATTTTTTAGATAAATATTTTTATAAGCCCAGAAAAAAATAATGTATAAGCCTATGAAAATTGCTTTAAAGTTCAAAATCTCCTACTTACGAACCCATTTTCGGTTATGATTTTATTGTATAATGTGGCAAATTAAGTTATTTATAAAATGATCGAAAAAAAAATTTATGCCTGAACATCTACAAAATAAAATAAAAGGCACTTTTTGGCCATGTTTTTTTCTTGCATAAACCAAAACAGGCGGATGGTGTTATGCGGGAATTTAAACCTTATCGCCATCTACGAAAGGGTTGTTATTGATAGCGGCTCAATTTAAAATATTACACGACGTAGAGCATCGCCTTAAAACAAGGGAATAGTGGTAACTATGGTAAAACAGGAATCTATTATTATTGTTCAATTAATAAATTAGAGAGACATTTATTGACAATATTAGTTGCTGGTAATATTGAATATATTAATAGATTAATTAGTGTATTCTTTTACTGTTATTTTTCTGTATATTTTCACTTATTCGTTTACTGTTCAATGTTTCTAATATTTAAGCTATCTGGAAAAATTTTGTGACTATACCTTTTATCCCCAGTTATACCCGAGAATACTTCGATATATAACGTTACGCAACGAATTATTATTTGTATATTTGTGTTATATTTTTTATAAATATTAAAATGCTTCTGAGAACATGATGCGCTTCCTCCCTTTCAAAGTTACCGTTTCGAACAGAAGGTTTTCGCAGCCAAGGCCTCGTTGATTAATTGATTGTCTTGTAAACTGCATCGGTATGAACTGTTCCTAACTGCCGGGAGTCAATGGGAATATGGTATCTCCAATTGGGGTACGTTGTAAGGCTGAAGGTAGTGAGGATAGGAAGGAAGTTTGAAAGATAAAGGTGGGAAAGCATCTAACCATTCAGATTTGATCAATAAACACGGCTAAACTCATTTCAAGCAACGCTTCGTTTCTAAATAGTGACCTGTCACCAGGACGGTACTGAAAATATCTAGCACTCTGTAATGAGCCGCAAATATACCATTTATTTAATGAATTTTGTAAAATTACAAATTAATAAAATAAAATTTACTTGCAAACTCAGGGATTTAAACCCGTAATCTCCGGAACCGTAGCCAAGAATCGTAACCAGTCAAATGTTGGCAATTAATGGTATGCATCAACTGGAAAAATTCACAGTTATTAATATTTTTGCATTTAACTCTCAAGAAAAATCCGTAATCTTTGAAATTGAGATCCCACAAGTCCCAAATTGTATCGTAATTCTAATTCAATATCTGGATATCCAGAAAAATCCCTTTCATTTCTCGTGATACGTGCGTGACACAAAGCAGATCATCTCTATTCAAAACCAACCCTCAAATATTAAACCTTAAACGGAAGTCGATATTTTATTCAAATCTATGTAATATTATATTACTGTACAAAATCTAACTGACCCTCTTGGGATGGGGCCGTAGCTCGGAGCCACCACAGTAGGCTTTTTACCGTAACATAGTTTTAATATTTTTAAATTCTTTAAAAACTAATTAGCATTGAAAATGTATTTGGAAAACGCTTTCACTAATCGTTGAGCGTTTATGCTAAAATAATTATGAAATCTGTCTTAACGGGATCAACTCGTGGTTCAAACACTGTTATTGATTTTATTTATTTGAAGGGGTGAGTTTTATTAATTAATGTTAGCAAATAAATTTAAGCTGAAATTTTAAACGCAGGCATAAATGGGTGTTTGATATTTTAACCAAAAACGGATTTATACTTTTTCATTTATTCCTTTAAATTTATGAGGAAATTTTTTTTCAGTTTTTCATTTTTTATAATTTATGTGTAACCCATGAAAAATTACGAGATTAATTTTCCTTGGGTTTAATATATTTCAAAGGAAAAAAAATACTTTTCGAATGTTAGTAAACTCAATCATCACTATTATTTTTTAATGATAAACTAATGTTTACAAGACAAGGTTTTATGCAGAGCATAAGCCAACGGAAATTGAACCCGTACCTTCTGGTGCATTTATTTTTACTCGGGAGATATTTTCAATTTGTATTGATATTTCGGGCCACTAATTATTGTTTATAATTATTTGATATCCTTTATGCTATGCATAAAACATTGTCTTACAAGCATTAGTTTATCATTAAAATATAATCGCACAATATTCTTGAGATCTTGGGATACATGATACAGAACAAAGATTTGGGGTGGGTTATATTTATTGTGCTATTTTTCAAAAGTAAAGAAAGTTTTATTGAAGCCTGAATATCATTAAGTAATAGTCCTGTGATATCACCATACACAGATTGATTAGGCAGACGAGTATTCGTTTCGTAATTTTAGCTGGCAGTAGAAGCATTTTGTCGTCGTGACGAAACACTTTTCTCAACTGAACGATTTATTACACGATAAAACAATTTAGCCAACAGTGGTTTTACTCTTCAAATGAAATATGTTCCTTGTTCTAATATTTGCAGAAAGTAAATCAAGATTAAGCAGAAATTAATGAACTCTCACGCCTATATACTTGGTTATTTAGGTGTTTGAACAAAACGAAAATAATCTTATGGTTGCTGACATGTCGAAATTATATAGTCGAAGAAAATATGCCTCTGTGTCGGAATTAGACATTTAAATTGTATGGGAAGTCGATTTAAATCTGTCTCTACAAGAAAAGCTCGAATATTGACCATGGAATCTCTTAAAAATAAGTACAATCAGAGGTATATCAAACATAATTTTAAAAAATCTGGTAAATTTCTAACTCGAAATGGGGTAAATGTAGAACAGTGATATGAAGATTTAAAATCAGCACCATATTATCAGCGTGTCGAATCGTATCGGAATCTGAAAGGCTTTTCAGGATGTGGGAAAATGGCGACTAAAATAAGATCATCACCAAATGAATCACGGACACTTTGATCTTATTGAGGTTGCATTTAAAGATTGAAAACATTAAATGAGTTTTTATTGCATTATGTATTTTTCATAATTTTAATTTTTGTTTTTTTGTGCAGCTACGAGTACTTTCATATTACTGGAATTTAGTTAGTAATCAATGTTACCTAATCTAAACATAATACAAGAAAAAATAAAATGAACCCTTTGAAAAAACGTCTTCCATTTTATCATTATTTAAACATGTAAATTCCCGGTGTTAGCACCGGGGTCCCGGGATTGAAAAATGCTATCACCGTAATCCCGGTTCTGAAAAAAAAATCCCCGATTAAAAGCCCTACATTCGACTACTCGACACGCTTCCATGTAATATCAACCTATTTTTTTTATCTCCCATGCCTATTATAATTGTATTCATTCATTCCCTTAATAATAATTACATGTACTACATATTATAACATATTTTTAAAATAAAATCTTTAAACTGATCGTCATGACATAAGTCAACTGGGAATTACCTTCCACACAAGTGTGGTCCTCGAAGCTTAAATAGTGTTTTGGATTCCAAACAGGTATAATTTAAATATATTAACCCGAAACCGTTTGCTCGTTTTCCATGCGGTATGAATAAAATATTATTAATTCCTAGAAAGCAACCACATTGTGGTTTAATTTGGTATTTGAAACACAACACTTGCTACTAATTTTACAAAATATTTTTATCAAAAAGGTGACTTTTGTCTCATTTAGATTCAGTATTATGTCCCGAAAATAATTATCTCCGAATAAACTATGGGACGATTATACGGATTAACTGGGGTAACCGATTTCCGTCATTTTCCGTCCGGATTTTAATTCATTTATTTACCTACTGTTTTGGGTACATTGAAAATTTGAAAATTTTGTGCATAAGGGTTGTAAACAACTGTTCCAAAAAAATATATTACAATACAATAATTTTTATGAATAAAAAATGTTTAAGTATGTTTTAAACATCGAATTAGTTACATTAAAAATGTCGATATCATTGCTATATTCATTTGATAAACTATGAAGGCGAGGAATTGGAGAGTTTAGTTGTTAGTCCGGCATTGCTAGGATTGATAAGCTTTCGGGTTCCACAACGTAATACTAGAAGTCAGGATTTATTTCAGTTCAGAAATTCTGGGACTAACAACCATATGTATTCCTCTTTGCCCAGAATACTAATGGAGGGAAACAATTATACCAAGTGAGTGGACATCTTCAATTTATCTTTAAACAAATATAAAATGTTGTTAATGAAGCAATTCAGTTATGTACAATAAATAATGAATATTTCTTTATATTCTCATGTAAAAGCCCCGAAAAGGGTGTTAATAAATAAATAAATAAATAATCTGTTTGTGAATGGTGATATTGAAATCGGTGTCGATAAGGTATTAATTAATTTTAGCATCTTTCTAAATAATAAATAAGCATTTCGAATAAAGATTTATTACTTAATAAAATAATTTTCTTACCTACTTTATCACATCCCTGAATTGATAATTAGTTCAAATTTAAAAAAAAAAATGTTCATTGGACTTAAAGAATGTTACGCACTACGCAAGAATATTTTACATTACTTACTTACCCATGCACCAACAACCGACTTATTATTACGTTATTGTTATTCTCGCAAACCAATCATTATATAATCGATTATTCAGCGCAAACCTGGAGAAGTCATAAAGGTCGATCCACACCTCAAACATATATGTATTATCACCTCAATCCACCCCACTCAAATCTAGAGAACCTCAAAGGTGGGCTCGGAAACCTTGACAGCTTGAAGGTGAACCACTTGGCACGGAGTTACCTTCTTATCAAAATCACAGACTCTCTTACATACTGCGTATAGGCAGCTGGAACCAGACCTTTTTATATGAGTACAATGTCAAATCAACATAAATTTGCTTAAGGTTTTCGAAAGGGTAGGTACGTTACATGCTCGAATATGGACTGATATATCTGGAAAAAAATATAAGTTTCTTCTTGCCAAAAGCTTATGGTTCAGAGGTGATGTTCACATTCAGTAACGATTTATAATAATTACAGTTGGGATTCATCGTTTTTAGTTTAGCTAAATCGCTACTGAAAATACTATATTATAATACTAACTGTTTCTATCAACTGTCAGGAACCAGCGGGACTACGGCATCCCCAATTGGGGTATCTTGTGGGGTTATTAGAAAGGGAAGTACATAATTACGACTCATAAAAAACCTAAACAAATCCTTCGTAAAGTTTAAATCCCCCCATATTGCAGCCATGTTACCTAGCAAAAATATTTTCTAACTCAACCAAAATAAAATCTATTTATCCTACAACCAATATTTAAAATAATGATAAAAGAGAAAGGGGCCTTTTTGGCCCGGAGCTCTGAATGCCAATATTTCAAAAGTCAAAAAAAGGAAGGGAATTAGATGGTGCAGAAGAAAGTTAAGAGGTACCTTTATATGGGCACTAAATACCGACATATGGAGCAACACCTTGATTCAGAATATCTGCCAAAAAAGTAACTACTTATTGTACTACAAAATTACTAATAATTTTTTTGTGTTATTTCTATGCATGTTTCCCAAAAACTGTTCCAAATAGTCAGTCGTTAACTTTATAAAATAGCATTGTGAAAAAAGCGAAATCCTTTATCCGGGATTCACGTTTTTTATACCGTAAAGTGGTTTTGAATATGAAATTGAATACATTCCCAAATTCCCTTAGGAGGGGAATTCTGTCTCTGCACTATATACGAGAACCTACATATTTTTGCGCAGTATTTTCTCAAAACGTTTGAACATGCACATTTTCAAATAAAAAAATGCATGCATTTCCGACTGATTTAGAAGTTTGTATTACTTGAGCATATTCCTATATTATTTTTTTATGTGACACTGCACAAGAGTCCCAGCAGCTCCCAAGCGTCTAGAGCAAGTGAGACTACGGCATCCACAATTTGGGGTTAGTTGTGAGGCTGAAGTTAATGGGGAGGGCAAAAAGATGGGTAGAGGAAGTACCTGGCCATTCAGATCTGGTCACCAAACACCGCCAAACCAATTCGAGTGTGATTTCAATTCTAAATGGTGGTCATATACAATGGAATTCATTCCACTCTGGAAAATGCATCAAATATTCAATATATTTTTTTTAATGAATAATTTATGAAATAACACAAATTAATTATATAATTATAAAAATTTACTTGATTGCACGCATGCAACACGCCTCAACTACGCAGACAGTCGTATATTTAATATTATTTTCGTTTTTACATATCTTTTTTATATTTGTCAGTCAAAACATGTCAATCTTTCGGTGAAAATGTTTTTTCAAAAATAGCAATTCAAGTATTTTGTATGTATTTTGTCGCGATAGTATCTTAAAATGTCATTTACTTAAACCTCTCAGCTATTTTGGCATACTATGGCAAGTTTTGGCATACTATGGCAAGTTTTGGCATTCTATGGCAAGTTTTGGCATACTATGGCAAGTTTTGGCATACTACGGCAAGTTTTGGCATACTATGGCAAGTTTTGGCATACTATGGCAAGTTTTGGCATACTATGGCAAGTTTTGGCATACTATGGCAAGTTTTCAAAAACGTTTTTAGCGATCGCTTGTCATAATGTACCAAATTTTAAAACCTTAAAATATGGGATAAACGAAGAAATAAGGATAGATTCATTGGATTTAAACCGCAGTAATTAGTTCATATGTTTCCATATTGATATTTTGAGGAATGATATTAATTAAATTATTTGGTAAGTCTATTATTTATTTATTTTATTTACAACCAATCGCTCAAGTGTATAAAAAAGCGATTAATGATTGAGAGAAATCAGTAGGATGAATTCTGACCGAGCTGTTGTAATTGTCAGTTACCTACTTGATAAATAATCTAAATAATACAATCATTGATTTATTAAACGTAAATATTTGTGAAATTAATGATTGAATACTAAAGCTATGTCGTAAAGTCGACGAGTGTCGAATAATACAGTTCAAACGCCAAACATGCAAACTTACTTGGATTGTCCATCTGATGTCATCAAATGTGATGGAGTTTAAAACACGATATTACATATATGTCACTATTTGTGTTAAGTTTAAAATAATAATTTTTAACAGCGTTATTATTTTAGCTATTGTGGAAAATTGCACTAGCTGCGCTAAAATTGCGCGGAGAGCTTGAAATTTCGGCTGAGCCAAGGTAAAGTTTGGAGTTCAAACCAAACTATTCGTGTCCGTATAACGCGTTACATCCGTGGATATAAAAACTGAAAGATTTTCGAAAATTTCATTAGTAATGTTGTATTTTGTATGTCTTCTTTTACACTACGCAAGAGCTAAGGCTCTACCGTAAGCCGTTCGGAGATAGAACTCTCCAAGGGTTGTAGAGGATGATTAATTTTGTGAAATGTTATGTTGCATTTTGTATGTCTTTTTTAACTCTAACCTGATTGTCTCCTAAAGTCCTTAAAGGTTATCAAGGATGATGAATTTTGCAAAATATAGTATGTTTGTGCCTTTTTACACTACGCAAGAATCATATTATCCGAAGTAAAAAGGGTTGTAGAGATGATGAATTTTGCAAAATGTTATATTTAGTATGACTTTTTACATTACGCATGTGTGTTATTCACTGAAGACTAGAGAAGATGATAAATTGTGCAATGTTGTACTTTTTTTACACTATCAACGCAAGAGTCTTATTGTTCAGAGACAAAGGAGATAAGTTGGAAGATGCTTGGGAATCTAGCTATTTGTAGCAAATTTATGAACTTCAAAAATTAATCTCAAATAAACGTTTATTTTATGAATGATTTCACTACGGGACAAAGTGAAAAAAAATTCCGTCCATGTAAACAAAAACGCCTTTTTTATTCTAAGGTCACCAGGTCAGCAATCTTTATTGTTAGGTTAGGTTAGGTTATGGTTGGGTCAGTTGCTAAACATTGCAGCGAATCAATCAAGGCGAAAGTCACCCAGAAAGGCCATTTGACGGCGCAATTCTGTCAGAAATAGGTAGAGATAAATCACTGCATATCTCCAAAGACCTGCCACTGGGGGAATCGCCGCCCATATCAGTGGCGCTCGTTTGGCTAAATGCAACCAACAAACAAATTGCAGCTAACAAACAGTCAATTTTATATTATTTAACGCCATCTCAATTTTTAATATATATCTGAATACATCGAAGTTCAGCCTGCGAATGTTTTGAAAACTGCGAAACTCGAAAAGTAGTTGACCGATAACGCTGAAAATTTCATATTGTTCTCATTAGTGCCAGGAGTGTTTAGAGAATAAGGACGCCTGAGGGATACTTAACGCAATATCTCTGCACTTGAATGAGATACGGAGTCAAATTAAAGTCGACGTAATGCAGTTTTTAAAGTCGACGTAATGTAGTTTTTAAAGTCGAAGTAATGTAGTTCTTAAAGTCGACGTAATGTAGTTTTTAAAGTCGACGTAATGTAGTTTTTGAAGTCGACGTAATGTAGTTTTTAAAGTCGACGTAATGTAGTTCTTAAAGTCGACGTAATGTAGTTTTTAAAGTCGACGTAATGTAGTTTTTAAAGTCGACGTAATGTAGTTCTTTAAGTAGACGTAATGTAGTTTTTAAAGTTTTTTTTTTGATAGGAAGCTTTGCGGAGTCCACTAATATTGGATAATATTATTATTCAAGTTATAAAAAAATAGTTTACATAGCAATATGTTTTTCTGTGTAATTATTATTACGTGTGACAGCTGCTTCGTCTTCTGTCGGCATTATCGAATTTTATAAAAATGCGTAAGTATCTGCTATTTTTACACAAAATGCAATTAACAATAATATTATAACATCCCGTGATTTTTTTTGTTTATAAATTTCTTGAACAATTTTTTCAAGGCATTTAAACGTGCTTTGAATTCTAAAAAGGATAGATATGTATGCTTTAACCAATTTGCAGCGAATGCTCACTTCACAGGGGTTGGTTAAGAGGGTTGTGGGGAGATAGGGGTGCCTGTGACTCGAGTACGCCACGTGAATGCGTATTTTGCACACAGGAATGTACGGCGCAGGCGATGATACGCGGATATAACGAAGTGGATGGCGCTTTGAACGCATTTAAAAAGCACTTTAATAGCCTTCGCTACGTGATTTTTATCACGGGAAAGTGTTCATGCGCTTGACGACAACCGTCGTGGACCTGCCAACGTTAAATTGGAAAGTTTCGTAACATAGTCTAACAAAAACATGTAGTAAAAAGGAGGATGCTGCAAGCATTGTCAATTGCGTTAAATTGTAACACAAAGATGGTATAGAGTTTAAAGGACATCGCTTTTTAAAGCACTGGTCTAGGTCAGCGATTCCCAACGGGGGCGGTGGTGAGAGGCAACAGTGGGCGGTAAAAGGTCAAAAGGGTGCGGTGAAGGTGATTAGAATTGAAATGAGGGGGATATTTCGGAGGTAAATCGTTGCAATAATCTTGCAAATCAACCGTCAAATTAGTGAGTATTATTAGATTATTTTTTTTGTTTTTATTATTTTTTCAAAAAAACTTTAAATAATGCATAAATACATAGAGCAAAGATTTTTTTTCTTGTTTAATTTATAAATACAGCATCCGCGGGTTACTCATTTCCATAATTATAAGATGAAAATGCGGCTTGCGCAGTGATGGAGGACTGATCTAGTAGAGAATCAAACCCGCAACGATGGGGTTACAATTTAAAATAAAATAAACTTCTACGTTACTACCCGGTTCATCATAAAATTCCAAAACGTATGGTTACCTTCCACTTGCAAACATGAAACTCGCGTGCGGCGCTTTAACCGTCTTACTTTTTTTTTTAATTGTGAGGAATGAAAATATTTTTGAAAAGTGGACGGTGAGCCAGATAAGGTTGAGAACCTCTGATCACCTACATAATTTTCACATTGTGCCTATATGTATGTCATATGGTATTCAGAAATAAGTCATAAAAATCAGAATTGAATTAAACCTAGTCCTCCTCAGTATAGAGGAGGTCTAAAAAAATCATTATACTATTAATTCTAAGCTTAATAATTAATGAAAAATTAATAGATTTCCCATATAAATAAGGTTTATCCAAGACACCATCTAAATTTAATCTAAATTGTAAAATCGTTCAGGTAGAACTTTGCAATCACTCCAAAAAATATGGAAAATAATTTAAAATAATGTTATTAATTGAAAAAACAATTTTTCGATTTACAAAAATGGCGGTATTTAATAGGGTGGAAATAGCTCAGTTGAGAGAGTGCGCTATTGCACACTCCTTCAACATACATTATAGATATTTATACATTTTATTAGTATTTCCGCTTGGTCCACAGCTATATAGTTTAAAATAACGTTACAACAACGTTCGCCAAACCCGACAAACCGTCAGTTCGAAAATTTCTTTTATATTTTTAATATCATAGTTTTTTTGTTTACTTATTGTTGTCCCATTAGGCATTTAAATATTTTTGCTAAATTGAATGGAATGCCTTCGATGTATATAAAATGTGATATTTCTTATTTTTGAAGTTTTTGTAAAAACATATATTTTTTTTTAGAAAATAGATAAAATTGTTTGTCAGATATTTGTATCTGAGATCATGAGACGTCCATAATTTCGATATTTAGAAAACATATTATGTTTGTGTAGGGAATTAGTAAAAAAACTGTCACTTTTTATTCCGTTTTTTCAATAAAAAATATACATATATTTTTTTTACATTCAAATGTCAAGGAAATCACAAAAAAAATGTAATAAAAAACTGTCAATTCTTAGGATTTTTTTTCCATGGATTCAAGTTTTTGATAAAAACTGAGAAGAATTATTATTTCTAACGTCGAACAAATCACATATCTCCGCATTATAGAAGAAGAGAAAAAAATCTAATTTGTGGACGCCCCGGTCACTTTTATATGCTCTTATGTAAATTAATGTTTGTGGCTAGTAATTTCAGAGGGGTCAAACATATTTACGAAAATCTGAGATTTTAGATAGCGAAGATAGCACCAATTTACATGGTGTCCGGAGAATGGCGAAATGTCAAGAGTTGTCAGTGAGGCTATCCGCTAGTGTTGATGATGTTTGTCAAGAGTTGTCAGTGAGGCTATCCGCTAGTGTTGATGATGTTTGTCAAGAGTTGTCAGTGAAGCTATCCGCTAGTGTTGATGATGTTCGTCAAGAGTAGTCAGTGAGGCTATCCGCTAGTGTTGATGATGTTTGTCAAGAGTTGTCAGTGAAGCTATCGGCTAGTGTTGATGATGTTCGTCAAGAGTAGTCAGTGAGGCTATCCGCTAGTGTTGATGATGTTTGTCAAGAGTTGTCAGTGAGGCTATCCGCTAGTAATGATGATGTTTGTCAAGAGTTTTCAGTGAGGCTATCCGCTAGTGTTGATGATGTTTATCAAGAATTGTCAATGAGGCCATCCGCTAGTGTTGATGATGTTTGTCAAGAGTTGTCAGTGAGGCTATCTGCTAGTGTTGATGATGTTTGTCAAGAGTTTTTAGTGAGGCTATCCACTAGTGTTGATGATGTTTATCCAGAATTGTCAATGAGGCCATCCGCTAGTGTTGATGATGTTTGTCAAGAGTTGTCATTGAGGCTATCCGATAGTGTTGATGATGTTTGTCAAGAGTTGTCAGTGAGGCTATCCGCTAGTGTTGATGATGTTTGTCAAGAGTTGTCAGTGAAGCTATCCGCTAGTGTTGATGATGTTCGTCAAGAGTAGTCAGTGAGGCTATCCGCTAGTGTTGATGATGTTTGTCAAGAGTTGTCAGTGAGGCTATCCGCTAGTATTGATGATGTTTGTCAAGAGTTTTCAGTGAGGCTATCCGCTAGTGTTGATGATGTTTATCAAGAATTGTCAATGAGGCCATCCGCTAGTGTTGATGATGTTTGTCAAGAGTTGTCAGTGAGGCTATCTGCTAGTGTTGATGATGTTTGTCAAGAGTTTTTAGTGAGGCTATCCACTAGTGTTGATGATGTTTATCCAGAATTGTCAATGAGGCCATCCGCTAGTGTTGATGATGTTTGTCAAGAGTTGTCATTGAGGCTATCCGCTAGTGTTGATGATGTTTGTCGATAGTAATGTCCTTCCGAGGCTTGAAGGTTTAACAAAAATGATCACTGCAGAAAGGAGCATCACGAGCAAAAACCGCGAATTATATTTTTTTTAACTTTTTGCAACATTTCCGTATTCCGTAGAAAGTAGGTACATCAGAAAATTTTACAAAATGAAATTTTTTGACCAATTTAATATGCGTGTAGGAGGCTTATTAAATGAAAACATGGCTACCGACCATCAACAAATGAATTCAAGAATCTTTTTAAAACAACATCAAAATACCATGACATTTACCGTTTACTTACATTTTTTTTATTTAATGGCCATTAGGAGGAATTATTTCGTAATTAATTCAAATTTTTACTGCATTTAACGACTTGTAAAATGTTATAAGATCTGAAATTTTACATCGAGGCAGTAAAAAGTTACGATTAAAAAAGTTGTTCTATGAATCCATGGAAATCAAAATTCATCATAGCAATGGTGACACATACTGATGTAAAGGTTTTGTACTGTTTCGATAATTAGATCGTACTTATTAACACATTTTTAGTGCATAAAAACCGAAAAGTCTATGATAATATGAATCTAATTTAGAACATTAAAAATTCTAAATTCTAAAGAAACTAAAAAAAATATATTTTTATAACTCTTAAAATAATACAGCGTCGTCTGATAATGCTATATAATTACATAAAACTAAAAAATAAGAACGATGTAATATTTAAGATATAGTAGGAAATTTGCTGTTTTATCCCAAAAAATATTATTATCAATTTACGATATTTACTTCCCCTGTACTACGGGTATTACACGAATAAATAATAATAATACCAGAACAATCGATTTCTTCTTTTTATTTTAGTAGACCAAGTTTCCACGTCAAAACGTGGAACTTTTCTCTATACGAACGTTATTTATGTGGCTTTACCTGTCCATTTTTGAACAATTTATGACCCACGACTTCTAATTTTACATGGTTCTCTCTCGTGCAAATAACGACCTCCATGGAAGAATGGTAAAATCATTGATTCTGGCTTAAATGAAAGAACCTCACACTGTTGCCCTAGCGAGAGACACAACTAAGGAAGTGTTGTTTCATAGAATTTGAATAATTCATCAAATTCCAACGTTCATTTGCGAGTTCTGTGAATTTCCTATTCAAGTTCTGTTATTATATCACTATAGGCCAGTTACCTGAAAAGAGCTTTCACAGAACTTGAAAATTTACTTTTTAATTTGAAGAATTGTTTAAATTCTCTGAAACAACCGGTTCTTGGAATCTAAGTGATGCATGATTAAAATGAATAAAGGTAACACGATATTATATATTTACATCGCAGTGGCGGTTCTTCGTAGGGGGACTATAGGTCTCCACCAGATATACCTGGAATCTACTTAAAGAAAAAAATAGTTGAAACGTTGTGTGTATCAAAATGGATGAATTCTTTAAACATAAAAGCAATTAAAATTTGTAGAAATATAATAAATTTTTTTCAAGATCGAAATTAGAATAGTTCCTACGGACGAACTGACGTCCGCACCACGAACTACCTTGTAGCATTCTTGTAGTTTACTAAAGCATACATATGCATGCATACACAACACACTACTAAAGCTCAAGGCGTTCAAGGAAGCATTGAATGGGCATTGGCCATGCGCAGTGCGCACAGCGCAGTCAGGGGACGTCACTGAGCTTTTTCGCTTGAAATTTGTAGTTAGTGCATTTGGATTCGATTTCTAGGAGTTCCGAACTACCGTACAAAAATTGGACTGTTATATTGGAAATTGTTTAGATAGCTGATAAGATGCATGACTTGTTCGTGAACATTTTTGTTGGAGAAATTTTAAATGTAAATAGGTTTTTATTCACAAACGCAATGTGGCCAGGCTGAGTCTGTTCTATGGGTATTTTAATGGAACCTGCTCCAAGGAGCTTGCAGCATTGATCATCAGTATACCAGCGGAACACCCATCCACAGTTGATGTTGGCTTCATGAGAACGGGCCGCTCTTCGACTCGTTTTTTTGTAAGACGGCTCGTATGTGGAACGAGCTACCGGCATCTGTTTTTCTTCTTTCATATAATCCGAACCTCTTTAAGACCCGCTGTACGGGACGTGTTTGCCTGCACAAGAAAAGACTGTTAATAATAAGCACCAGCACACATCAGCCCTCAACCTGGGTAATGATTTAAGTAAAACACCGTGAGGTGTTCTATCCAAACCATCATAAAAGAAAGACGATTCAAATCTAATTTTTCATTTTAATTACAAGTATTGTACTGGTATACAGAACGTACAAAGGGGTGTAGCTTATAGGTACTTCCTATTTTTTACAGCCAACCTAATTCACAAGAAATAGTTATATGTATTTCAATATAACTGGATTTTAATACACAGATAGAAAACTGAGACAATTGGAATTCTTTCAGCGATAATTTCAGATTGGAGCACATTGTGCATCATCGCGCCATACGATACAGCAAATGGCGTAGGCGACTGCTGCAGCAGTGGCCAGTTCAATTGGTAGCCATTAGGAATCGGCCAGCTTCTAGGTTGTCAGCATCAATGGCTAATTCAGTCGGTAGCCAGGAAGAATTTGCCAGCCTCTAGGTTGTCAGCATCAGTGCTAGTTCAGTCGGTAGCCAGCAAGAATCGGCCAGCCTCTAGGTTTTCAGCATCAATGGCTAATTCAGTTGGTAGCCAGGAAGAATTGGCCGGCTTCTAGGTTTTCAGCAGCATCAATGGCTAATTCAGTCGGTAGCCAGGAAGAATTGGCCAGCCTCTAGGTTTTCAGCATCAATGGCTAATTCAGTTGGTAGCCAGGAATAATTAGCCGGCCTCTAGGTTATCAGAATCAATGGCTAATTCAGTCGGTAGCCAGGAAGAATTGGCCAGCCTCTAGGTTGTCAGCATCAATGCAGCAAGGATTGGCCAGCCTCTAGGTGATCAGCGGCAGTGGTCAGTTCCGTCAGTAGCCAGCAGGTATTCGTCAGCCTTTAGGTTGTCAGCATCTGTGGCCGGTTCAGTCGGTAGCCAGGAGGAATTCATCAGCCTCTAGGTTGTCAGCATCAATGCAGCAGGGATTGGCCAGCCTCTAAGTGATCAGTGGCAGTGGGAAGTTCAGTTGCAGGAATTCAGCGGCGGCATGGTCATTTGATTATAAGGGCCGGCACACGGAGACGCCCCATTATTGTAATGAGGACAGATGCGTCTGGCTCAGCTGATAGAGTGCCGGCCGTAAACAGCTCGTTGCACATAGTTGTAATCTTTAAAATGATTGTGCCGTGATGGAGGAACAGAAGTGACTACAGATTTCAGTTGATACTCGGGAATTTATAATTTTAAATTATAATTAACAGATCGCGTTGTAACTGGAGGTGTTCCGTCCACTCGTGGTAATTTTTGAAACTTGAATGCTCCATATTGTATTGTTTTTTTGCTATTTATAATTTCTCTTACAAGCGTTCTTGTGACGTCAATATCATCGCCACAACTTGTTTACCGTTCCAGACGCAGGTGTTTTTAGGTCCGAATAATATTTCGCCCGGCGACTGGCTTTTTCAATATTTTAATTTCGTTTTAGAAAATAGGGTTATCGAACTGTTTTAGTCTTTTTTGCCGCCTGGTAACAGATTGATGCATTTTACAACTGGTAAATATTATGATTTGGAAAAAGGGGGTCATCAAACTTGCAGGTGTTTACTTCAAGTTATTGACACAGTGGGTGGCAACAACTTAATCTAGTTGTATGATATGATGTTTGATACACCCGCATTAATAAATCCCTTCATATAGCCCCTGCTTTAACCCGCCTTACAACGTTGCCCAACCGAGTGGAGACAGCTCCCCTGCCTTTACACTGTACAGACAGGGGCTTTACATAAAAAAATCTAAGTCCATCGAAAAAGTGCTCAAGCCGCCACTGCTATATAGAATTCGCCGGCATCTTCCAACCATCATCATGTTCAGTTATGTACACACAAGCTTTTCGACGTGAACTATCATATATTGTTAGCGCTCTGGCAATAAAAATATATTGAATGCAAAGATGTCCCTCCTTTAAATTCATAAAGTTCATGAGTTTTATTTTTAATTTATTTCGTTTAAGTTTTATAAATAAATTATTTCTCATTTGCTGTGTATAAGTCTGAGCCAAGAACTTCCAACAGTCACCAAAAACAAATTGCCTTCTGCCATAATGACGTTTCCACCTTCACCTTCCACGACTTGGAGCCAAACCGCGCAGTACTAAGATCTAATCGCCTGAAAATGATGACTTTAAACCAAGAAATTCAGGAATTCCCTACTATGAAATTGCCCAACCAGCCTTGTATATTATTAAACTAAACGCAACAGCATTTTGAAACCAAAGAATCTTGTGTTATATTCGTGGAAATTTGTATTACGGTAACATGAATTTAAGATAGTTCTTAGGTAAATACCTTTTAGACGTTTTATACAATCAAATGATTTCAAAATTTTTTATTGAGCATTAAAAAAAGTATCAGTGAAAACGATTAATTTTACTATTTTTAAACCCTTTTTCATATCGGTGCTATCAACTGATTTTACATGTCTATAATTATTTCAATATATCTCTGCAAATGTTTTATAGACAGAGTTCATATATTAGGTGTTTCTCAGTGATACAATACGTATGTATTGTATTAAATAATTAAAAGTTATAAATATCTTTCGAGTGCATTGGAAAATAATTTTACTGTAGAAAAATCTGCAAATAATTCGGAAAAAAATATATTCGTATGTCTGTGATTATATTGTGTATAATTAAATAATATAATTTCGGTTTTATATAAGTAACCCTCTAAAATGTCTACTTAATATTTTAAAGAGTAAGGACGGGATTCAATTTTTTTTTAAATAAATGAACACAAACAGGAAAAAATGACTAACTCATGATAAAGGCCTATGTAATATATCAATGTGGCTGAGGAAAAACAAAGAAAACAAAATTTATGAACATTGGAAAACGAGTAACACAAACAAAAAGCGAAATATACATATACGGTAAAGCTTTGAAAGAACTGTTTGATATGGGAGTAATACTGAACTCCAAACTGACAACACAAAACAAATTAATAAAAACATTGCTAGAAAAATCTCACTGTCTGGAAAAATAAGAAAAGTCCTAAACACAGTATTCGTTAAAATTTTATATAACGCAATCATCGTATCGCACAATAATAACAGCAGCAGCTTTCTATTCTTATCCAACGAAGCAAATGACAATACTGAAAATACAGCTATGAAAATAATACTGAAGAACAATAGATATATGAAAATCAAATAAATGTTTGTATGTCATAACAACAAATTATTTACTCCAATAATATATTTTTAATCTGCAAAATAATAAATGGCCACATCAATTGAATTTCTAATTATTGGCCAGGGGCTTCACAAAATTAAAATAATAACAGAACTTGAATAGAACCTACACATAACCTTAGAATCGAACTTGAAGAATTGTTCGAAATCTGAGAAACAATCCGTCCTAAGATAAATTTAAAACCTGCAGCGCAATCACACACATAAGACGAGGAAAATAAATTGAATACGACTCCCCTATCAAAAAAAAAACCAGAGTAAAAGTCCTTGATGCACGGAGCAATTCAGATATTTGGCGAATTACCCAAGGAAATAAATAATATTAGAAGAATGTATACAAATTAAAAATTAAATTGTGTAAATATATTGTGTAAAATATGTATGAGAATTGTTTTGGGACATACATTTTTAAAATATTTTCATTTAACTTTTATTTTTTATACTTTTGTTTCTTTGGTCTGTGCATGTATTAATTAAAAATAAATTGGAGAAAATCTAATATAATCTGTTCTTCAAAAACTCTTGCAATATAAGAATTTTCGTATAATTTGAAAATTCACTACGTTTGAAATAATTAAAATCATTTAATTTGACTTATGGCCCCATTACGGTCGTATATTTCATAGATTGTCGCCATTATGTTAAAGAAACACCTCTTAATTTCCCCCATCACTTTCTCTTCCTTCAATTCAATTTAAATGTGTAATCTGGGGGAATATTTTATGTAAATATTCCTTTTTTAAATTTGTTTTATTTTATTTTGGATAAGCAAAAGTCATAATAATTCATAATGTGTGGTAAAATATGTGTAATTACTCGACCAATAAAAGTTTTTCACTTATTTATTCAGTGAATATAAAAGAGTTATATTAGTCAATGGGGATGGGATGGTGAGAGGGGGGAGAAATGGATGGATCTAGTCTGTGTAGAGTAATATGTAATGTCTGAATGTTATTTAATGATTGTCGCTTTAATGATGTGAAGTTCCGTGTTAAATAAAGCGAATCCACCGTATGAAGTGTTAAAAACGTATGAAACGCAGCGAATGAATGTGTTTTGTTTTGAAATAATGTTGCGTTGAGGGATGTTTAGTGTGTGGTTTTGTCTGGTTTGTCTTTTGTGCACTCTTAATTTAATTCTTTGAAGTCATTCCGAGCATTCTATCAATTTTAATATCTGAAAACTGATCAAAAGTTCACATTGTGATGTGTAGATACTGTCTTCAAAGCAAAAAAATCATGATTTTAAACCATATTTTTTGGGTATGGCAGGGAGAGATAAAAACCTATATTATTAAAATATCGCATTTTTTATATTCTACAAGACGACCCTCATCAAATTACAGGGAAGAGATAATAAGTTCAACAATAATAAGATATCTATAAGGGTATACGTTTTCAGTTCTTCGTAAATCGAATCTCATTATTAAAATGGGTTTTTCCAACCAAGCTGAAATCTCAGAGAAGAAAACCATTTTATTAGAGCGCAATCAAAGAGATTGCAATCGTATAAGTCAATTAGGAAAGTAGTTTTTAAAGTACTAAGATGGTAATTACTATTTACAAAGGTATCTTTAGCTTACACATATATATCTAAGTTGTATTGTTACAATATGTCGTTTAACTGAGTTGATTAGTGGAATGATCTGTTGACAAATATTATAATGGTTTTATTACTTAGGAGATGTCGCAAAAATAACTCATATTAAATTAAATATATGAAATATTTAAGCCAATCTCAGGTGATAAAAGTGGTCGAAACAATCTTATACCTCTGATTAATGTTTTCTTTGTCATGTTATATCTCTCAAAATATTGTCTCTTTCATATTCTTTATTTCATTTTAATTATTTATTTATTTAATACATGTTACATTATTTTGAAATTTACATAAAGTAGATATAATGAATCACCATACTGGGCGGCTGCCTGTTTCATGGTGACCAATTGAGTGTAATTACTTTGTATGAAATATGAAATCTAGTGTAAACATATGAAATTAGTAACTATAGATGAAGCTAAAATTTTGGAAAAATTGTAATAAAAAGTAGAAGATAGAAATTAGAAAGGAGAAAAAAGTAAATTAGCATTAGATTGTAAAAATGTACATAATTATATACATAATTTTTAATATGTGTGCATGCAAGCACACGTGTGTATATAGCAGCAGACATACCTATATACATATAACAACACATGTATACATACACCCATATGACGCATCCTCACGCATATAAACAATATATACACCTCTATCTGAGTACTTGGAATAGGCTACTAACACTATAACAATCACATATCAAAATATCCCCGACCGCTTTCCTGAAACTGTCGTATTTGGCTATTGATTTTATTTCTAACGTTAAATTATTGAATATTTTTGGAGCAAGAAAGTTAAATTGTCTTTGTGCCATTGAGGTTTTTATTGGGGGAATAGTATAATTGGATTTGTTGGAATATCTTGTACTATGGGTCGATTCAAAAATATTTTTTTTCGAATGTTTGAATTTATAGTAGGAGGATATGTTTTTGACGTATAAGGATTTTATGTTGAGTACTTTGAAGTCGTTAAATAAGTCTTTATATCTTTCATATTGTGTGTGCATCTTCTCTCTTTCATATTTTCACTTTCATTTTGTCACTTTCGTGTTTCTTTCATGTTGTATCTTTCATATTATCTCTTTCGTGTTATCTTTGCCACGTGGTCTATTTCACGTTGTTATTTTTGTGTTGTCATGTGGTCTCTTTCATATTATCTCTTTCTTGTTGTATCTTTCGTATTGCCTTTTCTTCCTGTCCACTGTCTCTTTCCTGCTGTCTCTTTCATGCTGTCTATTTCATATTGTCCCTTTCACACTTTTGATAGTCTCACAGTCATCACACTTAGCAGATCGTAAGGTTGGAAAATATACTGATTAATAAACAACAAAGTTTTTACTTCCCGTCGGTGACCGAGTTGACATCGCGTTTGGGTCCCACCCAGGCGTAGTGTGTTCAATTCCTCGGCTGGCTAAGTCCTCCATCACAACACAAGCAACATTTTCAGCTTACTGTGTTGGTAGTAGGAGATTTTCAAATATTGTCAGGTTACTCGTAACCCGGTAATGTTTGTCTTTCTTTTAGAAAAAAAAAATAATGAAAATTAAACATATTTGATGAATTTTTTTATAAAATAACCACATACTATTGAATTGAAATACATTGGCTGGAATTAGCTTAATAGATACCACGTAGGTACCCAATTTGTAGAAACATTAATGTGACAATATTTTTCTCTCAATACATAATCTTTGTGGTGTTTTTTTTATTATTTTGTAAAATTATTAACCTCAACACAAACTTGTCCTAGTGAGGTTAAAAATTCTAACGCAAAAAAGGTACAACGTAAAAAAGATACCACGTAAAAAAGATACAACGTAAAGAAACAATAAATAAACCATTTAAATGATATTACTCAGTGTGGGTACATTATAATTTACTTTATAGTTTGATGTTAAGACGCAGACTTTTAAAACTTCAGTAACTTAGTATAAAAGGTTTTCTAAACTCGCCAGAAGTTTGGATACAATTATAATGGCGTATATCGTAGACAATATTAAGTTTCAAATTAAGCAAGAGTTTCCGTTCCAAAGGATTTAGTGAAGGTGGTTAATTTTATGAAAAATATTCAAGCTTGTACGGGTTTGACTTTGAAAGTAATACAGTTTGATAGCTTGTTTCAGCGAGATATCAACATCTCCGCTGGTTTATCGTTTTTTGAGAGAATATCCCTAAATGACTTGTCTCCTTGCTTTGAATATTTTAAAGTTTTATTAAATATGCCCGATTTTATAACGAGATACCTCTTAGTCTCAGAAAATTTTCTTATTTTTAGCTGTAAAAGCAAATCTCGTTTATTTGAATTACCCTTTACTTCAAGACATATAATATTCTTGACTTTGAAAAAAGTAATTGATATTTTCACATATGTCTAGTTGTGTAAAAATTTTGTTTACATCATCATTCTAAAATTATACTGAAATTCATGATTACAATATGTACAAATTCATCTTTGTACATAATGTTTTTACAATCGTGAATATTTTTTAATTTCATCGTTGTGCATCCTCTCTCTTGATTTTTACCGTTGAGCATAAACCTATTTTAAAAAATATTCTAAAATTGCCGTTTCACCAAGATACCTAGATTATTACCTAGACCTAGACTTCTACCTAGATTATTTTCTTACATATTGACCACAAAATGCTAATACACCTTTATCATATTTCTATATAAACACATTTGTTTTAATCCACTACATTTTAACATCATATCTACCACTGTATACATGTAACTGAAAATGGAGGTCACAAATTATTAAAAAGCAATAATTACTAGCCTGAAACACAAATTTAAATTTTATAAATCTTCCGAAAAAAAAATGCCACTGACGGGACTTGAACCCGCACCTTCTGATTGCCGGTCAGATGCGCGGAACCACTGTGCTATGTCAGATTATTCAACAATTATTGCCCTTTGATTTTTTCGCCTGAAAACAACCAACTTTATTTTTGTAGGAAAGGTATTGTTAAATACTAACTTTCTCACTAGATGGCGTCGAAATATATTATATCTTCATTTAATGGAGAAATATTTTGACTTTTTAAATATTATATTAAAATAATAATATTTGGCATGTATTTGTGAATAGCGGTAGGGGTTCAAGGAGGTTAGAAATAGCTTAAAACACCCGCCCGCAGTTAGCTACACTATCAACAATCTCTTCAACCCTTCAGACTTTTAAAAATATTTACTTACCAGACCCAACAACATGACAGTTGAGTTTCTCGTGGAATTTTAGAATGCTTCCAAGATATTCAAAATGTGCTACTCGTACATATTACTTATTTCTGAAGATGTCATGAAAATGAATACCTCAAGAACGGGTTGTGTCACGGAATTTGTGCAATTCATCAAATTTCAAAGTAAATTTTCAAGTTCTGTGAAGGTTCTACTCAAGTTCTATTATTATATCATTACTGTCCCGGTGCTTCAAAAAACTAAAATAATAACATAACTTGAATAGGATGATGTAATATATCTTTCAGATGTTTAAATTTGAAATAAACAAATAAAAATTTGAAAATATTTTTTCAAAAATAAATCTTACTGTAACATTTTGACTCAAATATATATAATTTTGAGACAATCGATATTTAGAAAGCGTATTAATTTTGCTTAGGGAATTAGCAAGAAAACTATCACTCTTGATGCCATTTATACAAAACACATAAATAATTTTCAAACTTTCAGCTGTCAATGGAAATATCCCGCAAAATTTTCAGAATTTTATCCATGTAATCAAGTTTACGTATTTGAGACAAACTGTAAAAAAATACTATTTATCCTTCAATTAGCGTACAAAATCTTCCAATCACAAGCAAAGGCTTCCATGGAATAGTCAAAACTATTGTAAATCTTATTTCATAAAAAGGTACTTACCAATTTCTTCAATCCCCTGCTTACCCAATTTCTACCGATTTATAACAAGTTTCTCGTTTACTCTTCAAGTTTTCAAGTTCCAAAAAATATGTGTTATTTTTGAAGAGGTTTTTTAAGGGTTTTTTTTAAGGGTTTTCCAATAAGATGTGTTATTTTGATATTCAATCGTAAAAGATCAATGGTTTCGTTGCTTGTGTGGCACGTAGCGCCGTTTTGTTGAAAGTAAACTTTGTCTAAATCAATACCATCTAATTCCGGCCATAAAAAATCATTAATCATCTCTTGATTGCGCAATCCATTCACCGTAACTGTTGCTCCAGCCTCATTTTGTAAAAAGTAAGGTCCAATGACTCCGCCGGACCATAAACCGCACCAAACAGTCACACATTAAAGATAAAGAGGCTTTTCAACAATAACTCTTGGGTTTTCCGAGCCCCAGATGCGACAATTTTGCTTATTGACGAAGCCACCGAGGTGGAAATGGGCCTATTCACTCAAGATGATTTGCATTTGATTCACTCAAGTGAATTTTAATAATTTCAATGCGTTGTTGAAGCATGTATCGTTCCATTTTTATTAATGGCGTAGTTTCTACTTGTCAAATGTCAAAAAATGACAGCTTTAAAAGTAACATCTTTTGAAATAGCGGGCTATTCAAAATAACATCTCTTATTGGAAAACCCTGTATATATATATACATACGTTATGCGCAAACGTTAATTTTATGAAATTCCCTTGATAATTAAAGCTTCAAAAATTATTTAAAACGCGTTTTGTTCTGTTATTTAATACGTTATAGGCAAGAAAAAATCATAGTTCCCAATGATTTGATACACCAAGATACATCTTAAATGCAACTAAATCATTTGTCGTGAGATTTTTGCTCTATTTCAAATGAGTCGTTTTTTATCGAATATTTTCATCATTTTCACTTAATTATTATTGTTTTTTTTAATATTAGCGCGCTCCCTCTAACATTCGTATTTACATATCTCCCTTTCAAACCATCTTTGAACGCTTACTACGGGGCCTTAACAAAAAATATATTAAAAAATAATTAAAATACAAAAAAAATTGAATATTTCCGCTTTAACTAACGAGGTCAGGTCTGTCCTTAATTGGCTTTAATGGAATGATGTTTGCAGCCAGTAATGTCCTTCCAAGGTTTGAAGTGTTAAAATTATTCTACTTGTTCCTCTTTTTAGAAAGCCATTACAATTTTCTGCAAATAAAACCAATGAATTAATTTGCTAAAAACTTGCATGCCTTTTAAACGATGTTATAACATAATCGTCCAATGATTTTGTGTGGCTTTGGAGAGAAAAAAACATTTGACCCTTTCTCCACTTCAATTCAAATCTTTCCCTGTTTCCGGCAAAATTGTAAATAACATATAAAAGAATCAAGAAAAAATATCAAAAAAACTTTTCATTTTTTTATGAGTTGGCACAAGAGTCTCAACTATCCGGAACTAATGTAACTGCATCCGGCATCCCTAATAAAGATGTGAGGCTGAAACGGACGAGTGAGATTAACTTTTTATGTGAATACCGCACAAGAGTTCCAACTGCTCCTAAACGTCTGGAGCGAGTGATACTATAACATCCCTTAATGGGGGAAGTTGTGAGGCTGAAGGTAATGAGGAGGGGAAGGAGATGGGGAAGAGGAAAGTACCTGGCTGAATAGTGGTCTTACAATAGGGTGATACTGAAAACTTGGTATCTTCCACTCTGGAACGTGCCACAACTAGATTCGTTTTTGAGTTGATTAACTCGGCTGTGCTGCTCGAACGGTTTGCCGGCCTCTGTGTTTCTTCACTCCAAAACATGGAACCCTTCAAGACCCATGTTCACATCTTCCTTTCTTCAATAAGATCCTCCACATGGTGTCTACCAAGATACATAGGCCACAAGGGAAATTGTTTTCCTGTGTTGAGTTAAAGTTAAAAAATAAAATAATAATTCAATGCATACAAAATTGATATTACAGTATCCGTGGTCGAGGTGTGGGGCTCTCGACTAGCAAGTCACTGGTCGCGGATATTTCACAATTTTCTTATTTAAAATCATATCTAGTATATTTTCGGCACATTGCAGTGTGAAAGATACTCTCAGTATCGCCCTGGTGTCAGACCATCATTTAGAATTGAAACATTGCTTGAAATGACTTTGGCCGTGTTTGGTGACCAGATATGAATATCCAGTTACTTTTCACCTTCCTCGTCACTATCTTCTTTCCCTCCCCACTACCTTCAGCTTCACAACATACCCCAATTGACGATGCCATAGTCTAACTGGCTCCAGACGGTTGGGAGCAATTAGGACTATTGTGCAGTTTCACATTTAAAAAAATAGGAATGATTGTTTGCTGTGCAGTCTGTTAACCGCAGAAGCGACTGTAGCCGGTGCTAGGAACTAGGTAATACCACCGCATAGGGAAGTTAGCACAAAGAGAAAAGCGTCATACGCTGTGTACCGCTCCAGTTCCCGGTCACCTCCTTTGCGTTCTGTTACCCGGAGTACTTCAGCAGAACTGCGGGCAACAGAGGCTTGCATCTAAGTAAAAAAAAACTGCGAACTGCGTTAAACTGCGATATGTCTGTAAATTTCGGGATTCATGTCGAAAACATGGCATTTTTATACCTAACAATGCTGCCCAACCGGGTGGCGACATAGCTCCCCTGCCTTTACAATGTACAGTTAGGGGCGCTCTTCTGATCTTGTTATTAACTATAGACTGGATAAACTATAATAACAACTTATAGCGAACAGATTGCATCCACCTGTTCATAGGTCAATAATTCAAAACTATATTTGTATGTACAATGCGTCTAACCAGTGAAAGTGTTTCTGCATTAGAATGTAGATATATTATTATTTATTTTTATTCTCTTCAGGCAGTTAATAAACAGGACCATACTTATCTGGAGTTCACTTGACATTAACACCGTTTATTATTTATTGGAGAAATTTAGATAAAGTTTACGTGCAGAGGGCACAATTGCGAACATAATATGTAATTGGATTGCTGTTATTTAATAATTCCAGCTCCAAACAGGAGGTCCTATAGAAAAGAAATCCATTCGGGGCTTGTCATCTTTGAGGATGTGTCGTGAGGTTTTTTTTATAGAAAGATTTGAGAAGGGAAAAGGTACATGTAATCACAATAGGCGAATTAAGAGTGGACTGTAAAAATGAATTGTGAACTTTGAAGTTGACACAACTATGGTTGGAGATTGTGAACATGGAGTAAGGAAGGAATCCGACTTACCCGTTTGACGTTCTTCAAAGATGTTGATGGTTGGTTTAACTCACAGGAGATATGATTTATGTTATAGCTTCCATAACATCCAGGTTGGATTCGTAAGACACTGAGGGAACCGAATATATTCACTGCACAGGCTTCTATCCTGAGTTGATATCAATAACAGCACTGATAACAAAGAGATGTTCATCAAACAGGCTTCATTAATAAAACTGGTTTGACATTTACTTTTATTGTTGTAAAATGTCACACAAAAACGTAGGTACAGTCGGATAATGACAGGTACTTGTGGTAGAAAAGGATGGGAAAAATTGCAAGGAGAATGTTAAAGGAAGATAGTTGCGTTAATAGTACGAGAGGTTTAATTGTGTCCAAGAGTGGCGAATGTATGAATCCATCCCTCCCACTGCAGTGCAAGGCGATTTTCTGAGAGATTCAAGCTTTTCTGCCTCAAATCCTGTTACAATCCGTGAAAAACCAACTTTTGAATTATTTTTAACTGATTTTTTTACGTCATCTTCTATCTAACTATTTTTTTCCTGCGCTGATTTCAAAAAGCTGAATATTCAATAAAATATTTTTTGTTAAAGCAAACAGTTACGTATTAGTTAACGTAAAGCGAAGATCTGTTTTAATTATCTGGAATGATATTAACCCACCTGTTTTTTTTAAATGAACATGATGTAAAAAGTTTAATCCATTTTAATTGTTACGTTCACGTTGTGTCCCGTCACTGCAATAATGCGATTTAGTATTATGTGAAATTAAAATTAATGACAGGCTTTTGAATTAAAACGGAAACATTGTAAGCATAAACTCTTGCTCAAAAGTATGTTTGCTAATCAACATTTATGTAATTATTGCAAATTAAATTTGAACCATTCATGACACGCTATTTAGATAAATATATACAGCCTTACTAAAAAACGTGGTGTAAATATTACAGAACGTAAATAAAGCAGAATAACACGTGAACTTTTTATTGTAATATAAAACATTTATCAAACATACTAATTTCTGTTGTTGGTGCATGGGTAAGTAAGTAATGTCAAATATACCTTCGTACTGCGTAAAATTATTCATGTTCAATGAATACTTCATTTTCAAATTTACTTTTCGGAATCAAGTGTTCTATATCTGTATCACACAAGCGATAAAAAAGGTACCAAAATATTTTATGAGTTCATTGTTCTTTATTCGAAATATTTGACAGATTTTTAAATTAATTAACATAGTTAAAATACGTTACGAAAGACAACGCGGTTTTACTGAACTAGGTGCAGTGGACATACTTTAGCGGTCTGTTCATTTACACATTCTTTCTTCATTTACACTTTTTTTATTATTTTTTTATTTTTTTATTTATTCAGTGAATTTTATGAATTACAATTTTAGTGTACTTAATAACTCCCACACTAGGCTTATGCCCGTGTTGTGGTAGTCATAATACTATAAATTACAATAAAACCATATGTTGTATTAATAAAAAATAAAACATAATATAGAAGAAAAAAAAAAATAAATAAACATATTTAAGGAAAATATAAAACAAAATATATGTTTTATATACATGCAAACATACATACATACACATATATAGATGCTCAGATATATATACATATACATACATACATAGACATACATACATACATACATAAATACATTCATATACAAAAAAAATATATATATATATATACACATACATATACATACATACACAGACATACATGCATGCATATATAAATACATTCATACACATCTATATATGAACACACACAAACGTAATGTGTATTCACATATATACATAAATATACAGATACATGGTTAATTTTATTATAATGGTTTAAAAGTTAGGAACTCATGTATTCTTTAAAAAAGGCTCGTCCCCTTTCAAATATCCAGTTTTGGACACGTATAATAAAAAGGGATATAGTATTAGTTGATTTTATGTCCCTGTCCAACGCGTTGTATATTTTAGGGGCGATAAACCAGAATTGTCGTTGAGCGAATGTGGTTCTTGTTTTTGGGACCACGCATCCCAGATTTGATGAAAAGCGGGTGTTTACTTGGTGTTGAGGAGCCACTAGCAAGTCATTCTTTCGTATGTAGCATAAGCTTGTCTTAATGAATAGCTGGCGAATATCTAAGACCTTAATTTTAGTAAATAGTATTTTGGAGGGATAGGTAGGATGACATTTAAATATAATTCTGAGAACTAGTTTTTGTACTGTAATTATTGGATTAATGACGGATTCTGCACAGCCACCCCATCCCAGAATACCATATGTTGCTATCGATTGAAAAAGGGCAAAATATACGCATTTTAGTGTCGTTAGGTCTAAGATGGATCTAAGAGAGCAGAATATGTGGGAGAGTTTACAAAGTCTTTTTGTTGTTTCTTTTATATGGGTTTCCCAGCGTAGTTGGTCATCGATTATTATTCCCAAGTATTTAACTTCTTTTGAAGATTTAAGAGTTGAACACGTGCATTGAATATTAGGTGAGGTTTCAGGAGTCTGTATGAATGGTTATCCTTTCATAAGCGGTGCTACATTTTTTATTCGATTAGTTGGAATATACATATAATATATATATAGAACTGTGTCCTGTATTTGTATAAAATCATTAGATACGTCAAATATGATTTAAGATATTCACGGCCAAAAGTATTTTGTTATTTGTTATTGGGGTGTTATGCCGTGTTGCGCTAACTCCTTCTTTAGCCAACGTTTCGGACAGCATTGCAATGCCAATAACAAAAAACATTGGATACTTAAATTTACTGACATTCGATGAGTAAATCATTTATTCTTGTGAAAGGCAATTAACCTGCACGGAAAAAATTTAGTATTGCTTATTGATTAAGAATCTCTTCAAAATTTTCGTAATCCGGTTAAAAACGGGAATGCAGGCCCTTAACGAATGAATTGATAGGTTTCCTAATAAACTTTTAATAAAATACGAATGTATTATTACGACGTCGGAACACGTGATTATAAAAGTCAAATGCAGCTGCACGAGCACGTGTTCCGATGTATGAGTAATTTACTAAGAGTTTATCAGTAAACGGCCTGCAATCCCAATTAATACACCAACAATACACATTTTTTGTATAAATACTTAATAACTTCTGAAATTATAATATCCCGTTACTCTTCGTGGGTCCGCCTAGTAAAAAATAAATATTGCATCACCAATAGATAGATCGTCAGAAGGTATCCTCGAGTCTTGAAAGTTACTTGAGGTTACTTGATAATAGTACAAGGAGATTGTTAAACATTCCGTTCAAACTTCTTATTTTAGTTCCGTTCTGCCCTCGTTTCCATCGATGCAATGCGGAAAACCAATTTATTTCTATTCTTGTCTGAACATTATTATGTAGGAGTCTGGCTCCGCACTTTGCTGAAGAATTAGGCTGACGTCAGTTGTAGCCGCCTTTCCGAGGTATGTAGAAATGGCAACATGTCGATTACATGTTGCCATACAGGTAGAGTGTATTTATTGACTGAATTACATGAACTAAAATTACGCGGTATACAAGCAATACTTAAAATACCATACTTAACGGTGAGTTATAAATAATCTATAACTGTCTATAACTAATAAGTTATAACTGTCCTAAAACGGGAATTCTTCCTAGTTGGGCAGTCAAAGTATTTTTATGTATATGTACATGTGTCATTGTATCATGACCTGTACTAAATAAATAAAATTAAAATAAAATAAAATCCAGATCAGGGCTGGAAAAATAAACACAAAAAAAACAACTACAGTACATAATAAAATAATAATTAAGGTACGTACTTGACTTACTTTTAACCAGCGATCGAACTTAACACAGAAAAAACTCAAATTGTACTAGCAGATTCAAACCCGTTTCCGCGGTTTGAAAACTTAAACGGTTCTTTTTGAAAATAACAGAGGGTGCCACTTCCGTTTACAATAATCCTAAAATCTACAATTAGATAACAATACTCAGATTGGACAGTTAGGTTCGGTGGGAGGGGTTGGGCGGTTTTTGTATTCCAAATAATGCCAGGAATGACTGGTTAAAGACGGTTAAGTACGTCCATTAACACCCTACATATTATACACATGAATTATTAGTATGTTATCAATTATGTTTTTTTATATAAATAGATGAAAAAAAAATTAAATGTACTGCAAAATTAAAATTATATTTATTTGTTGGTTAGAAATATATTAAACTAGCTTCCCCAGCTTGCCTGGGTTTTGCGCAGAGTTTAGCGAAGTTTCGTGTATGTTTCTCTTGTTTTGAAGGTCAAGTGTTCAAAATTTCATCAATCTTGGAATAAAACTGTAGATTTGTATTAAAATCAAATCAACGCCGCCCTCCCGACACAGGCACTCTTCTGTATAAAAATAGAAGAAAAAGATTATTAAATTTACAGCCTAACAATAGCCTTAATATGTTGTTGATTTATTTTTTTAGGGATTTATTAGACAGATATAATATACTAGCTTTAAATCTGCTGGGTTATTTTGTAAATGTGTGGGTATGGAATAGTTTTATGTTTATATTTATTTACTTGTTAGTTATACTTGTTAGTTTGGAGTAGATCTATATATTTTTAATTTAATCCCTCTTATCGTCAACGTGAGACAGTTATATGAAAACAGTTCAAAATCTTCTCTCTCATACTGTAATTTTGAGGTTAGATAAAATATTCTTATATCGCAAATATTGGAGTTTATGCAATACCGCATTGAAAATGCGCATACTAACGCATAATAAATTCTATACTAGTTTCTGACAGCAAACAACGTATGCACAACACGGTTATTTCCAAGTTTTTCTATTGTAAAGTATGCATATGTCTGCACAGTATGCATAGTATCATGTTGAAGTTATGTCATTTTCTGAATTTTCTATTGTAAAATTATAGCTTTCAATGGTTGGCTGGATGGAATAATAAATTCCCATTTGAATGAAATGGAACTGATATATAATATTGGATGTATTCAGATTGCAGGGAGGATCATTATATAAACCAATCATTTCAAATACACTTTCGTGTCAAAATCGAATGGAAACATTTTCACAGGGGTACGTGGATATATTTTGACCACTTGCTCGTCCGTTCATAAATTGCTTTTGTAGTGTTATAAACAATCATTTTCAAACTGGTTGGTGGGATTTTCAAGGCAACTGGTTCTAATCAAAATTCAAAACTCACAACTATAATAATTGTACTGAACAACAGTACTTGTTAAAAAATACGGGTAACATGTTTATTTGTTGTCTGAAAGTTAATTTATGTTGAATTGAATGTATCTGAGTATAGTTTCGATTAGCACAATCTTCGAGTAGCGTGGGTACATTATTTGTTTCACCACCGCTGAGTAACGATACCCATCAATCAAATGTCTATTTTTAAAAGCCATTTCTATTTAATACATTTATTATTAATGTTACTTGAAGAGTTGTTACTCAGATACGTTGAATTACAGCGCTAGGGTGGATGGTTCCTAAGCATACACGAAGAAAACTTACTTAAAATATTGCCAATTTATTCAAAATCTCTTAAAATTATTCGTAATCCGATTAAAAACGGGATTGCATGCCTTTTACGAATGAATAGAGATAGGTTTCCTACTTTTCCAGTTCGAGTTGTACAATATCTCAGCGTGCTTGTAGGCATTTTGAAGTTATCGCGGGAGATATGTGCCCGACTGAAGCCTGTGTTATCTCACAGCGGACAATGAACCGATGTAAGTAGCCAATACTTCGCACGTCAGAGTTGGCTCTATCTATATACCTCAATGTTTTCAACCGGATTGTAATAAATCAGGAATTATCATTTTTCTCCGTGTATCGTGATATCGTTAGCATGAATTTTTATTATTTTACGTGTGCCAAGCTAGAGTTTTGTGGCGGTCCATCGCTCTCTGCCTACCTCAGTGGAAAACTGGTATGATGGATAATTGGTTAATAAGGACACAGAATTCTATATTTTTTGTGTATCAATTTCGATAGAAAAATTGATTTTTTTAACGTGTTTCTTCAATCATTTTTACAAGACGTTAACTTAGGAATCTGCTTATAACCACACGCCATCTAACAGATTAGGTAAATAATATTTTTAAATTGTGATGTAGTTACTACTTGCATGAGAAAACAGAGCAAACCGTTTTACCAACAAACTTCAAAGAAATTCAAATGCACCCACTTGTTTGCTCTGCAGGAAAAGCTGCACAATCTCCTTCAAATCACCCCCTCCCTCCTCCATTACTTTTCTACGGGGTCCGGAAAATGTCAACTTAGTTTTCTAGAGAGAAAAGTGCGAGCGAAGAATCTTCAGACTGGCAGAAGACAAAATGTCACTTTTCATCGCGTATTGTGACAGAAAACAGGGCGAACGTTTAGCGGTTTTGCATCGCGGTAATGTGCAAGGAATGGGGTCAGTAACAATACAGTCTTTTGCTGCTTGAGTGCACCATCAAACAGACTAATATAGAATATCCTTAAGATGTGCGGTGTCGACCCTTTAAGTCAACAGGGCTCTTCAAATTATCTGTTGACTAGCTTTATTTATTTTAATTTTATTTTAATACGTGTAGAATCGGTTCAAAACAGAGGTTAAGACTGTTATGTTTCAAATAGATTTCAATCTCGTATGATTAAAAATTAGAAGATAAATTACTCGTGTCTCTTTTGTATCACCTATTTCTCAATTGAGGGAGCTTGTATATAATATAATTTTGTTATAATATTTTTATTTTTGTTGTTTTTGTTATTGAATTTTTATTCAGACGTATGCAAATTAATGTGTTTAATGTCTGATTGGATTTTTGTTTATGTATACATCTATTTGTTATGTATTAACTGGGTTTATATAACTGGATTTTTTCTTACGTAAGTGAGATCATCTGTATAAACTCATTAAAAATAAATTAATAAAACAGGCACTATCCCAAAAACTTACATACAGGAATTTTAGTTCTTAAATTTAACAAAAAAATTACATTATCTCCAAAAAGAAAAATTATTTCTCTCACGGCTTATGCCATCTCTGCAGATGCTATGTGGAGGTTAATTTTAAGGAAAAGAAAAATAATTGACCGGTCGGTGGCCGAGTTGACAACCCGTTTGGGTCCCACCCAGGCGTAGTGTGTTCAATTCCTCGGCTGGCTAAGTCCTCCATCACAACACAAGCAACATTTTCCGCTTACTGTGGTGGTAGTAGGCGATTTTCAAATATTGTCAGGTTATTTGTAACCCGGGAATGTTTGTATTTCTTTTAATAATAAAAAAAATTTAAAAAAATAAAAATAATAAAAAAAAAAAAAATTTCAAATAAAATTAAGAAAAAAATATATGGTTGGGTAGTAATCTGGGGGTTAGTATGTCCAGCAGTGAAGACAATGGGTCGAGAGAGTCCGAATGGAGAGGTCAAAAGATCTCCTTCAACCAATCTCTCCCGATCCGGCCCGCAACACAGTAGGCGGGCAGACGCATCTACATCCATAGACAAATCTAACCCCATGAACCCGGGCATCCCCGCAATGTCACCAAACAAAGCTAACCACTTGGGGTGACCTGTGGAAGAGGTGTTGGTTATCCAATAAATTGTTACCATGGCGGCGCTACCCATACCCGTCTCCCAAATTGAGTGAAAAATAAAATTGGTAAAAGGTAGAACACAAAGTACCTACGTAGATAACGATTTATTATTGTCACCCGGGTTGATACACTGATTTGGTACCAAACTGTCAAATAAAGCGTTTCATTAGATCCACTATTCATTACATCAGCTTGATATAGTAGAACTTTAAGTGTTTAATTAGCTCATTAAAAATGTTTCATTTATTATTGGAGCAGTGTATGTGTTATAATTTCAGGTAAATATTCGGAATCGCTGGACACGGATTATACAAAATATTTTTAAATAAAACTTTCTGATTTACCTTAATTACTATAAAAGGAATCTGACTGCATTTGGGATATTTTTAATATTGGCATTTTAATTTTTAATTACGTAAATCGAAAATTCACTTTCGTTGTATGGGATGACAGCTGGAATGATTTCTGTTGATGACATTTTCTCCTGTTGGTATTCCTGATATGAGTGGCTAGAATTTAAACCATTTCTGAATGCAAATACTAGGTATGTACTATTTAGCCAAAAATGAAAATTAAATATTTTTATGTTACTTAAAAAACATAAATTATTTATATTAAGGTATTATTATAATTTTTGTTTTTTTTAACCTAACCTATAATAACCTAACCTTTAATAACCCAACCTAACCTAGCCTAACCTATAATAATCCAACCTAAACTAACCTATAATAATCCTACCTAACCTAACCTAACTTATATCCTAACCTAACCTTTAATAACCCAACCTAACCTAACCTAACCTATAATAATCCAACCTAACCTAACCTAACCTATATCCCAACCTAACATATAAAAACCCAACCTAACCTAACCTATAATAATCCAACCTAACCTAACCTACATCCTTACCTAACTTAAAATAATCTAACCTAACCTAATCTAACCTATATCCTAACCTAACCTATAATAATCCAACCTAAACTAATCTTACCTAGAACAACCCAACTTCACCTAATGTAACAAATCACGTTAACATATCCTCCTGCAACTAGCTCAGAATAATACTTAAATATATTGCTGTTTTATACTTACCTCTTCTGTCGTATGTTCTCGCCAATTCGTGTCGCTTGGGTGGGGACAAGGGAGGTGAATTTAATTAATAACATCATTTAATTATGAGTCTCTATTATAATTAGGTTTGTCAAGTGTTAATACTAAATCTAAATTATACTTAGATCTACTTACATCTATAACTAAACTAATTGCCATATGGTTCGGATTGCTTCTACACTATTCACATTTTCATTTTTCGCAGTTACTACACTGTTGTCACTGAGTTGGTTCTGTTCGTTGGCCTTAGTAAGGCCGAAGTCCTAGGTGGCAGCCTCTGCAGTTCTGCAACTCAGGCTTCCCGGCCGCGTCTGGTAACCGCGCTTTCTTCGCTTCCCGGCCGCGTCTGGTAACCGCGCTTTCTTCGCTTCCCGGCCGCGTCTGGTAACCGCGCTTTCTTCGCTTCCCGGCTGCGTCTGGTCACCGCACTTTCTTCGCCTTACGCCCAGCATTACGTCGCCGGGCGGAGGATAACATATCTTGAAAATCACTTTCTCTAACTCGACTGTAACTTCTTTATCCACCGCCCAGCATCACATCGCTGGACGGGGAACGCGTGCTTCACCACCACTCCTGTCTTGGTCTCCTCTCTCTCCCGTCTCGTTCTTGACTGTCTTCCTTCCTGAGCTCGTAGGACCTGTCGCTCTACCCCGCACTTCTCACTTCTTTCTTTACAACCCACGTTTGTCAACACTTTATTTGTCTTTGGGCGCACACTGCGGGAACACACTCACTTTATAATTCAAATTTATTTGTGACGAAATTTGATTCGTCACACTAATCTAACCTACAATAATCCAACCTAACCTATAATAACCCAACCTTTATCCTAACCTTACCTTTTTTAATTTTTCTTTATTTATAAAACATACCTAAATATCTTTATTTTATTTTTGGAGTTAGGCTAAAATAGTACCTACCTAGTATTTGCATATAGTAGATGGTAAAAAATCTAGCCACTCGTATCAGGAATACTAACGAAAGAAAATTTTATCAACAGAAATTATTCCAGCTGTCATCCCATACAATGAAAGTGAATTTTCGATTTACGTAATTAAAAATTAAAATGCTAAATTTAAAAATATCCCAAATGAAGTCAGATTCCTTTTATAGTAATTAAGGTAAATCAGAATGTTTTATTTAAAAATATTCCATATAATCCTTGTCCAGCGATTCCGAATAATTACCTAATTTCATAATGTTGGCTGTAAAGGAGAGAAATATTATTTTGTATTTTTATGGTAAATTTTAATATATAAACTTTTATGCATAAAGGTTAAACGTGACGCTCGTTATCATCTCCCTGTTGATAGTTAAATAACATAAATAAATAAAAAAATAATAAAAAATATAAAATTATAATAATAATAATTTTAAAAAAAAAATTAAAAAAATTATACGCTTCTTTTGAAAGAATTGAGTTTTAATACAGACAAAACTATTTGTTCATATTCATATTGCGTCTTTACGGGCACAAACAATAAGTTCGTCTTAATATTGTTACTTGCAAAAATCGTATTTTTATAAAATAATTCAATTAACGCCATATATGTACACGTTGATCATAACGAACGTCGCGTTTAACCTTAACAACTGTATACACGGAGAAAACTGATTGATGAAATACTGTTAATTTATTAAAAATCTGGTCAAATTATTCGTTTTCCTGTTAAAATTGGGACTACAGGCCTTTATCGAATGAATTGACAAAGTACCTGTTAAAAACGAATGCTTTACGAGGACGGTGGAACACGTGTTCATAGAGAAATTGATATTGACATACTGATATTGTCGCATCCCGTCATGACGTTTATTAGGGAAAGAACGCGTGTTCTCGCTATATTCTGAATGTCTTATCAGTAAATTCTCATGCTATCACTTTTTAACAGAATCATTTTTTCCGTGTATGCTATACCTAGGAATATCTTAAATATAATATGTAAAATAACTGCCTCAGAACAGACTTTGTCTAGTCACTATTTACATAGTGTTATGATTTGCACACAGCCTCATAAAACAATTAACAATGAACAGCAAATACAGTTTAGAAAACTATTGCAACCGGACAGCTTAAAGTTCACTACCTAGAAAAATAGTTACAAATCCCGTCAGAGGAACGCGGAAGATTAATTAGTTCCCAAAAAAACACGCACCAAGCGGGGAGATGAAAGAGATAGCGGACCAAGGAACGCGGAAGCGCCAGTTCCCGTTCTATTGTCAGCTGGGTTCCATGGATTTGTCTAAGATAGTTTAATACGCAAGCAATTCTACCCCAGCCCAAACGAAATGTGAACACCAAATATCACGTTCATAAAGCAGTTATAAAAATAACCCAAGAATTTCAATAAGGGATAAATAGACAAGATCTGAAGTTTAATTATAAATAACTAACATGTCGCTGTCTCGTGGATTTGGAAATTGTGAGAAACCTTATCAGAAGGAAGACAATGGAAGAAGATGGAACGAGAACATTAGATCAGGCCCCAGAACATAGACGAGAACGTGCCCCATCGATTCCCCACCGTAAGCGTTTTCAATAAATGGTACCTTAAACAAATTAGAGAACCCTCACTTCAGCATAAAATTGTTCCATTCAATAGGTGTAAGATTATTTCGTAATAATATTTATAATTATGTTATCAATAAATGGTACGCTAAAGTACAGTAATATCTGTAAATAGTGTTTTCAATTGAGATGATTCCTGAAAAGATAGCCCACACCCCACAAATATTTTTAAAAGTGATTTTAAATGTTGGAGAAGCGAAACTGAGAAAATCTTGTTTTGGCTTAGGTTAGGTTAGGTTAAGTTTTTTTGTAAAATGATTTTAAATGATGGAGAATTGACTGTGTTGTTTTGGTTTACGAACGAATTTCAGCTTAGTCTGAAAACACTTCTTTGAAAGCGGTCGTATGAACTGAAATATACTACTAGTACCTACATAAATATACAGTTACTACTACTTACTTTGTGTGGTCGCCACCAGCTGTGCGCAAACGCTAGTTTACAGTTCAACGAAACACATGCTATGGTTGCCTCCATCGCAACATGAACAAACGTTTGTAACACAAAGTTAGAAAATAAGTACTACTGTACACATTTCCCTTGTTTTGTAGATACCTGTATTACCTAGACAATTTTAGCTCCTCGAATCAATGTAGAATGCAACACGGGTTCTTTAGTAGATCAGTTCTTAATATCATTCTGCCTAAGTATTCCGTTCGTAGAAACCGTTGCTAAATTATTTCAGTTTTACGTGGTAAACGTGGATAATATTTTATACAACTGATAAACAATCGTGTAAGTAAAAACTTTACTTATAGAAACTAATACTTAACGGCTATAAAAGATAATTCATGGAAAACCGTAAACATTGTTTATAAATCCAAAGAGGGTTGTTTTTCTGTTGTATTAACTTGCAACCAGCAGATAAAAATCGGCTGCCGCAAGTTTTAATCTGCTAGGCCCTGCAGGAGGCTTTTTGATGGGCTTTACCGGATTTAGTTAAGTTCCCTGATAGTAGAGTTTTACACTTCTGTAAGTACAGCAGCAATTATTTGAATGTGTTCTAAAATTGAAACAATTGTCACATAGGAACCTATTAATTTTTCTATCCAAATAAAAACAATTTTGAAGGCATAATTTAGGTATGTTTTACAAGACAATAATTCAGAATAAAAACGTTGCTTGAAATGGCTTTGGCCGTGTTTGGTGACCAGATGTGAATAGCCAGCTACATCCCCACATTCCTCTTCCTCATCTCCCTCTCCCCGCTACATTCAGCCTCACAATATACCACAAATGGGAATAGTCTCCCTGGCTCCAGACGATTGGGAGCAGTTTGGGTTCTTGTAGGGTTTCACATAATGTTTTTTGAAAAAAGCATGCTTAAGGCATTTATGTTAATTAAAATCATCACTTTCATGAAATTCTTAAAATAATACATTCAGATGAAATCTAATTTTAAATTATTACTTATAAAAAAAATCATTTTTTACTAGTAATAATTGGTACAGTCTTTATTCAATGTGTAACTAAAACACAGTTTAACGGTTAGGAAGTGTTTTTTATTAGTAACGGCCGTTAATGGTTAACAAACAACAACAATAGATTGTAAATTATTGTAAGCAATAATTAGTCGCCTGTAATATTACACATTTAAAATATCTCCCGAGTAAAAATAAATGCCGCCGACGGGAATTGAGCCCGCGCCTTCGGATCACTGAGCCACGTCGACTTATTTCCAACCCGCCAAATAATTCAATATGTTCTAGTACTTCAATCAACAATTAATGCTTATTCTTTCCACCTGTAAACAACCAACATTATTTTTGTAGGAAAGGCTTTGTTAGTGCTAAATTTCCCACTAGATGGTGTCTAGACATATTATATCTACATTTGTTGGTGAAATATTTTAACTAGTAAAATTTTATTATTTTTTTAAAGATAAACTAATGTTTTATAAGCGATAATTACTCGATTATCTCTACGATATCTCTACTACGATTATCGCTTATAATAATTTATTATTCTTTATGCTACGCATAAAAACCTTGTCTTTTAAACATTAGTTAATCATTAATAAAACAATTGATTGTATTTTTATTATTAAGAAATATTAGTGTAACGTATTTATAGTGTTTTCATTTCTGTGTAACAGCTTATAACTTTTTGACTCAATATCGAACCGGCCATCGATTTCAAAAATAAAACTTCCAAAAGGTTATCTAATCACATATCAGCGGCCGGCGTGGTCTAGTGGTATACGCTTTTGACTACAGATCCGAAGGTCGCGGGTTCGAACCCGGCGTGCGCAAATAAATTGTATTTGATTAATTTGTGTTATTTCACAATTAATTAATTTAAAATAATATATAGCATATTTGCGGCACGTTCCAGAGTGGAAGATACTCTCAGTATCGCCCTGGTGTAAGACCACCATTCAGAATTGAAACGTTGCTTGAAATGGCTTTAGCCGTGTTTGGTGACCAGATCTGAATAGCCAGGTACTTCCCCACCTTCCTCTTCCCCATCTCCCTCCCCTCCCCAATACCCTCAGCCTCACAACATACCCCAATTGGGGATGCCATAGTCTCACTGGCTCCAGACGGGAGCAGTTGGGACTCTTGTGCGGTATTACTGAAAAAAAAAAAAAAAAAAATATATATATATATATATATATATATATATATATATATATATCAGTTCACGTGATCAAACGTGGACGCATTTTCATCCATGGTTGATCAAGTGTGATGGTTACGTAACCAACCATATAAGCTCGTATTCTGTATTGTCGCTGGTGTTATGCCATATTGGAATTCAATCATGAAAAAAAAAACAATTGGACCTTTATATTCGGAGTTATTCCCTTTATAACTCCACAGAATCAAGATCCTTCCCAATAAAGAACTCTATAACTCTAAGTAGTATAATAACTTTTTGAATCTAGACTTTTTAGCTCCGTGAAAACGGGTCTGATTTGAGAGTGAAAATATAATTTTAAAACAGATGACGTCATAATTTTTGACACTTTCTCCACAATCCTCGGCAATGGCGCTGCGATCGAAGTTGAATGACGTCAGGCGAGTTTTTCATTCGTTGGTGTATTCCACAACTTGCATATTAAGATGATTCACTCAAGTGAATTTTAATAATTTCAATGCGTTATTGAAGCGTTTATCGTTCCATTTTTATAAATGGCGTAGTTTCTACTTGTCAATTGTCAAAAAATGACAGCTTCAAAAGTAACATTTCTTGAAATAGCGGGCTATTCAAAATAACAACTCTTATTGGAAAACCCTGTATTTAAAAGCGATGACGCCAGTGTTGCCACGTGTTTTAAAACCTGTGCCATTTACAATGCAGGTAAGGCAGTTTTCTTTTTTTTTAATTACCCGTGAGCAAAATAGTTTTTAATTGGGGATCGATGGAAAAAACCTCAACGTGGATAAGACTGGAACGTGCTTAAAAGCTGATAATGAAGCATTCGATATTACTTTGTGGAATGGGTATCTAAGTAGCACGTTGCTCTGTACAGACTTGAATGAGTGGTATTTTATCGCAGATTATTTAAATATTTTCATTTGTTCACGCCAGATGCATATGAATATAAATAGCAATTGAATATTTAAAATTTTGTATTTTTAAATCTGTACTACCAACCTTTTTGCTCACCTCCTTAATTCAAAGACCAGAAATCATTTCTTAATTGAGTAGTTTTGATAAAAAAACACTTATTAATTAATAAACCTTGAACTACCTGTATTTATAAATCTATTGTAATATGTACGTACAGGATATCCGGGGATAAAATGCACAAACTTTGGGAGGTCGAAATTCCGTTGTTTTTTATTCTCTCACAACAATATTTTTTATAGAATATTTTTTTCTTGATTCAAACACTGACATCGATTGAAATGACGAAAAGGTTTTTTTGAATTTTTTTTACTTATACCGTCATGCAGAATCACCTGCGGAAGTTTGTGCATTTACCCACGGACACCCTGTATATTAAATTAAATATAATTAATATGTGTACATTCAATATTTGTTAATCCTTTTTATCATTATTACTCATAAGTTTAAGAGCAATCTTACTGACAGACAACAAATCGTTAAAATAAAATCCCCCCAGTTAGAAAAAATGTATGCAATAAGTGGAGTGCCACAGGGTTCACACCTTGGTCCGATATTGTTTATAAATAATATTACAAAAATTTTACATGATGTATTTATCTTACTTTTTGCTGATAATCTCCTCAAAATCTTTTGAATTGTTAAAAATATTTATCATTGTAATATTATTCAAAATATTATCAGCATTGTTAATTTGGCGCAGTGAAAACAGACTTAACTTAAATATCTCAAGTAGTAAGATTTTTTTTATGTGAAACCGCACAAGATTCAAAACTGCTCCAAGCCTATAGCATCCACAATCGGGGTATGTTGTGAGGCTGAAGGTGGGTAGGGGAAGAAGATGGGAAGATGATAATGGGGAAGTACCTGGCTATTCAGATCTGGTCACTAAACATGGCCGAAGCTATTTCAAGCAACATTTCAATTCTAAATGGTGGTCTTACATCGGGGCGATGCTGAGAGTATCTTCCACTCTGGAAAGTGCCGCAAATAAACTATATATTATTTTAAATATTGTGAATAATACAAATTAATCAAATAAAAATTTCCTTGCGCACACCGGGATTTGAACCGCCCACCTTCAGCTTGCTAGTCAAAAGCCTTATCCCTCGACCACGGAGGCTATGCACGTCTGCATATAGTGTCTTAATAAACAAATATTATATAAATACATAAATTTACTAATTTTCGTAATGTTCTTAAAATCTATCTCCACCTAGGTAGACATAAGAAAACGGGTGTCAAGTGAATGAACACACATAAAGACTTGGTGTTCTTGAACCTACTGTCATTAACACCAACAGAAGTCTAGATATGTACCAAACCGACTTTCGGAAAGGGTTTCGGTTGTATAAATCGTTGAGATCTTAGGAAATTAAACACTGGTTGAACAATAGAACATGGCAAATACAATATAGGTTTGTACGTTTAGATTGAGTGAGAATAATTGACGGATGTCTGCCTAAAATTTGAGAGCCCGTATAAATCTTCCCATAGGCAAGTGTTTTCGACCTTCTTTCAAGGACGTCAAATTAACAAAAGATCAGAAAATTTCAAAAACCGACATTTAAATTCGTCATTGTCTATCGTACGAGGGAAAAGCCAAATGGCACCGCTTATTATTCAGAAACTAGAGCCAGTATTACAGTGAATGCTTCAAAATAAGCCTTTCTATGGCCGCGAGAAGTACTCATGAGCTGTAAGTACTTAGAAGGGGTTACACGCCACTTTTTTTCCAATTTTCCCGTGCAATTTTTTTTTTTCATAAAAACTGATTAAATGTGAAAAACTTCGTCCCTATCGACAGGTTCAAATTTTAACGTTATTTTTATTTAAAATAGCGATCCATGAAAAATCACGGGATATTTCACTTTTGAAAAAGACTTAATTTTCAGTAAACATATTTTACTATTAAAAGCGCTTGACTGAATGTTTTATATAATCAGCTCCAATTTAAAAAGGACAACTCATATCGAATCAGTTCAAGAGTTCGTTCAAACAGAGTTATAGACACAAAACCCAAGTTTTAATGATGATTCTCGTATAATGATTCTTACATTTAGACTTGCGAAAATTGCGAATTTTTTGACAGTAAACTCTTTTAAAGGGGTTAGTTTTTCTCAAAAAACTTACTTCTGTAACTCGAGTCAGCATTTATTCAATGTCCCTTCACTTTTCATAAGTCGGACAGTAATTTATCAATCGAAAATATGACCCATTAACTCGAGTCGCCTTTAAAAGACGGGGCAAATAATGGCAAAAGAAGAATTTAGGACCAAGGGCATTGAAGCATTTTCCCAGTCCCTCTCCATCTACATAGGGTCGCTTCGAGTGGTTCGACTCTCCACAGCTCTGGAAATATTCCCGCCGACAAAGTAGAGATCAAAATAGACGGGGAAGAGGTATTCGGGGGAATGGATGGCAGAGGACTGTCTATAGATGTAGACGTATGGGGTAGAGGGTGGATGTATGGGGTGGAAGTATGATTGGATGAGAGGGTAGGCAGAAATTGTCACGGATGGCTGGTACCTCCATTAGGCGATGGAATGCACGATTCCAGTGATTGGATATCAATGAAAAACTGAAATAGATTGAGGATTTGATCATTGTTTGATGGATTCCTAAGTACGCTTGATTGATTCCGAAGTGTCTGACCCAGTTTTATTAAAATCTAGTAAATAGGATTTTATACAGAATATGTTGTCACATAAAATAAAAATCCTATTCATGCTAAATCGATGGTTATTTTAGATGATTTTTTTAAGAATTAGAGATATTGAATGCTTGCAGCTGAAAGATGGGATGTCCTGTATGATATCCCGTATGTTTAAACGTCTAGTTATTATTACTTATACTGGCGCAGATCCTTGAAACATCGTGGTATATTATTATTGTAGGATTGGTGAAGTTAAAAAAATCTATTCAACATTTTCCTCAGGATCCTTGCCTTTCAAAAACAAAGAATAATATTTTTGTTGACAAATTAGAGAGACGTCTGAAATTTACTTTTCTAGTGAACGTCGCTCCTCGTAAGTAAGCCTGTGAAAAGTAACGATATCTGTCAAAAAATACAAAACCTTCTTACACCTCTTTCTTCCCTTCATTATGTACGTCTCATTTTGCAAAAAAAACAGGTTGATTCCATTTACATAGATTTTTCAAAGGCAAGTTTTTGAAAATGTTGTATGTGGGAATCTTCTGAGATGGTTCTCTTCTTTTGTTAAAAATAGAAGTCAAGCTGTTGACTTAAAAGGTTACATATCACAAATTTAAACTATTCCCTCGGGGGTACCTCAAGGCTCCCATTTAGGGCCTCTTTTGTTTATTTTATGTATAAACGACAAGAAACGTGTTATTAGTCATTCTTCTTTCCTATTTTACGCAGATGACATGAAACTATATAAATTTATTGACTTCACAGATGACTGCAACTTGTTACAAGAAGACGTTAGCAAAATTTAGAAATATTGCAATAACAATCAACTTTATCTAAATACAGATAAGTGTAATTACCTTTACACGTAAAAACTGCTAGATTCGAAAATGTTATTTAAGGACCATGTAAAAAAATATTTTAGAAAAAGCCTATAAACAATTGGGCTTTATTATACGCATTACAAAGCCTTTCACTGTAGCACACACACTAATTCTGCTATATATATAGACAAGAAGTACAAAGTGTGAGCTTATGTATAAAAAAAATTTTTGAGTGAGACAACATGATATAAATATAACAAACACAAAGAAATCATACAATACATTTACACAAGTACAAAAGACATGGGAAAAACCGAACGATAATTATGTAGACTAATGGATTATAATAATGTATATGAGAAACAAAGCATCAACTGACATGAGGTGATAAGGAGAACTTGGACATTTTGAATGGTTTATTGGGAACAAACTTAATATTGGACTACTTGATATATCTAATTGATTATTAAGAATAGGACTTTTGGTTTTTACAGCTTTTTTTTATTTCCAGTGCTTCTAGATTATTGAGTCGATAATTTATGCTTGAATCAAAATTATATTTAATTTAATAATATTATATATCAACAACGGGATGGCCTAGCTATGGGTAATCCCACCAGCCCCTTGATTGCTGATATATTCATGGATAGCCTAGAGAATAAAAATTTTTCTAGTACTTCATCTCTTGTTAAAAATGTCTAATTTTGGAAAAGATATGTTGATGATGTTTTTTGTATATGGACAGGGACAGAGCGTCAACTGAATTCCTTCCTCAATCTTATTAACTCTTATCATAAGCAGATTAAATTCATAATAAAAACACATAAATTTGTTTTTGACCACGATAGTTTTATTTTCACTCTACCGGTTTCGGAAGATCCCTTCCTTCGTCAGGAGAATATTTAAAACTAATCTACTACACAAAATATTGACACATAAATACAAAAATGTTAAGTGTTTGAGGGAGATGTCGACAAAGTGGAAGGGGTAATTACGGGAATTCCAGGAAGAACAGAGCGGTTAACTGGAAATATGTCAAGAATAGGACTATAAGACAGATTAATTTGGTTATTTATTATACTGGAGTTATTATTGATGGATTTTCTGATTTCAAGTGCTTCTAAATTATCTAATTTTTTGCCTTTATTACTACGGTGAAGAATTTTAACCCCTGTATCTTTATTAAAAGACGACGAAGTGACGAAGTGACGAAGTGACGAACTGACGAAGGAAGGGATCTACCGAAGGGATCGACGAAGTGACGAAGTGACGAAGTGACGAAGTGACGAACTGACGAAGGAAGGGATCTTCCGAAACCGGTAGAGTGAAAATAAAACTATCGTGGTCAAAAACAAATTTATGTGTTTTTATTATAAATTATGATGAGCCACAAAGTGAATGCTTTTTACAATTAGATTAAATTCACATTAGAGATAGGCAATAATTCAACCTTAATTTTTTTAGACCTTACCTTATCGATCGTTAATAACAAAATTGATTTTAACATATTTCGTAAACCCTCCTATACTGATATTGTAATCCACAATACATCGAATCATCCATTTGCACATAAGCACTCCGCATTCCATTCAATGGTCCATCGTTTGGTGACAATTCCAAAGTCAGATAATAATTTTGCTAATGAACTAAAAATAATTAAAAAATAGCGGTAAATAATGGCTACGAATCATCTTTTATAGATATAATCTTAATTAAAAAACTAAAGCATATCGCCAGTAATCGCTTCTTATTCGCTAGTCCTTGTACAAAAATCAATGATAATATTACTTATCAATGGCGCCGTATTTTATTCATTAATAACTTTTCTTACTTAAGTGTAAAAAACCTTCCTTCTGAAGTCAGACCGGCTTTTTATACCAATAATAATCTAGGTAAATTTCTAATCAATTCAAAAGATAAAGACGACAAACTAAGCCATTTAGGCATTTATAAATTAAATTGTAATAATTGTGCGGCATTTTATATCGGTAAGACAACACGTAATGTTAACATTAGGATTAAAAAGCATCTTCGTTGTCTCAATAATAACGGTTTCTCTGAATTTGCCAATCATCTGATTAGCAAAGATCATACTTTCTGTCATAACACAGGCGCTAATATTTTACATACAAACGGGCATGGTAACAGACTCAATAATCTAGAAGCACTGGAAATAAAAAAAGCTGTAAAAACCAAAAGTCCTATTCTTAATAATCAATAAGATATATCAAGTTATCAAATATTAAGTTTGTTCCCAATAAACCATTAAAAATGTCCAAATTCTCCTTATCACCCCATGTCAGTTGATGCTTTGTTTCTCCATATACATTATTATAATCCATTAGTCTACATAATTATCGTTCGGTTTTTCCCATGTCTTTTGTACTTGTGTAAATGTATTGTATGATTTCTCTGTGTTTGTTATATTTATATCATGTTGTCTCCCTCATTTTTTTTTATATATAAGCTCACACTTTGTACTTCTTGTCTAATAATAATTTGTACCCTGAAGATGCTTGAGTAAAGCGAAACCTGTCGGTTCAAAAAATTATTAAAAACTCGTGGTTTTAAAACAAAAAGTATTTTATTTCATTTTACATAATTATTTGATTCGCATCTTCCTCGGGCGTTCCCATTTTTTTTGTTATCAATGACTTTATCCAGTATAAGGAAATCTACATTGTTTCTGTTAAAAACTACATAAATTCAACTCCGTATCTTACTTCAGTGCAGAGATAATGCATACGATAAGTCTTTCTCGCGTCCCCGACTTCTTCTACCATTCAAAACACAATTTAAACCTTTAAATTTTATTGGTCCAGTAGTTTCGGAGGCTATATTGCACACACGTGCATTGCCTTTTATTAATGTAGATTTCATAGTGCGTACCCATGACATTTTTTTTTGTAAAGTCTTATGTAGTATGTGTATTTATGAATTGCCTAGGGACGTGCGTTGTGTATTGGTGTGGGTGAATGTGGGATTGTGTGTATAAGTATTCGCATTTAACTTATTACATCATAGAAATGATGCTCCTTTTAAATTTGGGGAGTGAAATTAATTAGTTTTAAAAACACGTATGGTTTGAGTGACCTCGCGTTTTAAAGCATGTGACCTTTGGTCCAGAGTCAAAGAGAGTTGAAAGCACTAACACTTAGTCGTGGTCCTAAATAAATTTTAATTACTCTTCTTAATGCCCTATCTCTTCGAGTATCATGACGGTCCTCCACGGCACGAAGATGAAAAGGATATTAATATCCATATAATTCTCAGAGTCCTTCAGTCAAGACACTAAACTTGACGTTTCCAATTTCACGTTTTCTATCATTATTTCATTCTATTATTATAAGTTGACATTTTTCATTTCTGAGGATGTGAACAAAGCAGTCATTTTTTCCGTGATTTGGGGGAGTTAGCAGTAGCTTGCAGGCCTTGCAGTCCATAAATGCTAAAAAAACGGTGCCTACCCTAAAAAAAAAAGAATTCTAAAGAGAAATTAAAAGATATTAAACAAGTAGTTGCCTGAACAGTAGACCTCGGGTCTAAAGAAGTCTGTTTCAATTTTTTTCTTATTTAATAAATCAAAAATGAAAATTTCCTCCGAAATTATAAGATTTTTAAGAAGCCACTTGTATAACCTATTGAAAACTGAAAAGTAAATGTGTAAAGAAATGTCACTCAATGAATATTCTCTTTTTAAACTTTGTTCTGTCAAGTATTATGTACCATAAAATTGAAAAGCTGAGTCAAAGTTAGCCATCTGGTCAAAGTAAGGCATGCTTGAATAATAAATTGTAAATTTTGTAAACGAAAATCTAACTATTTAATCAAAGTAAGACTTGATTAAGTTTTGATTTTCTATAACGCAAACCAGTCAACTATCTAGTCAAGTTAGCCGTTTATCCAAAGTTAATCATCTAGTCAAACTTAAAAATCTGGTCAAAGTAAGACTAAAATAAGACTTGAATAATAAAATGGATGAGGCAGATTTACCAAAACGCAAATCAATCAGCCATCTAGTCAAAGTTAGCCATCTAGTAAAAATCTGCAGTGGTAAGTTTATAAATGGTATAATTTACTATTTTTATTATTATATTTTATATTTTTTTTTTTTTGTGTTAACTTTCCCAAAATATTAATTAATTAAATATTTGTAAGCTGACTCCGTGACAAAGATTTATTTCCTTAATAACATTGTTTAAAACTGCTTAGGTATCCTGTTTGTTTGTGAATAAGCATTTTATTTACTTCTTTCAATGGGTATTTATTGATTGTTCTTGAATAGGGTGGGTGAGCATTGATTTACTCCTGAGAAAGGAATGATGGAGATTATATTCGGCTGCCTGAACATCAATTTTAAAACAGGCTTAACCATCTCTTGGCCTTTCCGGTACATTGAACTAATGGAACCGACGGGAAAGTTAAACATGTCTAAGCAATTCTTCACCGTAGATTAGAGCCGACTTATTCATAATCTTTAGGTAGACAAGTAAACAAAATATTTTTGTTGTTTGTTTTTGGGGTGTTATGCCGTGTTGCGCTAACTCCTTCTTTAGCCGACGTTTCGGACAGCGTTGCAGTGTCCATCATCAGGGCAGATCCGGTAGATCCGAAGATGTGTGAATTTTGGTTGTCGAGTTTGTGCTTATTTATTTGTGGCCTGGGCCCATCCAAGTGCGAAATGCCAACGCAAGTGGCGACATCTTGTGGCGAATTCTGAAAGCTCAGTATTTATGTTAGCCTGGGTCCCGTCCAAGTGCGAAATGCCAACGGAAGTGGCGCCATCTTGTGGCGAATTCTAGAATTAGAAAACCGATTGACAGCGATTAGAGTAGATGTACCCAGTATCAAGGTATAAATGCAATGGTTTTATATTGTGTTATTATATGGTATTGGAGTATACTTAGACATGTTATTTGCGTTTAGCTTTGGTGTAGCCGTCAATTACCGGATACCAAGAGCTGTTGAGCTTAGCTCCGTCGTCTCTATTGATATTAAATGGATTTTTGTAGATTTCAATTGCCTCCATAATCAGGCGTGATCTATAAGTTTTGGGTCTTCCCAGGACCTCGGGAGCAAATCCAAAGTAATGGCCGGTTTCAATTAAGTGTTCGGCGATTGCCGATTTATCAGGGTGGCCAAGTTTACAAGCACGAAAATGTTCTGCTATCCTTTTGGAAATCGTCCGCTCTGTCTGGCCTATATAAACCTTGTCACAACCAGAGCAGCTGAGTTTGTACACTCCATCTGCTTCCAGAGGAAACTTAGTCTTTGCAGACCTCAGTAGGTCTTGGATTTTGGTGGTGGTTCCGAAGACAGTTTTGATGTTTTCTTTTCTCAACAGCCTGGCAATTCTGTCTGTCACATTGTGAACGAAAGGCAGGAAAGCACAGCCTTTTGAGTCTTGTTCAACTCTGTCTTCGTTTGTTGTAGATTTGGCTCTTAAAATTTGCCTAGTCTGACTTGCCGGGTAACCGTTGCGCTCCAGTGCATCGGTCAGTTTTATAAGTTCTGCTCCAAGTTTTGTTTCTTCACATATTCTGGTCGCTCGGGTCACCAACGTATGGATAAGTCCTCTCTTCTGCGCTGGGTGGTGATGCGAATCAGCGTGTAAGTATCGATTCGTATGAGTTGGTTTCCTATATACGGTATGTCCTAGGCTACCATCGTGTTTTCGCATCACCTCCACATCTAGAAAAGGCAGGATTTTGGAGCTGGAAAACCAAGATAAAATCCTGCCTTTTCTAGATGTGGAGGTGATGCGAAAACACGATGGTAGCCTAGGACATACCGTATATAGGAAACCAACTCATACGAATCGATACTTACACGCTGATTCGCATCACCACCCAGCGCAGAAGAGAGGACTTATCCATACGTTGGTGACCCGAGCGACCAGAATATGTGAAGAAACAAAACTTGGAGCAGAACTTATAAAACTGACCGATGCACTGGAGCGCAACGGTTACCCGGCAAGTCAGACTAGGCAAATTTTAAGAGCCAAATCTACAACAAACGAAGACAGAGTTGAACAAGACTCAAAAGGCTGTGCTTTCCTGCCTTTCGTTCACAATGTGACAGACAGAATTGCCAGGCTGTTGAGAAAAGAAAACATCAAAACTGTCTTCGGAACCACCACCAAAATCCAAGACCTACTGAGGTCTGCAAAGACTAAGTTTCCTCTGGAAGCAGATGGAGTGTACAAACTCAGCTGCTCTGGTTGTGACAAGGTTTATATAGGCCAGACAGAGCGGACGATTTCCAAAAGGATAGCAGAACATTTTCGTGCTTGTAAACTTGGCCACCCTGATAAATCGGCAATCGCCGAACACTTAATTGAAACCGGCCATTACTTTGGATTTGCTCCCGAGGTCCTGGGAAGACCCAAAACTTATAGATCACGCCTGATTATGGAGGCAATTGAAATCTACAAAAATCCATTTAATATCAATAGAGACGACGGAGCTAAGCTCAACAGCTCTTGGTATCCGGTAATTGACGGCTACACCAAAGCTAAACGCAAATAACATGTCTAAGTATACTCCAATACCATATAATAACACAATATAAAACCATTGCATTTATACCTTGATACTGGGTACATCTACTCTAATCGCTGTCAATCGGTTTTCTAATTCTAGAATTCGCCACAAGATGGCGCCACTTCCGTTGGCATTTCGCACTTGGACGGGACCCAGGCTAACATAAATACTGAGCTTTCAGAATTCGCCACAAGATGTCGCCACTTGCGTTGGCATTTCGCACTTGGATGGGCCCAGGCCACAAATAAATAAGCACAAACTCGACAACCAAAATTCACACATCTTCGGATCTACCGGATCTGCCCTGATGATGGACACTGCAACGCTGTCCGAAACGTCGGCTAAAGAAGGAGTTAGCGCAACACGGCATAACACCCCAAAAACAAACAACAAAAATGCTTTTGGCCGTGAGAATCTAAAAACTTACCAAACAAAATATTTGTACAAAAAAAAGATAACATAGTAGTTGGCGTCAGGCAAACATGGCAAAAATTACACGTGCCAAAGAATTAGACATTACACGAGCGAAAATCACTAGTGGGAAAATACACATTGAGGAAAGTGCACCACTTGAAACTACACACGATGAAATAATAGAAATCATTTTCTTACGTTTATATTTTTTCATTTCAAAATACTCTAAAATAGCGCATATCCGAGGTAAATAAGGAGATTTTTCCATACAGAAAATTATTTTTACAAAAGCAAATCATTCCAAAAAAATTTCCCAATTTTTTTATATGAAATATTACTTTGTATTAAACCACGTTATTATATAGTTTTATTAATATTCAAATAGTTTGGTTATAACTAATGAATTAACTGAAGCACAAACATTTAATGGTTTTATTGTAAATAAACAAAGGAACTATCCAGAGTTAAATTTTGATGTTGTTCCCTTTCTCGACATGTACCACCTACCCTCCACCCAACCCTCAACCAACCCCGCTCTGATGTTCTGTCTCCCACAAAAAAATTTTTCTCTCTTTTTTTATTGTTAATTTTTATACATAGGTATATATATACGTAAATTTCTGTACTTAAGTTAGTTTACATTATTACGCTCCTGAAGAAGGTTAGTTATATGCTACGACTGAAACTAGTTGTCTATTTGTAAAATTGTGTAAATAAGTGGTTTAAAACAAAATATTTTTTCATTCGACTATAAAATCAAAGCACAAAGATATTGCTTTTTTCGATTATTTTGTTTTAAATTTTGAATTTATGTAATTTTCGTGATGTTTTTTTCACGTGTATTTTCCGACTGTATAATTTCGTTTTGTTATCATAAAAATGTGATAAATAGATAAATTTACAGGAGATTTCTACCTTTTTACGTGCGTTTTTACAATGAGTAACATCAGTCATTTTTTTCAATAACAACGTTTAACTCATACGCCAGGAATTGTACTTTAAAGCATTTTTAGGTAGTGGGATATATTTTTATAGTTTGATGTTAAGTGCTTGACAATTTTATAAAATTATTATACGTAGTCAGTTTTGCGACGATTTGCAATTCATAATAGTGGTATTTGAGATTATATTCCAAACACATTTCTTTCAATTTTTTTGTGGAATTATTCATTCAAAATTTGAATATCATGTTTCAAAAGATGTACACTTGCAGTTTACCTCCAATGGTTTACTTTGAAAAATTTAATCAGTAATGCAGGTAAGATGATGTTACCACGTTCATTTAGAATAGTTAATGTTCTTGTGAGAAATGATTGTGGTTGCCAACGTTACAAGGATAGGTTTAGGGTGCCAGGAGACTAGGAAATGATGCAGATAACAAAACAATACTTTATTGAGCTCGGGAAACTGGACGATACTACGAATTCAGACTGTATAATATTGGAACCGCGACGGATATGCGCTTCCAATATCAAACAGTTTCCAGTAACTTCGTCGCTGATCGTTTCAGTGAACGCTATCAAAAAATGAAACGCCCGGGCGCCCGTCCGTAACTCTGTACGCAAAATGCAGTAACCCATTGCGACCAAACGCTTCGTTAAACGCTTTCACTGGAAACGCTTTCCCCGCAACCGTTCACCGAGAAAAGTGGCTATTTAATAATTTATTTAATACCGATATATTAGTACTTTTTAAAATACACGAGCTTTTCTCAATAAGGGAGGTGTTAATTAAATTAGCAGCTTAGAACTTGTTATTTTTTTTGCATTGCATATGTGTTGCATTTTCGTTTTATATTATTTTATATTTTTGTATATAAAATTATCGTTGATAATTACGTATGGTAACTTCTAATAATGTTAATCTCTTTTTTTGTATGAAAATGTAAGAATTATATTACAAAAACTAAAAACATTGATTTCAATGAAAGACGTTAGGAATAGTAGTGCGCTTAGAATTTAAAAAAAATCGTTTATAATACGTTATTTTTAAATAGTTTCCAGAAACCGTTTTAGAGAAACAGGTATGGCTTGGGTTATATATCGCCCACCCCTAGTATACATAGTTATAGAATGGTCGTTTATTTAATAGTAAGTAAAGTAATATTTCAAAAAATCTTTAATTTTTGAAGCCATATAGTTCAAGGTTTGGTGTGGTATTTAAAAAAGTTGTTAAAAATTGTGTTAATCCAGTCAATCTCGACTAATTCTATATATAATATTAACTACAAGATGATTAATAGTACAAGCTTCGCTTCATCGGGAATCGAACCCCTAATCTCCCGACTGGTAGTCAATCTCGCCTAGTAGTAATCCTTAAAAGATCACCTTTTTACACTTTTTAACACAATTGCAACGATTTCATCTGAAAACATACAACAAAAGACCCGCTCGTGACCTATTGTTCTGCGGCGCCGGATGTCTAACCGGGCGTACCTACTTACTTAAGTTGAGAATTGGTCGAGGGGTAAGGCAAGCAAGCCAGAGGTAGCGGGTTCAAATCTGTTTAATTTGTGTTATTTCACAATTTACTAACTTAAAATAATACATAGAATATTTGCAGCACGTTCCATAGTGGAAGATACTCTCAGTATCGCCCTAGTGTAAGACCACCATTCGTAATTGAAACGTTTCTTAAAATGATTTTGACCTGTTTGGTGACCAGATCTGAATAGCCAGGTACTTCGTCACCTTCCTCCTCACCATCTCCTTCCCCTCCCTACTATTATCAGCCTCACAACACAACACCCCAATTGGGGATGCCATGGTCTCACAGGCTCCAGACAGTTGGGAGTATTTGGGGATCTTGTGCGGTATTCGCTTAAAAAGTAGAGTTGTCTAAAACTACATACTCATCTGCAAGCTGTAATCGTAACCGTTGCAGATACGGTAACATGGCTTTAGTGTGTAGGCCAAGGCTTTTAAGCTCGATACGAGTTACTCGCGAAACAGTTTTTTTGGTAACGGTAATGTGTTTCGGTTACAACTCGCAAATGAGTTCACAGCCTAACATAGCGCTAACATGCTTACGAAATTTTACAACTAAATACATATTGGAGGAAATTAAATCAATTTGTTAATTACGTACCCTCTCCTCCTGTTGTGTGTAAGATATCTAAGATATTTCAGTTATTTTCATTGAGGGGTTTTTATGTTTTTCTGTTTATTTATGTTTTTTTTTTGTATGAAACGTGAATTTTATGTGGAAACTTCACTGGTTAATGCAACTTGTAAAATGTAATTATTTATATAAAATTGTAAAACTGTTTGTTTCTCCAATACACTAAAATAAAAATAAAAACAATGATGTCTAAATTCTTGCGTAAAATATTAAATGTTGTGAGATTTATTCAAAGATCTAATTCCTGCAACTCTACCATCTAAATATTACCACATTTTTATACCGATAAATACAAAAATTAAATTAATTTTCAGTTAGTAGTGCAGCATTTTCTATTTGCTATTTATACCGTCGATGTTCCATTGAAAATAATGAATCGCGATCCTTTATCAAATAATTTGGTATCAAATTTGGTAAAAAGCACCATCCGTCAAAATGTATCAGTTGTATAGTATTTTCTTCATCTATCTTATATTTTATAAATTCCCTGAAGGCACAGCAATTGTATGACGATAACTGTTTGACGAAACGCCCGATTCCATTGAATTACTGAATATCATTGTATAACACAGCCTACTTTTGTTACCTAAAGAAGAAAATGTATCTTCTTAGCTAGAAAACTGGATGCTTTTGAATTCGTAACGTACTTTTGTACTTTAAAAAAAATCATTTTGCGTAACAAAATGAAATTGTAAAGCTTTGAGTTTTTCCTCACGAACGAACTGGGTATATAAAAGTTAAGGGCTATTCGTGGTAACTTTAAGCACGCACACATCTTTTAGCCAAAAGTTTTCAACCATAAAAATAAAATATTTTGGAACATTGAAATCATTTTGCGATGTAAAATAAATCGAAACAGATATATTATATATTCCCTCGGTAAAAATTAACTTCATACCGTTCTTACAATTTAAAAGTACTCGGGGTAAATGGAACACATTTTTCGATAAAAGTAGTTTTATTTACGTAAATAAATTCAGATATGTTATTTTCATTGTTCAAGTTAGTTAGAATAGATTTTATTTATTATCCTGCACTAGTAGTTGGGAATTTTTGCCAAAATTTGTACATGTTTTCAACATTTTTATGTTTTCCATTCGTTACTTTTACGTTTTATTACTTTCAAGTTTCCACCATTCCATTACTTGAAATCGAGATTTTTCTTCAATAAAGAAATTCTTGGACTAACTACCATAATATTTTCTGCTCATTGCCCAGAATACTAATCAAGGGTAAGCATGTGGATTCTTCAGTGGTCATCTTCAATTTGTCACTTAATAAATACAGAATATTGTTGCTGAGGCACAGTTATGTGTAAAAAAATATTTAAAAACTGTTTAATTGTTATATGTTTATAATTTTATTTAACTATTTATATATTATGGAACTATTTTTATGTAAATGCCCCTAAAAGTTACAGTAAAAGATATATAAATGTGGTCAGGGAATAGAATTAACGGATTCTTTATCCGAAATTAATCTTGATTTTTTGCAATGTTGATCCAAATTTATGTAAAAACTATATGTTAAAAAAATACAAACATTATGCTAGCTATTTAAGACACCACAAAATTAATCTTACCTACCTAAAATTAAATATGAAATCGGAATTGTTTACTTAAATGTACGAATGGGACATGATAAAACACACTTTATATTGATCTAAGTAACTGTAAAGCTTTACTTTACTAGGAAAAAACCAATAACACCGTGGGACATGACAAAAACGCAATGTACAAACTTTGGCGAAAATGCCCGGTTACTTTGCCAACGTTTCAAGACTGTTCTTACTCATTGATCAAATTGAAAACTTAGATAAAAAAAAAATCAATTGGGCGTCTTGTTTTATAATCAGCCAATTAAATAGATATTTCAATAATGGATAAGTATGGAAAAGAAATTGCAAGCAAAAAAAATAGTTTGACTAAAACATTTCGGACAGAAAAATCTGTCTAAATGTCATGTCGCTAAACAGTACCGTTGAATGATTTTATGACATAGAACTTAATTATTTGTTAATTGAAAATAAGTTATTTTTTTCTTCATTAAGTTTTCCCAAGCTAAAAAAACAGTAATTTAACTTTCATTATACCTACCTATTAATTAATATATTGAAAAACGGAGTTTGAATACCACTCATTTGAGAGAAATATATAAACCAATCGGTTTTGGTTCATCCTGAACCTTCATCAAGGTTTTATAAAACATAGTATTTTTAAGTACGTTATTTAATTTAATTTATAATTATAAATACCCACAAAGTGATTGCTACATGGGAAAATAAATATTTTCTTATGTGGCTTCACCGCTTATATAATATTAGAAAAGTGGGATAAGATTCCGGTCTTTCAGATTTCAGCATCCAAGAACACTGGAATATGATAATAACAACATCATATAGTATTATTATTATCCATCTAAATCATTGTTTATCAATTGTCTGTTTATATGCACATGTAATGCTGTATGGAATATCATATGAGATTCTCTACCCTCCACACATCCCGGAATAATCAATTTATTACATGCACGTAAAATTTGTTTACATTGCTTTAGTAAGAACGTATTTGTTTTAAGGCATGACCAAGCACAACACTTCATTTATTCTAAATAATTATACTTGAAGCATACCAATACTTTGTTGTGGAAATTACGAACAGAATGAAGCACGTAAACTTTACTTTACCACCATTCATTAATAATGTTTATCAGGGTTTATTAGTAACTAATTAATGCTTTAATAAGCTTGAGTGCAAACAAATTTACTACTGTGTGAATTAATTAACCGTTTAGGAAAAGTATTAAAAATAGTATTTGACTTGTGAGATGGACCAAATTCTAACTGAAATGTTTGCTGCTAAGACTTATTTTTTTGTGAGTCCTAACTGCTCCCAACCGTCTGAAGCCATTGAGACTCACGAAGGAAATAGAGAAGAGTAAGGTGGGAAAGTACCTGGCTATTTAGATCTGGTCACCAAATACAGCCAAAGCCATTTAAAGCAACGTTTCAATTATAAATAGTGGTCTTACACCAGGGCGATATTAAAAGTATCTTCCACTCTGGAACGTGCCGCAAATACACTATATATTATTTTAAAACGAGTAATTTGTGGAATCACACAAATCAATCAAATAAAATTTCCTTGCGCAACCCGGAATTTGAACCCGCAACCTCCAGTTTGCCAATCGAGAGCCTTAAATCTCGACACACGGAGGCCGTCAATAATTCTAACTTCCCGACTATTCATTAGTCCATTCCCCCTAATCTCCGGCCCTTTTCAAAGCCTGACGCGGCAGCCTTTGGTATTTATAAGGGCGGTCTAATAACCTTTTTAGGCCCTTTGAAGGGACCCTAGTGGCCTGCTGCAGCAGAAAAATCACGCTTTTTAATGACCGCGGATTACAAATAAAATTTCGCTTTCATGATTTCAAAATGTTAACTTTTATCTTCAGTTAAATTTCAAAACACTCTGCGGCAAAAATAAACCTTGTAAAGCAGGTTGAAATAACACACCATGATAAGTAATATTCACAAATTAATTCAGTGGTTTTCTGAAAGCCTTAGTTGGTACAGTTTGAGTGAAATTGGTACTTACCCAAAATCTTGTTGGAGAAGTAAGACCACAAATGTTTTACAACTCGGTGAAAGTTTGTTATAAACTTTTGGTTAGATTTTGCTGTATAAAGTTATTACTTTAAATTACGAAATCGTCACAAAACACTAAATATTATTAACTCTACAACTACTCCCACATTCTAAAAACTTTTGTGTTAAATAAACTAAGAAATCTACTGATAAAAGTTAATTCAATTTTAACTCTTGCGATAGTAAAACAAGTTTTAAAAGATTATTGACTATTTTTTGTGCATCTATCTAAAGATATTTAGAGAACCTTTTCCTCCGTTTACGATTTCGTTATTTCAGTATGTCGAAAATACAAGAGACAAGCGTGCTTTCGGCGTGGCTCGCACAGAAAGACTATTCTACAAAACGTTAGGACCAACAGTCAAAACAGAGGGTAGTTATCAGGTCCCAGTCGCATGCGCACTGCCAACCCCGGAGCGTCTAGACGCCGAGGGTGCGAATTACGCCGGAAGCGGGAGAGGGAAAGTCTTGGGAAGTTTTAAAGTTTAGGAATAAGGGCAGAAACTCGTACATCATGTTTTATCGTATGACATCCGCCCCAGGAAGAATAAAGGAGAAAGCGGGAGTTGGAAGGAGGTCCCGCGGCCGGAACACATGTGCTCTATCTCGTATTGCGTGAAACGTGACACGCCTCATTTCCTGAAAGTTTTGCCTTTATAGTGAAGACATTTTAGGAATATTTGAAAATATATTTATATATCAAATTACTCAATTCTCATGTCTTACATTATATTCCATGTCTTATAGTTTAAGTTATACTATGGAATCATTATTGTAGTTTGGAATAATTCCTTAAGAAATTACAGGTAGTATGAGCACGTAATAATAGTTGTTATGGATTATTTTTATTTTTAACAAATATTAATTAATTATTGTAAATCACCCCACTCACATTAATATTCAAATGATAACATGATATAGATATACGTAGGTACATAAATCAAAAGATGAAAGTTGTCATAACTTTTTTCTACGACTGTCTAACAGGGTTAACGCAAAAAAAACATGATTTTTGATCAATTTCAGCACGGAAAACGGTACGGTGTAAATGTTAATGTATATTAAATTCATTTATTATTAGTTAATTTTAGCATAGACTTATTTTTTGGCGGTCCTTGGATTAAATAGATTATATTGTGGAATTTTAATGATAAAACCAAACACAATCAAAGAATATATTAGGTCAGTTAAGATTTGCTGTTTGTTTGTATTTATTTTTTACTTTTCTTCGCTGTTTGTTTTTTGTCATGAAATCATATAAAATATACAAATTTAGAAAACGCTTATACACTTTCACAGCATAACCAATAAAATGCTTTAGTTGTCACAATGTCTGTATGAAAGCTGGAATTGAATTCTACGGCGCCATTTAGATGCAATAAAAATATTGAGACCCCTCACAGACAAAAATGAAGGATTTTTTTGTTTTTACTTTGGAGAGTTTTGGAGAAGGAATAAATGAATGAAGCTTTTTAATTTATTTATTTCTGTTTTAGAAAACATATTTATCATTTAAGAATAATCTAGACAATATAACTTCAGTGCAGAAGTCAATGCCAGGTTCAGATTGCTAGGTTGTATTTGGCATCTTTAGCAAATGTCTTCCACTGGCTGTGGTACTGCTGTTCACCTCCAGTCCTCCAACCTTCCCGTACTGCACCAAGCCTCCTCTACGCAGTCAAATACCCAATCTACTACTGGGCTGCGAAGTTTATTGATTGAACTTACACTACAAAATGAATCTTACAGGGTAAAGATAAATCATTGACTTGTAAATCTTAAGATCATAATAAGGTCATGTCGGTCCCTAAAACTGCGATGTGGGCTGGTTATGTGGAAAGAACGCCAGATGTCGCTGAAAGTTGTGACCAAGTGGGTGCTCCAGTGGAAGCAATCCAGAGGCAGGCTGACTAAGGTAGATAAACTGCGTGAAGGATGGGAAGGACGGAAGACTGGAGGCAAATAGCACAGGACAGGAGCAAGCGGAGAGCATTTGTGAAGAAAGCAAAATCTCATCTGTAGATGTAGCGCCGTGATGATGATAATGAAGAAGTTTATTGATCGTTTTTGCAAACGCAGATAGTTCCGCTGCAGTAGCCGGTGGAGAATCCCCGCGTCTTGCAGTTGATAGCGCAATATCCGGGAATCCAGGGGCAGATGTCTTTAAAGCGCTTGTTTCTCTTGCCAGCCCATAAATAGGTCACTAAAAATAATGAATAACCATTAATTAGGAAACTTATTTTTGTCAATGTTAAAACGATAGATAACAAAGGGATATGTGGTATGGAATTGCTAACTGTAAACGCGCTGAGATCAAACTGCACGGACTATCAAAACGGTGGAGCCAATGAAAGTTATGAGTTTGTTGTGTAGAGAGAAACAAAAGGCTTCTTTTGAGTAAGTCTTAGGACGGGTTTTTTCACAGAATTTGAAAATTCATCAAATTTCAAAGTAGATTTTCAAGTTTTGTGAAGGTTCTATTCGGGTTTTATTATTATATCATTATTGGCCAGTTGTTTGACAATACTGATATAGTAACACAACCTGAATGGTACCATCATAGAACTTGAACATCAACTTTAAAATTTGATGAATTGTTCAAATATTCAAAACCCGCCATTAGTATTGTTGTAATTTATATGTTTACGTGTAAGCCCGTTATTATGGAAATCAAATGACATAACTTGATTTATCATATTCGATCTACATAATAAATAAAATAAAATATATTAAATCATTTTTAAAATCTCATACCATTTCCACTTTCATTCATGTGATATAGATCGACTTCGTACTGCTCTGAACTCCAAACTACGGTCATAGTAACCAACACCACCAAATAATATAGGAATCTCATGTTCTAAGTGCTCCCTCTGAATAAATTAATGAACTAACCAAGATTGGCACTCTTCCAAGACAGACTGCGGTTGTTGATGGTTTTGATGAAGAGTTAATATACTCAGAAGATTCTGTAACTTCAGAAACAACGGAGAATGGATCAAAATCTGAGAGTTAACAAGTTATGTTTTCTTTCAATTTAATTGAAAAAATAATGTTATCATTGAAGAAGAAGATAATAATAATAAATCTATTTAAAAAAAAAATAAAACAGAACAGACAACGAAAAAAAATTTTCATCTGGGAATCGAACTCAGGATCTCTGTCTTACCGGGAAAATGCCTCTAACCACTCGGCCATTGAGATTATTTTATGACATTTTTGTCGATCTCATATTTCAAAATCAGAATTAACAAAATTATTCTCAACTATTTTAACATATGTTTGGCTACTATCTTTTTGAATGATAAAAAAGATATAAATATTTTGTTATCAATAAAGTTAAAGTTCAATAAAGTTATTCCGAAAAATAAAAATATTCATTCTAGACTTGCAGAAAAGTCAACAGATGTCGCACATTAAAAATAAAAAAATAAGATAGGTTTATCTAAAAAGACGCTGTCTAGATTGCATTTAGTTCGGGTTGAATCTTGCGATCATACATAAAAATAGTTGCCAATAAAAAGGTGCAGTGAAAAAATGAAGACAATGTTAGTAGTTCTTATTCGAAGTGTGATACAGTTAAAAGTGACCGAGGGGAATAGGGTCCCATTAGCTCAGTTGGTAGAGCACTGTCCCGGAAAGACAAGGGTCCTGGGTTCGAGTCCCAGATGTGACCGTTTCCTTTTCTGATTTTTCTGTTTCAGATTTTCGTTTAGAAATCACTAATATTGTCTTCAATATTTAAATATTACAATTTGAGGTTTTACTCGATAAAGTTATTCCGAAAAATAAAAATATTCATTCTAGACTTGCAGAAAAGTCAACAGATGTCGCATATTAAAAATAAAAAATAAGATAGGTTTATCTAAAAAGACGCTGTCTGGATTGCATTTAGTTCGAGTTGAATCTTGCGATCATACATAAAGATAGTTGCCAATAAAAATGTGCGGTGAAAAAATGAAGACAATGTTAGTAGTTCTTATTCGAAATATGATACAGTTAAAAGTGACCGAGGGGAATAGGGTCGCATTAGCTCAGTTGGTAGAGCACTGTCCCGGAAAGTCAAGGGTCCTGGGTTTGAGTCCCAGATGTGACCGTTTCCTTTTCTGATTTTTCTGTTTCAGATTTTCGTTTAGAAATCACTAATATTGTCTTCAATATTTAAATATTACAATTTGAGGTTTTACTCAATAAAGTTATTCCGAAAAATAAAAATATTTCATTTTCAATCTAGATGGTGTCTCGGATATTTTTATTTATTTTTTTATTAATATGGGATAACTATTGAGTTTTTCTAGAAGTATACATGAATAATAAGCGAAACGATTAGATTTGTTAGTATTATCTTCCTCAATGATATATTCCATAGATGGTTATAATCTATAAAAGTTAAAAATAATTTATTTCATAATTTTTTTTTTAATTAATTTATATTCAACGGTGGATAAACGATGTAAATCTGATAGTTAAGGTCTTTCACTTTGCTATGGGCATCTTTTTTCATGTATAGCGCAAGAGTTCCGACATTGGATATGTTAAGAGGTTAAACGGAGTGCGCAGAAAAAAATGAAGTAAAGAAAAGCTTAGAAGCCATTCTAGTATGCAAACTGAGAGAATCTAGCATTCTGGGGCCCAATTCTGCAATCCAGGCTGCTCGCAATCGCCAAACGAGTACAAACATTGGTCGACTTTCTTACTCTCGAGTCTACGGTCCGGTCGGAGTCTGAGTTTGCATCGCGTCTGGTTCTCACCCAAGGAGTCGTTAGTTCAATTCCTCGGCTGACTAAGTCCTCCATCATGACACAAGCAATATTTTCCACTTATTGTGGTGGTAGTAGGAAATTAAAAAAAATTTCAGGTAATTCGTAACCCGGGAATGTTTGTCTTTCATTAAAAATGGAGATATATATATATATATATACTTACACGTCACACTTCGAAAGTCATTCGATTAGAACAACGAGTGGGTCGAACCAAAACCTCCTAGATCACAAGGCCGGGACACTCATATTCAAAGCAGCCTCCTTACTTGTATGGGATTTTAAAAAAAATTTCGTTTTAAATTTTTTTTCAATTTATTGTTATTTAATAAAAGATCTCAAAAAGTTTCAGTTAATTTAAAAAGAAAAAAAACTTTTTTTGGAGGTTCCCATACAAGTTGGGGGGCTGATTTGATTCAGTATCGCGGCCTTGTGATCTAGGAGGTTTTGGTCAAACCCGTCGAAACTTTTCTTCGAAAACTACAAAAATCTACTCTATTGTATCCTTATATAAGAACATTTCCCGCGCGCTCGAATAATAGGCATTTATTTTTACAAAGTTTTTAATAGTTCCATTATGGTTGATTTACATGCGATGTTGGCTGCAATACATAATGAAGAGCAAGCTGAAGCCGCTGCTTTGAGACCAAAAAGAACGTTTCGCCAGAGGATTTATTTTTTCACAAATTATTTGACATGCGAAGACTTCGTTGGGAATTTTAGGTTTAACAAAGCCTCTGTTCACCAAGTGGTAGTCACTGTGACTTCGTTCATAATACGCTCATCCCGTTCTTCAGCTTTAGATATCGAAACAAGTATGAGTACAAAAATGAAATGTAAACGTTGATAGTTTTCCCATGAAAATTAACTTACTAATGATTTGGTTGAAATGTTTTTTGCAGGTGTTAGCGACAGTAATTATGTAAATTTATTTAAAATGACGAGGTGACGTTTAAACATTTCATTGAAACGTCAAAAACATCAGAAACACTAGACAAATATTGACATATTTTTCTTTTATAAATTCAATAAAATTATTACTAAATTTAAAAACACGGTTCATTTATTAATTAACAAGTTCTGCTGTATAATTATTATTACGCATGACAGCTATTTCGCCCTCTGAAGGCATTTTCAAACTGAATTCTGTAAGTGTCTTCACGCGTAATAATAATTACAAAGCAGAACGTGTTTATAAATAAACTGTTTTTGTTATTTTAATAATTATAGTATTAAATATATAAAAGGAAAACCAAAAATTAATAGGGAGTTCTACAAATTAAACTTGATAACAATATAATCATCTCTTCAACCCTTCGACATTCGAGAATTTTTCGACATTAGCACAGAAGGAACTAAGAAAACAAATCCGTAAGGGCCTATATCATCCTTGGGATGCTATGAGGAGGGTCTTTATATGGAAAGAAAGGAGAGGAAGTTTTGGGAAGCAAAAGTAGTGGATAGGAATCTGAGAGTCAATGTGTCCAAAAGTGACAGATGTTTGAATTCATCCCTCTCACTTTGCTGTAAAACTGAGAGAGAGAGTACTGCTGGTGAGGTCAAATTGTCTCCCTCAACCAGTCTCTCCTAAATGTGAACAACCTCACCTCGTGAACCCGGCCACCCTTGCTAAGTCCCCAAACGTAGAAAACCAATTGAGGCGACCTATTGCAGAGGTATTGGTTATCCAATAAATGATTACCGGGGCGGCGGTACCCCATACCCGCCTCAAAAATTAAATGATTTAATAACACATATAAATTAAACATTCGACAAAGTTCGTAGAGACGACGGGTAATTTTTCATTCGTAGATGGCGCACAACGAATAAATCTTGATCGCTGTTGGAGAATGTAGCCCCTGGAACATGTTGCAAATATACTCACTATTGAGAGATTTATTGTCTGAGCGTAGGGAAGTCCTATTTTAACTCGACCGTTTGGCGTTTCGTGTTTGTGTAAGTTTGTTTGCACATGGCCGTTTTAATGGTTCAGTAAAGATTATTTTCTCAAATGCAATTTCTTACTCGCATTTTATCAATATATTGGTAACTACATGCATATAACAAAATTTAAAAAAAATGTCACTTATATATTGACATCTCTTTGGAAATACGTTTTATTCGTTTTTTGGAATTTTTTAAAATGTTACTTAAATTATAAGGTTTATAATATTACTTACGTATATTTACAATGGTTTTGATTTTTATTAAATAAGAGAAAAAGAGGACCAGTTTTTTTTGACGCGAGGTAAAAATGTGAATAAAAATAAACATTATTTATAAAATAAAATTTACACAAACCGTTTAAAAACAGGACTTATCCTTGTTCTTTCATCGTTGGTATTGACACCTTGCCACTGTTTTCCAGTTGAAGTTTTGTAAATAATAATCAATGCAAAGGAAATTATTGATTCTAACCAATAATATTATTCGTAAAATAATGCTCACGGGGAACTAAAATTGCTATCCAGTAATTATTATCTATGCTGTTATCGTGATCGGGTATTTATTTATTTTATTTTTATTTTTCTTTATTTGCGAAACAATTAGTTTTATTTAAATATTTTAAGCAAAATTTTCAAATTTACTGAGTTGCATAAACCAGTTTCAGCTTGAAATCCATTTTTACAAAAATATATGAATGAAAAAAAACACTGTTATTAAAGTTACATTGGGAGAAAAATATCATTAAAAAAATATTAAAACATAAACATACGTAGGCAAAAATGAACTAAGTACACGGAGAAAAATGATCTTGTTAAAAAAGTGATAGCCTGCGAACTTCCTGATAAAATATTTGTAATTCAAAATATATCGAGAACACGTGTTTTTTTCGTAATAGATATCATGACAGAATGTTACAATATAAGTATATCAATATCAGTATTTGTATGAACACGTGTTTCGCCGTCCTCACTAATGTTTTTAATTGAAAAAGTTCCTAAAAAATATCAGTTCATTCAGTATGGGCCCATAGTCCCATTTAAAACAGGAAAACGAATAATGTAACGAGATTTTTATTAAATTAACAGTATTTTTATCAGTAAGTTTTCTCCGTGTACCTGTATAAAAATAATACAAACCTACATCATAAAACAATGTAAACAAAATAATAAGAGATAAATAAAATATGGAAAGAAAAACAGTTTAAAAAAAATTCGTAGGCAAATCAAGGGTAGGGAGTTCAGAATAGTAAACGTTTTCTTTCATTTGTTTCTCGTATGCATTTAATAAATTTAACTGAGGATAAAGATAAAATATAACTAACCATCACGCCGTTTCCTAGCAGGGGTAGGCAGAGAGAAAGGACCGCCAAACAACTCGGTCTTGGCACACACTTCTTGCCTCATCCACATTCATATATCGTCTCATGCATACTCTTCTATTATTCTGACTCTTGACATTGCCTGACTCGAGTATCTGATTCACTTGATCGTGCCATGTCTTCCTCGGGCGTCCCCAACTTCTGCTAGAGAAAATATCACTGTCTGAAAATATGTTATTGTATTTTGTACAAGTTGCTAACATACGCTAACATACGCTAACATACGCTAACATGTGCTAACATATGGGTAAACCGGTATCGAACCTGGTTAAATATTGGCTAAGCTCAGTAGAAAGGTAAAGCAGATGACTCGTGTACAATCAGGGGTGGGCAGTTCTTTGATCAGCAGCTCGTCCATCGGTCAGGAGGTTGGAAAAGGCCATCACAATAATAACACATAGGTAAAAGCAACAAGGTATATTAATCATCTTCTAAAGAAACACAGGTATAAATTGGATCTCTACTCTCTACACTCTCTGTGACGACCGGATGAAACGAGGATTTTTTACAAGAAGTTACAACAATTGAACACAAGAAAGGGGATAGGTTGAAAGCTTACTATTCGCCTTGATGTGGTATGGTACATCATGTTGACCAGGTTTCCCGCGCTCAAAAGCGGTGGTACTGTTGATGGGGTGATATTCACTCGGGATTTTACACGGAAACGGGACTTCATTGAGTTTAGTTCGATCCGAGATAATAGACATGATTGGCAATTGATAGCGAAATGCATCTAGTAGGAAACTGGCACGAGATCGCGTCCGTTTCTAATATTACGTAATTCCGCGCGCCCGAACATTGCGAGCGTTTGTGGTTCGCTCTGCGAGAGACACACTGTTGCAATTACCGAGGTCCGCTCTCGACTGGCGGGGCGGCCGGTGCCGGCCCGTGTTGAGCTGAGAACGCTCCCTGGGTGGTCCGTGCCGATCACGCGGCGGCTCGCTGCGTTTTGTCACGTACGCCACGACCTTCTGGCATGGAATAGGATGGCCAGGTCCCATTTAATCTAGGGCAACCATTCTTTTAATTTATAGGGAGACTGTATTACGTAACACATTCCCCCTCCGCCAGTAAAAGGCGACGTGGTAATGAAGCTTTAGGCGCTAAAAATCCTCTTCACCTTGTCGTGAGGGAAGTAGAGAGAGAAGAAAAACAGTGTTGATTTACAAAAAAAACAAAGAAAAAATACATGGTTATGCAATGATGAAAAGACAACATACAAGGTTATGCAGTGATGACAAGAACAACATACAAGGTTATGCAATGATGACAAGAACAACAAACAAGGTTATGCAGTGATGAAAAGAACAACATACAAGTTTATGCAGTGATGAAAAGAACAAACATACAAGTTTATGCAGTGATGACAAGAACAACATACAAGGTTATGCAATGATGACAAGAACAACATACAAGGTTATGCAATGATGAAAAGACAACAAACAAGGTTATGCAGTGATGAAAAGAACAAAAAAAGGGACTCTAAAATTTCATTGGTCTGTAAGCTAAGTTTGAAGAGCGTAGTGTTTTCGTAGAGTACCAAGTAGACGTAATTTCACTGAAGTTATAAAGTTACATTTTCACTGTAACTTGACCCATTTGAGATTGCACTCAAGTATCACTAGGGCCATAGAAATTGAACTGTGCTTCTTGGTTGTGGTTGAGAGATGGTGATGCGGAGGGCCAGAAGTATCCGGGTTTTGTTGTTGTACCAGCGTGAATTCCATTATGCTGATGCGGTGGAGCAGTGGTTGTCAAGGTGAAATGGAGTTGGTAATAACATGGAGTAATACCAGTAAGTTGATTGATGGTTGTTGCGTGTAATGGTTATTATGTTGAGTTTGCGCATCGGCAAGTGGTTGGTTTGTACAAATGGCAAGTGGTTGATTTGTACGACAGCCAGTAGTTGATTTGCACAAACGGCAAGTGGTTGATTGCACAACGGCAAGTGGTTGATTGCACAACGGCAAGTGGTTGATTTGCACAAACGGCAAGTGGTTGATTTGCACAAACGGCAGGTGGTTGATTTGCACAACGGCAAGTGGTTGATTTGCACAAACGGCAAGTGGTTGATTGCACAAACGGCAGGTGGTTGATTGCAGGAACATAATTAACCTTGAGCTGGCATGCTCTGAGGTTGGTTCTTTTGAATGTGGTTTGAATGATGAGACAACTTGATTTGCAACTGCACGCACGACTCACACCTAATTTGGGTGCGGTCGGGTGTTTTTGGTACGCAGAGATTGGAGAGATGTGAGTGATGGAAGTGAAGGCGGCAAAGAAGAGAAGCTCAGCTTGCAGGTGATGAGAAGGGCTGCTGGTCTTCTTTTTTAATCCAGGGACAGGTTATTATTAGAGCCAAAATTCTTGAAGTTTACCTGCCTAGTAGACCAATGATGCAAAACGTTTGGAGAGAAACAAATTGTGTTCAAGAGAAAAGACAAAAAGACAAAAAAACGTCGTTGGTTAGAGAGAGTAAGAGAGAGTAGAGAGAGATCCAATATGCTGACTATACCATGAGTATCCCGAGATTGGGGAGACAAAAAAAACTATCACGACTGGCGTGAGGTTACCTATTTGATATGCAAGGTATAGGTAAGTGGTTGTACAGTAGTAACACCAAGTTTCTGAAAGAAGTTGGCCTTCCATGGCCGGTGTTAGCGCTTGAGCGATAACAACTTACGACTTTCAAAATTACAAGAAATGTGTTGATTACCTAGGTATGGGGTGAAAAGGAGAGATTTGAAGCAAATTTCATGGATAAAGATTGTCTTATAGACAGACGATACGCTATGTGCGTAGGGTACACCTTCCAGATTCATGAAATTAACCTCAAGGATAATGAGGGAGAAAAAAAATAAATAAATGGCGTTGAGCGAGAAGGTCTGCTGGTGATGGAGCTGATTCTCCGTTCGATCTCTTTCAGAGAACGAAATGTGGTCAACCAGCAGATTTCCTAACTTTTACAAATGTACAAGAGTTTGATGGAGGGGAGAAGGATGGAGGATTGAGTAGCGAAAATTGATAGTGACTGAGCTAATTCTCAATTCGATCTCTATGTGAGGACGAAATATATCAACCAGCAAATTTCCTAACTCTTTACACAAATATACATGAATTTGATGAAAAGGTGAAGGAGAATACACAGTAATAACAATCTAATCTTTCACGTGTATTTGGTGAAAGATTAGGGGTCGTATTTACTCTTCTACAGTTTGTGAGAACATGACAGACCCTTGTTCAAGTTTCACAAACCTGGGAGTTTTTCTTATTCGTCTCCCAGACAACGAGTTAGGTGGTTTTGTGTCACTGTCTCAATTAACTCCCACGACACGATACCTCATAACCAACAGTGAAGCTGATGGCTAGTCCATGGTCAATGGATAGTGGATGGTTCTTGGGTCCGCTGACAAGAAGTCCACAGGTATCAGTTAGCGTAAAAAATTGCTGAATGCACAGCTTCATGTTTGTTTGAAGAGAACAAAAAAATTCTCACTACAGTGAAGGACATTTCCCTCAGTGTCATGAGTTATACAAAAAAGGGGCCCCAATTAAGGGTGACGAGTCAGGGTAAAATGATCTACGTCCGGTAGAACAAGTACATAGTGTCAACTTATTTAAAGAAGACAACAACAAGATATTGTATCGTTCGCACGAATCATGGTAAGTATTATAACGTCTCCACGTCTCATGTAGAACAAGTACATATTGTCAACTTATTTAAAGAAAACAACAACAAGATATTGTATCGTTCGCACGAATCATGGTAAGTATTATAACGTCTCCACGTCTCATGTAGAAATTGAACGAATTACGAAAGAACCCTAGTATTGAAAGGAAAGGTACAACAAAGATATTTATAACCATTTAATGGAACAAATTATCTCTTTGGCCACAGTGTATGTAAGCCCGTAAAAAAAGTAATTATAACGAACTTCTCGTATCATGGTAGATATTATAACATTCTCATGTATAGTGTTAGATTTTATAACGATCCCTCGTCTCATGGTGGATATTGTAACATTCTCATGTATCATGAAAATAACATATCAACGTTCAATAATGAAAAAAAAAAGTACCATTTCAATACCGGAAAAAAGATACATACACAATGTCAACAACAATCAAGTAGTGGCTATTGGTATTATCAAAAAATGACGACGGCATAACCTTTGGTTGGGTTTATGCGTTAAGTTGGCAATAATACAAGACATATGCCAACAAGGATGTCTTAAACAAGACACCAATACATAGCAAAAGAGACCTATTTGGTTTTACTAACTCTTTGCTTACAAAATGTTGTGATGGCATAACCTTTGGTTGGGTTTATGCTTTAAGTTGGCAATAATACAAGACATATGCCAACAAGGATGTCTTAAACAAGACACCAATAAATAGCAAAAGAGACCTATTTGGTTTTACTAACTCTTTGCTTACAAAAAAGGTTTGTAGTGGTTTATTTAAGACCTTTTAGGGTTTTACTTACTTAAAATGACCAAACAAAAACAAGGAAACACACTTGGTGTTGCCAAAATTGCCACAAACACGAATGTTGTGAACTTTATGATACAAATTTGAAACAGAAGGCACCTAAAGACACAGGATGACTTAATATGAGTGACCTGGCTCGGTGTATTTGACAAGGAAAATTAATGCTTATTTAAGTCAAAATATAGTACATAATATAACAAATTGGGGTCAGGAAGTTGAGATCTTAAGATTTTACAAACTCAATGTGACCGAAAGGTGTTATGTATTATACAATGTTATTGATGAGGAGGACAAATCGGTGTTTGTTCTCCTTTACAACAACCTTTTTCAGAATTGACGTGTCAATATCAAATTCTGAAAAAACAACAAATTTAGAGCAAATGGGAATGTTGAGCGCCATTCAATTTTTTAGAAAAAACTGAAAAAACTTTAAAACAAAGGTAATTGTAACTTTTTATTTGTTACACCTATGTAAACTTGAATCAAATGACGATACCAAACTGGAATTTACACACGCATTATGATTACAAGTTACAGGGGTAGAATATTCACCTCAATTGGGTGTATGTTGCAAGGGGGCCATTGTTTTATGTACGATGGAACCCATTGGAACAAATGTGAAGAACAAATGTGAAAGAACAATGTAAAGAACAATGTGAAGAACAAAGTGAAAGAACAATGTGAAGAACAAAGAACAGAAGAGAAAAAAAATATTTACAAAACAATGTTGTACGTGACTTTTGTGGTATTTACGACAAAAAAATAGTTATGTATTTAGTGTCGTAAGTGTCAGAATGGTAATGACTAACAAATGATGTCCAGGGACGCGACTCCGGGAGCATCAATTGTTTGGGAAGCAGAAAAAGTCTCTTGACTAGAATGATCAGTTCCAGAGAAGATACGTACAAAATATGAGTACAATTATAAACATTACACGGTGAGGTGTGACAAAGAAACAAAAATAACAAAGGGTTTATACAAAAGAGCATAGTAGTACATGTATTGGTGAGAAATGATTTAAAACCACAGTTGACACTTCTGTGTTTTAGAAAAAAAAAGGTTACCTTGCAGAGGTCGAAAAAAGCGAGTTTTTATATGAAACTAACGCGTTAAGACATGCTGTTTGTCTGCACGAGGGCCAAATCTCGTGGGACAAAGGTAGAGCCAAAAGTTTGTTAGTTATGTGAGTGTGAGCTAGTGAAGGTGGTGTCTATTGTGTCCACACTTCCTAGTTTGACAATATCTTTTACGTGATAGTTGCCGATGTGTTTCCCAGAGGCATCCGATAGGGTGTACACTACATCGGAGATTTTTCTCAGGACTTTTGCTTTAACAAAGCGAGGAGCTAGTTTTGCAGAGAAATACAGAGCACCTTGTGAGAGTGTGTTGTTGCGTCTCCAAACTATGTCGTTTTCCTTAAAGGTAACATGTTTCCTGCGTAAATTATATCTGTTTGCACTCTTTTTGTGAGCAAGTATCAACGCATCTGTGACTTCGCTGTAGATAGCGGAAAGTTCTTCAAGACGGTGAGCATAGTTCTCTGATGGGTTATCAGTAGAAGGAGGAAAAGATGATGGGAGGCTAGCGTCCCAATGCAAGGAGCCATGGACAATTTGTTCCATACCATGTTTGAGGAAGAAAGGGGTGTACCCGGTAGTGAGGTTCACTGTATTGTTTAGTGCAGCTTGAATTTTTTCTAGATTTTTGCACCATGTTCGTTGATCTTTGTCAACCAGGATTGCCAGAGCTGTGTTGATGGTCTGGTTGTAACGCTCTACCGTATTATTTTGAGGCGTGTAAAGGGTATTATAGAAAATATCTTTTATGCCATATTTGGCCAGAAATTCCTTGAATTCCAGAGCTATGAATTGTTTTCCATTGTCGCAAATGACGGTGCGAGGAGTGCCGTAGGGGATAAAAATGTTTTTTTCTAACAAGTTTATGATTTCAGAGGCTGTGGCTCTTTTTAATGGGAAGATCCAACAGAACTTTGTGAATACATCCACTATGCTAAGTATATGCATGTTTCCGGCGTAGCTTCTGGGAAAAGGGCCGATGAGATCCATAGAGAATGATTGTAATGGCCTGTCTGCTCGTTTGGGGTTATTCATGAGACCAGATGGGGGTGCAGTACTATGTTTGTATGCTTTGCAAATGTCGCACTTAGAGATGTAGTTGCGAACTTGTTTAAACAGGCCTGGCCAGTAATACCTTAAGGCTATCTTCTTATAGGTTTTGAAAGTTCCTGGGTGTATGGATCCGGGGGCGCTGTGATTGTCAATGATAATTTTTGTGTGTCCTCTGAGGGAATGACTAACTTCCAAGCATAGTCCTCGAGTATAGACAGTGGTGGTTTGCAGTTACGATATAACCGACCTTCTTTTATAATAAAGTTGGGAAATTTTTGCGGGTTGTTCCTGCATTCCTCGTAGGTTTTTAAATACCAAGTGTCTTTGGTGGTAGGAGTTGGTGTTGCTTCTTCGGAGGTCAGAGTGGCGAGTTCTATTCTTGAGAGGGCGTCTGGGACGATATTGTCTGCGCCTTTACGATGGATGACATCAAAGGTGTATTGTGATAGGCGAGACGACCAGCGGGCCAACCTACCAGATGGGTTGCTTAATGATACCAACCATTTTAGGCTACTGTGATCGGTGATGACTGAGAACTTACTGCCTTCGATATAGCCGCGGAAATGGTGGATAGAATCCATGACTGCGAGTAGTTCCTTTTCAGTTATCCCATAGTTTTTTTCATGTTTGTTTAGACTACGAGAGAAGTATGCCACTGGGTGTTCGCCGTCGGGGAATTCTTGTGTTAGGACTCCGCCGATTCCAACATTGGAGGCGTCTGTATGCAGGGTGAAAGGCAGATTGAAATCTGGACAGTTTAGTACCGGTGCAGATTGCAGTGCTGTTTTTAGAGAGGTGAAAGCCTTTTCAGTTTCGGCAGACCAAGCGAAGTTACTGACACCTTTACGGGTACCGGTAATTTTATTAAGGGGGGCCGCTATTGTGGAGAAATCCCTTATGAATCTTCTGTAGTATCCGGCGAGACCAAGGAAACCTTTAACTTCTTTAGCATTCTTTGGCCTGGGAAAGTTTGTCATAGCTTCGACTTTGGCAGGGTCGGTCCTTAGACCTTTTTCGTCTATTACAAAGCCGAGGTAGCGTAGGCGTGATTTGCAAAATTCGGATTTCTTTAGGTTGATTGTTAATCCGGCAAACTTGAGTTGTTGGAATACTCTTTCTAGGGTGGCGATGTGTTTTTCAAACGTGTCGCTGATGATTATTAGGTCGTCCAGGTAGCAGAACAAATTATTGTCGGATTCGGGGCCGAACAGTCTGTCCATCAGTCTTTGTAGCTCAGCAGGGCTGTTTTTTAAACCGAAAGGGAGTCTCTTAAAGTGGAACATTCCTCTGCCGGGCACTACAAATGCTGTTTTTTCACATGAAACTTCATCCAGAGGTATCTGCCAGAATGCTTTGGACAGATCTATTGAAGAGATGAATTTTGCGTTGCGTAGTTTATCCAGGATTGCGTGTACAAGCGGAAGTGGGTACGCGTCAGCCTCAGTGCAGGCATTAAGTCTTCTACTGTCGAGGCAGAATCGGGCGGAACCGTCTTTTTTGGATACCAAGAGTGTGGGGTTGGTCCAGGGGCTTCTGCTGGGAACCACGATGCCCATATTTAACATATCATCGAGTTCCTTTTCCAACAGTTTTAGTTTCTGGGGAGCCAAATTGTAGTATCTTTGTTTGATAGGTGGTCCATTTGTCTTGATGTGATGTTTGACTAAATTTGTCAAACCAAGTCCACACTTTTCGAACGAGATTGATTCAAATTTCTTGATCATGCCTTCCAGTTGTTCGGCCTGTGGTGGGTGAAGGTTCTCGTACGGAATTATTGTACGGATTTCGTTGATTGAGGTGGTGGGTGTGGTGTTGTTGCATGGGTTGAAAACCTGGGGTGCAATGTTGAATGCTTTCCAAAAATCAACTCCAAGAATAAATTTCTGGGTGATGGTTGGTACAATTAGAAAATTTATTGGAATTGATTTACTTCCACACTTGACAGGTAGGACAATTGCTCCTGTGACTTTTTGAGTGTTGTTGTCTGCAGTGGTGACGAAAGCGGGGTGTTTGTTGATTGTGAATCCATTGTTGACAAAGGGGATGTGGGCGTTACCGCCGAGGCAGCTAACTGAAGCTCCACTATCCAGTAGTCCAGAGAAGACGACGTCATTAACAGAAAATTGCGCGTATGGGCGACCATCTTTAGCTTGAGTGCAGCTCACTGTAGAAAGTTGTAAGGCCTCTTTGAAATATGCAATGTGTTTCAACCACTCGGTCCATTCAGTAGGCCTAGATATTGAATGAACTTCCGAGGGGTTGAGTCTTAGTTTTTTGGAGTTCTCTTGGACCAATTTGGCGGAGGTTTAGAAAAATCTGTAGGTGGTCTTGCAATTAAGTTGTTAGAAGGATGTAATCTTTCAAGGTTATTTCTTGATCTCTTGAAGATTTCCCTCAAGTTGTCATGTTGAGGAGAATGGTCACGGGGGCGCTTTTGGTGGCCCCTGTTATCTTGAGTATACGAAAGTTTTGCTTTTTTGTAGCAAGATGATTGTGAGTGTCCGGTTCTTTTGCAAAAGGTGCAAAACTTCTTCTCGTTAAACTCTGGTTTAATTTGATTGGATGACCGAGAGGCGAGGCTTGGTAGAAGGGGCTCGTTAGAAGTCTTGGTGTTTCTTCTTTTATCTTGATAGTTTTCCAATAGAAGACAGACATCTTTGAGTTGTTCTACTGAGGATATTTTTTGAGAGGTTATTATGTTCTCATATCTTGCTAGGAGGCCATCAGTCAAGATAGGGACTAGCTCTGTTTCAGGGACTGGAGTTGTCAGTTTGATGTTTAGAAGATCTGCTCTCTGGGCGTATTGTGCTACTGTTTCGTTGGAGAATTGTTTGATGGAAAACAGAGTAGACTTAATCCTATGCTGTGTTTCTTTTGGTGCGAAACTTTTCAGGAGAGCAGCTTTGAGTTCGGGCCAGGAGCTTACTTTTTTCTTGTGAATTCTATGCCAGGAGAGTAGCTCGTGCGAGATGAGATCTATGAAGTTACGGTGTAGTATCTCAGTAGGAATGTTGCGTATCGCGGCTGTTTCTTCAATTCGGTCGATGAAATCTTCTACGTTAGTATTGCCGTTGTACTTAATTTTCCATCCAGTTAGATCGAAGGGTTTTGTGGTTTCCTTGACGGGTGTAATTGGTGGTTTAATTTCTGTGCAAGTAGGTATGCTTGTGTCAGAGATTGTTATACTGCCGGGTTGAAATTCCAGTCTCCTAATATATTTCCTGTTATAATATGTTGCGTACTTGATCAGGACGTTTTTGGTTTTGTTGAAAGGAGAAATATTCCTGTCTTTCAATTCCTTTTCTAAACTTTGCGTACTTCGAGAGCAGATGTTGGCTATTATGCCTAAGGTGTTGTTTCGAGGATTCATTTTGTGGCTAGTTGAGTTAGACACTGTGAAAAGAAAAAAGAATTGTCAGAGTGTTGTGGCTGAGTTTTTTCAAAAAAAAAAATGAGCTTGTGATGATGGGTGAAGAATTTTGTGAAATTTTTTTGAAGTCCCAATATGGAAAAAAAAATGGCCAGCGGTTTCCTTGTGTTTTTGATGGAAACGTTCCTGAGATGTGCGTTTTGAAAAATTTCTCGAAAAAATTTCAAAGTCCTTGATTTGTGAAAAAAATGGCCAGGGGTTGCCCTGGGATTTTGATGGAAAAGTCCCTGAGATGTGCGTTTTGAAAAAAATTTTCCGAAAAAACTTCAAATTTCCGAAAAATTTCAAAGTCCTAGATTTGTGAAAAAAACGGTCAGGGGTTGTCCTGGGATTTTGATGGAAAAGTCCCTGAGATTGTGCGTTTTTGAAAAATTTCCGAAAAAATTTCAAACTTCCGAAAAACTAAAATTTCCGAAAAATTTCAAAGTCCTTGATTTGTGAAAAAAAACGGCCAGGGGTTGTCCTGGGATTTTGATGGAAAAGTCCCTGAGATTGTGCGTTTTTGAAAAATTTCCGAAAAAAACAAATTTCCGAAAAATTAAAATTTCCGAAAAATTTCAAAGTCCTAGATTTGTGAAAAAAACGGCCAGGGGTTGTCCTGGGATTTTGATGGAAAAGTCCCTGAGATTGTGCGTTTTTGAAAAATTTCCGAAAAAAACAAATTTCCGAAAAATTAAAATTTCCGAAAAATTTCAAAGTCCTAGATTTGTGAAAAAAACGGCCAGGGGTTGTCCTGGGATTTTGATGGAAAAGTCCCTGAGATTGTGCGTTTTTGAAAAATTTCCGAAAAAATTTCAAACTTCCGAAAAACTAAAATTTCCGAAAAATTTCAAAGTCCTTGATTTGTGAAAAAAACGGCCAGGGGTTGTCCTGGGATTTTGATGGAAAAGTCCCCGAGATTGTGCGTTTTTGAAAAAATTTTCCGAAAAAAAAAAAAAAAAAACTTCAAATTTCCGAAAAAATTAAAATTTCCGAAAAAATTTCAAAGTCCTTGGTTTCGAAGAAAAAATTTTGAAAATTTTCTTCCGAAAAAAAACAAAAATTCAAAGTGCAGATTTCGAGAGAGCATTGTTTGTTTTTTCAACAATTATTGGAGGGTTTGTTTGTGACTCGTGACCAATTGTCTGAATTTAAGCAGAACCAGTGTTTGGTTATTTACACGCAAGCTTCCTCACATCCCGTCAAAGTTGCGCCAATTAGCAATGTGTGACAGATGGGGAATTTCACGTCAATCGCGAATCTCAATTATATGTAAGGAGTAGGTCGGCTTTCAAGACTTTTTTTTACAAAAAGGATACACTACCCACTTTTATTACATATAAAGCGAAATTGTCAAATGGCTGAGAGGCTTTAGTTTCCTTGGTTGTGTATTTTGCAGAACGAGCTGGCTTATGGTTCCACGAACAAGAAATTTATTTTGTATCATGTACAAGATTTGAAACTGTTGAATTGTATTTTATTGTAGCTCATTCTCTCTAATAGTTGCACTTGGAAAGTAAACCATTGTGGTTTTGGATCACTATGTGATGTTTGAGATGTCCGAAAAGAAGTGAATGTTGGTTGCGCACCTTGTGATAGAATACCGGTAATTAAATTTTGTCAAGTGACGATTCGTAAAACTTGTAATTTAACACAGAATAGTTTTAATGTGACACGGTTGTTTTAGATTTGACGCGATGGTTTGTAGAACAGCTATGATTTATTGGAAGAAAAACATAGTTATACAATGGTTAATACAAAACAAAGCATGAAAAACAGTGAAAGGGTACAAGTTTATTTCCAATTTGACCTCCCGATGGACTACTAATAACCAAAGAAAAATCCACGTTGAAGGGGCCAGTGCTAACATACGCTAACATACGCTAACATGTGCTAACATATGGGTAAACCGGTATCGAACCTGGTTAAATATTGGCTAAGCTCAGTAGAAAGGTAAAGCAGATGACTCGTGTACAATCAGGGGTGGGCAGTTCTTTGATCAGCAGCTCGTCCATCGGTCAGGAGGTTGGAAAAGGCCATCACAATAATAACACATAGGTAAAAGGCACAAGGTATATTAATCATCTTCTAAAGAAACACAGGTATAAATTGGATCTCTACTCTCTACACTCTCTGTGACGACCGGATGAAACGAGGATTTTTTACAAGAAGTTACAACAATTGAACACAAGAAAGGGGATAGGTTGAAAGCTTACTATTCGCCTTGATGTGGTATGGTACATCATTTTGACCAGGTTTCCCGCGCTCAAAAGCGGCGGTACTGTTGATGGGGTGATATTCACTCGGGATTTTACACGGAAACGGGACTTCATTGAGTTTAGTTCGATCCGAGATAATAGACATGATTGGCAATTGATAGCGAAATGCATCTAGTAGGAAACTGGCACGAGATCGCGTCCGTTTCTAATATTACGTAATTCCGCGCGCCCGAACATTGCGAGCGTTTGTGGTTCGCTCTGCGAGAGACACACTGTTGCAATTACCGAGGTCCGCTCTCGACTGGCGGGGCGGCCGGTGCCGGCCCGTGTTGAGCTGAGAACGCTCCCTGGGTGGTCCGTGCCGATCACGCGGCGGCTCGCTGCGTTTTGTCACGTACGCCACGACCTTCTGGCATGGAATAGGATGGCCAGGTCCCATTTAATCTAGGGCAACCATTCTTTTAATTTATAGGGAGACTGTATTACGTAACAAAGTTCTTCTGAAAAATGAATGTTGTGTGTAGTTGGTTTTTGCGTATGGGTTGTGGAACAGTTGGTTTAAGTTTGTTTTGAAACTAGGCAGGGGAAATGAATGCCTGATTATCAAAAAAGTCCGACTTTAAATGTGCAAACATTAAAGAGAAATAGTATGTAACCTATAAGCTATACCCTTTGTACTCTTTTTGTGCAATAAATATTTTTTGAATTTTGAATTTTGATTGGAGAAGAATAATGAGATCTGGGAAGGCACATTGTGGAACTAAAAGAAATAGCCACATATCCAATGACAACTCTGGTGAATTTTATAAAATGGACCGGGTGACTGTTAAAGGAATGAGATAAAATAGAAGAGACAATAGTCCTAAGGCCTAAGTGCTCACGGGAACTATATGTAAACCTACTCCGCTCTATAAATAAAAAACACTCGTATTATGTAATAGTCCTAAGCGACGTAAATAAAATAGTTAATATAACTGCATAGTTGCTGTGAGTGCGTTCAGTTTGGTGGTAGTCCAGCGACAGTCGGCGCTCTTTCATGCCATATCTCCCTGTGTTTCCAATCTATTCTGGTAACCAAATTGCTTAATTTGTTTTGAATGATATTTTGATTGCTACGTATTCCTTAGTCTAACATATTAGCCTCATGGGAAATTAATTTTCACACTCACATAATTGTAAAATGATTGGCAAAGCATGAAATAATTTTGAAACTAATCAATACGTTCCGCAATCACCTGTAAGAACATTTAAACGCGTATTTTATAGATTACATTAGTTAAAGAACATTTATAAGCCAATCAATATCCAACTTACAAAAAAATATATTATTGTAAGCAATAATTATTAGCCTGAAACACAAATATACATTGAAAAAATACTTTGTTAGTAAAAAGTATTGTTAAATACTTATTTGTTGATTTCTCGTCGAGATATATTTCATCTTCATTTGAGTTGTCTAACTAACTAACTAACCATCAAGCCGTTTCTCGCAGGGGTAGGCAGAGAGGACGGCCCACCAAACAACACGTTCTTGACAAACACTCCTTGCCTCTTTCAAAATCATACGTCGCACACTGGGGCAAGAGTGATGAAAAACGCCCTTTATTCACAGGGACGTTTTTAAGAGAAAATTTGAATGTGGAAAGGAAGGTTATAAAAAAACAAAAAATTTAAATACATAATATATGTAAACTTTATTATGTACATATTTTATATTCACGATTTAAATAAATAAATAACAAAACAAAAAAATCAATTCTCTTTATCCGACTTGATTGAGTCAAAATCATTATCATCATCACCATCATCAACACTACTATCATCACGATCATCATAATAATCGTAATCGTCACTATCATCATCATCATCCTGAGTACTTGAATAATTTTCACCTGTCGGCTGTAATGATGGAGCCATTAGCAGTTCTACCGCTTCTATGGGGAGTGTGGTCAACTTTTTTTTTGGCTGCTTCCTTTTGCTCGCAGAGGATCTGATAACAAAAACAACAAATTGAAAACATATTTTATAATTCCTTAGAATTGAGTGTACGTATTACATTGCCCTGAGCGAAGACCAAACGATTGAGTATTGTCTGCAAATCATCATGAACTAAAATATCACTAACATTGATTTTTGTAGTCACTGGGTAACATTCCTTTTATGCGGCCTGTACAATTTTATAAGACAGGTATAGTTTTGGAGCATTTGATCTTATTACGTTGTATTGGTGTCGAGATAATCCCGCGTCCAATACGAGTACTGCAGCATCCTCTCCTGACATAGTAACTGTTTCAAGAGACTTTCTATAAGCTACTTTTACTGGGACTTGATAATTGCGATAAAATATCAGTGATAGCTATAGACGCCTCTGTCTGTCCTGTAGTTCTAAGTTCCATATGTGTGGCATAAACTAATTCAGTTAGAGGAGTAGACTTTCTCAAATCCAGAGTCTTTTGTCGTTTCATCCGTTTTGTACTCTGATCAAAGGTAATTTTCGGGCGACCGGGACCACCGCGTTTTAGTGTAAGATTCGGAAAATAAATTGATGAATCCAGCAATGTTTTATTTTTCTCCAGAAATCTTACTTCGATCCGGTGCGCTGCACCCATCGTGAATAGTGTTCCGATTTGAAGCGATTTATCCTTCTCGAAATATGTTTTCTGGGATCACCGATGCATCCTGTCCTCAACTCCGTTTCCTTTTGCAGCGAATTTAGCTGATCTGGAATGTGTAAGTATCCAGAGTTCTTCATTATTGTGAATAATTGTCGTCTTGTCATGAATAAGGTATCAGAATTCACACCTGTGTGAAAAAAAGAAAATGAATAATTTCTCCGCTCGGTTCACGTAGTGCTGTATTTGTCACGAAACATAAAAAACCGCTGAATTGCGTTGTGCTATATCTGTCACCAACTGACACGACTCTTTCTCTCAGAAAACGCGTTCTATCTTTGTTCTATTATGACCAGATATGTGGTATAAACAGTTTTAGGAAGGGACACCATGAAGTTTTATCTTTGAGCTACACTTTACCACCTTACGTCCAAAAAATGTAAATTGAATGTCGGTAACGATTATTTTGAAATAAATCTCTATTCTGACAGGTTTTGTAACTAACATGATATCAAATTGTCTGATCCCGTGTTTTTAAAAAAACTGTTCATTTTAATTATAGCTCCCGATCACATTAAAATAATTCATTACTTAAAAAAGTGTACATATGTGCAAGATTTTAAAAGTGATTCGTAAATAACAATAGTTACTGGTCCTAAAAGTGTTTGAATGATAGCCCGGAGGTGCCCGGAGCTCAACTAATCTCTAAAAGAATATCAATTTTTTTAAAATCACGACAAAATTTTTGTATATATTTGATAAACAATTTTATCTATTTAAATAATTAATAATGCTCAAAATATAATGTGAAAAAATAAGATAAATACCTGAACATGATGGTTCCATACTCACTTTTGGGATTCGTAATAGGTGTCTTCCGAAATAAATACTTGGATTGAGGTTTATGCTGGCACTTGTAAACGGCGTATTATCTGCACGAGTGTTCGTTCTGTACTGAGCAGGTAGAAGGGTATGGTCAAAGGTTTCTACTTACTATATAATAATGCTACACTTATCGAGGTACCTCGAAACAAAGGAAGCGACATCGTACTATTGAATTTATTTTTTTTGTTTATTGTATCAACTTCTGGTATTTGGCCCCAGTGTGCGTCGTCTCATATATACTCTTCTATTATTCTGACTCTCAAGTATCTGATTTACTTGATCGTGCCATTTCTTTCTCAGGCGTCCCCGACTTCTGCTACCATTCACATTTCCGTAATATATTCTCCTTACACTCCTTTCTTCACTCATTTGCTCTACATGCCCAAACCATCTAAGCGTACCTTTCTTAATCTCACTCATTATGCTTACATCAGCCTTGCATTCATTGTGGATGTCCACATTTCTCACACCTTTTTTAACTTGTCTAATATTATTATTATTTATTAAAGCTAAACATATGTTTACAAGACAAAGTTTTATGCAGAGCACAAAGGATACCAAATTATTAAATGAAACAATTATGTTTCTCGCTAATAATTATTGCTTATAATAATTTGCTATCCTTTTTAATTTGCATAAAACCTTATATTATAAACATATTTAGTATATTACAAGACAAGGTTTATACATAGACCTAAGAAACCAAGCCAACTATTATTTTCCTATTTCAACATCGTATCATTAAATACAACTTAATCGACATAGTCATTCAAATATATTATATCCAATTAAAAGAATGCATTTACACATTACCTTCAGAATAGTGCATATGATGTCCTTAATCCTATATCTAAATTTCGCTAATAAACAATTATATAATGTTAATTAAGTGTTAATCTCAAGTGACCTACCAGGTAAGTATTGTACTGTATATTATCTCCATAAATAGTTAAGTAATAACATAGATCACTGTAGAGATGTATTATAAGTTTGTACAGCGCCCTTGAGGTGATTTTGCACAAAAACAGCGCTATACAAGTCATCCAATTATTATTATTAACAGTACAGGCCCTATGCGGGCGCAATTGGAGCAGTCTGCTCCGGGCGCCGAGACGCTGATAATACCTAACACCTAACAGTCCTAACACATCGCTATTGAGATTATTTTTCATAAAAACGGCGCTACACAAAAACACAAATCATCCTATTATTATTGATTACAGTGATCACCTACCTAGGCGTCTGTTGGCCTGTGGGCGCCAAAATTTTATGGCGCCCGCGCCGTCCCTGTATATTAAGTACATGACGTAAAACAAGCTATTTTTACGTAAGAATTTATGTATATTATTTTTTTGTCAAACGTTACGAACGTCAAATTGAAAACAGCAATATTCGGTTTTATATTTATAAACATTTGCACGTTCATATTTGATAAATACAAAATTTCATTAATGCTTTGATAGATTTTTTATCTGTTGTAAATATTATTAACAAATAATAAAGATTTATTTTGAAATTGAGAAACTTTGGAGTGAAATATTATTTTAAAGGAAAAAAGTTTTGATAACCCATTCCGTACATATCCGTAACTTCTTCAAGAATGACAATGGGTAATTACAATATGCCAAAACACAAAAGACAAGTTTCAAAGAATTTGAAGAATTCATCACATTTCAAATGTAATATTCAAGTTCTGTGAAAATCCTTTTCAAGTTATTATCTATTTGCTGTGAAACAAGAGCTGCATGATGAAATAATAACAGAACTTGAATAAAACTTTCACAGAACTTGAATTTTATCATTGAAATTTAGTGAGATCCTAATGTACATTCCTACACAAAAGATATGTTCTTTCACGGAATTTGAACAATTCATCATATTTCAAACTCAATTTTCAAGTTCTGTGAATGTTCTATTAAAATTCTAGTATTATAAAATTATTGGCCAGAGGCTTCACAAAACTGAAATAATAACAGAACTTGAATAGAACGTACACAGAACTTAAAAATCTAATTTTAAATTTGATGAATTTTTCAAAATCTTTGAAACAACCCGTCCTTAGGTATAAACATTAAATATTTTAATGTTTTTATTATAATTTTATTTAAAAGACATAGACGATGTGTGACTAAAATCCAACTAATACAATTAAGATTATGACCATAAATGAAGCGAATTCATAACTTTTAAATTTATTGAAAAAATCTAAGATTTCACAGAATTGGAATTATCACAAAAATGAATAGTGTCGAGGGAGACATTTCTTTGTGAATTAATTTCATAGTTGTATGCAAATCTATCTAAAACAAGTCTCTTTTTTAGATTTGGAACCCGGTTACAGACGCAATCGTATAACATATATGAATATAGCGTTCATAATGAATTCACCAGTAGAAAGAGAAATCACTTATCTGAATACGGTGGATAAAATTCAAATGTTTTTTTTTAAATAACTTTTTTGACTGAGCGTAACAAAACGAAAATTCTGCACAATGCGCGGTTGGCGTATTTCCCGATGGCATCGGAGCCGAAGGGATCAATGACGCTAACTCCTCTGAGCATCTTCTATTGTAATACCGGTAGAACAGGGAAATAATTGTACCTTTGGTTTTTATCCAGACCGAAACATTATGCTTGATTGAGTGTTGGTGTATTCTTTATGGAGTGTTTGATAATACAACTTAATTGATATATTCATTAAAAAATACATTGACTAAGCGTTTAAAGATGGTTTGAAAGATATGTGCATACGAATGTTAGAGGGAGAGCGCTAAAATTAAAAAACGATAATAATTAAGCGAAAATATTGAATAAAACACTACTCATTTGAAATAGAACAAAAATCTCTCCACAAATGCTTTAGCTGCATTTAATGATGTACTGTGAATTTTTTCGTATCTATAACATATTAAATAAGAGAACAAAACGTGTTTGAAATAATTTTCGGAGCTTACTTTGCGATTTTTTTCTATAAAGGGAATTTCATATAATTAACGTTTCGGTATAACAAATGCGTAGATATTATCTTTAAAAATAACATATATTTTTTTCAGAACTTAAGAACTTAAAGAGTTATTGATAAAAAATACTTTGATAGATTTTTTATCTGTTGTAAATATTAAAACATGCACAATTATTATTAACAAATAATAAGATTTATTTTTTATTAGTTATTACATTCATACATACATTCATTTAGTGACAGGCTGCATATTTTTCTGCTCCCAATTTAAGTGCTCCGCAAAGTGTTTATTTTTAGCAAAAACAAACAGTGAAGCTGATGATTAAATTAAACAAAGTGCGCACTATCGATTGGAATAAAAAAAATAATCAATTAGTAACATATCTTCTACAAACTACATTTGAAAATAAATAAATATTTTAAACATTCTGAAACTGTCAAACTGGTGACAACAATATTTGTGCAGTACTACTGGTTGTAAAAGTGTAAAGTGGAGTAAGTTTGTGAAAAAATAAATATGGCCAATCTACACAAATTCATGGAAGAAGCAAAGGAGGTAGTTAGTGAACTACTTCTCGCAGTGCAAGATTCCAGTAAAAAGTTCAGTAAAGACCAACAAATTATTGTGACAAATAAAGCCACAAACATTTTATCATTATTAGGGCACTTGGCAATTGAAATGTCGGAAGATAAAAATAAAACAGAAATCGCGAACAGAGAAAAAACATATGATTACCCTCAAAATAAACAAAAAAATACAAAAAATAAATATTGTCTAATGATTAGTCCTAAAACAAACAGTGACTCTTCTGACTCGATTCTAAAAAAAATACAAAAACATATTAAAACTAGTAAACTAGGAATATGTATTGAAGGCATCAAAAAAATATCCCGAAACAGAATCATCATCGAGTGTTTAAAAAAAGAAGATGCGAAGAAATTACAAATGGAGATCTCAAAAGTAATAAATGATGTCGATACTAAGGAATTAACAAAAAAAAAACCTACTTTAATTTTCAAGGGAATATTAAATGATTATGATAAAGAAGATTTCACTTGTGACATCATCGAACAAAATGAAGAAATTAAAATTATGTCGCAAAATAAGGAACATAAACCTGTGTTCAACGTCAAGAAAATAATTAAAAATAAATTTAATGATACATCTAACTATGTGGTTGAAGTAGAGAGTGAAACCCGGAAAATACTCTTAAACAAAGATAAAATTAAAATCGGATACCAAAGAATCTTTGTTGAAGACGCAAATCCATTGATGCAATGTTACCACTGTTTACGCTTCGGACACGGTGCTGCAAGATGTCTGCAGAGAGAGAAGGACAAAAAGCCTGTTTGCAGTTACTGTGGTCTCGATCACACATACAGCGAATGCGGGAACAAGGACAAACAACCAAACTGCAGAAACTGTTGCACTCAAAATGAAAAATATAAAATGACATTTCCAGTTAATCATAGGGCAAATGACAAAAACAACTGTAAGGTATATAAAAAAATGCTCGCAATTGCTGAACAAAATATTGAATATTAATTTTTACTTATCAAATAAAATGCAACAATATATTTTAAATAAGAATCTTTTGTTATATTGTAGTATTTTGATAATTAATGAAGATAATCAATTTTATTTACATGCGTATGTGATATGTAAGTTTTCTTTTTTTAAGATGCTTGTTAATATTAAATTAACACATCAAAAGTTACACACTTTTCTTTACCAAATCCAGAATATTAAAATACATTTTATAATCATGGTTTATAGGCCTACACTATTTAAATACGTTCTATACACCTACTCTACATATACTATTATGTCAATTGACTTGCATGTAAATTATCTATTAATAAATACTGTATTTCAACTTTTTACTTTTATACGGAATGTTATAAGTGTAATATTTTATTATATTTTATATAAAGAGTATAATAGTTTATATACACCGCAATACCAATATTCCCATTTAAATCTGCACTACTGTTTCAATACTTGTTTTAGCGGCGTAAACTCACGCACACTATCTTACTTACAAATCGTTACCAAATGGAGAATGAAACAAATAAATTATTGTTATCCATTAATTATCATGTTATCAATTAATTATCAATTATCAATTAGTTATCAATTAAAATTCAACGAACGAAACAAATATATTTCATGTAGAAAATGTACAGTATGCATTTACTGGTGCAAATTATTAAACCTACCTTATACTGAACAATACTATAATCTAACCATGAATGTTTTGGAAATATTTTTATTTAAATCATTATGTCTTTTAGTTTCATAGATGATGACAATGATATTAATTTTTGTAAAGTAAATAACCTGCGTAAATGGTTTCAAAAGCAAGATTCAAGGAAATGTGATACAAGTAAACTTAATTTTGTTCAACTAAATATTAGGTCAATATGTAAATATTTCGACCTATTTCATGTTTATTTTAAAGACTGTTTAAATCACGTTGACGTACTCATGCTTTGCGAAACGGCAATTCGTTCGGAACTTGTTAATCTTTATGATATTCCCGGATACAATTCGTATCACTATTGTAGAAAACAAAAATCCGGTGGAGGCATCTTGTTATATATAAAGAATAACCTTTCCTTTTCGCAAATATTTCTGGACACCAAATTTTTTGAGAACGTTTTTGGAATATTGACACTTCCAAATAAGAGCACTTTAAATGTCTTAGCAATATACCGACCTCCGAATCTAAATAAGCTATCATTTTTGTCAGAAATATCCTCTGTGTTTGAAAACAATATTAAATCAAATGAAAGTGTAATATTTTTCGGCGACATAAATTTAAATTTATTAAACAAAAATGATCCTATCATAATAAATTATGAAAATATTCTTACAAATAACTATTTAAAAAAATGTATAGATGGCGTCACTAGGGAAGTAATTGTTAAACAGAAAATAAATAGTTCATGTATCGATCATTTCTACGTGCGAATAAGCGGTAAACTGCCCGCTGGATTAACCAGTACAATCTTCGCATGTGTATGTGACTATAACATTGCCGATCACAACACAACAGCTATAAGTATACGCTATAACTCGGTAGATAATTTAAACTCAAATGATTATAATAAAGTTAAAATTCTTTCGCAAAAACTGGTTGATAAACATATTTGTAATTATGATTGGAAATCGCTTCTAAATGAAACCGAATGTTCTGTTATTTATTTGAAAATTAAAAATTATTTTGATGACTTGTATAAAAAAAGCACAATTGAAATAAGCAAAAAATCAAAAAACCGACCGCATGCCATAAATGAATGGATATCTACTGATGCACTTTATAAAATTAAAAAAAGAGATTTTTTATACAAACGTTGGAGAAATGCTCCAACGAACAAATACTATGAAAAAGAATATAAGTGTTTTCGAAATATTTTAAATAAATTGTTAATAAAATTAAAAACCTCATACTATAATGATAAATTCAAAAATATATTTCAAGACTCAAAAAAAACATGGGACGAATGTAATCAAATTTTAGGAAAGAAATGTAAAAATGATTGTGACCAAGTTGCATCCAAATATTTGATGAAAGATCGGACCGAAGAAAGCGTAACAAATGACTTTGTTGATTATTTCTCTGACAATGTTTGCAATATGTTACATAAATGTAATCACAGGACAACTGGGTTTGAACCAGAGGAGATGCCTCAAAGCATGTACCTACCTAGGGCTAAAATTGCTGATATAGAAAACATTGTGAAACAACTTAAAAGCTCTTCTCCTGGAATCGATAATATCAGAATGAGCGATATTAAAAAACATATATTAACATTAGGTCCAATTATAACCCATTTTGTAAACAGAATCTTATTTGAAGCAAAAATTCCAGATGATTTAAAATGTAGTATTATCAGACGCATTTATAAAGGAGGTGATCACACCATTTTGGGTAATTATAGACCAATCAGTATTTTGCCATCACTCGAAAAAATTCTTGAAAAATACATTCAAATTAAATTAATAAAATATTTGGAAGATTTTTCTATTATTGATACTAACCAAAAAAGGGCACTGAAGTGCTACTTCAAAAGTTTGCCAGCTTGATAAATAATAATTTAAATAATAATTTAAATAATAAACATCATGTATTAGTCTTATTTATAGATTATTCCAAGGCATTTGACACTATTAACCATAAAAAATTGTTGAAAATACTAGAAATCATAGGAATAAGAGGGAAACTTCTAAAACTATTTGAAAATTATTTGAACAACAGGTGCATGCAAATAAAGCTTTTGAACACATTAAGTAAAAAAAGAAAAATCTTAGCAGGTGTACCTCAAGGTTCCATATTAGGTCCTATTTTATATATAATTTATGTATCTTTTATTAAATTTATTTTTAAACATGTAAAACACTTTGTGTACGCGGATGATACTGCATTGGTGTTTTCTTGCAGTAATTTGCAATTATGTATTGAACTTTTACAAAAAGATTACATTGAACTTTTAAAATGGTCTCACGACTCTGGCCTAATCATAAATGCAAAAAAAACTAAATTGATACACATTAGATCACCAAATGCCAAGGTAAATACTATTATACCCGAAATTAAAACACACAATTCAGATTGCCTACATTTTTTTTTTTTTTTTTTTAAAGAAAGACAAACATTCCCGGGTTACGAATAACCCAACAATGTTTGAAAATCTCCTACTACCACCACAGAAAGCCGAAAATGTTGCTTGTGTTGTGATGGAGGACTTAGCCAGCCGAGGAATCGAACACGCGACGCTCGGGTGAGACCCAAGCGCTATGCCCACTCAACCACTGACCGACATGACATGTTGGTATCCCTGCGCTGTGTACATGTGAAAATATTGAACTGGTTAAAAAATATGTTTATTTAGGTGTTATTATTGATTGTTTTTTCAAATGGGATTTACAGATTAATAAAGTCTGTGAACGACTGAGATCTATTATTAGTAGATTATATAAATTAAAATTTTATGTTCCAATATGCACACTTCGAATAATTTATTTATCACTAGCTGAATCTATCATAAGGTATGGAATTACAGCTTGGGGATTTTCCTCTAAAACAAATATAAATCATGTTCAATCAGTTCAAAATTCTCTTGTTAAATTATTAGCTCATAAAAGTTTATATGAACAAAGGCATAATGTTCCATACCTTTATCAAAATCTGAAAATCCTCTCGGTAAGAGCAATTATGTGGTATAAAATAATTTTTCAGCACATAAATAGCCCTATGTACATAAATAGACTGGAACACACTTACAATACTCGTTTTACATTAAATGAAGGACTAATCGTACCAAAGCATGTAAACAAATATGGACAAAGAACGCTAGACTACATGATACCAAATTGTTTAAATATGTTACCTGCAGAAATCAAAAAATGTACAAATATAAAAAGAAATTTTTTGTTGAAAAATTGGCTAGCTGAAAGAAATAGTTTGTACTAGACTCTAATACAAACTATTTCTAACTGCATACGCTTTAATTGTTTTTTGTTTTTATTTTTATTGTATTACACCTCTCATGATATGAATGTATACATTTGATATAGTTTAAGTTAAAAGCACCCAATGACAAACTACTTTAAAGTAGTTTATTGGGACTTTTTGATTTTTGTATATTATTTTGATATTTAATAAAAAAAAAAAAAAAAAAAAAAAAAAAACGAGAAACTTGTAATAAATCGGTGGAAATTGGGTACGAGGGGGCTTAAGGCGATGCACTATGTAGTAATGCAAAATCATGTTCGCCTAGAAATGTTTCAGATGCTTTAATTAAATAATGGTAGTAGAATAAATCTTGACCTTCGAAATAATGGAGTATTTTTTAGATAAGTCTTTTTATAATCCCTGAAAAAATAATGTATAAGGCCTATAAAAACTGCTATAAAGTTCAAAATCTCCAACTTACGAACCCATTTTCGGTTATCATTTTATTGCATAATGTAGCAAATTAAGTTATTTGTAAAATGATCGGAAAAAAATTAAATATGTATGCCTGAATATCCACAAAATAAAATAAAAGGCACCTTTTGGCCATGTTTTTTTCTTATATAAATCAAAACAGGCGGATGGTGTTAAGCGGGAATTTAAACCTTATCGCCATCTACATAAGGGGTGTTATGGATAACGGCTCGATTTAAAATATTACAAGTCGTAGTGCATCGCCTTAAGAGGATGCAACGAAATGAATATTACATGCAACAATATCTTTCTTTTCACAAAGTGTGAAATTATGCAAGAAGCACACAAAGAGTAATTTTGATAACATGATCAAATAATAAAGTTGCAAAAGTAAAATTTTTAAGTTTATTATAGTAAAGCGCACCTGAAGTGAAATAACACAAAAAAGCGCTTAACAAAAGTTAGCAGAACAATACGAACAATTATAAAAATGATTTTAAACCTTTTTTGAGTCTTTGTAACAAATTTTTGATTCAAAGTAGTGTGGTGTCAATTTTTTTGTAAAACTCGAAACATGCTTAAATATTTTGAATGAAAAGTATTTCACAAATCCTGGTAGTTGTTGAACATATTAAAATTGAAATTCCACCGCTGACATTTCAATGGAACAAAAGAATCCTCGGTACGGACGGTTTGTTCGCTAGTTCATAACAGTTTGAAAGCTCACACAAGAGTTTCATAAAAGTTTGTGGAAAGTATTTTTGTTAACACCAACCTCGACCAACAAAAAATACCTTGCAGCCATTTGACACAATAAATTTTTTTAACTCGTTGAAATTAAATCTGCGGCCAAATGCCATCATAAAGTTTAATACATACAGGATGTTAAGGGAGGTACTTGACTTATTTTAATCTGACATTATTGTCTTTGTAACAAATTTTTGATTCAAAGTAGTGTGGTGTCAATTTTTTTGTAAAACTCGAAACATGCTTAAATATTTTGAATGAAAAGTATTTCACAAATCCTGGTAGTTGTTGAACATATTAAAATTGAAATTCCACCGCTGACATTTCAATGGAACAAAAGAATCCTCGGTACGGACGGTTTGTTCGCTAGTTCATAACAGTTTGAAAGCTCACACAAGAGTTTCATAAAAGTTTGTGGAAAGTATTTTTGTTAACACCAACCTCGACCAACAAAAAATACCTTGCAGCCATTTGACACAATAAATTTTTTTAACTCGTTGAAATTAAATCTGCGGCCAAATGCCATCATAAAGTTTAATACATACAGGATGTTAAGGGAGGTACTTGACTTATTTTAATCTGACATTATTTGGAGTAAAAAATGTATTTCAATTTTTGGAATTTCTAACATTTTTTTTGTCATCTTAAAACTTTAAAAAATCAATACGTATTGGACAGTTAGGATCTGGTGAGGGGTTGGTCGGTTACTAGGCTGGGTGACCAGTGACAACATGTGAAAGAAAGTTTTTTTTTTTTCAAAAAAGTCACTGGATTAAAAAATTTATTTACACCCTCCTGTATACCACATATATATTGTTCGACAACGAATATTTGGAAAATCAGAAAATCTTTTTTTTTTAATTTATTGACCCGTGAAAATATATATATATATATATGTATAATATACGAAATAATTCTTGAGAAATCAAAGAAAATTTGAGTTCATTGAACCATAGTAACGCAGATTGCACAGACAACCGAAATCAATGTTTTTGTTAATATTTCTTTATTATGTTCAACATTTAGAAATGTGCGGGGTTCGTTCTTTTACGAATGAATTATGTAAATAATAATGATACACGGTTCTTACTAATAAACATGTTTCATATTTTTCAACTGAAAAACACCCTTTACCATACATAAAGCGTTGTTTATCAATTGTTATATATTTAAATATGATTTTTAGTAAGGGGGCTTGTATTATGTTATGTCTATAATCGTACTTTATTTTAGTAGGCATACATTTTTTACTGAAGGCTGGAAACGTGTTGAGCCAGTAAAAATATTGTTGAAACAAAGTGTTTTATAAAAATATATTTAAAAATGGTGAGACAAATTTTTTTATACTTATTGAAGAAACATATTTTTCTTTCAACGTTGCTGTTCGGTTAGTAAAGGTTTTCTATGTATTGCAAAAGTGCTATATACAATATACATCTTATTTGTTAATATTCCTTTAACCCTTCAGGTTTTAAATATTTTTACCAACAAGTCCCAACAAAATTGTGAATTTTCTTGGAATTTTGGAATGCTTCCGAAGTATAATGTGCTACATATTACTTATTTTTGAAGTTGTCGTTAAAATAAATACTGTTTTAGAAACTAGATTAAATTATCTTTGAAATGTTTGCATTTGACAAAAACGTTAATCTTTCTAAAAAATATTTTTTTAATATCAAACATGAAAATTTTTTCAAAAAAACTTAACTGGACATTTTGACGTGGAACGTCCATAATTTTGAAGTAATTCGATATGTATAAAACACATTCCTTTTGTGTAGATAATAAGTAATAAAACGGTCACTTCACCTTTTACACCGTTTGTACAATAAAAACATAACAATTAAATATTTTTTCAATTTAAACTGTCAATGAAAAAATGCCGAAAATCGTAACCATGCACATTGAAATTTTTTTAAATTTTATCCATGTAATAGTTTATAATTATTTGATACAAATTGTAAAGAATACTCATTTTATCTTTCCAATTACATACATATCACATATCTACGCATTATAGAAAAAAAGAAAAAAATACAATGTTTTACAATAAGAGGTGTTATTTTGAATAGCCCGCTATTTCGGTAGATGTTACTTTTGAAGCTGTTATTTTTTAACATTTGACAAGTAAAAACTACGCCATTAATAAAAATGGAACAATATACGCTTGAATAACGCATTGAACTTATTAAAATTCACTTGAGTGAATCAAATGCAAATCATCTTGAGTGATGAGGTCCATTTCCACTTCGGTAGCTTCATCAACAAGCAAAATTGTCGCATCTGGAGCACGAAAAATCCCAAAAGTTATTGTTGAAAAGCCTCTCTATTTTCAACGTGTGACTGTTTGGTGCGGTTTATGGTCCGGCGGAGTCATTGGACCTTACTTTTTCAAAAATGAGGCTGGAGCAACAGTTACGGTGAATGGATTGCGCTATCGAGAGATGATTAATGATTTTTTACGGCCGGAATTGGATGATATTGATCTGGACAACGTCTACTTTCAACAAAACGGTGCTACGTGCCACACAAGCAACGAAACTATTGATCTTTTACGATTGAATATCAAAATAACACCTCTTATTGGAAAACCCTGTACTTTTGTAATGTAATGACGTCCCGGTCAGATCTGACCTTCAGAGGCTTTAATGGAATATGATGTTTGGGGCTAGTTATGTCCTTCCGAGGCTTGAAGGGTTAAAACAAATACTGTTTTAGAAGCAAGATAAAACTATCTTTCTGGTGCAAGTATTTAAAATAAACATTACATTTTCTAAATAATAAATTTTGAATATCGTGAATGTTGATATAAAAGCCCTCTGAGCGTTGAATATATGAATAAATAAATAAACAACAAAAAAAATTAAAATATAATTTTTTTTTCAAAAACGCTTGCCACATTTTTACTATATTTTTTACACCAGGCGTAGAAAATTTGAGATGACTCGTTATTTCGAAAACACAATCGTTGTTTGTAGAGAATTTATAAGAAAAATGTAACTTCTATTTTTAAATCGTTTAAAGAATAAAAAATAAACATTTTAAAGTTACGCCGAATGTTACGTTAGCGGCGCGAAATATGAATTATTCACTCGGGCTATTTCTCGGATTTTATTCATGACATTCAGTATAAATATTAAGGGCAAACTGGAAAGAATTATTATTTATCTTTCTAACGTAAAAAAATTATGTTTTTCCACATGAAAGAAAAAAGATAAAAAATACTTTTATATAATATCATTTATATTATTGATATTGGTTTTGGAGTGTCTATATTGGAATTAAAATCTTCTTCGTGTCTTGTATTCAAAAACTCTATTTTTGCATTAACGCGATATGAAATGATTTGTTGTTATTTATAAAAATGGAGCTTTAATACCAGTTATCGCCATCACATCATTTTAGTTTCATAATGCTGACTTGATTCGTGATTTTACGGTAATTTTTCTATATTTTACTGGGTTTAAATAAAGTTAGCCCTTATCTGTCACAAAGCATTTGTTTAAATTAATCTCACTATAGCAAATCCCAATATTATTATAGATACCTGTGTATGATAGTACAACGCCCGATGTAAATTAATTTAATATAATTCATATTTTAATATGTTACGTGTCGTTACGTGATGAAAAAAATAGCACGAGGAAAATGCTGGTATTAATCCGACAATTATTTATGTTATGTCACCAGCATCCCCTTTACATGTCTACTTTTCATTCCCATCCGTCGTTTTGTAAGCATTTTGTTTTTTTTTTTTTTAATTGCCGGCAACCCGGACGTTTATTGCAATAACATTACAAACATGAAAGTAACCCGCCTCACTAGAAGATTTCTGTTCTGAGGCGGGTACATATATTTGCTTACACATACACATACATTTATACATATATATATACATCAATATTTACATGGAGCATTCCATACATAGTTACATACATATATAGTTACATAAAAAACAGGAATTTACATTAAAACTAGAGGGTGTGAAACTTCGAAATACATAATATTGTAGAATGATTAGAAACTATAATGACCGGACATGTGCATTGGGCATGTGGCATGTCATTGGGCATGACAGTAAATATTTTTTTTACAATCATAAACGTATTTTAAATATCAACTATGAACCCCCTTTATGTAAATTCCACATACGAATTCTACTTCCAGGTTGTAATGGGACTGCAGCAGCCCCAATAGGGAACTTTGCGAGGTAGAATAAAAGGGAAAAGAAAGTAATAGAGAATAGAAATGTTGAGAAGTAGTTCTTAACTATTTTGATCTAGTTATTAAACATGGCTCTAGTTAATTCGTTGCCATAATTGATCTTGCTACTGAATATTTATATGAATTCAAATTAAAGTTAACCAACCTCCACAATAAGTCTCTTATGGATTTATTTATTTATTATTTGAAACATTTACAGAGTGTTAACAATCATTACATTTATATTATTTCGGTGGGAATGTGCACAGATATTAACACCCCAATTAAAAATGTTCACAGCATGCGTAAACAAGGTTTAGTCGATATTAGGCGGAGATGCACGTAGTGAAAGAAAAAAAATACAAATATAATAACAATTAAAAAGAAATATAAAACATGAATATTAAGTATGAAATATAAAATACAGTAAATGTACAGAGAAAGGATAAGGAAGAAAAGTAAAGAAAATAATAAAGCAATTATATCTCTCCATAACATATCATGGTAGAAGATGGTTGATTTGTTTTTTAAAATATGCGAGACTGTTTGCGAATATATCTATAAGGTCGCATTCAACTGTATTGTACAGACGACACATTCTAGATAGTGGATTGAAATATGCAATATTGTTATTAAATATATCAATATGGAATATATTTTGGCTCCTTAAATTATGTCTATTAGGGACCTTAATATGAATATTGCTCAGACAATTAGTGGTAAGAAGTTTATCATGAATAATTTTATATAAACATATTAAGTCCGCAAATTGTCTTCTTTTTTCTAATGTCGTAAATTTGAAGTTTAGTAGACGTTCTTCATAAGATTTGAGTGAGGCATTTAATCCAAGTTTATATGATAACAGTCTTAGGAATTTTTGTTGCACAGATTCAATACTTTTAGAATATTTTATATAATGTGGGTTCCAGATAACACTCCCATATTCCAATTTGCTTCTGACCAACGAGTTGTATAATGTTATAATGGATTGGGGGTATTTAAATGGTTTTGATATTCTATTAATGAATCCAATCATTTTCATTGATTTACTTATAATATCATTTATGTGTACATCAAACATAAACTTTGAATCAAGAGTGATTCCTAGATCTGAAATAGATGGGAAATAGATGGTCTACTCCTAGGCTTTTTGTACTCACCCACTAATTGATCTACTATTTTTTTCCACTGAGCCTGGTCTCTGATGGATTGGAAGTAGATGGTCTACTCCTAGGCTTTTTGTACTCACCCACTAATTGATCTACTAAATTTTCGATAAATATCAAATGGCTCAATGTTTTTTTTTTATAAATTTATATAGAATGTATGAGTTAATGTAACATATCTCCATCCGCCAAAAAAAGAGTTTACGCCACCATTTCTGCTATTTTCTAAAGAAGCAGTGCGACGATGCATACTGATCAGCACGATCAACCCTACGCATGGATTTAGAATAATCGATGATAACGTTTGGTTTATCCTTAATTTCGATCTATCGAAGTTTCATCGGAAAAATCACTTCACACTTCAAAAATAAACTCGTCTTCCTCCATTCTCCTCCATATTTATTGCGCAGTAAAAATTATTGAAATAAAAGAATGCAGAATGCGTAGTTATTGTTATGAATGAAACACAGTGCAAAAGCACAACCTATTGCCAGTGGGTACTGCACACAACTGAATAGAACATGTGTATACCTGTAAAAGGACCCTTTTATTTTTTAAATAATAAAATGTATACCTATTGTTTATGTCGCAGCTGCGGCGCCATCGAAGTTGTTAGAATGTTTTCCAAGTCGACGCGGCGGCGGCAACGGAGTACAAAAGGTTACATGCGAAATACTTACCTATGAGAATTTGATATGCGAGAATTTGTAACGCTACAAACACAATACAAGTATTCGAAAACTTTCAAAAATCAAAAGTTGTATTTTTTGTGGACATTAGAGTTGGTGTATACAGCAACATAAAAAATAAATAATTTCAATTTTCATAAAAAACGCAAATAGATTTCCTAAAGTTTCACGGTACCACAGTGGACCCAGTTTACCTTTGTGGCATTGTGCAGTGGTATTCTCTGTATAAATGAGAATTACTTTAAATTCCAGATTCCAAATTCAGGGACATGACACATAATTTTTTTCTGGAAACGTGACGTTACGGATTTAACGAAAATCTCTACCCAGGTATCCCAGCAATTATTTTGTGAAACATCTGAAAAACAAGGAGTCGCGCAACTTCAAGCCCATTGCGATGTAAGGTTGATAATGGTAACTTTTAACGAGGGAACTAGTTAACGACACGAACACGAATGCCCCTCGCAGCTTTAAGGGGAGAAAACATGATATTATTGAGGACGTTTCATAACTTTCCGTGTAAGGCGGGATATACTGGAACCATATGAAATGAGCAATATGGCACCTCATAACTTGTTGAAATGATAACAGAAATATTTATTTATTTTATTGCTTCTTTACATTGTATCTTTTTTATGTTAGAATAATAAATATTAGAATAATAATAAATATTAATATTGGTGTTTACTATGATTATTCTCTAACTACACTTTAACGGTCAGCACTGAAAAAATCCCATTTTATAGTCCCTAGTAGTTAGAAATCGAAGAGATATTTATTGAAGTGCATTCTTAGTTTTTTCCGGTTTTTAGCTTATAATTTGTCAATTGAATCTAAGATGTCGAAATACTTTTTTTATCAAAAAACTGATCGCTAATTAAACGGCTCTTAAACAAAAATACTTTTTTGAAAGACGGTGTTTAATTTTATTTATATATTCATTTAAACCAATATGTACAGGGTGTTAGGCATACTTTAGCAAGTGATTCCTTAAGTAATGGCAGATGATCAGAAACGCCATCATGTCTACGCAATAGAGAAAGTTTCTTTTTTATTTCAAAAGTTTTATAATAATAGTAATTAAAAACGTCTCAATGTTGTGTTTTACCTTTATGATCTTGATAGCGTCTGGACATAGGTTTTCAGAGAAAAGATAACAAATAAAAAACTTCTCAGGCTCTATGACGCCGACCGGACTGAAATTTTGGAATCCTACAAAGAATTGTAGTCTGAAGTGGAATCAATGACTGCATTAACCCCTTCAGTAATTATTTAATTATTTACTCAAAATATATATCCTCATATAAAAGCCATTTCGGGCCCAAAATGGGACTGAATATTGATGTTGTGGTGCATAGTGTGAAAAAATAATTAAAATTTTACTTTAGTATGAATTCCGAATTCTGGCACATAATAGCCGCCTGAGTATACTCGGGCGTGGTCCTTAAGAGGTTAAGAAGCATTATAGAAAACCATCATTCTTATGGGCATAAATGCAAGGCTTGGGAACATCTCTGTATACCTATTTATTGAATGCATACTCATGGAGCCGTATCATTTAAAACGGTATCAAAACATTTTATTTTACATTAGAACGTTCAAGTGATAAAACAAAAAAATATATTGGAATTATATTGAGAATTGTTAGTGTTTCCAAATGGAAAACATTTATGTAACGTCCATGTAGGTTTTTTAAAGTGTTTAAATCTGCATGATAATGTTATTCCCTCGGTGGTGTTATAACTGTTATATTATTTTTTAAACATCAAAATATACCAAACCAGTACAACACTTGTTATTTTATAAGTGAGTAAAATCAATTAAGTATAAAAAAATTACGTCAGGCCATTAGAAAAAATATTAATAGCCTTAAATTATTTTTATCGATCGTGCCAAATGGTCAGCTTAGGAAAATGTCCGCTTATAAATTATGCATGAAGTCATCGATCGTATGCATTCACACTTCGAAGAGTGCTAACGTTTACATAATAATAAATTGTAAGTCATTGGTTTTATTTCAAAATGCAATTGTTTTGCCTTTTCGTGACGATGGTGACACTGTTGGTGATGCTGAACTCAGCTTACGCAGATGAAATTATTAACATCATGCACAGTAAGAGATTGTATATTTTCCTCTTTTTAATATTAATCCATTTACTAAATAGCTAAAACTAACAGAACAAATGCACTTCGGACATTTTAAAATGCAGTCTTTGGATTTAGGTAATGATTTATTGTAAAATAAATAAATTCTCGAACCAGGACTTTAATTAGTATTAGTATTTACAGAATTTTTTTGATATCTTGTCTTAACAACATATGCGGAAATTTTCAATTACCACCTAAATTTGAACTCCATCAAAATTTAAAAATATATATTTTTTAAATAATAACTATAATGATTTTTTTTTTGCAGATTTTTGTTATAAATTTAAATTGTTTTTATTTATGTATATCTTGTCTTATTATAGGTTAAGTCACAAGAAGGAAATCCATAGTAAGGAACTCCAGTGAAAATTATTTTAGGTTAAAAAACATTAATCATTGAAGAAAATATTAGCTACTCTCAATCGATCGAACTTCTGAACATCCATTTTAGTTCTTCGTTAGTGCTTATTCCGATTTCGGATCAGTTCTTTTTGTCATATTACGATATCCGATTGTTTAATGTCACCGTATGGTACGATAATCCAGTATAGTATTTCCATAGTCAAGACATCCTCAAACCTTTTTTTAACATTGCAGGAGACCCCTAGGAAAAAAAATCCCTTAGGGTCTGACTCATCTTTGAGGATGCTGCGTGGAGGGTCTTTTAGGGAAAAGAAGGTGAGGATGTCCTGGAACAGGTTTGAAGGATGGGTGGGAATCTGGGGGTCAATGTATGAATCCATCCCTCTCACTGCGGTGCAAGGTCGAGAGAGTCCGACTGGAGAGGTCAAATGGTCACTCTCAACCAGCTCCTGGTTCCCAGCCACAATGTAGGTGGGCAAACGCATCCACAGGAAAAATCTAGACAAACCTCACCCCATGAACTCGGACAACTCTGCTAATTCAGCAAACGTAGCGAACCACCTGGGTTGACCTATGGCAGAGGTGTCGGTTATCCAATAAATGGTTCCCGGGGCGGTAGTACCCATAACCGCCACCCAAATTACCAAGTTTTGTGAAGTACAACTTAGGCCAAAACTTCACTATCCTGGACGTTGGTTATCAATGACAAATTGGAGAACTGGGATAAGTCATTTCTTTGTCTATAATAAGGATTATGTACATATTATGTATTTTGAACACACACCTGTGTTCAGTATAATGTGTAATTTATGGAACACCGGAATGTCGATGATGACTTGATGTAGATGGGAGTTCACTCACGTTTACCGTCGTTTAGGACCTGGGGATCCATATAAAAACCAATATTGGAACTGATATAGTTCACCATTCTGAACACATGCATTATATGAAACATAATTATACGTAGAATTAATAAATCAGTATATAAAAACGATGGAAAGCTTAAGAGATATGATTGATATTATCTTCACCCTAAGATTGGTGGGCGGTTTCTGCCAGAACTTTGTCGACTTCCTCGGCTGACCAATTTTGCGCGATTTCAATGTTTTTTTTTTAAATTTATTTTGGGAATTATTGATTTCATATCGACCTAACTGTTAACCGACAAAACCGAGGTATGTGTGACGTCACACGTACCTTCCAGATTTCAATCGTTTTGGCTTCCGATTATGATAACAACATTTACAAAAAATTAATTCATTTAAGTTAGAAGGTGAATATTTATTAAAAAAATTGGATGTAACCCGTTTTTGTTATATTTTTTGTATACTACACTGATAAAATATAAACTTTTGACTTCCCGAAAATGAATACATATGCACATTTTTAAATGGACATATATTTTTTAAATAGGATTATGGATACAGTAAAATTTGGGAGGCGGGTATGAGTACCGCCACTCCGGAAACCATTCGTTGGTTAACCGATTTTTTTTATTTTGATTTTATGGATTCTTTCAAAATCCTCTAATTGTCTAGGGCCTATAACAATACCCTTTCATGTGTCTAACTAACTAGTACTGCGGCTCATTTGGTCTTATTACTATTACCATTTGATGGTTGTATTTACTTGACTGATTTTACGTTATATTAATGTGTTTTACGAGGAAAAATATTGGATAACCGACACCTCTGCCATGGGTCACCCCAAGTGGTTTGCTACGTTTGGTATCTTATCAGAGGTACCCAGGTTAATGGGATGAGGGTTGTCTAAATCTTTACGATGGATGCGTCTGCCTACCTATTGTGGAAAGTCAGATTTAGAGAGACTTGTTGAGGGGATCTTTTTACCTCTGAAGTAGGAATCTCTCGACCTAGTAATGAATTTGTAGGTCCGTCACTCCTGGAAACACTGACCCCCTGATTCCTACCCAATCCTCAACATTTTTTTTCTTTTCCAGATGTATTTTTTTCTTCCGCAACCTTTCACACATCCTATCCAAAGATGACATAGGTCCTAAGGAAAATAATTTTCTTCAGAGCCTCCTGTGTGGAGTGAATAATAAATAACGTTTTTTTTTTTAGGAATTTCAAGGCGGGATAAAACGTCGGTTTGCCCAAAGTCTCCGGACGAGTGCAGGAAGCAGTGCAAGTCTGATGACTTCATCGATGGTGTGTGCGTGGAAGGCGATGACGATCTGTGTAAATGCAAAGATGCTGATGATGAAATCATAGGTACCTTTGAGTCGGATGAGAGTTTGGAGGGTATGCAAAGAATTTTCAATTTAGGAAAAATTTTAAAAAAGCCAAAAGGCGACGTAATAATCAAATCAATTTTGAAAAGACTAATGGAACAAGCAATGAAAACGGCGGCCTAGAAGGCTTTGTCACTGTTTCAGAAGGCGGCAGGGATCATGATACATAGGATGGGTACTATAATATTAGGTCTCTATAAAAAAAAATTAGAAGCTTTATCATTTATCCACTCCCCATCATGTTTTCAAGGAGATACTGCTTAAACTCAATGAATACCGTCGATATACTGGCTAAGAGAGATACATACCTGACTTTTTAACCAGTGATTCCTGGTATTATTTTGGAGTAATAATGTTTTTGAAATTTTGGTCTCCGGAGACATTTTTCCGGAGACACAAGGTTTTATTTTTCAACAAAAAACCTTAAAAATCAGTACGCATTATATAGTTAGGGTCGGTCTGTGGGTTGAAATAAAAAAAAAACAATAATTTTACCGGACACTAAAATTTCGTTTATATTTTTTACTTCAAATAATATCACAAATCACTACTTACACGTACATCAAGTACGTTCCATAATACCCTGTATACCGATGGTATTAATTAATAATTATTTTATTAGTAAACTAATCTAAATTGCAAAAGTTAATAAAAACCACAGTGCATAGATTAATTGGAGAATAATGCTTGAAGCAGGTTACAAGACTTGCCCTGTTTCTTTCGGCTAATCCAATACCTAATAATGCAAAACAAAAATACAAAAAAAAAGATATATCATTGAAACATATATCTTTCTATATTTTAAAAGAATGCCAAGAAAATTGAAACTTATTAACTTATTATTAATATAACGATATATATATATTTTTTTAATATACTTCGACCGCATAATGTGCATAGTCTAGTGGTTATAAATTCCAAATGTCAATAATAAACTACCCATATAATGTACATATTATATCATGCTGAACAAACAAAAAGCATATAAATACAAATATTTTGAAAAATGTGACATTGTTTCCTACAACTGTAACAGTAAAGCGTACTTGAAGTGAAATTACACTAAACTGCGCTATATAAATGCCATGTTATTATTATTAAATTGAAAACACAAATTACAACTATTTGAAAGGAACAAAAAACGTCTTTCATTAATTCCCAAATACGTTTTCATACGATACGATTGTACCACCCCAGCCGGGAGCACTCCTGTCCCGATGAGAGTGGTACACCAGGGGGCACTGTTTTGTTAGGACTTGGAACACGTGTTCTGGGGATTGACCGGTATACATGGAAACCTTAAGCCAATATTCAAATTTAGATTGGGTGGGAATAAAGGAATTGATTGAACTTTGGTTTTTGTTTCACTCTTCTGGTCTCTTCTAGCCTATTCTTGGGTTTTTCTTTACTATTTCAGTCTCTTCTTGCCTCTTCTTGTTCCTTCTTGTCTTAGTTCTTCTTGTTTTTTCCTGCTTCTTTTTGGATCGTATCTCATCTTGGGTTTTATTTCCTATTCATGGCTGTTCTAGTTCTTCTAGCCTCTTTTTTAGTCTCTTCTTTTCATTCATTGCACCTTTTTTCATCGGTTGATCTTCGCCCCAATGAGACTAAGGGACTCCCAATGAAAGTCTCTCACAATAGAAGAAAAAATCCCTCAATCAAAATGGGAGATTCCAACATACGATTCGTGGAAAATACAACGTACTTAGATATTATCCTAGATCGATCGTCCTCGTTCTTAGCCCATCTCAAAAGTGTATAGAGCAGGGGGCCCAGGCCATATTCTTGAAACTGAGAAGAATCTCAATAGCCGAGAGGATATTTCGCTCTCAGGCGCTCCGACTCCTGTACAGGGGTGTGTACGTTGCGTATGTCTCTTTTGCGGCCTTTGTGTAGGAGCATCGCCTGGATAGCGTACTGATCCACTCAGCACTCAAGGGGGGCCAGCGAATCCCCCGGTTAGCACTTTCGGGAGCTCACAGAACAGTCGTTTGGGACACTTTACCAGTTTTGGCCGGCATTTTTCCAATTTATTTGGAAATTGGGGAGGTGTTAACAAAGAGAAAATTAGTAAGAGGAAGGCTTGCTATACACTCGGGCGTTGATCTAACACCAGGCGGTGCGGCGTTTCTCCCAGAACTTCTGAAAGTGATGTGAGAAACAACACTAACAAAATAGCAAGAGCGATGGAATAGGTCGAATGCAGGCAGATGGACTTACTCTTAAGTGGTCACGAGACCAGCATGGAATGCAGATCTCGTTTCGAATAAGGGGAACTTTAAGTGCCTGAGGAAGTTTTTAAGGATCTGGGTTGAGAGACGTCCTGATCTTAGAGTCGCTGACTAGATTAACTTAATCTGGAGTTTCAGGTACCAAGTGTGATTGCTACTGACGTTAACTGTATTTTTTTATATATCTCCATTACGATAACTTTAATTTCACAACCCATTTCTTCTTTGTTACTTTACCTACCATGTTCTTTTTCCTTCATACATAGATCTTGACCAGCAACCATCCCTCTACAGACGATTCTGTTGAACTTATTTGTTTTTTATTATGTCACTTTTATTGATTTAATTTTATCAACAATCTTTAGTATACGACGTGGAATTAATGGTCGTGATGATATCATCGCCCAACATGACACAATTGTGACCTACAAATTATTCTTCATTTTCAAAAACTTTATCTTTAAAAAACAAACAAATTGTTGTAGTTGCACTTCTTTTCTTTTTCATTCAGGGTCCCAACTGCGAGGTAAAAACTGAACTGTACCTGTGTTGTACTGTCTCTTTCTCCCCGTATATGGGGTGGGATAGACCCCGTATCTGTATACAACTAGGTGAATTCAACACCGGAACTTCATTCACACAAATCACCCGCGCCTCCCCCTGCGAAATGCGTGGACCTGAAGAATGGCCGGGTGAACTTGACGACCTTCCGTCTTCCACCTCTGGTGACCCGGTACTTAGGGTCTTCGGGTACTTCCCCTACTTTCTACATTAATACATTCTTTAAGGCACAACCGGGAAACCAGCTAAATGGCATGGTCGTCGAGACTCGTTAACGGCCATGGACTCATTGGGACTGCCGGGTGACCATTGAAATGCACTATCCGGCACCTCTCTTCTCGTATGTTTTAAATTACTGTAAATACTTACACAAATTGCTTTCTAACGCCGTATGCAAAGACATTGGAGGGTCTTGATTCGTTTCATATTAAATTTAGCTTCCTTTATACCAAAAATTTAGAGTCCTTGTGAGAGCCTTGAGGGAGTTACTATTTGTTACATATACCAGGACGAGAATGTTGTTGGCCACCTCCAATGCTTCTTTTTTTCTCTGATTGCCTCTTTTTTCTTCATCTTGCCTCTTTTTGTATCTACTAGTATCTCCCTTCCATCTTCTTGCTCCTTCTTCGCTCATTATGGCTGTTTTCAACTTCTTATATTTTTTGGTCTATTATTGCTTATCCATGCACTGCTATTCATGCTTATTATTGTCTTTTCATGCCTTTTATTTATTTTTTTGGCCTTTTCTTAGCTCTTCGTGCCCATTCTTGGCCTTTCCGGTATTTTCCTGCCTGGTATCGCTTCTTCTTGTTTTTTTTTTTGCTTTTCTTGCTTCTTTTTACTTTTTCTTCCTTCTACTCGACCTTCTTACATTTCTTTGCCTCTTCTTATCTCATCATGGCTCTTTTTGCTTCTTCTTGGCCTTTTTGTCTCTTTTTGCCTTTTCATGGATCTTAACTTGTATAATCTCTAATTGCTCATTCATTGCTCTTCTTGCCTTTTCGTGCTTCGTATTATCTCTTCTAGCCTTGCCTCAGCTCTTCTTGCCTCTACTTGGCTCTTCTATCATTTGCTTGTTTCATCTTTGCCTCATCTTGCTTCTCCTTGCTTCTTCTCACTTATCTTTGCCTCTTTTTACTTCCTCTTGCTTTTTCTCGCTTCGTCTTGGATAATCTTGGCATTTCTTGCCTATTTTTGTTTTTTCTTGCTTATTTTTGGAAATTGAATCTAATAGACCACGAGCGAACAAAGGAAACTCCTCTAAAATACGAAGAAGGCTGGTTCCAAAACTAAAAAATACAACAGAATATGATTAAATGCGACTCATATTATGTAAAACACGCCAATGGGGGGAAGAATATTGAGAGAAGATGCATTCAATGCGTTCGTTGAGTTGTTTTTGTTACTTTACTCATTTATTCACTACTTTATTCATTTAACTACAGAGCAGGTCAGTAATGAAGTATTATGTGTTAATAAGCATTGAACTTGTGTCTACTTGTATATAAACAAAATTTGTTATATCTGAAAGCAATAAATACTAATTTGTTTTAACAAATGAAATGAAATAAATACAAGTTATCTTAGGCTTCGAGTACTGTCTTGGGATGTACTGGTCCATTTTTTGTTTAGTCTATCTCAATCGATCTCAATAAATCACTTCACACTAAACTTGAACTGTTATGTCGTTGTTCTCTCGGTTCGTCCAAAACACGTTTTTGTGATTTTGTCAACTATAAATTATATTTTGAAAGCGTTTTAAAATATATTTTTCAAAATCAAACGTAACTTTATAACGGAAAGAGGTAAAATTAAATCGCGAAGCAAAACAAATTGTACATATAAAAATGTTAAAGGCATCATCAATATAAAATTGATGCACATGGATATTCACGGAGAAATGATATGAACTGTTACTGTATAGTACTTCTATGAACATTAAACCTCACCTGCAAAAAGGTTTGTTTCTAATTTTCTCTTATTTAATAAATCAAAACCCAAATTTCCTCTTAAATCATAAGATTAGCAAGTAGGTACTTAAATACCTAACATTTAATTATAAACCATTTACATTTTTATTTTTCATTACAATTAATGTATTATACAATTTTTACAAAACAACTTCACTACCTCCAATTGCCTTGATCATGACGAAGACGCAAAATATTTAGATTTTTTATGAACACATGTTTCGACATCGTGAATTTCATTCGAATTTACTAAAAGTTTATCGGGACACCTTTTGACTCATCCGTAAAACATACAATTCCGTAAAGGAATTGTTTTTTTTCCATTATTTCTGGCTTTCACCCTTCAAGGGTGTTCTTGGCCATCATTTAAAATTATGGAAAAACGAAAGGTGAATTTAGATATTAATTTTATTTCAATAGGCAAATTTCAAAATTAAAATGAAAATTGGAGTCAAGTTCAGACTTAGAAGAGATGAGATGTTGAATGGAGGGGAGGCAATTTTAGATAAGGTTTGATAGAAGAGAGGATATTTTTTTAGAGAGGGACAACCAAAAAAGATGTGATCTAAAGTTCCCACTTCTAGACCACAGAATGTACAATCTGGGGAGTCAATGACGTGAATTTTAAAAAGGTGGGAAGGAACTTCTTTTTTGGAAAAATGGGGGAATTGCTGAAACCACCGTTTTGATGGGATAGTCCTTTGTATTGAGGCATTGCAGGCTCCCTTGGATTGACTAGCAATATGCCAATACGCTCCCCAAACATTGCGGGATCTATCTTTGATAATGAAAAAAATGTCAGATAGGGGAATGTGGTTTACGAGGGTAACAACAGGGTTTGACGCTCCTTGTTTTGCCAAGGTATCCGCAATATCTATTACCCATGATACCAACATGTCCAGGAATCCAAATCAGAGTTACGGTTTTACCAGAGCTTTGAATAGAGGCTATCATCACTCGAATAAGGCATACAAAGTGATCGTCAGGATGAAGAAGAGGACTGGATTTAAGTTTTTAGAGGGAACTGAGAGAGTCAGAGAGAACGAGGGAATGTTCAAAATTATTTTTGATTATATATTTGAGAGATTCTATTATTGCAATGCACTCGGCTGAAAATATTGAAAATTGATTCGAATTTTAATTAAATATTCTGTCATTAAAATTATTGTGGTAAACGTTAATACCTATACCACAGTTAGGAGAGTCAGGAGATTTGGATCCATCAGTAAATAAAAGAGAAGAGTTGGGCCATTTACATGAAATAATGTCATTGAACATATTATTGACAGTACTACCGGGAGATTGGAATGACTTTTAAAAAGTCCGATCCCTTCTTATATTGTTTGGGATAGGGTGACTTGACTATATTTTAATTTGTATAAGGGAAGTAGATCATTTTGGATGATGTGAAGTTCTGAGAGAGACTTAAATTTTTTACAGATGGCAGGAAGAGGTTTAGTTGAAGCTCTGATTGTAGATGAATGGATTGAGTCAATGAACAACGAGACGCTGGGGATAACCTGATGATATTTAGAATTTAAACATTTAAGAACAGATTTGTCAGCAAATAGTTGACGCCTTAGATAAAGAGAAGGATCAGAACATTCTACTTGAAAGGAATTTATGGGTGACGATTGCATCGCTCCAGTTATTATTCGCAAAGATTTAGATTGAATTTTGTCTAATTTATCAAGTACATTTTTTGAGGCAGTACTAAAAAGTGGGCAGGCATAGTCAAGATGGCTTCAAATAAAAGCAGTGTGAGCTCCCCACCAAACGCCAGATAATGATCTGATGATATTTAAATTTTTTTCGCATTTAGTAACTAAATTTTGAATTTGGGAAGACCATTTAAGTTTCCTTTCAAATGTTACTCCCAAAAATTTTACTTCAGAAGCGTTGGGAATTGGAGAATTTTTAAATAAAATTTGAACGGGTGAGTTTTTTATGGCGGTTTGAGAAGGTGACACACTGAGTCTTTTGGATTGAAAGTTCAAGACCATTTAACGTGAGCTATGTGCAAAGGGCATTCATGGCTTCGTTAACATATTTGACGGCGAGAGGGATGATTTTGGATGATAAGAAGAAAGCCATGTCATCTGCGAACTCAATAACTTTTACTTGTGGGGGAATAGTGACATGCATATTGTATGTGTATATATTATACAGTAAGGAGGACAATACATCGCCTTGTGGTAAACCCTTCCAAATAGACCTACTTTGAGGAGAAATATCTGGAAGTTCAATGAATTTTTTTCTATCTAGAAATAGATTAATAATAGATTGGACAAACATGGGGGGAAGGCCAAGGCCCGAAAGGTTTTTTTTTCAGGATTGGGATGGAGACATTGTCAAAGGCGCCTTCTATATCTATAAAGACAGCAAGACAAACTTCCTGTTTAGAAATTGATAAATTAATATCGATGCTGATGATGGCAAGGTTATCTTCAGTGGATTTTTTTTTCCTAAATCAAAATTGATATGAAGAGAGAAGCTGTTTACTATCGACAAAAAATTCTAATCGGTTTTTAATTAATTTTTCATAAAGTTTACTGAGAGTGGATGATAGAGCGATTGGCCTGTAGTTGGATCCAGATTTTGGTGATTTGTTTGTTTTTAAAATGGGGATGATTATTTGAAAACTCCAGTCATCTGGCATTATGCCAGTCTGGAGGATTTTATTTAAGATGCTTAGGAAGAGGTTTAGAACATTATCATTACTATTTTTGATTATGCTGTAATGTATACCATCTCTGCCTGGAGATGAGTCCTTGACTGTTGTTAAACATTTTTTTAGATCAAATAAGGTGAATGGAGAGTCTAGCCAATGATTAGATTAGGAGTATTATAGATGAGCGTTATTTCATCTAAGTTAGGTACAAAAGGGGGGTCAATTTTGTCGAAGAATTCATCTATCCATTTAGAATGAGACGCTCGAGGAGATGGTGAACTGAAGGAGGATCGAAATCTTCGGATCATAGACCAAACTTCTGAAATTGGAGTGTTCGGAGATAATGAACTGCAGAAGTTGTACCACCCAGATCTTTTTTTGACCTCAATAACATTTTGGCATTGGATTCGGCGTTTTTGTATATAAGATAGTTCTCCATAGTCATATTGTAACGATATGAAAGAGATTTAGCTTTCCGAATTCTTACTACTTTGGAAAATTCCTCATCCCACCAGGGAGTTAGAGTGAGTTTTTTGAGAGATTTAGTTTTAGGGGGAGGATTCGATTTATTTATTGCAGTTATGAGCATTGATTTGAAGTTATTATAGTCATCTTTGACGGAAAATATATCGGTGGCTGGTAAATTTAGTAGAAACTTGTCCATATGAGAGTTAAATTCATCCCAATTGGTGTGTTTCGTTTTAATCTTTGTCGAAATATGAGACTTAACTGATTGGAAAGAAGTTTGATAAGTAATGGTGATCGGGAAATGATCACTGGAGCAAAGGTCGGGGGACACCACCCACGAGGAGAGAGAAGCCAGACTAGTAGAGCATATCGAGAGATCCACTTCACTGGGATTTGTGCTGGGGCGTGAGATCCTAGTAGGAGATCCGTCATTCAAAAGGAAAAGGTTGGATTGATCTAGGAAATCCATTACACTTCGACCATCTCGGTCGGAGAAAGCAGAACCCCAGACGGGGGAATGGGCATTAAAATCGCCTAATATAAAGAATGGAGGGCTTAGTTGACTTACAATTTGCAACCAAAATTGTTTATTGAAGTGGACTGTTGGGGGAAGATAGATGGAAGTTTGATATTATTTATTGGGGAAAATGATATGGATTTTTTAATAAAAAGGGCCGCACTGACGCCCGTACGTTCCGGGCAATCATTGCGGGGACAGGGATACCCTCCCACATTAAAGTGGGTGGATGGAGTAAACCATTTCTCTGAGATAGCAGCCAAAGAAATAAGGTTTGAATTTAATAGGTTAAGGAGATCAGATTTGTTGGAAATAGCACTTCGGCTATTCCACTGAAGTATTCTGACATCCTGAAGAGTCATTTTGAAAAAATGATTTTAGTATAGAAATAATAGAAGCAGCGTTGGACGGTAAATTAGTTTGAGAAGAAATTAGGTCAATTAGAAGCATAATAAGAGTTTGGATAAATGAAGAATTGTCTTAGGAGAGTTTTTCAGAAAGATTTAGAGAGTTCATTGAGGACGGATTATAATTGTTTGCACACCCATTTGTGGCATTTGAAAGAGATTAACCATTGGGATTTAAGAGTAGTGGGTTGTGTTGATGCTGATCATATCCAGGAGCCGGTTTAGAGATAGCGTTTTTGTATGTGAATTTAGTTGAACGAGAAGAAGTTGTTGTAGAGGAGAGAAGAGGGTTGGATGAGGAGTTGCTGGATAAAGCCTCAGCAAATGATTTTTTGACAGGCGGGAATAGTTTAGAAGCCTGCAGAAAAGGCAAGTTCTGAGAGGCCATAGAAATTTTAATATTTTTTGGCGAGATTGTTCTGGGCAAGAAGTGTTGATAGCTGTATGTGAGCCTGAGCAGTTAAAACATTTAAGTGAGGAGGAAAAAGGACATTGGTCAGCTGCGTGGTTTTCTCCACATTTAAAATATCTGGATTGAGATCTGCATACAGCTTTGGTATGACCAAAACGGCAGCAATTGAAACATTGAGTGGTGGAATATGTGTACATTTCAAATGGTAATGAGTTGAAGAATAAATATATATGGGAGGGAAGAGATTGACCTTCAAAGGTGATTACGACAGATAGGGAGGGCTTCCAGGAAATTATACCCCCAGAGGAGTCCTTGTAATTTAGCCTCCTGGCTTTTATGGGATTGCCAATGTGTTGGGGGATTGAAAGTGAAGACAGAATTTCTGCGATGGACAGATCGGTCGAGATACCTCTGACCAGGCCCATGCGAGTGACATTGAAAGTGGGGATATATGCCTTAAACTTTGAATTGGATGAAATGAAGATGATTCTGATGAAACTGTTGGCTGCTGACCCTGAGAGGAATTCGACGGAGATTCGGAAGCGAGCCTCGGCTTTTACACCTCCAAGCTTGATTGAACGATTCTTGCTATTTGGTAGGAATTTACCAAATTCAAGAGGGTGGATGGTTTTTCCTTGCTCAGTTTTTTGGGCGTATACTATGAACGGGCCACGGGAATAAGGAGAGTAAAAGTTTGTTGGAGGATGTTGAGAAAGTGCTGGTGGGAACTGTGAAGTCGAAGGCGAGTCAAGTTTTATTAGGGAAGAGGGAGTATATTTCCTTTTTTGATAGAAGTCAAAATGACATAATCACAGTCGGAAATTTCTACATTTTCCCCGTCTGGGGGGTCTGGAGAGGGATCTGGGGGCTTTGTAGGGAGTCCAGGAGGGAAATCTTCCTCCATTATTCACAACAGTAAACAACTACAACAATAGTATGGACAATGACAGAAGTAAAAAAAGTTTTTAAATATCTGGAAATCAGCGAAAAGTGACTCCTGGAAGATCAGGAGGGAGAAGCAACCTCAAGGCACAACACACTAAACTTTTTTTGCCAGAAAACAAAAAAAAATGGTATAAAATTATTTTTAGATAGAGCAAAACAAAACAACTGATGACAGCCAAATGTTATTGTTGCGAGTCATAAAGCGCTTGTTATATGCCAGCGAATTTTCTCAAACTGTCAAAATGTCTTAATTTTTTTGTCGCTAGAGGACGGTAGTTGTACATTAATGAACTTGTTAAAATACAACGTCAAATGTGCGTTGTACATTAATGAACTTGTTAAAATACAACGTCAAATGTGCGTTCATCATGTTGCAAAGCAATGAACGTACGCAATCAGAAATATTAAATAAAACAAACCATTTAGCAAAAAGGTATGACTTATTTGCAGAACCTACTATTTTGGTAAAGCATTTAATTGGACAATTTTTTTATAAATTTTTCATCATTTACTTGCTGTTGTCAAATCTAATTAAATTTGAACGGCTTTTGGCTTTACGACTCGCATTTGAGGAACATTTCCGATACAAATAATGTTTGTTTTACACGGTGTTCGGAAACACGTGAAATAAACGGTAAAACTTGTTAATGAATCTACCTTTCATTTAAAGTCAATTTTTGGTTGTGACTTCGTTTATTTGAGCTTTCGTTTTCGAGAAAATCAAAGGTGGATTTTTTAGGTAAATTTCAAAATTTTATATTTGATAGAATATCTGTACATAACATCATTAATAATATTGATCTCGATAAATAAAAGAAGGTTTATTTATATATATTTGTTAAATTATTCTTTGTTATTTAGTACAACTAAACAATAATCTTTTTTCATTCATTCGTTACTTGAAGCATACCTTGTTTGGAATATTTTTTCCGGCTGCCATGGATAAATCAAGTATTGATCTACAAAGAGAAAAATAATATTATTATTTGGAACTTTACAACACAACACATAGATAGAATATCTTTGATTTGACAACTTGTGAATGGTTACGTGTTTATACGCAGAACGGCGATATTACTGTTAATTTCATAAAAAAGTTTTTTTTTTCTGTTTAATCTAAAGATAAAAATAAAAAATGGTAATAAACTTGTTTACTCCTTATATTAATACCCCTTATTGTGTAAGGTCGGAACAGTAAAAACAGACTTGTTATCACTTAAAACGGCCGATTTTACCAAACCAACAATGATCCGGCGTGAAATGGTAATTTTTGGTTTTATTATCAAACGCGCCATATGAAAAAACGTTCACTCTCGACGCTCAATCATGACGTTCGTGATATCCGTTAGGAACAGTATTGAATGTTGTATTTTACGCGTTTCAAAGAATTCGACAGTTGAAAAAATACAACGCGACAAATTTACATGAAAAAGAGAATTTGTGAGTACTTACTATTTTTGTAGCTTTCTTAGTTCATTGCAACGCTTCAAGTGAGTCGGTATTCTACTTTTAGACCCATTATTGAAACATTTTGATGGCATTTTCGAAATATATACGCCGTCAAACACGGAGTGTATAGTTTCACCGCCGTCAACGGGGGCTTCTATCCCGGAATAAGTAAAAAAAACTGTGAAATGTGTTTAAAATTTGGTGCAAGATGAAGTGTTTATTTTATTTTTTTATTATTTAATAATTAAACAGTTTACAATGTATAATAATATTTGCTAAAAATAATGATATATAAAAATTAGTATTCACAATTTTTTTTTTGAATTTTTTGATGTTACTCTTTTATGGAAGCAGACGCTTGTGTTTAAAAGAGATGCTGAGTATCGAGATGACCATTATTTATGTAAGTATTCTTATTAATAATTTAAGGAGTTAAGAACATTAAAAATATAAGTGTATATCAACAATTTACAATTTAACGATTTATAACGTTACATTATTTAATTGACGAATTTCGTTATTTTGATTTTTTTACATTGAAATGTTCTTTGATCGCTTTGAGTAGGGTTTTGTCGTCTTCGATTTTTCTGATATTATTCAATTGTTAATATCCACAGATATCACCACGATAATAAGATGCCGTACTTCTACAGATGTGTGTATTATATACATATTTTAAATTAAAAATATTTTGTAAAATCGTCATTAACGCGATAATCATAGATCGAAGTTTTAAAAGTGGGTTGTATGGTGTGTCCATGTTTTTTTTTTTTTTTTTTATGGTCGAATGCCTACAACAACTACAAAAAAATAGGCAGACTGAAAAATAATAGTCCATTATTCGGTAACAAAAAATATAAAGTCTGAGAATGACATACGAAAGGTAGTATTAATCCGTTTTCCAGCAAATCACCATTCTGCCTTATAACCCACTCTTAATAAATTGACAAAAAAAAATTCTCCGTGCACGCAGAATCTTCCCTCTTGGCCACAATCTAAATCAATATCAATCACCGTCTACTGAGAAGCCCCGAAACTTTCCATATTCCTTTCCAAAGAACCATCTTGGCCTTCTCCCGACCTCTTGTGCGAATATATCGACCATATAATACAACATCCACTACAGTGGTAAGAACGAAACTTTATTTTCTCATTTTTCATATACTTGTTGTTTTATTTTTTCCACCGTTGGACGGTTGGAATTTATTCTAGTAATTGTTCTCTGTAATTTTTATAGGTTAACCCCTTACTGATGTGTCAATTATTAAATAAAAATATCCACAATTATCGCTATATCGTGCATGCTAATTATTTTAAGTAATATGTGGCGGACATACACAAATATGTATGTATATGTACGGCCCGCGAGACATAATATATGAAAATGGCCCTTGGCGGGAAAAAAGGTTTACCATCGCAAACAAATCATAATATATAATTATACATCAATACACTACTACCAATTTAAAAAAATCGCTAAATATCTTAAAACGATCATCGTTATGTTTGCCAGATTTAGTTGGCCACGTTAATTATACAGATTATTAAGCATAATAAGCTAAGCGGTATATTATTTGCCTTTTAATGCTATTTAGAAATCAATTATTTTTATTGATCGTAACTAAAATATAAACGTTCAAACCAGCTTAGGTACCTATATTATTTTCGTTTGAAAATGCACAATGAGTGCATTGTAACCTTGCAACATTTACATACTAATTCGGTATCATTGATGTGTTATATTTAGATGAGACATGAAGCGAAAAAAAAGGTTCCGCTTTTTGACCTCCAACTGACATCCAACTCTCCCAACTCTCTAACCAAAACTGCCGAATCTGGGCTACGCGCACAGATTATCGCATTCTAATAGTTGAACAAATTTCGGCGAGATTGGTATCTTATTTTTCTGTTCCAAGATGCAATTATTTTATCTTTTTATCATGATGGTGGCAGTGACTCTGATTCTGATATCAGCTCAGATTTAATAATAATTGTTCTTCTTACCTGAGAGTATAATTGTAATTAATGTATGAGAGAGACGGGATGAAAGCGAGACAACTGTAGGTAGTAGGTATATAAACAATTTTCATGGTTGCCGGTCTCTCTTCATTATCACCTGACATTTGTTTTTTTGTAAATCCTTAAACGTATATTTTTACAATGCAAATATACAAATACTACATTCTCACAGTGTATAAAGTAAAATCATAATAGCTTATCCTCACCATAAAGAGACAAGGTTTCAGCCAAAGATTATTAATGATTAACTAGCAGTTAAAAACCCGCTCCGCGGGTTTTTGCTGCTAGGCCCTGCGGGCGGCACTTGGTTGGGCTGCGCCCAGTTTAAGTGATACTAACAACAGTTACATTTAATAGATAGATATTAGGTCATTCACAGAGAGAGGGTGAGTATATATTGTTAAAACACCAAACAGGAAGGAGTTAATGAATAATAACATGCTCAATTTAGGCATAATAAGAATGACAGTTGTTTGAATAAATGAAATTTTACGTATTTGTGATGGATTATTTCAAATGAAACACTATTATTGACTACATGTCTACAACTGATATTAACTGTTATCGTACCTAATATAATTAGCTCATAGGAGACTTGGAGTGCTTAAATATGTGTTACAACCGTCAATAAGTTGAATCAATATCGTATAGTTTGTCACAATTAAAGATAGTTATAACAAAGTTGACTTAAATAATAGATTATTACATATTGATTAATTGTACCCGTGTTTATGAATAAAAGGAGGGTACCTAATCATTTTCGGTAATCATTTGGTAATTCTTTACCTACAACTGTTACTGTATCTAATAAAGTTTAATGTTAGATTATATATACACCTTCATCAGAAGAGTAAAAATCTATATATAAAGGTAGATTATTACAATATAGCGCCCCTGAGATGATATCTCACAAAAGCGGCGCTATGCAAATTGTCCAATAAATAAATAAATATAATGTTTACATTTTATTGTGTATACACCGAAGTCAAAAATTAAATATAGATTGCAATTGGGAAAGAAGAAGTGGAAGGAGGGGGAGGGGTAAGAGTAGGCTGGGTTTATAATAATTAGGAATTACAATATCGTTAGACGGGAAAGACCAGTTAAGTGGGAAAATATTTAAAAGAGAGTTTATAAAAAAATTCTTGTTAATTATATCTGCTTTTATATTAACATGTTTCCTCATTTCCAAAATTTCAAAATTATTTATAGTGTAGTATTTTAAGACATGAAAAAAACAAATAGAACATAAAACAGAATAGAACATAAAATAACCATAAAACAATATATTCATAATACAAATAGCATTTAATAACGGTTATTCTAATAAATTGATAGTTGAAATACTAAATAAAAAAAATTAAACATATTCTCTTCAAACGGTCTTTCTAAAGATAGAAATAAACAATGGCGTAGAATTCTGCTAGTGGATAACGATACTTCTAAAATTATATATAAAAACAATTCTGGTACTATTCAACTGGCGTTTTACACTAATAACAATGAAGAAATATATTCTTAATAATAAAGATAGCAAAATTCAAACAAAAAAATCAGGAGTTTAAAAACTCAATTGGGATGATTGTAATTTCTTTTACAAAGGTAGAACCAATAGAAACTTTGAAGTCAGAACTAAAGAATATCGCAGGGCTCTAAATGGAAATAGTGAATTTGAGTTTGCAAATCATCTTTTGAATAATGATCACCATTTCGATAAAAATTCAGGTCTTAAAATACTTCACTCAGGATATAAAGCATCGCAAATAAATAATTTTGAAATTTTACAAATTAGAAAACATGTCAATATAAAATCAGATATAATTAATAAGCAAAAAAAATATAAATAATAATGAAAAATGCCATTACAAAGTGATAAGCTTCCAGAAGAAATCTTCTTATTAAATGCTTGTATCGTAAGTAGTCAAATATTGTGAGCTGCATATTTAAATATTCGCGCCATTCATTTGGTTCGTTTTTAAACCGCCAGAGGTGCGCTCTGTCGGCTATCTATAGCCGTGCGTATCCGCCATATTGAATAAGGAACGCGTGATTTTTTATAAACGTCAAACATAATCACGTAACTGTGGATAATTTTCATTGTAATGTAATTAATCCAATGGATTATGAACTTTCTAAAACATATTTTCTTCGATATTATCCAAAAATTATATGAGCAGAAACGACGCTTTTGAAGAAATCTCGTATTATTATGAGGCGATCCTATTTTAGTATGAAATCGTGTCTTAATTTTCAATTTAGCTGAATTTACCCGAAACAGACAATTTTAATTCGACCAATCAGAGGGCCTAGATCGTCCAGACGCTGGCGTAATAATACTATCAGATGTGTTGATCAGCACATTAATTTTGATAACTTTTTTTATATTTTATATAAACTGTCCGTTTACATGAAGGTTTTACTGTAATATTAAGATAGCTGAATAACAGCCACTCTGCTGTAATTAACACAATGCATTATCACGAGTAATGAGAAGATACATTGCACAACGGTTTTTAACGCATTTTCTTCTCGCTCTCTCACGGCGTTTATTTCATACTAGATGTCCATACCAGATTACCCATTTCGGTGAAACTTCCTGGTTACTCACACTCAGTAGAATAATACCTGCCATTAACATAGTTCCCATCTCCTAGTTACTCACACTCAACCGAGTTACCAATCGTTACAGTATGTCCCATCTCCTGGTTAATCACACTCAGCCGAGTTATACCTGTCAGTAACATATAACCTTTCTCCTAGTTACTCGCACTCAACCGAGCTACCAATCGTTACAGTATTTCCCATCTCCTGGTTAATCACACTCACCCGAGTTACCTATCATTGCAATATATATCATCTACTGACCATACACACTCAGCCGAGTTAACCATCATTACAATAGTTTCCACGTCCTGCTTACTCACACTTGTTTTATGGTTACCCGTAAAACTGAAATCGAAAAGTGAAAAAACTGCCATACTTTAAAACAATTATAACTTACATCCAATAAATAAAAGCTAAAACTAAAAAATTATATATTTGATTATTTTATTGATTTGTCAATAGATTTCTTTACCCGCTTCACTAGACGAGGTCTGGTCAAACCTTCTTATCTAAAAGGTTTTAGTCTGGCATGAACGATCGATAAACCCCTATTTAAGTACAATAGAGATGAAATTCCTCATATGCGGTCAGTTAGCGATATTTGCGAGCACAGTCAGAATTTGATTCCGACAGTCGGTAAACAATGGCCGCTACTTTTAGCGCGGCCTCTATGGTGTCGGATAAGCTGTCAATATGCACAACTTTTAGGATAATGTCGTTCGTTATCAAAATAACTAGCTTATATTATATTAATGAATGGGGTTAAACTAACTAAGCTCTTAGAACCGAAAGAAATCTTATACATAATCCATTGACTTAATTATTTCGTCTAAGACGTGAACACGTTATTTCGTTCAAGCTTCTTGAAACAAAAGTTGTAAGTTATGTTATGACTATGACTATAATATACCTCATGAACTAATTAATGTTCACGAGTATAACCATCTAAACCGAATTGACTGAAAGTTTGGATTCATACTAAGAATCATGGTCTGAAGTGAAATAAATGACAATATCTCAGTAATGTGTCATTTGTGGAAAAAAAATCATTCTTACGCGCATAAATGCAAGACTTGGGGTCGAACTTTGAAAACCGTTTTCTCCGGCTATATTGTGACGAACGGACTGAAATTTTGGATTCATTCTAAGAATTATTGTCTGAAGTGGTAACAAGGTCGAACTTTAAAAGCCTTTTTCTCGGGCTCTATGGCGCCGAACAAGCTGAAATTTTGTTATTCAAATAAGAATTATGGTCTGAAGAGGAATCAATGACTGCATCAAGTAGCATTTATATAAAAATCATGGTACGTGCAAATGCCAGGCTGCATCTCACCCGGGCATAAATGCTAGGCATGGGTACATATCATAACAACCTGTATACCTATTTATTAAATACGTCCCAAAGAGCCTGATCATCGAAAACGTTTACATAACATTTTTCATGTATTGAAAAGTTCAAATTGAAGAAAATAAATCAGAATTGTGCGATAATATTTGGGGAATTTATGGAGCGCCGTTTTCCTTAAAAATCACCTCAAAGCCTCACGTATTGTTAGAGAATCGTAAAAAAATTACAAAACGTCTATATTGGTTATATTTTATATGAATATGTACAGCACATGTTACGTGCCAATTGCTTGATTGTAAATTAAAATCTCTATTTACATCTGCGTGGCATTTTTTTCCCCTCGGTCATGTTAAAATTGTTATAGCAATTTTTAAATATCAAAATCAGTCAGACCTAATAGTTATTGTAAAATAATTAATTGATTTTCCTCATTTATAAATTGAGTAAAATCAATTAAGCATTAAAACATTGTGTCGATGCTATTAAAAATAATAATTTTTACACACGTACTACATTTATATTGGTACATCTGATCGGCCTACAAATAAGCCGTATATAAATTCTGCGCGAAGCCATCGAATTCACACTTCGAAGTGTGCTAACGTTTACATAATAATCAATTGAATGTCATTGATTATATTCCAAAATGCAATTGTTTTGCCTTTTCGTGACGATGGTGACACTGTTAGTGATGCTAAACTCAGCTTACGCAGATGAAATTATTAACATCAGGCACAGTAAGAGATTTCATTTCATCCCTCTTTTAGTATTTATCCATGATCATCACGAAGAAAAATTTTATATCCGCTTGTGAAGGCCAACGAATTCTCCATAAAAATAAATAAAAATAGTATTATGCGTAAACCCTGCTAGAGAACCTAGCAATGAGCTATCTTATTTTGTGAGAACATAAAAGAGATCATTATCCACCTACCCAAATACATAGAAAATCTTTAAAAATTATCATAAATTTATTACCAAAAAGGATCTCACGGTCCAAAGAAACAACACGGCAAAGTATCAAAAGTCGTTATCTGGGACAGAAATTACATACTAAAATCCCCCAGAATTAAATATAAAGCTCGCTCTACACTCGCGGCGCGAACGGCCGCGAAGGCCGCGAAACGCGAGTGTGGATCTTGTTCACGCCTTCGCAATCTTCGCATTCGCGCTTCGCGCCATTCCCCGATTTTTGTCGGTTTTTTGGCCCGCGACAAAGGGTTTGCGGTTTAAAGTCTCGAACAAGACTGAAGCTTTGCGAGTGTGGATGGACACAGTTCACGCGCGGATCGCGGCGTATATTCACGGCGTGAATTCACGGCGCGACTTCGCGCGCGAGTGTAGAGCCAGCTTTACAACATTCAAAATGACGTACGTTGGTGCAATACTAACTAAATAGTTGGTTGGCTTTGGTGGAGGGGTACAGTTATACAAAGTTACATATTAATTACACACTTGGTAAAAACTTGGAAGATGCATTTCATCAAAAAAATGTTTGGAAATTATAATATTACTGATGTAGGTTTTTGTGGAATTCGTCATTTTATTCAGGTGTAGCTGTTTGTAGCTCGGTAATTACCATTTAAAATATTGTAATAAAAATTTTGTGTAATGTAATAAATCCATAAATAAAAAATAACGTAATCTTAAAGTTAACATTTTAAAACACTGATAAAAATTTAAGTTTTGGTAATAATAATTTATTATAAAATTAATAAATTATTGAATAATTACATCGATTTTGAGTTCATTGAACCGGATTTCACGCAGACAACCGAAATTAATATTTTTTATATGTTGTCTTAATAATGTATGCGGATATTTTCAATTACGAACTGAATTAGAACTCTATAAGATAATTTCGTGAGTGATTTTCCGTTTTAAAGAGTTTTGTTATAAATTTAATGTATTTTTAAGTTTTTTTTATATTTTCTTATTAAAGTTAATTTCACGACAAAGAAATCTATAATAATGAAATCCACTGAAAGTTGTTATAGGTTACAAAATATAAAATATTTATTTAACAACTTTTCTTTATCTTTTGTAGGTCATACATCATTGAAGAAAAAGAGAAAACTAACAAATCACAGAAAATAATAAAAAATGATAACGGGAATGATAACGGTCACGACTAGGAATCGAACCCAGGAACTTTGTCTTACCGGAAATCTCGACGGTAAGACAGAGTTCGAATCCTAGTTATGACCGTTATCATTTTTTTCTGTGTCTTGTTCTGTTTCATGATTCTTTAGATTTGTTAGTTTTATCTTCTTCTTCAATAAAAAAATATATTCATTTAGATAAGAGGTTCCCAAACTTTCATGTCCCGTAGACGTTTTACTTTTTTTTCGTAAGAAGATTTGCTACCCCTTTCCACGAGGTGGAAAACTATCAAAAACTTTATTACGACAATTTATAAAGCAGAATCAGCAATAATTATTTATTTCTGAACCTAGATTTTTTTCTAAACGTCCTTTTAAATTCTTCGTTAGTGCTGATTCCGATTTCCGATCAGTACTTCTTGTCACATTATGATATCTGATTCTTCAATGTCGCCGTATGGATCGATAATCCAGTGTGGTATTTTCTTAGTCAAAACATCCTGTGTAAGGTACATTTAAATGTTGACTTAGACTAAAATGTCATTCTGCCCGTTTGTCAATGACATGTTGGTGAACAGGGAAAACTCACGTCTTCCAAAGTTTGCTTCAATACATTAATTCCGTCCAGAAAAGGAACACAGGCCATATTTACATACCTACCTTATTAAAATTTTTTTTAAAAATTCAAATAAGTCATTTCACTGTCTATTTGAAGTATTATATATTATGAACACAGAATCTGTGAATTTGTGTTACGGAACGCCTGAATGTTGATAATGACTTGACTTGACTCGGGGTTTACTCACGAGTACCGCTAATATTATTAATTCATTCCAAAGACAAAAATTCCAATTTTTTTCCTCGCTGAGATGGACCCCCGGCAAGTCGAAATCGAACCTGTTCCCAATAAAAGATTTAATCGCCCTGTGATTGAGCTGCGGGTCCTGACAGAACTATGTCCTATTCCTCGGCTGGCTAATTTTGCGCGATGTTATTATTAATTCATGGTAATTAATTGTTTCGGGATTTTTTGAATTCATACACACCCATTTCGAAATGATCTTAGTGTTATCGATAAAACTAAGGTATATGTGGCGTTACGCGTAACTTCCAGATTTCGATCGTTTTGGTGGCCTTTGAACTTAAAACGTTGACAAAATGAAAACGACTTTTATAAAAATAAAATGAATACTAGGATTCAAGATTAAGGTTTATTCATTCAATAAATGGACTGGGCTTCCTTTTTGGTTTATTTTTTTATGTGCAAACTGATGAAATATTAATTGTCGATTTCCCGAAAATTATAAAATAAATTGATTGTTTCCTGGATAAATTTTATTTTTAAATTACCCTTAAGTAAAAAGAACCTTTGTATTGTTTTACACCATAGTTAACAGCTATTCATTGAAATGCTAAATATTAATTATCCTACGTTATTAATAAATTGGGTGTTTTTTTCAGGAATTTCAAGGCGGGACAAAACGTTGATTTGCCCGAAGTCTCCGGAGGAGTGCAGGAAGCAGTGCAAGTTTGATGACTTCATCGATGGGGTGTGCGTGGAAGGCAACGAAGAGCTGTGTAAATGTAAAGATGCTGATTATGAATTAGTAGGTCCCTTAGGGTCGGTTGAGGAAGAATATTTGGAGACAAGATAATTACACCATTTTTGGAGGGAGCAGCAGAAGAAGCGGGAGAAGGTTTTGTCAATGAAAATTGGGTAGTAGGCGGCAGAAGGCATGAGACAGAGCATAGGGACATTATGATGGTTGGTCCATTTGAAGAACATCTATAAATTTTATGCATCAAATTGGAAGGTTTATCATTTACCCATTCACCATCGAGATTTCCAGGAGCCACTGCTAAAGCTAAAAGTACTAAAATTCAATGCACACCATCAATTCACAGGTTGATATCATGATAATTTAAAACAATGCCAAGAAAATTGAAACAATCATCTCAATAGAACCTTCGACCACCACCCTGCATAGACTGGTGGTTATAAGTTCCAAATGTCTTTAATTAACATAAATATTATATTATACTGAGAAATTAATATTTTGAAAAATTCAATATTGCTTTCAACAACTGTAACATTACATCAAAAACACAAGTACCTGAAACTAACAAAAAATGTCTTTTATTTATTGCCAAAATTTAGAAATGTGTCAACAATTTAAAAACTGATGCATTAAATATTCACGGAGATATGATATGAATTATGAGGTATGAAAAAAATCTGCAGAAATGTATAAGTGGATGTGCAAGTTCAGTGACTTCTTCGATGGAGTGTGTGTGAAGAGCCATGATGATATTTTGATTGGAAAACTGCTAATTGTTCCTTTGTTCCGATAAAAGTTTACCCATACTCGAAGATCTCAGCAGCTACCAACAATTATTACATCCGATAAATGAATGCGAAAACTAAATTCAATTGATTTGATCGTTTTCTTGATTTTTATCTCCGCCATCGAGTGGTTAATATCCTCAACTGTGAATGCATAAATAGGTATATGATTTATGTTTTTATCCCTATTACATATTCATGCTCTAATCCACCAAAATTAGGCCAAAATTGAGACAGAGGTAAAGTCTTTTAAACTTGGCATTCTTTGATTTTATTTTTCTTTTACAATTATTGTTGTAATAACATATACGTTGACAACAATCGTCATGCCTGTGTCAGTCCTAGCCATAAATATAGTAGATGGCCTATTTCAGCATATCGGTCGCCATACATTCCCAATGGGAAGACCACTAAAATAGGCCAAGCCACTACATTTATACTCGCAGCTAGGTCTGACATGCCTATCAACGTAAACACAACATAAATTTAAGATTATTAATATAATTAAGATAATAAGGTATATAAAAAATGGTGACCGGATAAATCATCAAAATGATAATTCATCACATCTTTAAAAAGTTATATAAAGTCATGGAAATTGATGAAACAAAAACTTTATTAACGGGGTTAAGTTAGGTTAGGTTAGGTTTATTTTTTTTTTTCATCGTTTCTAAATCACTTTTTAAAGGTGTGTTGAATTGTCACTGTGTTGAGTTATCATGGAACCATAAAAAAGATAAAAATTGGTATTTTCGTAAAATTAACATTTATTGACATTCTTTTCTTTTTTACTAAAGTTATCAGCATAACAAAAATTTAAATTAATGTTAGATCAGTTTAAACAGAAGTAAGAGCCCTTGACTATAGTTTCTTACTCCCTGAATAGCTTCTTCATCTGTCTCATCACCCAAATTTGTGGCGATTGGGTCATCATATTCCTTATCATCGTCATCAACTTCAGCAGACTTCTACAATATTCTCAAACCCGACTTTCTGCAGTTTTCTGCACTTTCCAACGCAACCTTGTTTGCATTGACATGATATAAAGTTCAGCAAGGCCTGAGGTGCAGCTTCCTTCAACATTGATACTGGAGTTAGTAACCCAACAGCATCCTTTTTCCACCCCCATTCAGTTGGATCTTTATCGTGACCAAGCCAAGTCTGCACTGGCAAGCATGTTCTTGAAGCGTGTTGCTGGACTGGTAGGGTAGCCTGGAAAAATTGAATTTGTTCTTTTTTACTCCTTTGACAGAAATGATGTACCTTAAATTTTTAAAATTTGATTTCTCCTTGCCGCCATACAAAAGTGCAAATTCGGCAGCAAAAGTGATTTTTTCTGGCTTTGCTTTTGGATCTTGAAATACACGAACAAGTTCATTCACTGAGTGGTTCTTGAGAAGAATATTACAAAATTTGTATTTGCCTTGACTGAACGGAGCTCCAGTTGTATCGCAACTACTAATAACATGAAGGAATAAAAAAATTTCAACTATTTCAATATATTTAAAACATTTGTTTGAGTACAACGCGTTAGGTGATTTACCTTTACCAACTTTTTGGTAAAATACGCTGGGAGGTGAAAGAGCTGTGAAGCGTACCAGCAGGTCAATATCCTGACCAACGATTATGACTGCATCATGTTGAGATGACAACGAGTTTGCTGTGGTTACTATAAGAACGTCAGCATCCTCTTCAGCTTGTACTGTCGTTGTGTGGGATCGTGCAAATGAGGTTCTGAGTAGGGAAATAAAACGAAACTTGTTCTCTCATTTCCCAGAAACTTTTCCTGTGGCACTTGTGGGTGAATGCTTTCAAAAAACAAAACTTCAACAGAAGTTGTAACTCCGGCACGCCGTGCTCTTTCTACCCCTTTAGTGCTTTTCTTTTCTATGGAATCTGGGTATCTATCGAAGACCACTACTGCATTGGATCTGTAATGCTTTTGTACACACCTGACATATTGCTGGAAAATCACTGAAATAGGTTGAGCATGACCCCATACAACTTTGTTCAGTAAATATCCTCCATCAATTACGTGTATTTTACGTCTTCCCAGTTCTGTATTATTTGGTAGAGGTTTGAGTGATGAGTAAAATATAGACTTCGTTATTTTGCTCATGCCTTCCTCTAAGAAAAGAGAATAGGACAGGAGAGAGTTCATATTGGAAATATTCTTTAAGTTGTTTAAAAATGGTTGTCAATGACAGATGTCATCCTTTATACTGCTCCATTGAAAATAGTGAAATATTTGCTAAAAAACAGATTTATACGACATAAAACGCTATTAACAGTGACAGTGCAAAGCTGTAGTAAGCTGAAGAAAGGATTGTGTACAAAATCCATGCAAGTGGCCTATTAAACGCTCTTACGATAATCAACCGAAAGTGTCTAAAAAAGTGAATTCGAGCATACAAATTTGAAAATAAGTGCAGTTTTGTGCGGGCTATAACGGTGTTCTTTTATCCTCTCGGTATTCCATCGGAAAATATTACAAGTGATATTCTAGCGAATAACAATAATATTGTTAAAACCGGGTAGTTTAAGTAGATGCATGACGATTGGTTGAAAGTGAGCTCACTTTGTTTACCTTTTACCAGTGCTAGCCGATTTGCGGAAAACAGGCGCATCTTTGCCAATTCCCATTATACAAATAAAGTGCTAGTCCGATTGCAGACAAATAGGCGTTATCTATTCCAAAAACGAAAATGCCATTCAGTGAACCCGAAAACGACAAGATACTCCCTGAAGAGAGGATAAAGAATGCTCGAGGCATACAAAAGGATATCAATAATTTATTGGCGTCTAACATCCTAACAAAAGATCAACGGACGACCATAAAGAACGGCGTAAGTTGCTTAATAGATTACGTAGTGGAAATGGCAGATCATTTCTCCCAAATTCACTCCGAAACACCTTTAAAAAATGTCATGAGAAGCATCGAATTGCTCTCCAATGATATTAATAAAATCAATAAAAAGCTGGACCAAACCCCTCAAGCTACAACGTACGCGACTATTGCAGCTAGGCAGAAGACAACCCTTCAGAATCATGCCCTAGTAATAAGCTCCGACGACCCACAGAAAAAGTCAGCCGACATTGAAAAACTCATCAAAAAGCACGTAGATGTTCGCACTCTGGGGATCGGTGTTGCACGCATGCGAAAATCGAATAACAGCGACAAATTAATCTTCAATATGGCCTCCCTGGAAGATAAAAATAAATTTAAAGAAGAATTAAATAAAGGGCTACAAGGCAAAATAAATATAGCAGAAGGAAAAAAATTGAATCCTATGGTTATAATTAGAGGCCTTATCAAGGGAGCTTCTAATGATGACCTAATGCATTCCCTGGAGAAACAAAATAATGGGATAGGTATAGATTTCTCGCAAAAAATATTAATTAAATACAAAAAAAATCATAGGAATGCACTTCTTTGCAATACAGTATTAGAATTATCGCCAAAAAACTGGAAAAGCTTGATAGAAGCTGGCCATATCAATGTGGGATACCAACGTCTAAAAGTGGAGGATCAGTCACCATTGGTCCAATGCTATAAATGTATGGGTTTCGGACACACCCAATTGTTCTGCAAGGAAGAAACGGCCTGTGTTCACTGCGGGGGCAACCACAAATTTGAGGCCTGCCCTAACAAAAAAGAGCAGCCTACATGTGCCAACTGTAATAATGTAAGTCATAACGATCACAGAGCAACCAGCTCAGAATGTCCAATCTGGAAGATGATGGATAAACGTGTTAGGGAAAAAGTAGACTACGCCGGAATTTGTTGAAAAAAGCTGCTGACCAATCAATCATACAAAGGAAGTACCAATCGGTGGATGACTATATACCTATAAAAAATAGCTTGAGAGTCCTGTACATTAATGCCAGAAGTATTCGAAACAAAGTAGACGAAATAGAAGAAACGCTCAAAAGGATACCGGATACTGTGCACGTCTTAGTTGTCACCGAAACATGGCTGGGAGATGGAGAAGGATTATTGTTCAACATCGATGGCTACCAGGGTACTTTTGCTTCCCGGACTACTGGAAAAGGAGGAGGAGTGGCGATATATACTCACAAAACATTTAACTGTGAAGTTATTGAAAAGTGGTCAAATGAAAACTCTTTTTTAGGAGTTAGGGTTCAATATAAACATTTTAAACCATTAAATATATATGGTATATACAGGAAACCTAACAACAATATAAATGATTTTCTAGTATCTCTTGAATCTATATTACAAAAAAGTAGCCTAGATACACTCATCTTCGGGGATTTCAACATTAATGTTCTTAAAAAAAATGACACAACAAAAAAATATATCAACACTTTATTTTCATATAATTATTTCATATGTAATAATACACATCCCACGAGAGTTACGGAAACCAGCAGTTCTCTTTTAGACCATATTATATCAAATAGAGAAAACATATCTTCAACGACATCCAATATTGATAACCAGATAAGTGATCACAGTTTAATGATGTTAGACTACCAAAACTCTTTGAAACACCACTCTAACAACAGAATACCACCAAACATAAACATCAGTATCAATAAGAGGGCTCTGAGAACATATTTTGAAACCCAACCGTTTTCTCACAACACTACCAATATAACCGAAAATTTTAATCAATTTTTTAAATATATCAAAACAGCGATTGACACTTGCAAATTCAAGCCAAGGTTACGAATAGGAAACCCTAAGCAAGGTAATACACCATGGTTTGACAAAAAATTAGATCTTCTTATTAGAGAAAGAAATACTTATTACAAACAGTGGAAAAAAGATCCGCTAAACAGTCTTCTTATATCACTTAAAAATAAGTCGAGAAATTCGGTAACTAATTACAGACGTTTCGCCAAAACAAAATATTACACAGATATTTTTAAAGAAAACATACATAATCCAAGACAAACTTGGAAAACAATAAATTCAATCATAACTAACAGTCCAAAGAACTTGACAAATAAAATTGAAACTCTTACCATCAATAATATAGACATAAATGACCCGAAGCAGATATGTACAGCGTTTAATGACTTCTTTACATCGGTTGGTGAAAACCTAGCTGCGAGCATCCCATCTCATTCAGATGACGTAAATACAATAAACATGGAACCAAAGCCATTACAGTCCCTCTACATGGCCAATACAAACAAACTAGAAGTTTTAAAAATTATATCAAAACTAAAAACTAATGCATCTCCAGGGGTCGATGGTATGACAACTAACTTACTCGGATTCTGTAAAGAAAAATTAGCGGATCATCTTGTTATTCTCATTAATCAATCATTAGCGAGTGGACTGTTTCCGGATCAATTAAAGCTTGCAAAAATCGTTCCAATTCACAAAGAAGACTGCAAAAAAAATCCATCTAATTATCGTCCAATATCAATACTCCCAGTCTTTTCCAAAGTATTTGAACATGTAATCAAAAATAGACTAACAAAATATCTCACAACTAATAATATTCTCACGCCTCAACAATACGGGTTCAGAAAATTCTCCAACACGAAATGTGCTGCCTTTGATTTTATACTAACTCTTCAAAAACACTTAGATCAAGGAAAATATGCAGCGGGCATTTTCATAGACCTCAAAAAAGCGTTCGATACGGTTGATCATAAGATTCTGTTAGAAAAGCTTGAATATCTGGGCATCGTGGGCAAAAATCTAAAACTTTTATCTAGTTATCTTACGGGTAGGTGCTCTTCGGTTGTTATTGGAAAAGAATCAAGTGATCATAGAAATATAACATGTGGTGTACCACAGGGCTCGATTCTCGGGCCTTTATTATTCTTGATTTATATAAATGATATTGCAAAATGGGGGTTGAAAGGTACCCTTCAACTTTATGCTGATGACACAATATTATTCTATCATAATACTAATTTAAACGAAATGGAAAAAGACATGGAAAGGGATTTGGGTCATCTAGCCGAGTGGTTGAGAATCAATAAACTTAGCCTTAACATTAAAAAGACTCACTATGTGCTATTCGGGAATAGGAAAGGACAACGCCTAAACATTTCCTTGGGAATAAACAAACTGGAACAAACAGATGTCGCGAAGTATCTAGGACTTTTAATTGACTCACGGCTTACATGGAAAAACCATTTTGACCATGTTAAATCAAAGATTGCTCCGGTGACCGGTGTAATGTACAGACTACGTAGATTGCTTCCCACAGCCATACTGCGATCATTGTACTATGCTATGATTCACTCCCACTTGGCATATCTTTCGAGTATCTGGGGCTTTGCTACCAAAAAAATGATATCGGAGGTGCAAATAATCCAAAATAGAGCCATGCGTAACATTTTTGGCTTGCCTTGGGATATACCTGTTAAAGATATTTACCGTCACGCACTTGTTTTGCCATTTAAGATGGTTCCTAGCTTTGAGATAACAAACACCATTTTAAATATTATTCAGTGTAACACCCACACAAATATAAAACTGAACTATAACAACGATGTTCACCAATATAATACACGACAACACAACAAACTACATATATCAAAAATACACTCAACAAAGTTCGGACTGAAATCATTAGAATATATTGCCTACACTAACTATAACAAATTGCCTGAAGAATTAAGACAGGTATATGCCTCTAACAAATCTCGAAACGATATGTTGAAATCCTATTTTTTCAAATGTTATTTGGAAAACGAGTCATAAGTAGGTACAAACTCTGTTCTGATAGCCGTCCTAATTATCTCCAAATACCAAACTTTGTACATCCAGAGATGATGAGCTTTTTTAATCTTCTCATGTATTTTGAATGTAAAACATCTTGTATTAGGTCTGTTTATTTTTGACCCCGTACTTTTTAATGTATTTTCCTGATTTTGTTCTTATGCATTTATATAGTCCATCATTGAGGATACTTTTTCAACTTTTTAACACCAACAGTACATAAATCAAATGAGTGATTATAATAATTCATAAAGTCTTATAAGACAATTGTTTTTTGTAACATATCTGTAAAGTGATTCTTCATATGTTGTGTCTGTATGTTGCTTCTGTGAAATGTTTTGTAAATGTTTTCTTCACACATTGTGTCTGCACATTGGGTTGGGTTGGTTATTTTTAATTTTTAATCTAATTTTTCTGTACAAAACTCTTTTTTTAATTTTTTTACTTTTCTATTTGAAAACTACCAATTGGCGATCCCTTAATGAGTTTAATAACTCATGGGAATACAACATCGTTTGTTTGTTGTATGTTAAAAAAAAAAAATAAAAAATAAAAAAGTTCACTTTCAGACCTTTTGGCAATACACATACGATGGAATAGCATTAATGGATCTATTGCCATAGTCACATCCTGATTTTTGACACTGTTGGTCACCGCCGCAAGAGAAACTAAAAGTAGGTTTCCAAAGTTCTGGTTGATAACTTTAGACATACCAAATTTCCCCATCTTTTCAGCCATGTGACAAGTGACTTTGCTATCCTCGATCGTGACACTGCTAATAGAAATAATCACGTTTGTTTTAGGAAATGGTTCATGGTAAGCAAACCAATCAATGAGAGTTGGAACGTCTTGATCATTCCTCTTAATTCTTGTAAGCCTCATCTCTACATGTTGCTCTGACGTTCCTGATTCAATCCCAAAGAATGACTCGATACCCTCACAAATGTTATGCAGATAAAAAAATCGGAGTAGAAGGGGGGTGTAGCCCCCACCATACCGATGTGCCTTCTAGTAAATTTGTAAATGTATGTATTTAAAAATGCATAAATTAAAATCTAATAACATGATAATAAACCGTGATAATTTTTTTGTGCGTAGCTTACCTAGATTTGTTTATACTTTATATCGGTAAAAAAAAACTATATAAACATAAAAATTGCACATCTTTTTGTGAATTTTATATTCTACATAATTTGTAACAATAAAATTTTCATCAAATTCTACTGGAAACGAGGTATTTACGAAAAACCAAACCTAGTCGCGCAAAAAACTTGTTTTTTCAAAAATATACGCACTTTTACGACTTTCTACCTCGGTACCTATTAGAGATAGAAGAAAATTGTTCCCACAAAAGTTGTAAGTAATTTTATGTTCTATTATACTTAGCTAAAAAACTAGATTTTGGCGTGATTTCGGCCGGTTTTCTCAAAATGGCGGCGCGAGCACAGGTGCGCCAAGGTCGGAAACTCAGATTTTACATCAGGGGATCAGTTTATAAGACATATAAATAATTTGGCACTACCGGAATAATTACGATCGCGATCCCCTTTTTGGCGCTAATTGCACTGGGCTTATATGTTTTTGGAATAAAGTTGCCTGATGTCCATAACACAGTTTAAATCTGCATGGTCATTTTGTTCCCTCAATCGTGTTATTATTGTTATAGTATTTTTTTAATTTCAAAATCAGCCAGAACTTATTGTTAATATATAATAATTAATTGATTTTCCTCACATAAATGGAGTAAAATCAATTAAGCAAAAAAACATAGTTTCGGTGCTTAATTAAAAAATTAATAATTTCCGTAAACTGTTTTTATCGGTCGTACCTAATACACGAACGTGGTACATATATATTGATATACATATGGTCTGCCTACAAAGATGTCCGTATATAAATTCTGCGTGAAGCCATTGCATTCACACATCGAAGGGTGCTAACGTCATCATAATTATTCATTGTATTTCATTGGTTAGGTATATTCCATAATGCAATTGTTTTTCCTTTTCGTGACGATGGTGACTCTGTTGTTGATGCTGAACTCAACTTACGCAGATGAAATTATTAACACCAGGCACAGTAAGAGATTACATTTTTTCCTGTTTTAATATCAATCCATGATCGTCAAGAAGTATAATTTTGTATCCGCTTGTGAAGGCTAACGAATTCACCATTAAAAATAGGCAGGTTAAAAAAATATAATAAGCAGTAATTGTTGATTGAGGTACTAGTACATATTGAATTATTTAGCGGGTTGAAAATAAGCCGACATAGCTCAGTGGTTACAGAGCACCTGACCGGACATCAGAAGGCATGGGTACAACTCCCGTTGGCGGCATTTATTTTTACTCGGGAGATATTTTCAATTTGTATTGATATTTCAGGCGACTAATTATTGCTTATAATTATTTGTTAACATTTTCTTTGTTCATTTCTACTGTTTTTCAGTGCGTACTATATGCTGATAATATTCGGTATAATAATGTATTGTAAATGTTGTGTAATGTAAAAAATTCTAAAATTAAAAAATAATTCAAACTAAAAGAATGAACTATGGACTTTGTAAAGAATGAACATGGACATTGTAATGAATAAACTATAGACATTGTAAAGAATAAACTATGGATATTGTAAAGAATAAACTATAGACATTGTATAGAATGTACTGTGGACATTGTGAAGAATAAACTATGGACATTGTAAAACGCTTATATTTTTTTTTTGTTTTTGATTAATGATTTATTATAACATTAAGGAAATCCACAGAAAATTGTTTAAGTTTAAAAAATATATAATATTCATTGGAACAACTTATCATTAACTTTTTAAGGTTATACCCATCAATGTAATACATAATTGAAGAAGAAGATAATACTTAAAAATCTAAACGAAACGTGAAACAGAACGAAACACAGAAAATAAAAATAATAACGGTTACCTAGATTTCGATTCCTCGTTGTGACCGTTAACTTTTTTTTCTGTGTCTTGTTCTGTTTCATGATTCGTTTAGATTTGTTAGTATTATCTTCTTCTTCAATAAAAAATTATGTTCTTTCCACGAGGTGGTAAAGCTTTCAAAAACTTTCTTGCGATAATTTATAAAGCAGAATCAACAACTTAACAGTTATTTATTTCTGAAGCTAGAATTTCTTCTGAACTTCTTGTCACATTGTGATATGTGATTCTTCAATGACACCGTATGGATCGATAATCCAGTGTGGTATTTCCATAGCCTCAAACCAAGTTTTAGATTCTGTGGAAGTACTTTTAAATGTTGAACTTAATCTAAAATGTTATCATTCTGGACGTTTATCAATGACAAGCTGGTGAACTGGCAAAATTTACGTCTTACTCGCTAGAAAATTAAAATTGGGCTCTGTTTACATTTAGAATTGTTTACCTTAGTAAACAATTTTATGAAAAATATAGCAAATAAGTCATTTCTTTGCCAATTATAAGTATTATGTATTATGAACACAAATCTGTGTTTAGTATAATACGTAATTTATGGAACACCTGAATGATGATGATAACTTATATAGATGGGGGTTCACTCACATGTACCGTCATGCATGCGACTGCATTTTTTTTTCTCGCTGAGGTGGACCCCCAGCAAATTTAAATCGACCCCGTTCCGAATAAATGCATTTTATTAAATATAATTATATTTAGAATGAATGATTCGATATAGAAAAACGATTAAAAACATAAAAGCATTAATCACCCTGTAATTGGTCTGCAGGTTCTGACGGCACTACGGCCTTTTCCTCCGCATACGGATCAAAATAAAGTATTTCAAAATAATTAATACTATTATGAATTCACAAATTATTTGTTAATTAATTATTGTTTGTGGTTTTATTGACTTCAAACAGACCCGTTTGGAGTGACCTAACTCTTGATCGATAAAACAAAGGTACGTGTGGCGTTACGCGTACCTTCCAGATTTCGATCAATTTGATGGCCTTTGAAAATTTAAAACATTGATAATTTAATCTGTGAAAATTACATTTATAAAAAAAATTATAAATACTGGTATTTAAAATAGAAGGTGAATATTCATTTAAACAATGGAATGGGGTTCCTTTTGGATTGAATTTTTGAAATGAAATTTTTGATGCAAACTGATGAAATGAAAACTGATGATTTCCTGAAAATTAATAAATTAATAGATTTTTTCATGGATAGAAATTTTTTTAAATTACCTTAAAGTAAAAAGAACCTTTGTATTGTTTTATACCATGGTTAACAGATATTTATGGAAATGCTAAATATTAATTATCCTACGTTATTAATAAATTGGTTGTTTTTTTTCAGGAATTTCAAGGCGGGACAAAACGTTGATTTGCCCAAAGTCTCCGGAGGAGTGCAAGAAGCAGTGCAAGTTTGATGACTTCATCGATGGGGTGTGCGTGGAAGGCAACGACGAACTGTGTAAATGTAAAGATGCTGATTATGAATTCGTAGGTCCCTTGGGGTCAGTTGAGGGTTTGGAGGGTATGGAACGAAAATTTAAAGTTAAAAAAATATTTAAAAAATTGAAGCATGTCACACCATTTGTTAATGGAGCACTAGAACAAGCGGGGGCAATAGCAGCGGAGAAGGTTTTGTCAATGTAGAGTAGGTAGTAGGCGGCAGAAGGTAGGGGACAGAGAATAGGGACACTATGACAGGAATCTATGAATTTTATCCATCAAATTAGAAGCTTTATTATTTACCCATTCCCTATCAAGATTTCCAGGAGTCACTGCTAAAGCTCAAAGTGCTAAAATTCAATGTATACCATCAATATACAGGTTGTTAGGGGATGTACATACCTTTCTTACTTTTACCAACGAATCCTGAAATTACTTTCGTGAAAAAAAATTATTCTTCGGTGACTTTTTTATTTATTCATAAACGCCCTTTTCCTGAAAAGACTTTTGAAGAGACTCTGAAGGGACATTTATATATGAATAGTAAAAATTATACAGTTTTTAAACATAACTAAACTGCCTCAGTAACAATGTTTAGTAGGAAATAAATTGAAGATATCCACTGACTAATGATTTTCAAATAGGTTATAAATTATTATATTATTTTAGTGTGTATATTTTTTTAACCAAAATTAAGGTTGGTCTCAGGGGTCCGACGGTTACTCGTCTGAATGACGAAAGAAAGAAAAAAAATGTGATAAATGATAGTGTACCTATACAAAGTTATTTATTTTTTAATGATAAATCAAAATGACGCCACCATGTGAACTTGGGATCATTGAAGAAATAATAATTACTTCAAATAATGTCAGGAATCACTACATCAAGTAAGTTAAGTATGTCCCGTATCGATGGTATTCATTGATAATTATTTTATTGATAAAATGAGAGAAATGTCAGAAGTTAATAAAAACCATACGTACACAGATTTGATTCAATACAGATACATATTAGAGGACTCGCCCTGCTTCGTACAAAGATTCGATTCATTACAGAAACATATTACAGGACTCGCCCTGTTTCGTACAAAGATTCGATTCATTACAGAAGAATATTACAAGACTCGCCCTGTTTCGTACAGCTGACACTATTCTTATACACGAAAACAAATAAAGAAATAAAATTGAAACATGATAATTTATAACAATATCAAGAAAATTGAAACACAATAATCTCAATAGAACCTAATATAACGGTACATTTTAAAAGCAAAGAAATCTCGTAAGATGTTTTGATCACGTGAATCCATGATCAAAACATCTTGAGTGAAAAATGTTGAGATCGAGAAAATCTTAAACTCGTCGTGCCTTTTAACGAAAACATTCTGTTGGTGGAATAGTTCCCGTTTATTTTTCTATAAAAATCTTCTCTGATGGCACTAGGAACAGGATACTGTCTTTCAAAATTATTATGATTCTGCTTATAATGCCTTTCTAAACTATTTTTTTTGCAATAGCTACTGTGGCAAATCAAAGTAAAAATGTGGGTTTGTGCTTCTTGCTCTCAGTAAAAGAGTAATTCTTTTCCCATTCATCATGAAAAACACGGTAGGACTCTGCCGATTTCGACTTACTTGGTTTGCTGTGAGCCATACTGTAACAAACAGATTTTTTTAGTTTATTTAAAATAATGTTTTTTATGAGGAAAACTTAAATTAAATAATAATGATTAACATCCGCAAGCCGCATTGTTTGTTACACAACGCACTTCGATCGCCACCGCATGTGCATAGTCTGGTGGTTATAAGTTCCAAATGTCTATAACTACCTACATATTATATAATACTGAGAAATGAATATGTTCAAAAATGTAACCTTGCTTTCTACGACTGTAACATTACATCGGAAACACAAATTACAAGTACTTGAAACTAACAAAAAATATCTTTCATTTATTACCAAAATTTAGAAATGCGTCAACAATTTAAAAGCTGACGCATTGGATATTCACGGAGATATGATATGAATTATGAGATATGATATGAATTATGAGATATGATTTGAATTATGAGATATGATATGAATTATGAGATATGATATGAATTATGAGATATGATATGAATTATGAGATATGATATGAATTATGAGATATGATATGAATTATGAGATATGATATGAATTATGAGATATGATATGAATTATGAGATATGATATGAATTATGAGATGTGATATGAATTATGAGATATGACCAAATTCTGCAGAAATGTATAAGTGGATGTGCAGTTCAGTGACTTCTTCGGTGGAGTGTGTGTGAAGGGCCATGAAGATATTTTTGAATGGAAAAATGACAATTGTTCAGTTATTCAGATAATAGTTTACCCATAATCGAAGAGCTAAGCGGCTGCCAAGCGTAAAAACAATTATTACATCCGATAAATGAATGCCAAAACTACATTCAATTGATTTGATCGTTTTCTTGATTTTTATCTCCGTGGTTAAAATCCTCGTCCATGAATCCCTGGACCGGTTAAAATCAGTACATGCGCAAGTAAATTGTAATTAATTAATTAATAAAACCAACGTTTCATTTAAAATTTAATTATGATAACATAATATATAGCCTATTTGCGGCATCTTCTGGAGTAATACCTACTTTTAATATCGTAACGGTGAAAGGCCAAAATTCAGAATCAAGGCAAGTACTTCACAACCACTTTCCCTATTCCTAATCGCAATAGCCTACTACATATTCCAAAAAGAAATTCCATAGTTCCACTGGCACTGGACATAAGGTATTTATATGAAATATAATTTTAATAATTAATTTTAAGGGTTTAGGGTTAAAATTCTCGTTTGTTTGGCAGTCGTATTATCAAAAATCCGAATTTCGGTTGGTGTCATGCGTAGGTAACACTGGTTAATGAACTTTTTTTTTTTAATATTTTACTGTCACTTCAAAAACTAAAAACAAGCGATAAAGTGACCACCTGTAATATAACATTTTTCACAGAAAATTTATTTAATTATTCAAAATTGATACTGATTTGTCAAGAATTCATAATATAGCATAATATTTCGTACGTCTTGGCTAGTATTATTTTATTGATGAATAAATCATGCATTAATCAGTGACGTTAATCAAAACCACCTCAAGTCAGGCCAGGATAAAAAAAAATTATCGTCCTCTTATTTCTGTAAAATCCTACTTTTTTTAGTAATACATTTTAATTTTTTTTAATTATTATTTTGAGTGTGATGGCTTATAACTTTTGTAATAATTTATAAACGAAGATTTTATTATTTTCCTTAAATAAATGTAAATAAATATATTATTAAATTTATTTACATTTACTGTGTATCTAATTTAGTAACTGCTATTATAGTCTATTTTCATTATCTTTTGTTATCATACTATATACATTTTGTTTATTTCTTACTTTATAAATAAAAACTCTCCAACTCAAACACGAAAATCGTTTTTTCTCTATCGAATTGGGTAGTTACGTTAAAAAGAAAACATTTTTATTGTAATTAGTTTTTTTAGAACAACATATTTATGTTTTTATATAAAAGAAGAATATATTTTTAAATAAAAAATAAAAATTATTAAATAACGCCGGACAGGCAAAAGAGCGTAAGCCACAATTTAGTCAAAAATTAGTTTGTCATGCAGTTTTGATTAAAAATTTTATCTAATCAAAACTTATATTATTAATAAAGTTATTATTTTCAGTGTCATGGCTTATAGTCCAGTAACCACCAAACCTTGCTTCAGATCTGCTAGTTCTGATTTTTTGCTGAGTTGTTTATGATTTTGGCTCAGTAAATAATCCAAATGTTCGACCACAAGCGCCAAACATAACTTTAAAAAAAATCAAGAAAAATGAAGAAAAAAAATTTCTTTGAAATCGCCAAAAACTGAAGAAAGGTACAAAATATTATGGTTTTCTTGATTCCCCCCCCCCCCCACACAAGTAAAGATAATGATTTCCTACATTAAGGACGGGTTGTTTCGGAGAATTTGAACAATTCATCAAATTTCAACGTTCATTTTCAGGTTCTGTGAAAGTCCTATTCAAGTTCTGTTATTATATCATTGTAGGCTAGTTGCTTGACAAAACTGACATAAAAACAGAACTTGAAAAAATCTTTCACAAAACTTGAAAATGAACGTTGAAATTTGATGAATTGTTCAAATTCTCCGAAACAACCCGTCCTAAGTAGTCAATTAATTTTTGACAATTATTCAAAAATTAGATAATCACACAGTTATAGTTAGAATTTCTGTCAAATCAAAATTGAATGTTTAACCCATTATTTGACTAAATTGTCGCATACGCCCTTATTGCCTTTCCAGTGTCGAAATGAATAATTTGAATTCGCTGAAAGAAATCTATATTATATATATTATATATATATATATGTTTTATTGCATATTGGATGATTGAACCCCCGACTGTTGACCCCCAACAGCTTATCCTCCGAACAGTTGTTCCCCGAACAGTTTATCCCTCCCCAGTTGATCCCTCAGACACCCCCACGAAGAGTCGGGTCACCGTACACACATACATCCAAGATATTTGCACGCCTTCACAACCCGCACGGAATGCACCCATTACGGCGGTGCAGTTCTTTTTTTTAAATAAAATATTTCCTTCACAAATCTCCTTGTTGCCGTGTTAGGAAGCTTTAACTTGTAAATGTAATAATATTAACAAATTATTACTTTAGGCATTTGTTAAAAGAACGGATTAACTGCCCTGCATCTCACCCGGGAATAAATGCAAGGCATGGTTACATCTCGTAACACCCTGTATACCTATTTATTAAATTCATACCCAACATCAAAATTATCATCATCATCGCCTTATCATCGAAAACGTTTGAAAAATATTTATTGTAAATTGAAAAGTTGAAGTGATAAAAACAAACAAAAAAATATGAATAAATGTAAAATGATAAAATATATCAGAACTATGCGATGTATTGTTAGAAAATCGTTCAAAGTGGAAAACAATTACAAAACGTATATCTTTATTTTATTTATATGTGAATATGTGCAGCAGATGAGTTCCAACAGCTTGCTTCTAAATTTAAATCTGTGTTTTTTTATTATTCATATACAGTTGTTTCACATGTGTTTTTCGATATCTGTCTCACTAGGATATACCTGTGTCAAGACAGACGTATTGGATATATAAATTAGTATTAACATATTATTCGATACATACATAAATATAACAAAAATATTAATTATAAAGTTGCATACATTTTAAACCGTGAAGACATAATAGAAAGTGAAGGTTATCCTTCAGGGATAACAATATCATACATGTATATGGAAAAGTTAAGATAAAATAGTCAATAAAATAATAAATGGAAGTTACTATAAGCAGTATACCCTAAAATAACATATACTCGTATAACAATATGTTATTACATTAAATGACAGAGGTCAATCAGCATCTACTAGTAGTTGGAGTACATACTTATAAGAGGGTTTTTATAAAATATTTGATCTTATTTATTATTACCAAGTCTTGGCTGATGATCAAAGACTTGGTGTCTGTTTTATATTTAAAAAAAATTGTGTTCACTCTAATGGCTAGTGGAAGAGCATTATATAACCTTGTTGCAAAATATCTAAAATTTCTGTGTATAAAAGTTGTTTTAGCGAAAGGGATTAGTAAGAGATTATGTCCTTTGATTCTAGTATAACGAGCAGTTTGGACATTGTCAAAAGCAGTTTTGTGTTTGAAGAGGTATGCTAGTATGTTTTTGGCATAAAGTTGCCTAATGTCCATAACACAGTTTAAATCTGCATTGTCATTTTGTTCCCTCTGTCATGTTATTATTGTTATATCAATTTTTAAATATCAAAATCAGCCAGACCTAATTGTTAATATAAAATAGTTAATTGATTTTCCTCACATATAAATTGAGTAAAGTCAATTAAGCAAAAAAACATTGTTTAGGTGCTATTAAACAAATTAATAATTTCCGTAAACTGTTTTTATCGGTCGTACCTAATATATACGTACGTGGTACGCATTTGGTCAGCCTACAAATATGTCCGTATATAAATTCTGCGTGAAGCCATTACATTACCACTTTGAAGGGTGCTATTTTCATCATAATTAGCAAGTTTATGTCATAGGTTATATTCCATAATGCAATTGTTTTTCCTTTTCGTGACGATGGTGACACTGTTGGTGATGCTGAACTCAGTTTACGCAGATGAAATTATTAACATCAGGCACAGTAAGAGATTTCATTTTTTCCCTGTTTTAATATTAATCCATGATCGTCAGGAAGAACAATTTTATATCCGCTTTTGAAGGCCAACGAATTCACCACAAAAATAAGTATTATGCGTAAACCCTGCTGGAGAACCTACCAATGAGCTCTCTCTTTTATGAGAACATAAAAGAGGTTATTATCCACCTACCCAAAAGCATAGAAAATCTTTAAAACAAAATTCATAAATATATTACGAAAAAGTATATCACGGTCCAAAGAAGCAACACGGCAAGATATCAAAATACCAATTATCCGGGACATAAATTAAATACTAAAATCCCCCCAGAATTAAATATTAAAACATGCAAAATGACGTACGTTGGTGCAATACTAACTAAATGGTTGGTTGACTTTGGTGGAGGGGTGTCTGTAAAACTGTTAAATAATGTCACTTAAAATTATTCAATGTTCATATTAATGACACACTTGGTAAAAACTTGGAAGATAGTTTAAATAAAAAATTACATCATAGCTCATTAGCATTTTGACGAGCACTTGGTTTCTTAAAATAGGCAATCTGTCTAGTAGAGCTATTGACTAATATCTTTAAAAGACATAATAACACTTGTACACGTTAGTTAAAACAAAATAAAACGCTTGTGCACGATATTGAAAAAGAGATGCTTTAACTACTTCCGTATTACTCATTAATCAGGGCTGGATTACACCGAAACTAGATTGCATGAATCCTGTATTTCATCAAAACAATGTTTAGAAATCATAATATTACTGATGTAAGTTCTTGTGCAATTTGTCATTTTATTCAGGTGGAGGTATTTGTAGCTCGATACCTACCATTTTCTTTGTTCATTGTTACTGTTTTTCAATTCGTATTATATGCTGATAATATTCAAAAAAATATTATAATTAATTTAATAATAATAAATAATAATGAAAATGTTATGTTATGTAATAAATACATAAATAAATAAAATAATTCAAACTAAAATAACGAACTATGAACATTGAAAAGAATGAACTATGGACATTGTTTAGAATTAACGATGCACATTGTAAATAATGAACAATGGACATTGTGAAAAATGAACTGTATACATTGTAAAGTATGGAAATTGTAAAGAATGAACTATGGACATTGTTTAGAATTAACGATGCACATTGTAAATAATGAACAATGGACATTGTGAAAAATGAACTGTATACATTGTAAAGTATGGAAATTGTAAAGAATGAACTATGGACATCGTTTAGAATTAACGATGCACATTGTAAATAATGAACAATGGACATTGTGAAAAATGAACTGTATACATTGTAAAGTATGGAAATTGTAAAGAATGAACTATGGACATTGTTTAGAATTAACGATGCACATTGTAAATAATGAACAATGGACATTGTGAAAAATGAACTGTATACATTGTAAAGTATGGAAATTGTAAAGAATGAACTATGGACATTGTTTAGAATTAACGATGCACATTGTAAATAATGAACAATGGACATTGTGAAAAATGAACTGTATACATTGTAAAGTATGGAAATTGTAAAGAATGAACTATGGACATTGTTTAGAATTAACGATGCACATTGTAAATAATGAACAATGGACATTGTGAAAAATGAACTGTATACATTGTAAAGTATGGAAATTGTAAAGAATGAACTATGGACATTGTTTAGAATTAACGATGCACATTGTAAATAATGAACAATGGACATTGTGAAAAATGAACTGTATACATTGTAAAGTATGGAAATTGTAAAGAATGAACTATGGACATTGTAAAACGCGGATAAAGTTTTTGGTTTTGGGTAAAGATTTATTATAACATTAATATTACAAATAGCTGTAATTTTCTGTTTTTGTTTCTTGTGTTTGTATGACTTGTTGCATAGCTTTTATCAAATGTATTTTTATTCTTATTTTTTATGTTTCAAAGTATCTGTCAAATTAAAATTATACTACCAACCTTGTAAAAGCCCTCTGGGCGTTAAATAAATAAATTTAGGAAGAAAAAAAAAATATATATATATATACATATAATTCTCGAAAAATTACATCGATTTTGAGTTCATTGAACCGCATTTCAAGCAGACAACATAAATTAATATTTTTTTATGTCTTGTCTTAATAAATTTAGCAATCATTTTCAATTATCAATTGAATTATTAACCAAAAACGTAGAAAATCTTTAAAAAATTGATCATAAATATATTACTAAAAAGGATCTCACGGTCCAAAGAAGCAACACGGCAAAAAGACGTTTTCTGGGACCGAAAAAACATTCTAACCCCCTCCTCCCCCGAATCAAATATTAAAACATGCAAAATGACGTACGTTAGTTCAATTCTAACTTAATGATTGGTTGGCTTTGGTGGAGGGATATCTGTAAAAATGTTAAATTATACCCAAAAATTAAATTATAACTCAGAACTAACTTAGAACTCCATAAAATAATGTATTGAGTGATTTTTCATTTTAAAGATTTTTGTTGTAATGTATTTATATCTTGTTTTATTAGAGGTAAATTAATACGTTTATATATTTTCTTATTAGAGGTAATTTCACGACGGAGAAATCCATAATATCCATAATAAGGAAATCCACTGAAAAATGTTTTAGTTTAAAAAATATATAATATTCATTAGAACAATTTTTCTTTTCCTTTTTAAGGTTATACCAAATGTAATACATAATTGAAGAAGAATATAATAGTAACAAATCTAAACGAAACATGAAACAGAAAGAAATAAAAAAAATAACAGTCACTTAGGACGGGTTGTTTCGGAGAATTTGAACAATTCATCAAATTTCAACGTTCATTTACGGGTTCTGTGAAAGTCCTATTCAAATTCTGTTATTATATCATTATAGGCTAGTTGCTTGACAGAACTGAAATAAAAACAGAACTTAAAAATACCTTTCACAGAACTTGGAAATTAACTTTGAAATTTGAAGAATTGTTCAAGTTCTCCGAAACAACCCGTCCTTAGATTTCCGTTATCTTTTTTTTCTGTGTCTTGTTCTGTTTCATGATTTGTTTAGGTTTGTAAGTATTATCTTCTTCAATTAAAAATATGTTCATATAGATGAGAGGTTCCAAAACTTTTTTGTCCCGTAGTCAATTTACTTTTTTTTCCGTGAGAAGATTTGCTACCCCTTTCCACGAGGTGGAAAATTATCAAAAACTTGATTGCCACAATTCATAAAGCACAATCAGCAATAGTTATTTATTTCTGAAGCTAGAAATGTTTCTGAACTTCCCTTTAAGTTCTTCGTTAGTGCTGATCCGATCAGTACTTCTTGTCACATTATGATATCCGATTCTTTAATGTCACCGCATAGATCGATAATCCAGTCTGGTATTTCCGTAGTCAAAACATCTTGTCAAAGTTTTTGTAAAGTACATTTAAATGTTGAACTTAGGCAAAAATGTTATCATCCTGGACGTTTTTCAATGACAAGCTGGTGAACTAGGAAAATTCCCGTCTTCCAAGGTTTTGCTTCAATACATTAATTCTGGTCAGAAAACATTACAGGATGCCCCGACAAGTCAAGTCTTTTTAGTCAAAGGAAGAGGAGGAAGTCCTGGGAAGGAAACGAGTTTGAAGGATGGGTGGGAATCTGGGGGTCAATGTATGAATCCATCCCTCCCACTGCGGTGCCAGTCGATGGGTCGAGAGAGTCAGACTGGATAAATCGAAAGGTCTCCCTCAACCATCTTCTTCCAATCCGGCCCGCCACAGAGTAGGTGGGCAAACGCATCCATTGCCAATATCTAGACAAAACTCACCCCTGCTAAGTCAACAAACCTAGCAAGCCACTTGGGTCGACCTATGGCAGGGGTGACGGTTATCCACTAAATGCTTCCCGAGGCGGCGGTATCCGTACCCGTTTCCCCAAACTACCTAATTTTTAAATCTTTGTGAAGTACAACTTACAAGTTGGTGAACTGGGAAAATTTGCGTCTTCCAAGGTGTGGCTTCATTACGTTAATGCTGACTAGAAAAGGAAAATTGAACTCTTTTTTACGTTTAGAATTGTTTACCTCACAAAAAAATTCTATGAAAAATATAACAAACAAGTAATTTCTTTGCCAATTATAAGTATTATGTATTATGGACACACAGTGTGTATACGGTATAAAGCGTAATTTATGGAACGCCTGAATGTTGATGATGTCTTGACTTTTACCGCCATTTAAGACTTTCTAAAATATTTTTATCTCGCTGAGGTGGACCCCAGCAAATCGAGATCCACCCCATTTCGAATACATGCATTTTATTAAATATGATTATGTGTAGAATTAATGAATCGATATAGAAAAATGATTAAAAGCATGGGAGAATTAATCGCCCTGCAATTGGTCTGCAGGTTTTGACCGCACTACGGCCTTTTACTCGGCGGACTAATTTTGCGCGATTTCATGCTCACTAGACTCACATACGGGTCAAAAAAAAGTATTTCAAAAGAATTAATATTATTATGAATTAATACAGACCCGTTTGGAAATGACCTAACTGGTAATCGATAAAACTAAGTAACGTTTGACGTTACGCGTACTTTCCAGATTTCGATCGGTATGGTGGCCTTTGAAAACTTAAAACTTTGATAATTTTTCTATCTACTAAAACTACATCTATAAAAAATAAAATAAAGACCGGTGAAGATAGAAGGTGATTATTCATTTAAAAATTGGACTGGTTTTCCTTTTTAGTTCAATTTTCGATATGCAAGCTGATGATATGTAAACTGAAAAATATTGTTTCATGGATAGATTTTTTTTTAAATTACCTTAAAGTAAAATAGAAACTATGTATTCTTTAATACCATGGTGAACAGCTAATTATGGAAATGCTGGATATTAATTATCCTAGGTTATGAATAAATGAGGTGTTTTTTTTCAGGAATTTCAAGGCGGGACAAAACGGCGGTTTGTCCCGAATCTCCGGACGAGTGCAGGAAGCAGTGCAAGATTGATGACTTCATCGATGGGGTGTGTGTGGAAAGCAACGACGAATTGTGTAAATGTAAAAATCAGCATCATTATGAATTCGTAGATCCCTTCGTAGGGTCGGTTGAGGGTTTGGAGGGTATGGAACGAAATTTTAAAGTTGGAAAAATTCTTAAAGACATTATTATCAAACCATTTTTGAAAGGAGCAGTAGAAGAAGCGGGTAGTAAAGCAGCGGAGAAGGTTTTGTCAATATAGAATGGGTGGTAGGCGGCAGAAGCAGGAGACAGAGGATCGGTACTCTATTAGGGAAATCTATGGATTTTATACATCAAATTAGAAGCTTTATTATTTACGTTATTACCTTTCAAGATTTCCAGGAATCACTTCTAAAGCTCAAATCACTAAAATTCAATGTATACCATAAACATACAAGTTATTTTTATAAGCAATAATTGTTCGACTGAAACACTCATCCACATTGAAAAATCTCCTGATAAAAGATACATGACGCCAACGGGACTCGAACCCGTGTGTTGAGTTGGCGAATTTTTTTTTTTTTTTTTCCCGTTGGCGTCATGTATCTTTTATCAGGAGATTTTTCAATGTGGATGAGTGTTTCAGGCGAACAATTATTGCTTATAAAAATAATTGTTATCCTTTGTGCTATGCATAAAAAAAATCTTGTCTTAAAAACATTAATTTACCAAAAAAAATAATAACATACAAGTTGTTAGGGGACGTACATACCTGTTTTACTTCTACCAGCGATTCCTGACATTATTTTCGTTTAAAAAAATTGTTCTTCGGTGACTTTATTAATTTATTTCTTAACCCCCTTTTTAGGAACTTTTACATACAAATAGTAAAAACTATAAAGTTTTTCTTAAACGTAACTAAACTGCCTCAGTAACAATATTTTATTAAGTGATTAATTGAAAATATCCACCGACTTATGATTTTCATGTATATTATAAATTATTATATTATTTTAGTGTATATTTTTTAACCAAAATTAAGGTTGGTGTAAGGAGTCCAACGGTTACTCGTCTAGATAATCAATGACGCAATATGAAAGCAAAACATCTGTGATGAAAAGTGGTGTATACAAAGTTATTCATTTTGATTAAATCTAGCGAGCTTGGGATCATTGAGGAAGTAATAATTAATTCAAATAATTTTAGGAATCACTACTTCGAGTAAGTTAGGTATGTCCTTTAACACTTTGTTAATCGACGGTATTCATTGATAATTATTTTATTAATAAACATAATCACTAAAATGAGTGATCTGTGAGAAGTTTATAAAACCATACGAACAAAGATTCGATTCATTACTGAAGCATATTACATGACTCGCCTTGTTTCGTACAAAGATTCGATTCATTACAGAAGCGTATTACAGGACTCGCCCTGCTTCGTACAAATATTCGATTCATTACAGCAGCGCACAGTGGGCTGAAAATCGCCTTTCATAGACATAGAGCTTTTAGGCTTGCAGTGTAAATAAAATATTGTAAACTAGACAAAGCATATTCATATGTAAAGCATTTAAGCATTAAAATTAATCATCAACACAAAAAAGTTTTTTTTTCAACATTGAGGATTTTAAAAAAAAATCACAAGTTGCGCCACAATACGAAGTATGTCAAAAAAAATTCAAATAAATAGTAGTATATCTGTGTGTAAGAATATAATGGTCAACCTTATGATTCCAGAGATAGCCTCATTTTTAATGTCACTGCCATACAATTTTTTCTTAAAAAAATGATGACTCCTTCATTTGTACACGCAATTGCTTCATACAAAATTTTATAGCATAGTAATGATCAGCAGAATCCATTTCTAGCCAAAAAAATACCCTTCAAAATTCAAGTCTCTATGTCTATGAAAGGCGATTTTCAGCCCACTGTGCAGCGTATTACAGAACTCGCCCTGTTTCGTACAGCTGACGCTATTCTTATACACGAAAACAAATAAAGAAATAAAATTGAAACATGATAATTTAAAACAATGCCAAGAAAATTGAAACACAATCATCTCAATATAACCTTATTAATATGACGGTATAATTTTTATAACTCACTTCGATCACCACCTGATGTGCATATTCTGGTGGTTATAAGTTCCAAAGGTCTATAATAAACTACCTATATATTATATTATACTGAAAAATAAACTACCTATATATTATATTATACTGAAAAAAGATCGAAAACACAAATTACAAGTACTTGAAACTAACAAAAAATGTCTTTCCTTTATTTCTTAAATATATAAATGCATCAACAATTTAAAAGCTGCCGTATTGGATATTCACAACCTCTTTCAACAGCCTCACAACATATTCCAAATGTAAATGCCATAGTTCCACTGGCGCTGGACATTTGAGACTCATGTACAGTATTCACATGAAAAATAATTTTAAAAATGAAGATTACAGATTTGGGGTAACATTCTTGTTTATTTGGTAGTCATATTATCAAAAATAGGAATTTCGGTTTGTGTCTACGTAGGTACCTCTGGTTCAATGAACTCATTTTTTTTTTAAATTTTAGTGTCATTTTAAAAATTGAAACATAAGTGAAGAATTCAGACAAGCGATAAAATGCCCACCTGAAACATTAACCTAAAATTAATTTAATTGTCATTTTGAAAATTGAAACTGATTTGTCAAGAATTCGGACAATGCCTGGTAATATCAGTTATGTTAATCAAAATCACCTCAAGCCAGGCCATCATAAAAACAATATTGGCCTCTTATTTCTGTAAAATCCTCCTGTTGTTATTATATTCAGGGGGTATTTCACTATCTCTGATTATGTTCTGACTAAGCACTAATCCGCAGATTAGTCATTTTTTCGTTTTCACTATATCTGAATAACGCTAACGCTCGGGTTAAAGTTCGATTTGACTAATCAGTGCTCGAACCTCACGTTAGGCGCTATTCCTCGAATCAAAGATGGCGTCAAAACATTCCGAGTTTGACAGCGGAGAAGTGAGTCGAATTTTGTTGCGAATTATTATGGATACCGAGGTTTTTGATTTACAGAAGCAGGTGAAAGGGCGGCGATGCGAAGGTCGCGAGTTTTAAAGCTCGAATGAATTTGAATGCTTGTATCATCCATCCTGAATTATTTGATTGTGTTCAAAATAAGAAACAATGTATTAATTCGACACGAATCTATCTAAAATGACCTGATAATCAACTTAACATAACCAAAAAAATGCACACTTTGCGGTGTGCGGACTATGGCGGGAAACTGGATGACGGCGTTGACCACAGATCAATTGGCGTTGACGCTAGCATTCCATAGACATTGCGGCAAAACATGACGGGCGTTGCAGTAGATGGGGTAACTGCAAACATTTTGCGATGTTGCCAGACTATTTCGAGTGTTATCTATCCGGAAGCTCGGCAACAATGGTGAAACGGTCGCCGTTGAATAACGAAGTTATTCTGATCTTTAAAGCCAGCCAACGGCTAGCTAGTCAGATATTTAGCCCGACATAGTGAAATACCCCCTCAGTTTTATATATCAACGTTTTATTATCTCCCTTTTTTGTTACAAGTAGAGATAATGATATCGTCACCGGAATCTCCCGTACTGAGGAATGCATTTACATATTAAAATTTAATTATATCGGCGCCAGAAAGGCAAAAGAGCGTAAGCAACAATTTAGTGAAAAATTAGTCAATCATTCCGTTTTGATTTGAATTTTTATATTATCAAAACTGTATGTTTAACCCATTTTTAATAAATTGTCGTTTACGCCCTTTTGCCATTCCTGCGTCGATACGAATAGTATGAAGTTACTGAAAGAATTATAAATATGTTTTTAACGTTGATTCCCTGATGTTTGAACCCACGACTGTTGACCCCCAACAGCTTATCCTCCGGACAGTTAATTGCCTGAACAGTTGATCCTTCTGCCCGTTGATCCCTCAGAGATCCTCCACCAAGAGTCGGGTATATCTAAAATATTTGCACGCCTTCACAATCCACATGGAATGCACCCATTACGACGGTGCAGTTCTTTTTATTAAATAATATACCGCCCTTACAAACCGCTATCTCATATCTCGTGCAGAACGGAATCTCCACCCTAATATCTCCATGTCGTGTTGGGAAGTTTTTACTTTAAAATGGATGTAATAACCATAGCGATTATATTAACAAATTATCACTTTCAAGCGTTTGGTAAAAGAAAGGATTAACAGCCCTGCATACCAGCGACAAAAATATTGTGAAAGTATCTGAAATGAAAGTGTATCGCCAATAAATCCAAAATCCTGCTCTGTTACCCTTACATAAAATCGTTCCTCTCTCGAATATCACGGTTTAATTTTTAATTTATTGTCGCTAAATGCCTTATGTTAAACACCTTATTTCAGTCGACTTTGCCAGGAAGCCGAAAAATGTTACAGGTTTCTCCTCAGAAAATGACAAATAATCAATTAAGTCAATGTAATTTAAATTGAATAAATGTAGAGAAGCATATAAAAATGTAAGACGATAGCAATAATTTTTTTTGGCCTCCACATAATTTAAAATTTCCCTTGAAATTGATATTGAATCGGAAAGAATTATTAATTCTTCGACATGTTTCAGGAAATTTGTTCTCTGTCCCTGTTTCATCTTAAGAAACAATTATATAATGTATCAATTTCAATTGAGAATACGGATTACTGGAGAATTCGGCTTCCTGAAAGTAGGAAGAGAATTTTAAGCAGTCTAAATCAAATCCGTGAAAGTTACAATAACTAATGATTGGTTAACTTTAGACTAATCTCAAAACTAATTAACAACGAATAGCGAAACCTCCAATGTTCTAATTAATTGTACTGAATTTGTGTTGGTTTGTTTAATCTGAGTTTAAATCACCGAGCTTAAGATAAGCCAACTCTGTAAACAAAAACTCACACACTAATGCACATGTCGGATTTAACATAATCAGGAAATGGGTCTTTTAGTTCGTAATGGCTTTCCCAACGATAAACCGGTTATACAAACATCATCCTTTTTTTAATGAATTCAATTCAAATGTTCACATAATTGAAATGTGTCCTAATGAAATGTACGACTCATTTTAACCCCGTGAAATAAATCACCCATCAACAGGGACGTATCTACTGTGGGTACAGGCAAGTGCGGCTGGTTATACGGTGTGTTCGTGTACTAATAAATTATAATTCCTAAAATTACTCTTTAATGTTATAAATTCAGTTAAAAAATTTCCTTTCCTTAAAAGCCGTAAAATTTAGCCGTGTGCTAACGAACAAGCGAATCAAATAATGTTTTTGTATGAAACTTCACAAACATTGAAAGCGCCTCGAGACGGCCTATGAAATATTAGCCTATTCCCGTTTGTCACACGGAACCGAAATCATCCGATTCCTGCCGAAGTAAACAAACTAACGACATTTGTAAATAACTCGACCAAGAACCATGACCCGAGGTTACACAACTATGACCGAAGTGTGTGTTTGATTGTATATAATAAGGGAAAACATAAATATATATTAGAAATTTCAGTCCATTTGTCGCCGTAGAGTCTGCTGTCAGTAGAGAAAATGGCTTTCAAAGTTGGAACCCAAGTCTTGCATTTGTGGCTGTTAGGATGATGCTTTTTATCCAAATGATTATTTTTGCAGGTTTTGATTCGGACCACAATTCTTAGTACGATACCGAAATTTCAGTCCATTTGTCAGTATAAATATATACGAGATATATATATTGAATATTTTGCTTAAACCTTATTACATTACGAGGATAGGGACAGTATTGACGAATTACAGTGGGTAATTATGAAAACGCTCCTCTTTAATGTATGGAACACTTATTTAAATAAAACAATTTCAATTGAAAGGAACCATACAAATTCAAAAAATGGTGTTTAAAAAATATTTTAAAAATAATGTCATTTGAAAACATACACAACGGAAATGCTCTAATTTTTAATTTTTATGGATTTTAGAATCTGTGTCATAGTCACATCAAGAAACTGCTATTCCTTATGTTGAAATATTTAATATAAGAAATATACCTAGATAATCGAATATACTCAGCAGGCTCACCTAATTTTGGAAAATGATTTTTTGATTCTAAATTCAAAGATTTGCAGTGCTATTGACGAATGTATTAATTTATGAAAAATGTACATACATATTTATGATTGATTGATGAAAAATGTACATACAGATTTAGGATTGATTGATGAAAAATGTTCATACAGATTAAGGATTGATTGATGAAAAATGTTCATACAGATTAAGGATTGATTGATGAAATATGTTCATACAGATTTAGGATTGATTGATGAAAAATGTTCATACAGATTAAGGATTGAATGATGAAATATGTTCATACAGATTTACGATTGATTTATGAAATATGTTCATACAGATTAAGGATTGATTGATGAAATATGTTCATACAGATTTAGGATTGATTGATGAAAAATGTTCATACAGATTTAGGATTGATTGATGAAACATATTCATACAGATTTAGGACTTCAACATTTTTTTTTTTTTATTCTGCCGTTATTTATACTTGGGGTGCAAATTTCGTAGGTCCGCCTCTGTTTCGTGAAAGAAAAATATTTTCACGTACTTAACTACGCACATATAACTTAGCGGTAACCTTAAAACTTGATCCAAAGCCTTTGCAAATCCTCGGGGCTTAATTATACAGCATGATTGATTTGCTCGAATCTCATGGGATATACAACAGCTAGCAAGTGAGAATATCGTGAAGCGAAACTGTTGCGTGAAATTCGTATCAAGTTCTCGGTAAAGGGATTTCCAATCACGATAACTAGGCTAGATAATTACTATATTTTTATAGCACGTATTGATTTATGGCTATGAGACAAGGAACTTGAGAGAAAGGACTGAGTACTTAGTCCGAATCGAGTGGAAAATATTAATAAGGTCGCACTAGAATTTACCTCCGGGTTCTCAAATCTACTGAATTCAGTCTAAATTCGTCCTTTGAACACGCGACCTCCGGCTTGCTATTCAAGAACTTTACCTCTTGACCACGGACAGAATACTTACTTTCTTTGTAGGTCACTTTAGATAAACAATGTTTTATTGGAAAGTTAATTGATGTTCAAGTCAATGATACAAGAAGTCAGAGACCAACCCAAGATGATATGACACAATCTAGTGAATCAAATGCTTCAACCGGTTCGCGTGGAGAGTTGGAATAGCCACAGAATATGTATGGGATAATGTATGAATTTGGATGAAGCAATTAAATGACTGTGTACCCATCTATATTTGTGAAAAAAACGTTATGTATCTCTTTATTATCATGATAAAAAAATATATCGCACTGATATTAACATCAATAATCAATATTCCATCAAGAAAATCAACAAGGAGGATGAAAGACATTTTCTATATTAAAGCCTACCACACAAATACAGGATATTTTTCCCCTGTACCGCGAACATTAAGAAATTATAACATTATACACGGCTCTAATAATGAAATAGACATTTTTAATGACCAATTTAAACACTTCAAAAAAAATGTATTACCTTTAATCATATTAAGCTGATATTGTGATGAAGCCCTTTATTTAATGAGAAGCAACATTGTACCTACCTAATCAGTGTCTCACCAGTACAGGTGTGACAATAACAAATCGTTTATGAACATATTTGTACTTACCTTTTACCCATTTTTATTTGTTATTTACTTCTGCATATTTAGCTTATTCAATTTGTTACTATTTTTGTTATTATCATTTTCTTATTATTATGAATTTAAACATCCATGTATGTAAATTCTTGGGCACCATGCCTGTTTTATTTACTTAAATAAAAAAAAAGGTATACGTTATTATATAGCCATTCAAAAAATTTATCTTCAAATTTAAAACAAATAAACAACCTCATTAAAATAAATTCTGTCATTAAATTTATCCCCCAAACAAACAAAATTGACTCGACTAAACCACGATTTTGAAATCGCAAGTTTTCGATTTCACTTCGTCAATTTATTTATGTCCACGTAATGACTTGGTTTCTAAAATATGTCTTAGACAGACATCCTGGATGATTGGTGAACCTCATTATAAATTTGCGTTGGCAAAAGCAATCAAGGTATCGGTTACCCAAAAAAAAGATATATTTAAGATGTTTCTCATTGATCAACGGACGAAATTGGCGCAATCATTGATTTCGGTCTATTGTTTGGTCGCAATATTTTGCACAAATCACATTATAATTATTTTTTATTTCATTGAGGAAGAATATAATGATAATTAATCTAAGCGACACATGAAACAGAACAAGACAAAGAAAAATAAAAACGGTCACAACTATGAAACGAACCCAGGTATGATTTGATATTTTCACGGCCATATAGTGATTTGTTTTGGGGTATCATGCCGTGTTGCGCTACCTCCTTATTTAGCCAATGTTTCGGATAGCATTGCAGTTTCCATCATCAGGGCAGATGTGTAATCTAAAAAAATATAATGTGTTAAGATTATGGACACTGCAATGCTGTCCGAAACGTTGACTAAAGAAGGAGGTAGCGCAACACGGCATAATACCCCCAAAAACAAATCACTAGGATATCTTGCGTAATGACGTTTAATAAATAAGTCCCAATGGTCAAGTGGTGTATGACACCTGTCCAGGTAAGACAAGAGATCCTGTCCTACATATACTATAAATGATGTAAAAAAAAAGATGTTTTATTCGTGTCTTTCCGAAGATAATGATTCAAAACACATATCATCGAAATATGGCGTGTTATTTAATGACTTGTTCTTAACTACCTTATTTTGCTTTATTTCTTAAGTAGATCTGAGTTGCCAGGACTTCCCAACTTAACCATCTCGTTTTCCTACCATATCCCACATACTCTTACTATATTTCGTTTATTTGCGTTAATTTATGCACTCCTTTTAGGCGCTCTAATATCTCTACCAAATTCAACTAGAATAAACAGTTTCAATTGCGATCTGCGATCAAATTGACTATAAGTCTTTTATATCGGCTTGACGGCTATTCAAAGTTTAAACCAAAGTACAAATTTCAAAAAAAATCTTAACGATGCTGGTATGAAACTTAGAAATACCCTATCCTTTGCAGGAACTTTAAATCACGCGCTTTTCGATTGTATTTATCTAATTAAATACGCCATTGTCAACCTTCTTTTCTTTAAACATCTTGTTCGGTGTTAACTCAAGTATATCTGTATCGTGTGTTTTAAAGATATCTATAAAAATAAACAAAACATTTACTTGGAAAACTAAAGAAAAGCAAAAGCTGTTGCAAGCAGAAGTCTGGCAAAGATGGTACACGGATTGTCGGAAATGAGAAATAAAGTTTATTTGCGCTGACTTGCTGAGAATACGCGAAAGTACGAACTAATTCCTCGCGCACACCGTTTGTAAATTTAGAAGGAAATCTGAGTCCGCGTTTTGCATCAAATACGAGCACGTAATTATAATATTATGCAAATTAGATGCTTCCAGTATTTTCCTAGAAAAATACCACCATTTAGTATAGAAGCGTTTCTCCAAATTGCTTCAGCTTTGGACTACAGCACAGTTTCTCAACATTATTCAACTCCTCCGCAAAGGTGACATTGTCTCCCTGTGGAATAGTGAAATAGAATTCTGACAATCTAAGCTTCTGGGCAGTTGTTTGTCCTCTATAGACTCAAAAACTACCCTACCGATTTAACTGAAAATTTCAAAGTTTTTTCTTAATAGTGTCAGGAGTATCTAGAGAGCAGTTTGAATGGTAGGAGAAGTCGGGAACACCCAAGGAAGACTTACCGCATTATTTCTGCACTGAATGAGATACTGAGTCGAATCAAAGTCCACGTAATGTGGTTTTTAATAGTAACAATGTGGTTAGAGAATTGTGGAAATCAGGAACGCCCAAGAAGCCGAGTGAAAAAACTTTTTTTTATAAAAAGTAAACTTATTCTTTAGAATAATATTATTTTCACCTCTAAAATAGACCCTGTTTTCAGGTACACAGATAGATTCACAACCTCAAAATATTACTCCAAACCATTCATAACGCCGGATATACCTACGCAAAAACCTCCTAGATCACAAGGCAGGGACACTCATTCAAAGCAGCCTTCTAACTTGTATGGGATCTTACAAAAAAAATAGTTTTAATTTTTTTTTTCTATTTATAAAAATATCTTAAAATGTTTTAGTTAATTTAAAAAAAAAATACATTTTCTGGTTGTTCCCATACAAATTAGCAGGCTGATTTGATTCATTGACCCTGTCTTGTTATATAGAAGGTTTAGGTGCTGGTCAGCTAGTTTAAAATATAATAAAGCAATATATTTACAACTGCCAGGGTACTTTTGGTATATTCTGACGACCTCTGTGACCAAACTAAGTTCCTTTTCCCAGATCCAGGAGTCGTTATAAAAATAACTTACGTAATGATTGCCACCGCCGAGAATCGAACACCGATCAACTGCTTAGAAGGCAACTATGCTTACCGTTACACTATCAACTATAGTAAGAACCACGGAATAAATTCATTATATACCCAAAATATAAGAATTACGTACACATTTTAAAATACACTACCCAAAAATATTAGAAGAACGAGATGTGCTATGAGCAGTTCATACTGTGTGGAATTGTTTTGCCCAGTGTCGCCGGTTTTGTTCACCAATACTACTGCACACCTTCGCTTACGCTAAGGTATCCGCACTAATACATAGAACAGATTTCTGTGCGTACACGTCCCGATAGTATTCAAAGTACCCTAATTAGGTAGTACTTTGCCTACGGTCCGGCGGCCAACATAGCATATCTCGTTCTTCTAATATCTTTGACACTACCTAAATTAGTATGTTTGATAATATTATTAAAGGTAGGTACTTTAAGAAGGTTCCTACTCAAGACATGTGTACAAAGGAAATCAAGAATATATATAAATTATTTATTTTTTTGGTAAACTAATGTTTAAGACAAGATTTTTTATGCATAGCACAAAGGGTAACAATTATTTTATAAGCAATAATTATTAGCCTGAAACACTCATCCACATTGAAAAATCTCCTGATAAAAGATACATGATATATGAGGTGAAAAAAAAATGTAATAAGCAGTAATTGTTGAATGAAAAACTAGTATATATTGAAATATTTCGCGGATAAGAGATAAGCCGCCATAGCTCAGTGGTCAGAGCTGTCAACCGGAAATCGAAAGGACACGGGTTCAAGTCCCGTTGGCGTCATGTATCAGGAGATTTTTCAATGTGGATGAGTGTTTCAGGCTAATAATTATTGCTTATAAAATAAATATATAAATAATGTAGGTAGGAAGGAACAATATATTACAGTTAATTCTAATTTGAAAAAACGACACTTAAATTTAAAGCAAATCTGAGTTATAGAGCGCAATGAATGAGAGTTATGAACAGACACACAGAAAAAAAAAGTGTTTTTGATTTACGCCATTTTCCACAGTATAGCTCTGATGAAATACCAGCATTCGGAATCGAAATGTTGCTTGAAATAGATTTAGCCAAGTTTAGTCTATATCTGAAAGTACTTTATACAATTCTTTTATCTACTTCCCACCTGTTTACCTTCAGACTCACAACATAGCCGAAATAAAGATTTGTTTTTCAGTTGAATGTTTGATATGTTATTTTTTCATCTATCCCTCTCTTATTGTATAGCTATGCTTCCCAAAGGTAGACAAAGAGGAGAGAACGTCAAACGTCAAAGTACGCTCGACCACTAACAAAAAAGTTTTCCTATTCTTCTCTGAATAAATTAAAGGGGGGAACGAGGGTCACGTGGTATTACACGTGATCGCCCCCAATACACGTGTATGTACTGTACAATGTTCATATAATGCGATGATACCTTTAAAAGTAGGAAATTAACAAGCGATTAATGTTCATTTGCTGATGTATATGTTTTTTTTATTTTAATATAAAAAGTGGACGAATTTTGTACTAAATAAACAATGAAGCATTTAACTAAGAAAACTTAATAAAAGATTTCTCAAAGGTTATTTGTACGCTGTATGCTGAAATTTTGGTTTTATATTATGTACGTAGGTTTATGTGTATTGCTTTTAAATAGAGTTCAGTAATATTCGTTACAATAAATTGAACACATATTTTCCTAACTTGTTAAAATATATTTATACGTTTTTTATTCTAATTGAATACTAGTTGTTGCGTACCGATCGATTGGCAATTGACGAATTGAGAATAAGAATAAGAATATTTTCAACGAGTAAATAAAATTAAACAATCGTGTTTATTACAAGGGAAATAGGAGTGGGAAAGGAGGCCTTTACCTTGTTTATGTTGTTGCTTCAATTGGAAGTTTTGATGTTGGTCTTGGATGTTCAGTGGGCACTGTAGTTTATAGATGTACATCTTTTATTGTTTCACAACACGAACGGTTTTTGTTTCACTCACGATAATATACAATGTTTATGCAATGTAAGATGATTGGGGCTAATATGTACTGTTTTACGATGGGGCGACAAATATGCAACGATATGCAACAACGACGAAAATAAAACGACGAATTTAAATGACACTTGCTTTTGGCTTCAATTTTTCAAATCTTCTAAATGCCAAATTGTTGAGTTAAAAGGATTTCGCTTAAATAGTTTATAAACTTAAATATGAGATTATAAATAGTTTTTAAACTTGACAGATATTTTCTTGTGGATTTCAGATTAAGAAAATTAAATTGAAATCTTTCAGGAGCTTGAAAAAAGGCCGCCATCTCAAAAATTTGGTTATTTTTAAAGTATTCCATCATGTTGCTTACTTATCAAAGCATATATGTAAGCAACATGGCTTATTACCTCAACAAAAATTAACATAATAATGCATTCAGTTTATTTTGAGGTTTTATTTCCATACAGAAGTATCGGAACTAGCACACCGTTATGGATCGCTTAGCGCGGGCCCATTTGGAACAACAACGAATTTTAATTCACGCTACACAAATCATTGTTTTGGTTTTTCCTATCTACAAATTTCATTGTTTCTGTTTTAATAGTATTGTAAAACTGCTATTAATTATCGGAATTGCGAAATAAACACTCCGAGGGTAAAATAGTGGGTTACTTTTCATTGTACAAGTAAATATTAATATTATGACATATTTTTCAGGACCACTTGCGATGTACTAGCGGTGGTGAACAAAAAAGAACCATGTGAATGAAACCATTTACGATGAAAATTTTTTATGTTATGCGACACATTAAACATACGCAACACAGCTTGGCCTATATAGTGTCGTCTGTCACAGGCATAACTCTGTTGTAACTATAACGTATCAATCTTAATGACTACCTTCTTTTTATTAAAGACACACAATGTGAGAGCATTTTTACAGGAAAGAGACAAAATAATACGATTGCATCGCACTAGAATATAATGCAAGGCGTATACGCATTTTTCCGAAATCGGATGACGTTACAGCCGTTAATACACGAAATAAATTTCGGTTCTACCCGATCGCGATAATATGCTGGGGAGGAAGGTTGAATCCTCAGTCAAACCATTTTTTTTTTAATTTTTAAAAGACATTTTAAATGTTTACAGCAGATTAAGGCATTCATCCTGGTGAGGATGGTTCAATCCTCAGTCAAACCAAAAAAATCTTTGAAATTGGCTACTAGACGGTCCAACAGACGGCAAACTAGGTCGAAAATTGAAAATAGATGTTTTGCAGTACCAAAATCTTTTTTTTTTGCTTTTTCAAAACTTAAAAATAACCATCAAACATACAAAAATAGGTCGGGAACCACCAAGCGCTGACCAAATGTTATTGTGGCAGGGTGAGTATGTGTGTATGAGAGCTATACTTATTTGTAATTTACGGTGGCTGCCCGAACCGTAAATTGTGTTCAGGAGAGGGGAGATTGAAATGATTGTCTGCACAATTAATTAAATTTATTCGTGAGGACGAATATTACAAGTTTACAGAAAGCGGAGACGGTGGCAGAAAGAGTAGAGAGAGTGGCGGTAGGATCGAAGGTTGAAACAGGAATGGAGATTTCTCTTCTCCAGCTCGCTTGCGTCTAGCAGCGGATTAATTCACGATAGTATTGCCACATGTGGGAGGAAATAAAGTAGTCCCACATTATATTAAAATCTTTCTTTTAGAGCCATTGACTAATTTAACAATTTGTTGTAAATACTATTGAGTGAGTTCGGCACATTTTATCCTATCTCTAACTCTAACCATTTCACAGATTTACTTTGCACAATGTGTAAACACTTTGCTCTTTCGGATTGCTTTTTTTCAAACATTGCTGGACGCTTTTGAGATTACATTTCACGAAGATTGTACCAATAAAATTTATATACACTAATTGCCACTGTATTCGGTTCCCAAATTTCAACTTCAATTAATTAAAGGATTTTTTTTATTGTTTCCGACTTTATGTCCGGGTTAAATCTTCCCCACAGGAAAAACTAAACCCTTCCACACACTTTTCTACAAATAATCATCTAGTCAATCCACATTATGCAAGTGCATTATATAAGCATAATAAATACAAAATAATACAAAAACAACAAGTCAAATCACCAGAGATCAAATTGGAAAATAATTCACCGACTCCAGATATTTTCATATCAGAGGGTTCGGATCTGTAGAACTTCTAATTGGATCTGTAAATCCTACTGATCCCTCAATATAAATATTTAAAAAATCTTTCGTAATCCTACATTTATTAAAAATGATTTTATTTATTTATTTTATTGATACAAGATTTAGAGAGTACATGTGGTTTTTTGTGATATTTCACCCTCCATGCTAGGGATGACCCTGTGTTATGGCGGGTAAGATATGGGTATATGGGTGATTTTAAAATTACTATTTTATTTTTAATTATTATTTTTTAGTGATAAACTAATGTTTATTCGACAAAGTTTTTATGCATAGCACAAAAAATAAAATATTATTTTTAAGCAATAATTATTATCCTGAAACACCTACATAAGTTGAAAAAATCTTCCGAGAAAAAATACATGCCGCCAACTGAATTGAACCTGCAGCCATATGATTGCCGGTCAGGTGCTCTACCAACTGCGCTACGTCGCCATATTTAAAACCCGCAAAATAATTTTTTCTCGGATGTATCAGGCTAATAATTATTGCTTAAAAATAATATTTTATTATTTCCTTTTTTCTTTCCCAGTTATATTATGTAAGCCAGGGTTTAATCAGCGCTGGCCATCCGCGGTGCTTATTATGCGGGGGCGATAAACGACAAGCGAATTTTGGTACATTGTTCCCTGAATGAATAGTGTATCGTGTAAAATATTTTATTTATCTCACATTCTGCCAACATATGAAAAATACTGTCCTGCCAACGAAACAGGATTACTACCTATTATTTTCACCATAAGAAATATCAACATAAAAATGAATTTACATCTTATATAGATTTGTCAACTTACAACATTTTTTACATTAGCTCCACACAGGAGGTCCTGAGAAAAAAAATCCTGAGGGCCTTTTTTATCTTTGGGTATTCTGTGTGGAGGGTCTTTTTAAGGAAAGAAAGGATAGGAAGTTTTGGGAAGGAAAAGGTATGAAGGATGGATAGAAATCTGAGGGGTCAATGTGTCCAGGAATGACGTATGAATCCATCCCTCCCACTGCGGTGCAATGCTATGGGTCGAGAGAGTCCGGCCGTAGAAGCCGAAAGGTCTCTCCTCAAGCATTCTCTCCCGATCCGGCCAGCCACACAGTATGTAATCAGGCGTATCCAAGACCTATACAAACCTCACCCCCATGAACCCGGGCATCACTGTTAAGATACCAAACGCAGCATACCACTTGAAGTGATATATGGCAAGGGCTTTAGTTATCCAATAAATGGTTCCCGAGGCGGCGGTCCCATACCCGCCTCCCAAATTGTTTAATTTCAATCGAGCTTCGTCAAAGAGTGAAGCTCCTTGGCTGTGAACCCAGAATTCACGGTACGAAAACCCAGTGGGAATAAAATAGAACAGAAACGTTTATTTTTTTAGTGACAACATCTCCATAGTCAGCAACCTTCCTGTTTTCTTCCCCATTCTCATTATTTCCCTCGCCTCTTTCCTTAGCTTCATAACATTCCCCAGATTATGACGCTATCAAGAGGGCACAAGGAATATATTAATAATATTCAATGATTTTTGCGCATTTTCACAGCACCTGAAAAAAATAGTTCCTTTCAGAGTTAAAATTATCTATTATTGTAGAAAGTAATCACTTTATAGTTTGTCATCTACCTTCTATATTTTACAAAATCTCAAATCTCCGAAAGTTCTTCTCCGATTGCTTTGAAATTTTTACACAACATTGCATTAAAATACTTGTTTTTATATACCAATTTTATACATATGTCACCTGTGCAGGTAATAACATACTTTAAGCAACAGAGCCATTTTTTGGACGTAAAACCTAAAAGCGCTATTGTTTCTAGATCTAGAGGGGTACAGCTAGTATTTAATAATAATAAAACACTTATTTTCAGTAAAACCACGACTTTTAATTGTATTTATTTACACAATTAAGTCACAATATTGAATAATCAATTAGACGTATCTTATAGCCCAATGTTAGGTCTGTTTCCAATAAATACAATTTCTTACTAATCAACGAGTCAGTTGATGCTTTGTCGCTTTCAATATAATCCATTAGTCTACATAATTATCTGTTCTTTTGTACTAATTTAAATGTATTATATTTATTCTGTATTGTTTGTTACATGTTTATCTTGTTGTCTCCCTCTCTATGTATACACTCACTATGTATTTTTTACTTAGTATTAATTTGTACCCTGATGACGCTTGAGCAAAGCGAAACCGGTAGGTAAATAAATTAATTTATAACTCATGGTTTTACACCAAGTAGGTTTTTTATTTTTATCAAAATAAAGTTTTCAAATATAAATACATATATATATATATACTGCTTATAAAATAGCTGTTTTCAATAATTCGTCAATTATTTTTTCTTTTGCAGTAATAATAATAATATTGGGCTTATTTATAAAACAAAAACAAAAAATTTAAAAATAAATACAGTTGACTGACACCTACTATTCATAATAACAAATGACTTAAATCTAAGATTTATTTCTAATGACTTACGACTAAGGTTTACAACTGACTTATGTACGAAAAATAAATAATATCTATATGAATCCATTTTTTTTACTTTCGTATATTGTTTTTTTTCACCATTTTTGGTGTAGAAGGTAATTTTCTTCTAATATCAAAGTCAAGTGTGCCAAATTTTATCATGAAATTCGAACATTCTACTTTAAGGCGATGCTATACGTAGTAATGCAAAATCATGTGTTTTTGGTTTGAAAATTTGGTCGCCTAGAAATGTTTCAGATGCTTTAATTAAATACTGCGAGTAGAATACATCTTGGCCTTTGAAAAAAGCCCAGAAAAAAATAATGTATAAGGCCTATGAAAACTGCTTTAAAGTTCAAAATCTCCTACTTACGAACCCATTTTCGGTTATGATTTTATTGTATAATGTGGCAAATTAAGTTATCTATAAAATGATCAAAAAAAAAATATATATATATGTCTGAACATGTGAACATCCACAAAATAAAATAAAAGGCACTTTTTGGCCATGTTTTTTTCTTGCATAAATCAAAACGGGCGGATGGTGTTTAGCGGAAATTTAAACCTTATCGTAAGGGTTGTTATTGATAGCGGCTCAATTTAAAATATTATACGACGTAGTGCATCGCCTTAAGGGATGGGTTTGTTTTTTTATAAATCTCATATAGACCATTTAATTCTCAAATAGACGATTTAAATATCATATTTACAATCACCTACCTCTTGTTTTTGAAGGTTAAGCATGCAAATTTTTATCATTTCGGAAAAATGCTGTAGATTTGCGTATAAAACAAAACCGCGCCGCCACAGGCGCAAGGCAAAAGGCACTCTTCTTTAAGTCAGTATATATTTATAGATAAAATGTTTAAAATACAATGCAATATTATGTTTAAAGACTACAAATAAATCAATGATTGTGCTTTGAAATCATTTGTATGTATTAAAAAACTGGTTCGTGAATAAACTTATTAATATTCTCTAGTAAAACATATACTTTTTCTTTATTTTTCAGTTTACTATTAATGTTAAAATATTTGTTTTTAGTTTTATTTATCATTAAATTTGTTTTTTTTTTCTTTACTTCTTTCTTATGTTTCTATAAAATAGTATTTTTTAGTATTTAGTATTAAGTTATTTTTATTATTTCTTCATGTATGATTCATACTATGTTTCTATAAAATAGTATTTTTCAGTTCTTTTATGTCATTGTTATTATTATTTCATGTATAACTACCACAACACGGGCATTAGCCTAGTATGGTAGTTAAAAAAATGACAAAAAATGTAACATGTAAACATTTATTAAATAATAATAAAAAAATAAAAATAAAAAACAGTATTTTAACTATGTCAATTAATTTTTAAAAATCGACGATTTATTCTGTAATATTCGTTTTTTCTATATAACCAAAACACATAAAAACGATCTATCTTCGATTCCCATTAATTATTATCATTCCCATGAATGTTATTGGCCACGTGGTGTTGTTTCCTAACACTGTATGCTAAAGTCGTGGTTAAAAAAATTAAATATTTGTGCTTTGAATAGAATAAGTATACTCTGGAAGGAATTAATTCAGAACATTACATTGAATTTGTTTTGTGTGATTTGAAGGAAGCACGTCGCAAGGAATACCATCAGATGCGTGGCAAGGGTGCGGGCGGTGCTTATTGTACCTTCTTACATATTCCCTTCAAATATGAAGCTATTTTCGTTAGGCTAGCGAAATAAAATAATTGTAAATTTAAAATAAGTTTATTTTCTGCCCCGATTCAGATTGCACATTCAGTTGTTTAAAACAAAGCATATTTTATTTTAATGAATTGTATGTAATCGTTAAGGCAACAAAAGACGCTCACATTTTAAGTATTTCTGATGAAAGTATTACTTAAATCTCAATATTTCTAGAGGAATATAAGTAAGTATATTTGAGATTAATAAAAACAGGACCTTACCATAAAAATATTTCTAACATTTATTATTTATTTCTAAACGGTTTCTAACAATAAAATTAGCTGTAATTACAGGATTTTATTTTTCTAAACGATGCATTAGTAACTTCCCGAGAGATTTCTCCAGACAAATTTGAGATTTTAGTAATACTTTCATCAGAAATAATTAAAATAAACCTCACGGAAAGTTCGATTTTCCAGGGTTGCTAGGGCAAAGTCGACTATAGGTCCGTCCATTACGCCGGGCAGCGCCGAATATTGCTTTTACACTACTTCATCACTAATGCCGTTAAGATTCCCACTTTATTTTAGAGATTTGACAGGGCAAATTCAACCGTAGGTCTATTTAATACACCAGGACTTACTTATCACTTACGTCGATTAAGATTCTGGCTTTATTTTAGGGCATTGTCTAATCTTAACGCTACGTTATATTTAATGTAAGTGTAGCGGTGTAGCATAACGTTTATATTTATTTAATAAAGACAACAGATTTTTTTTATATCATCAGACAATCTTCGACAATTCCACACAAAAACAAAATATTTTTCTAACGTAATTACTATTTCAGCTGTTTTTTTTTCAAACATTAAATTTATTTTACGGTTGGCCGAAACGATAAATTTCTACTCGCGTGCAATTCGTAGCGTTGTTTACCCGTTATCTTCAGGGCGCACACTGTTACTGTGATGTTAAAAGAACTAACTGGAATAATTCTCTCTGCTCTACCTTGGTATATTAACATTATATTATACTATCTTGTCCTCATAAAAAGCACATCAAATTAAAATTGAGAGAGTTCAACGCAATTTTTTAAGGTTCAACAATTTCAAACTATTCATACCCGTTGACCAAATTAATTATGTTAATTTAATGAATTTACTTGATTTAACCGACTTATCTTGCAGAAGAACAATGAGTGATTTGGCTTAACGGCTTAATGGATCTGAGCTAATAACGTTCCAAGTACCAAATCGTAACACGAGACTTCCAGAGTTGTTCTTTGTTTATTCAACTAAAACCAACCATCATTAATTCCCCAGTCCAAGGGTTATATAGACATGAAAATAAATTCAGTTCCGCAGATATTTTCATTTATTCCGTACAAAAATTGAAATCAGAAATTTCAATTTTTTTTTTTGCTAACATTCTTTTTTATTTTATTTTTATTTTATTTACTTAGGAAAACCAACAGATTTTTTACATTCTTAAAATCAATTTATAAAAAATACAAATAATATCTAATGATAGGTTTTCACTGAAAATTTTAATTATAATAACAAACTAAGGGTCCAGTACCCGTGGGCAAAAAATATTTACAGAAAATACTAAATAAAGTAAAAATAACATCGGATATAAGAACACACGTAAATTACAATACATCAATTTTATCCTCACACAACACCAATATATGTATATATACCTATAACCAAACTGAACAGATGTTTATAAAATGAATCACTTGTAACTGGACAGGGTTCATATCAACAACATGATAACTTGCAGTATGTTATTAATTATTATTTAATAATTCTTATATTATATAATCTGTAACTTACTTGTTTATGTTAATATTTACCTTATAATGTACTATTTCATTTAATGTTGATTTTGGTTATTTACTCCTTAATTCATTTTGTTCGTATTTTATTTTTTATTCGTATTAATTTTTCGTATACTTCCAATGTTGATATACAAAGCTGGGAATATAAATGTATTAATGCACCATAAAAATGGGCGTAAATAAAATAAAATAAATAAATACAAATAATGAGTGTTAAGTGGAACGCATATTTACACTCTATAATTTCTACACTTTCTGATTTAAACATATTTAGTCAGTTTGTATGGATATTTTGGCCACAAACTAGTTAGTACGAAAAATGTGTTTTCTCTAAATCTAGACACCACTTCAAGAAATTGTCCAACAATTTATTTAGAATTTTCTAGAACCCTGTCTACCGTTTCCACCTCCCAATTTCGCACAATTTGTCTAGATTTACTACCGTTATTTCAGTCGATATTCTATTTATACAATTGGGGTTCTAACTCTGAAAGGTTTATTTAAATGTAAACACAATAAAGCAATATCAATTGTATACGGATCAGATTTGATCGCAATCTCTGTAAATTGAAACAGACGTTACTCGAAACTTCTATCTGGTATCGATTTGTGTTTTTCAATCAGTTTTACTTTTTTTCAAGACAATAAACATTTTTTTAAATCCTTAATCAAAATTTCAGCCTTTTTGGCAAAAAAATGTGGAAAATCGATCAGGATTGGATTTTCAATTATCGTCTTTCGTGAATAAACTAAGAATTAAATAAGGTTCGGTGGGATTTTGATACGTATTTTGATATGCTTTTGTTGTTGTTGATTGTTTTCTGGGTTTAACCCTTTCAGAACCGCACATTTGTTCCCATATATAATACACATGTTATGCTTGATAAACATTTTTATTTGTTTAATTTACTAATTTTATTATTTTCATGGTTATTTTTCATTTGCAAGGAATAAATCTTATCATTCAAACAATTGTTTGATATTCTAAAGATTATTTCATACAGTAAAATATATAACTATTAAGATGACATAAACAAAACATAGAAATAATTATGGATCTCAGTCCAAGCAAAACAGTCTAAACGGGATCTGTTATTATATTTACGGTGTTTGTCGGTGGAATAAAGATTGCAACCTAGCAGAAAAAATAGACGCCATGCGGAATACACTTCACAAGCGATTCGCACACTTCGGAGCTATTTGTTTGGCAAAATCAAAAGATTTTTTTTTCCTAACTCTGGTATTGAAAGGGTTAAGAAAGAAAGGAAAAGAGTAAGAGGCAATAATTCAGGAATTAAGCCCTTGGAAAACGTGAAGATACTCCTCGTAATTATTTACTACACATATATCAGGCCTGTGACTGTGTGTGCTAGGCACTCTATCCTTCTTACTTAACTTTTCACGAAGATCTACAAACTACAATTTAAGTTATCGGCATTTTTTGTGGAGCATGTGACTATTATTAAACTTACCAATTTCGGTTGCCGGTGCATGGGGGCATACGGGAAGTGATTTGAATTTGAATTCATTTATAAAATTATTCAAGTTCAATGAAGTTTAATTTTCAATATTGCAACTGATAAGTATAAATTATAAAAAGTCATGCGGTAATGTAGGTACTACAATTATTTAATTAATCAATCTTTTTTTAATGAAAAGTAAACTTATAATTACAGACCCATCGCTCAGGGAGTGGAAACACGACCTGCAATAGCCATCCCAAGCTAAGGTGTGAGCTACCGTGCTCAGGATGAATGACCTGGGGAACAGTGTCACGAACGGTGCCTCCGAGAAACAGGGTCGGATCTCGGAGTATTTAGACCTTACCCTAGCACTTGAGGCTCTGCTGGAATAGACCTTCTATTTCCCTAGATCCTCATGAAAACTCCCTCATCACTAGTGGGACCAAGGAGGAGTAGAGACGAGACCCTCTTCCCTCGCGGTGCCTTCGGGGAACCAAGGAGGAGTAGAGAGGAGAGACGAGACCCTCTTCCCTCGTGGGGCCTTCAGGGAACCAAGGGAGAGTGCACTCTTCCATCTTTGGGCCTTTAGGGAACCAAGGAGGAGTGGAGAGGAGAGACGAGACCCTCTTCTCTCGTGTCACCCTCAGGGAACCAAGGGGGAGTGGACTGTTTTGTCGTGGGGCCTTTAGGGAACCAATGGGGAGTAGAATCTTCTCCTATGAGGCCTTCGGGAAACCAAGGAGGAGTGGAGAGGAGAAATGAGACCCTCTTCGCTCGTGGAACCTTTAGAGAACCAAATGAGGCCACCTCCGTGAACTCTTCCGTTGTGGAGCCATCATGGAACCAAAGGGGAATGAAAAGGAGAGATGAGGATCTCTTCCCTTGTGGGGTCTTCAGGGAACAAAAGGGGATTGGAGAGGAGAGATGAGACCTGGGAAGACATATCGTGGAACTAGAAGACATAGCCACATACAACAAGACAACCCTTGTGAACTTTATAAAAGGGACCGGGTGACTGTTAGAGGAATGAAGTAAAATGGGAGATAGCACAATAGGCCTATGGCCTAATTGGTAACTATATCAATAAATAATAACTCTATAAATAAATAAATACGTTTACAAGACAAGGTTTTTATGCAAAGCACAAAGGATAACAAATTATTGCAAGCAATTATTATTAGCCTGAAACACAAATATAAATTTTAAAAATCTTCCAAGTAAAAATAAATACCGCCGATGGGAATTGAACTCGCACCTTCTGACTGCTGGGCAGGTGCTCGGAATCATTGTGCTACCTTGTCTTTCTCGGAAGATTTTTCTATTTATATATTTGTTTCAGGCTAATAATTATTGCTTATAATAATTTGTAATAATTCTTTATTCGAATGTTAAACTTCTTCTTTTGAAAGACAAATCCTGAGGCAAACATATTTTTTTTACATTAACCCCACACAGGAGTCCATGAGAAAAATAATTTTCACCGGTCTGCGCTAGTTTCTTTCATAGAAAAGAGAATTAATAATTAAGAAACATTTTTTTTACGAATGTATATACCTATTTCAAATATTTCAACTCATTCTTGGTTTTTACATAATGGTGTGTATTTTCAATTCTTCTGACCCACTCTAAGTCTGAATTTATTTTATTTTAACTCTCCATTTTCTGTATCACATAGAATTCTGTATAACATAGAAAATTCATTTATTTTCATTACACCTGTGCGTTAGTGTATTTATTAACGCCATTTTTAGGGGCATTTTATTATACATAACTAAACTGCCTCAGCAACAATATTTTTGTATTTGCTAGGTTATATAATTATGACTCTGTATAATTATTTTCCTTTATATATATTCTAAGCTATGAGGAATTCATATGGTAGTTAGTCCCAGAATTTTTGTACTGAATAGTATTACGTAGTGGAATCTGAAAGCTTATCACTGCAAGCAATTCTGGACTGTCAAATGCATCATTTAGAATTTTTCTATGAAAATACCTGTCAATCAAAATCCTCCTGTAAGACAATTTAAGCATATTAATTTCATTTAAAAGAGAAAAAAATGCTAGAATACCCATTTTAAAACTTCAAAAACGTAAGAATTTTTTTGTATTCTTTCAAATACTTGTACATGATGTAATGTGGGTTCCAGACGGTAGAATTGTACTCAAGTTGACTTCTAACAAAGGCAAATTATAACGGATTAATACGCATTATTGTGGGTTCCAGACGGTAGAATTGTACTCAAGTTGACTTTTAACAAAGGCAAATTATAACGGATTAATACGCATTATTGTGGGTTCCAGACGGTAGAATTGTACTCAAGTTGACTTCTAACAAAGGCAAATTATAACGGATTAATACAAATTATTGTTGAAATTTCTAGTAAACCTAGTCCTAGCCCTTGTTAGAGATTTCCGTTATTATTGTTTGTTTTGTTTTATTTTCGAAGCTTTATTTAGATGTAAGCAAATTTTATCATACATCTAGTAATAAAAAAATGAAAAATACAAAATAAAATAACAAATAGAATCATAGCATTATAGGGAAAAAGAAATATACAGTACAATAAAAAGAAAAAAGATACCCCGGCTTAAGAAATAAAGTTTGAGAAATACATTTAACTCCTGTTAAGGTGACAGTAATATTTGTGAGTGTATACAATTCATTTTTTTTTTAAATATATATAGCACATGTTTTACGGAAAGTTTCAAAACTTGAGGCTTCCTTTATGGCATTTGATGGGTTATTATAAATATTTTTCCCTTTATAAAACACGCTGTTCAATGTGGTTAACAAATTAAAGATTTGATAGAAAAGTGATGCCCGAGTCTTTATTATTGCTGTCATAATTATTATTGTGAGATTGACCTGTTGATAAAAGTGCTTCGGAATAACAAAATAATTTAATTCAATAAAAACACCCATGATTTAGTTGTGACAACTTGTGGGTTACCCAATTGATACCAACGGAAGATTGATGGAAAATATAGTTGACGAAAATACAGCTGTCCATGACTTCGAAACCCACGAGACTGGTACGAGTGCAGTTCCAGAAGTGTTATTTCAGAATTCAGTCTGAAGAGTGATTTAGTAGCTAATCTCCAACAGGCGGTGAAATGTATGTGTTTTTTTAATTTTTAATTTTATACTCGACTTTGTAACGCACGTTATGTTCTGAAATAGTTTGAATAAATCTGTTTAAAAACACTGGCAAAAAAATCAGAACAGATATAAATTTTCTTGACACGCAGCACAATTAATTGTGTCAAAATAAGGTTTTTCCTTTCCTTCTCGAATTCCCTGTTTTTGTATTTTTTTCGTTTCTTTTAAATATTTTTTTGGTGCACGTTCCATTTATCAATACTGGTGCTTTATTCGGCGAAACAATGAATACATATCGTTTTCCATTGTTGAAATTTGATTAACCGTTTTGGCTTTCGATTTAATGAATTTATATTCAAAAATTTGCTCTCAAACCAACCTGGGTGTAAATGGAATGTGATTTTACCTATGGAATAAAAAAAAAACACAAAATAAAAGCATTGAACGATGTAGAATCAGCTACCTGGGACTGTTTGAATATTTTTCTGATGGTTTCTATGTAAATTCATAAGGGTACAATAAGCTCAAAGATTATTTTATCTAATGTTGGTTATGAAGATAGTAATCCCTGTTAGAAACTAATTTGACTTCATAAGCAAAATGCATCTAGGAATTGGCAAGTCACATTCTGATATACGAGACTTTTGATGACTATCAAACTATTATAATTTTTCTTCATTTGTATGGTGGGGGGCAGAGGAGAACATCAGTGAGCCAATCTTGAGCCCCAAGCGTTGCCCTGTTTACCTCATTAATCCCGCCGGGGAATGAATGCAGCGGGCATTATTTGACCACATGTTCGAAGACCTTATCCTAATTCCGTCTCTCAGTGGGGTCATGCACGAGATGGTCATTTCTTACATCGGCCGATTGACACTCAAGTTTCTACCTATATTCTGGAGGAAATCGGAGGAGCCTCTTTCCTTCCATCCAGAGGGGTTTTCAGGACTTTAAACAGCATGCAGTGTGAGAGACGGCGTAATTGCGCAAAGGTATTGCGTTTTTTTAAGCGCCCTTTTGCATTCCCTCAGTGTTGCAATCTCTCCAACTATTATAATTAAAAAGTACCCACATCAGAATAACACTTGGAAATTCCTTGCTGCCCTTTTGTTTATGACGGCCGTATTGTTAGATAATGTTTTTCTGTATGTACTGTGTGTAGTTTCTGCATACAATTATACAACTGACTGAATTATATCGACACCCCGTTAGAAAACTTTATTAAGGAAGGGTTTTGTTACTGCTTTGAGAATATATTAGATATAACTCATTCACGTGTGAAATTTGCATCTGCGCCGCAACAATCTCGAGGGGAATACAATGACAACACGTATGTTTGTCGTAGATTCCATTTAGTAACTGTTTTGGTTGGTGGTTAATATGTGTTGATATAAATAATTTTAAGGGGAAAGCGCGACTTCGCACAGCCGCTACATTTCATTTCTAGAAGTTTTTCAGGGAAAACAGAATTCTTAGAAATAAATTTAATGATGAAAATAATTCCGATGGCCTCTTTGTGATTTGAGAAAACTTATATTTGTGATTTATAACTTATCTTCAGTAATCACTTAATTATTCAAGCAAGGCTAGAACTAGATGGCTAACTTTGACTATGGCTCAGTAAAGATTATTTTTTCAAATGTGAAATCGTCCATTAAAATATGATAGTACCTACCTGCTTGAAGAAAATTTGAAAAAACAATTGTCATTAAGATAGTGAGGTTTTTTGGACAAATAATTTGATTCTTTATATAAAATTTAAAAACAAAGTTTTATGAAATATGTAGTTTATTATGATTGAAGTCTTCTGTTTACAGAACTACCGGTATAATTTCAGTGAGTAAAAATAACATTATATTAGAACATAAAGAACAGCTACTATCGTGGCATTCAAACAATCTGCAGCCTTAGAATAATCTTTTTATCACCTAAATTTAATACGACCCGATTTAACCCTTAATTCGAGACAATACCCTAAAATTTAGCCAGAATCTTAGCGACGTAAGTGAAGCAGCCGTGCATAATAATATTCGAGGCGCGGCCCGGCGTAATGGACGGACCCATGGTCGACTTTGGCCTAGCAACCCTGGAAAATCGATTTTTCCGTGGGGTGTATTTCAATTATTTCTGATGAATTTATTACTAAAATCTCAAATGTTTCCAGAGGAATCTCTCAAGAGTCACTGATTCATTGCATTGAAAAATAAAATCGCTAATTTTGTAGTAGAAAAACGTTTTATAAAATTGTCAAAACGATTTGCATTAAATATTTTTATAGAAAAGAAATATAAAATACATCCGTGGGGATCCCTCTAGAAACATTTGAGATTTTAATAAAATAACAGAAATACTTGCAGAACTTAATAATTACTATAACATTATTAAATTTGATTCATTTTAAATTTATTTCAAAAATTAATAAAACGTTCATCAAAAATAATTAAAATATGAGCGTTGAGCAAACCCCATTATTAGAGTCTTATGTTGCCTTAACAATTGGGGGTGACCTTTGTAACATACTTTTGACTCGGAGGGAAGTTAGTTAATTTAATTGAATCAGTGTTTTATCGTTCGCATCAGGTCGTGATTTCAATGGACTTTGAAAAGAGAATATTTTATTGGTCCGTTTCAGCAATAAAGCCTCAATCACACAAAGCGATTTCGTCGCTGCTATTTAATATAATAGTAGCGATGAAATCTTTTCGTGCGGTATTCGCTGCGAGTAACTAAATAAGCGGATTTAGATAGGGGTCTAGCTTCCAGAGATGCCAAAGTTTCCATAGACGTTTTCTAATAATTTGTTAAACCAACTTCCGATTTTGAGATTGAATCTTGTGTGAAGTATCTTAGTCTAACATATTTTAAAGAAAAATATTAAAATAAAACGTATACTTAACATTTTAGAATATATTTAAACATGTAGATATAACCGTATGCAACCAGTTAGAGCCTAAAAATCAGAAATTGTTGAATAGATGAGAATTCATCTTTACAAACTTTGACACCTCAGAATGCGAAGTTTTATTACAAGCAATTGGTTCGCTACATTTGGTGAATCATCAGGGGTGCCCGGGTTCATCGGGTGAGGTGTAGTCAGGATGCGCCTGTCCACCAGCTGCATGGCGTGGCAGATCGGGAGAGGCTGGTTTAAGCAGACCCTTTGACCTCTTCAACAGTCTCTAGACCCATCGCCTTGCTACGCAATGAGAGGGATATATTCATATGTCCGTCACTCCTGGACACACTGATCCCTAGATTCCCACTGGCATCCCAAAAGATTGCGAAATACTGAGTGAAATTATTTTCCTCGGGGCCCCCTTTGAGTGTTGTTTAAGCGAAATTTTAAAATTAAATTGTTAGATGTAACTAAGACCAATTCAGGGTAATTCCTACCCTTTTACTGAGACTTGTTAGTAAAAAGGTTGACATTTCAGAACATGGTAACGCGAAGCTAGAACCACATCCTACCAAAGTAACGCACTACACTGTGCACCTCGTAACATCGACCAAATATCAGATACAAACAAAATGGCGATAGCAAAATGTTCTAAGTAATGTTAAGGGTAGGAACATAATAGGGGTAAGACGGCTGATAAGGACGGAGACTCGAACAGGCGCGCGTGATTGAACACGTCTAATAAAATGTTTTGAAAAATCGTATAGGGTGACCACAGACATAGGAATTAATAGACGAGAATATAATGGCGAGGGGTAAAATCAACTGTTGAAGAACGAAGGGAGTAAGGCTGACTGTGATTCGTCAATAAATAAATCTGACAGTAAATAGGCATCTCGCATTATAATATCACCATTTAGTTCTTAAAAGTAAAATCTGCTTTTGAATGAATAGACATTTCTACATGGGAGCGCAAATTACTCGCCACGTTATGAACTAATTTGCGAAGTCCAAATTCGGCAAAGTAAGGCAGCTTCTATTTTCAGAGTCGTAGTTAGTTTCAGAGTATTTAGTTAATACACTTTTACAAATGTCTCATAATTTACTTACCCCAGTAAACAACGATGAGCACACTTGAGAATCGCTACATTGTGATGTGATAGTATATGTTTCTAAAACTGATCCATATAATACGGTGTGAATAAGCTTAAAATAAAGTAAAATAATGCTTACTTATGGAATGTAATACGACAATTGGGTTTATTCTCTTTTTCACATCTATTTTTACAAGTTTTCATAGTACAAGTTAACATTTTGCCGTGTTATTTCGTAAAATGAACCGATGATGCCTCGACCATAGTTCGCACAAGAATGATGACGTCACGTTTTCAAATTTCACTTGAGGCCATATGCGAGCCCAGCCGGCTCAATGGAACCGGTATGGGGAGTGGGGATAATACGCTTTTAATCACTTAGGGCAGGTCTACTAATATTCATATGTCTATGAGGGTGACGCATTTACACACTTGAACCTCTTTCACTACAATCTATACAGTAGTCAGATGACCCAATAAAAAATTAAAATACGACCTATTAAATAGATTTATCTACTATGGAGGTTATTTGGAAAATACAATTCATCATGTGAATACCGCACAAGAGTCCCAACAACTCAAAAGTGTCCGGAGCCAGTAGGACTATGATATCCCAAATTGGGGTATGTTTATGTCGTGAGGCTGAAGGGAGTGGGGAATGAAAGGATGTGGAGTCTTCCCATATAAAGTTGGGAACTTAACCTAACATAACCTAAATCATCTACTTACAACTGTCCAAAGCCAGTAGAACTATGGCATCCCAAATTGGGGTATTTTGTGAAGCTGATGGGAGTGGGGAACGCAAAGGTAAATGTCTTCCCAAGAATGGTTGGAAAATACCTGGCTATGCGTATCTGATCACCAAATATGTAAAAATTTAATTATAGAAGAGACATTACAATAATTAATATTTCAATTTCACCACATTTTTCACCGCGATTTTCATAACCTGAATATCCTTTACAACAAATACGTTATCTTACAATAATTTTCTTTTGAAGAACACTGCAGAATATTTCCGATACATTTGATGTTTTTGTTCCAATGCTCCCGTATTGGTTTCTATGGAAAATAAAGCATTTGGTCTTTAGAAAATACACTGATTTTAATATTTTTGTTTGCTCTGTTGTTTTCAATATTTGCCAGTTTGGTCAGTTATTTGCATATCGGTTCACTCAGATTCTTTTGAAAAAACACAGCACATTTTAAGACGAATAAATTATAAACTTAATATTCCTAGTGAATAATTGTAATAAAAATTCTAAAATCAAAAAGGCTGTCTGACAGAAGGTTGGTAACTGGTGGCATTTTTCTTTTTTAAATATTTTTATTATACATTATACACTTTACAAACATAAGGTAAAAAGTCCCGATAAACTGCTTTTTACCAGTTTGTCTAACGGGTTTTTTCATTATAAATCTTATTATAGTGAGTTTACAGTTACATTTTTACAATTATATGTATAAAACAAAAAAAAAAAAAAAATTACAGAAATATAGCAAAAGAAAAATTATCAAAAACGTAAATAACAATTTTAAAACTTTTAGAATAATATATCATTGTAAGGTAATACAAATTAATTCTTTCAGTAAGTTCACCAATTGTTTGTTTTGTTCACAGTTTTTAATTTCAGCAGGTAACATATTAAAACAACTGGGAATCATAGAGTTCAACGTTCTTTGTCCATATTTATTTGTCTGCTTAGGTACAATAAGTCCTTCATTAAAGTCAAAACGAGTATTATGATCGTGTTCTAACCTGTTTACATATAAGGGGTTATTTATGTGCTGAAATATAATTTTGTACCACAGAATTGCTCTCAGTGAAAGAATTTTGAGACTCTGATAGAATTATGGAATATTATGCCTTTCTTTGTATAAATTTTTTTCAGCTAATAATTTAACCAATGAATTTTGCACGGATTGAACATGGTCGATATTAGTTTTACAGGAAAATCCCCAAGCTGTTATTCCATACCTTATAACAGATTCAGCTAGAGATAAATAAATTATTCGAAGTGTGCAGATTGGAACAATTTTTTTTAGTTTATACAATCTGCTTAAAATAGATCTTAGTCTCGAACAAATTTTGTTTATTTGTATATCCCACTTGAAAAAGCAATCAATATTGACACCTAAATAAACATATTCTTTAACTAGTTCCATATTTTCACATGTACACATTGCAAGAATACCATCGTGTAATCAATCTGAGGTATGGGTCTTTATTTCTGGTGTAATATATACCTTAACATTGGGGGATCTTATGTGTAACAATTTTGTTTTTTGGCATTTATGATTAAGCCAGAGTCATGAGACCATTTTAAGAGTTCAATGTAGTCTTTTTGTAAAAGGTTTATACAAGTTTTCAAATCACTGCTACAAATTAATGAATTAATTCCCGTATTGACGGTCTGCATTATTGCAATTTTAAAATAGATGTATTTTTTACGGGTTGATTTTTTTAATAATGATTTCATAAAATACCTGATCAAAACATCACATCTCTAAGCGAATTATATAAATTTTGAAAACAGAAAATGCCACACACATTTTATGATGTCTTACCTAGCTAGAATCGAAGCTTTGAATACAATTATCTCAGAATGCCATTTTTTGGTATGACATAAATATGTCATAGTATGTCATACTAGAAGTACGATTTTTTTGTACAGCCTCATTGTAAAGTTTTTGAATCATAGTATATACTTATTGTTTTATATTTTTTGAACCATTATTTATTCTATGCATTTAAAGGTAGGTACTTGTACCGCAAATAAATAAATATCGAAAATTGCACTAAAAAGTAATTTTTTAATGTATTTATATTTTTTCTGTTTCTGTATTATTGCATTGCCTGTAAGAACACTTACCTTTATAACAAAAGACTAAAAATCAATGGCATTCTTTTTTGACTGAATGTTATAAGTACCTACACAAATTTTTATTTGGCTGGAAATATGTATTACAGTATAAAAATACAATCGTCCATATCATATTTTGGGGTGTTATGGGGAACGGCTTCGCGGCCTTTTTCATTCAAAACTTAAATTTGAATTTCAGGCCCAAATACCCAACCAAAATAATTTAAAAATCAAATATTTTTTATTTTTATATTCTAAAATATAGGCCACTGTGCCGAAGTGATCAATGAAGATAGTAATTTGAAGCACCTTCCTTTAAATACTGGTTGAATTGACACAGTAGTACCGCCTGTCCTCACAGTTTACAAGTGCAATCAAACTTAATAGATCAAAAATATTTTGAATAAAAATCAACACTTATGTCAAAAAGTCGAATTGTATCGGGTCAAACAATTGAACGTCACCTTTGTAGCACAATTGTGACATTATTGTGATTTATTTTTGGCGTGTTGCATTTCGTTGTTTTTTTCCTCTTATAGAATTCATATCTTAATACAAAAATAATTTCGAAATACTACTCATATTAATAGTGCCTACATATTATCAAACTTTTAAAATCGTTTATCTACAGCATGATTAAAGCTTTAAGTTTTGTATTCATTATGTAAACGTACAGACAAATTTACATTACGTTACATCCAACCTCCTTACAGATATCGATATAATTCTACGATCCAGTCATGCGCTGCCAAAGGGTTAAGTTAAGATATTTTGTTACAAGCAGGACACTTTGAAAAACTCTTCACGCCGTTACTTATCCAGTTTCAGGATAAACCTTTTGTATTTATCAGATAGTAAAAAATCATCAGGAAGCAACATAACAACGCTACACACTTTACGTACCAAATGTAAATAGACTAAATAGGAAAACCCTTTGACAACATTTTTGGAAATGTTACTTTCCAGTGGTTTCATTGAGAATAGTCTTCTAAGTACAATATGTTAAAGTATTTATTGCTGATAAAGGCATTTTTAATTAGCAGAATTCTTGCCTGAATAGACGATGCAATAATTACAATAGCGTATTATCCAAGGTTGATATTTTCAGTTCCGAACTTACCAAATACAAGAGATCCATAAAAGAATATTTCTCTGATGGTTTGTGAATAATGTTTATGTCTCTATTGTTTATTTATTTATTTATTAACGGACATCGTCCAAATTACAAAATAATAACACGAATAAAGTAAAATGAAAAATACAGGAGTAGACAAAGGTAGATGAAAGCAAAGACATATGGTAGATATAATATAAGAAAATAAAGTGACAAGTCGAATCAAGTCAAAAATACGCCGTGGGTCAGGACCACAAGACACTTATAATATTCCGTCGCTTGTTTAGCGACTGGCAAAAATCATTCACACTTATCCCAAAAAAGTTAAGGTTTTGACTTGAGTTGACCAGTCTACACATTCTGGACAATGGTGAATAATATCCATAATTTGTCGGATGATGGTTGAGGAAGAGCAGTTCATTATTTCTGAGTCTTTGCGAGGGGATATTGAAGGGAATGAGTTGCAGTAGAGTAGGTGAATCAATAATACCATTAATAATTTTGAAGAAGCAAATGAGGTCATTTCTTTCCAGACGGACTTCCAAAGGAGAGAGGTTTAGAGTTAGTTCAATTTCATCATATGAGTATTTGCCTTTTTCTAAATCAATGCGTCGAATGTGGACAGCATAAAAAGGAGACCAAATAACACAAGCATATTCAAGATGGGGGCGAACCAAGGAGCAGTAAAGAGTTCTAAGGGTATTTACGTTTTTGAAGTCCGAAGTGATTCTAGTGATGAAACCAAGTAGTTTGAGGGATTTATTAACGATTGCAGTTATGTGATCCCGAAAAGAAAGCTTGCTATCAAGAGAGACAGCAAGGTCTTTAATAGATGTAACAGTTGCTAAGCAAATATTATTAACTTCTTCAAATTTTGCAAATTCACTTTGTGGCACCATTTTATAAATAAAATAATTAAAACACTTTGTTTTTACCACGATAATTATTAAGTTTGTATTCGAAGACAATCGGTTTTTTTGATCTATAGAAGGACATAATTTTGCATTTATCGACATTTAGTTTCAAACAATTAATTTTACACCAATCATTGAAAGAGTCGGTATTCGATTGGAAAAGAAGGCAGTCATCGTGATTTTTTATTATCTTTAGAATCTTATTGTCGTCCGCAAAAAGCTAAAAGCGTGTATGAGAAAAAATACTAATAATGTCGTTTATAAACAAGTTAAAATAAAAATTAATTTTAAATTTATATCTCTATTGTGATTTGATTTATACCTACAACCTCTCTCCATGGCTATAAATGTATTGTTTTGTAAATTTTTTGTCTTATATAATCTTTTGTTTTGTATAATTTTTTTAATTCATATTCCTTTCTCACAAATTTAAATAACTTATTCCATATTTTGATGTCTCAGTTAAAGTCACAAGGAGGAAATCCATAATTGGTTTTATTTTACTATATAATACTTATGTACAAACTGATAAAATCTAAACTGTCGATTTCCCGAAAATGAATAAATGAGTAAATAAATACTAATAACTACATTATTTTTTACTGTAATTTTGTTTTAGGTTAGGTTTTTCGAGAAAACCTTGGATGAAATTTCCATAATTTGAAACAACTTTTTAACAAATCTCTCATAATTAAGCAATGTAAATTAGATTCTGTATATGTAACACATAACATTTCGGTTGTTTGGGTTGTGTATACACGTAACACTCAAAATTTCAGTAAATACAACGTATTTATTCCGCTATTCTTAAAATAGTTAGTGGCATAATAATGATTCCATCCAAACAGTTGATCGGGGTTCGATTCTCGGCGGTGGCAATTTTTTTTAAATTAAAAAAATATTTACATTTACAAGTGTAACAGCATATAAGTACCGGGATACATACGCGAGTTGAACTGCCGAGCTGAACTTATGAAAAAAGAACGAAGCAACCGCAAATGGTGCGAAACGCAGTTGGTTCTTTCCTTTCTCGTAATTCGTGACTCTTTGATTCGCATTACGAAACACACAGCCAATCCTGAGCATATTTGGAGTAAAATAAGTGAACGTAATTTTGCAGTCTGATGATGTTTTTTTTACAAATTAAAAAAAATATTATATCACACGTCGTAACTGAGTAGTTGGGTTCCGCCTAGCGGGTCACGTGATAAGCACAAGTCTATGTTCGAAGCCTACAGACGCATAGCAGATATGTCACCCGAATTCGTTTGGTATAATGTTCGGTTCCGAGACCAACAAAGGCATCGCGGCACACACGAATAGCGAATTTTGGCCCTCAGATACAAGATTTAGATAACAGATTTTATTCTGTATGTAATATGCCACAGGTTTTTTTATCTCCCTTGTGCGTTCTGGAATCCGAGTTCGGCCAGATTCCTTCGGTGGATTTTTTTTTCTAAGGGGTTGTGACGGGATGTGTCTATTCGTACGGGCCGATTTTTTATACCTTGGAATAGTAGCAAGCTGTTTAAACTGTAGTAATATTATAATCCAAGTGAGTAGTATTTGGCGTAGTTATTATTAGTTATTAAACCACATCTGAATTCTCTCCTGTTTCTGTTATCTACGGTTTTTTGTGTGGGGCCTACCTATATTTTAAATTACAATGGTAATGCACGTGGATGAAACGTAATTTTAGCGCATATGAATGAATGAATATTTTATAATACGCTTTGGAAAATGGTAAGCCTACGACCATGGGTGATGATGAGATGAAGCCTCGGCCAAAACAAAATGCCTACATATTATGCATTCAAACAGGGTGTTGTTTTTGTTTGTTTATTTTTGTGGTGACTGCGTTAGAGTTTCAACGACACAAGGCTATTTTTTTCTAATTCATTATAGTTAAATAAATGTTAATATTCCGCTTTCTAACTAACAACGTAATTCAGAGCTATGTAATAAAAATAAAAAAATTTACTTATATAATAAAAATATATAATATCTTATCTTAAAAATTATTCCACATTATAATGTTGCTAACTTATCTTAAGATTGAATAGCATTTTAAAATTCTTCGTTTCTCCGTTTTCAGGCTATCGGTGTTTATTTTTTTATACAAAAAACATCAACATAAAAATAACGTTACAAGCACAAACTACTCAATCAATAAATTACATAAGTCGAAGCTGAGCTAAGCAGTTTTTTAATTAGAATTGTTGTTCTGCTGCCGATATAAGTTCTACAAGCCCTATTTATACGATAACAATATCCTTATAATTAGCCAGATTCTGTGTACGGTGAACGGGAGTATACAATTGTGATTCCGTGTTGGAGTTGTCGCAATAATACAGCAGATATTGCCTCGATGTTGGTTTGCGTGGTACACGGAAAGAAATCAAGTATAATAAATACTCGTAGTTCAGAGTCTGTAAATTATGGTTTTATATAAACAATAAACATTAACTACTACGTTCGGATAATTTTAATAAATTTAGTTTACGCAGTAGATAATCTAATCATAAATGACACATTTCATTGTTATACCCATTCTGAAGTTGGTAAATCTTAAGAATTTATTTATTTTTCGGAATAACTTTATTGAGTAAAACCTCAAATTGTAATATTTAAATATTGAAGACAATATTAGTGATTTCTAAACGAAAATCTGAAACAGAAAAATCAGAAAAGGAAACGGTCACATCTGGGACTCGAACCCAGGACCCTTGTCTTTCCGGGACAGTGCTCTACCAACTGAGCTAATGGGACCCTATTCCCCTCGGTCACTTTTAACTGTATCATACTTCGAATAAGAACTACTACCATTGTCTTCATTTTTTCACCGCACATTTTTTATTGGCAACTATCTTTATGTATGATCGCAAGATTCAACCCGAACTAAATGCAATCCAGACAGCGTCTTTTTAGATAAACCTATTTTATTTTTTATTTTTTATTTTTTATGTGCGACATCTGTTGACTTTTCTGCAAGTCTAGAATGAATATTTATTTTTCGGAATAACTTTATTGAGTAAAACCTCAAATTGTAATATTTAAATATTGAAGACAATATTAGTGATTTCTAAACGAAAATCTGAAACAGAAAAATCAGAAAAGGAAACGGTCACATCTGGGACTCGAACCCAGGACCTTTGTCTTTTGTCTTTCTGATTTTTCTGTTTCAGATTTTCGTTTAGAAATCACTAATATTGTCTTAAGAATTTATTTTGAGTTATTTCTGTCGTAAGTGAATGAATAGCTTAACTTGGTGCCTACACCGTTGAGTTGTACGCGATTTGACTCCTAACTTATGCCATGGACATTTTTATGTGGTTTGAATATTTTTTAACTGTCTGTACATTCTTAATACAAAACCCACATTTTATACCCTAATTGGGGGTGCCATAGTCTCACTAGCTCCGGACAAATGGGATGGATGCAGGTTAAGGGAAATTATTTACCTGCTTAAAGGTATTTGAGGGGTTATTTTTGTTTTTATATTAATACCACACGAGTCTCAATTACCGAACCTGAAACTTCACGAGTAAAAGGCACGTACCTAGACTACAACCCTACAGGGGTTGAAATGGTTTCCCAGAACCTTCTAGAAAGAGGGATAGAAAGAAACTCATACGCTTCTCATTGCTTCTTTGTGACAGATTCTCTTAGGGAAAAAAATTTCGGTCGGAACACGTCATAAGGGAAGGATTTTTTAAAGAATTTGTTTTATCCGTAAGAGTGACAAATGATATGATAAACACCTTGACGATTTGAGGGTGAACATGTTTATTTTATTTTGTTTGGGCGACCAGTACTGAAAAATTACTAGTTAAGATTTAAAGTTTAAAGTACACCTTAAGGTATACTTTAAGGCAAGAATAAATACATGTGCGAACGTAAAATTGGGGCACATTATTAATCAAGACTTTTCAGACGATGGCGATATCGAACGACAAAGGAGAAGCCTAAGCATAGTGTCTATAGCATTATCCTTAATTTCTAATTAATTGTTCTGTATCTATTATTGCATTTTCACATATCTATTTTACGATAAATGTGTATATCTATACGGGACGTATGAGATTGCACAAACCTCCCCACATCCTGGAATATTTCATTTTGTTTTTTTATAATCAAAATCACCTACAGTGGAATACAGTTATGGAAAAGAGGAAAGAGGAATGGAATAGATCTAATCGGAGAATGAAGTTTGGATAAGTTACTGTGTATATTTTAAATAAATTCCACAACACAAGGAACTGAAAATAGGGGGATCTTCCGATAAGGAAAAGCGAAACATTGTTTTGAAACACCTTTATACTGTATGCACAGTTCCAGAGTGTTAAAAAAGTTCCCTCTTTACTTCACAAAAGAATGAAGCATGCATTGGAAGTATCGCCACACCGAACCTACGCACGCTGGGCCTGTCGTACAATAATTACACATACCACTATATCTTAGACTCACATATCACTATAAAAAGAAGATTGTGCGTGTATTTGATTCTTAATTCTTGAACACTTGACATGAGATTTTGAAAAACTATGCGTTAAGCCCGAGCAACGCTAGGGACATCATTTTCAACAAGTATTTTTAAAAGACATCAAAAACAATTTCTTCTGGTAAACACGTGTTTCAATAAAAGATCTTTATTTAATAATATTTATAAAATTTAATTAAATTTCTTACACTGTGTTAAACAACATTAAATTCAATACATAGTTATAAGAAATTACATGTAGATAATATTTGCTAAAAAAAAGGTTTACAAATACTTTAAAAAAAAACACAAATTTTAAAAAATAATCAGATAGTGGTTATGGTGGCGTCAAAGTTTTGAGACTTTTTCAAGAATTATTAGGATTTATCTTTTGATATACACGAAGAGATTTGATTCAGGAGCAATTTATACGTACTCTTCCCCACCGGAAGAACCATTGGCAGTTTGGTCCTACAGGCAGAAGATACAATAATCTATAATGACGCTGTCTAATTATACGTTTACATTTGCGAACCGAAACGCAAACCAAGCCTCGGATTTCAAACGGCGGGTCGCACCATTTGTGGTTTCTTCATTCCTTTCCCATAAGTTGAGGTTCAGATCGGCAGTTCAGATCGTGTATTAATACGTAGCATAAGATAGTCATCAATACCAAAATAGCTGAGTTCTTTGAAATAGACGCTTGAAAATGGAACATACATAAAACAAATACATCGTGTAGGTACCCCAAAATCGTATCTAACATGAAACCATTATAAGACTCTTAAGGGCTGGTAATGTTGAAAGAAAGCCAGATAATAGGACGTCAAAATTATGACCAAATGGGTGCCCCATTAGATTCTATTCAGAGGTAGACCAAAGAAGAGGTGGATGATTATTTTAAAAAATAATACATTTTTCATTTTTTTCCTTTTTTTGGAAAGTTTTTTTGGCAAACTCCACTTACCAAAACTTCTTATTAATTCACATTGTAAAAGAGATGGTGCAAATAATATTGTTGTATTTTTCAGGAATGTAATCTACGAGTACTATTTTCTTTTTTTCCTAAGCAATACTGAGGCCCAAATGCACTGAGGTAAAAATATGCGATCAAATGGTGCATTCAATAGCTCTAAAGCACTATAAGCAGTTTATATGTATCCATTAAAATTCGGAGATATAATTTTTTGAAAGAGGGCGGGAAATTAACAAACCAAACACTTAAAAATTTCCAAGCGCTCAAGGCTGAAATTGATTATATAGCAGAACGCTCCAGTCCACTAAGACTAGATCTATCTCCTTCCTCTCCTTCTCATTTTCCCATCCCATCAAGGCTAATGTAACTCTCTTCTCTTTTATATACACTAAATTAAGATGAATCAGTGAAAACAATTATTTTTTTTGTAATTATACATATTTTACAATACATTATAAAACATTGAAACTGTTGGTTTTCGCAATAAAATAAGATTAAAATAATCACGTTTTGTTTCTATTCCATGGAAAAGCCTGTTCTTAATTATCTATTTCATAAATTCTATGAAATAAATCAAAGAATAGATTAGGCTCGGTAGAAGAGTTTAGTTGATTTTGTATGCGATATTATTAAAACATAAATATTCTCTCTGCCCGTTTATCAGGAAATTGAAAGGTCGGTACTGCTAAGAACGAAGCTGTCACATTTTTAATTATAAGTTCAGAATTAATATTAATTTTTTGAGCTCTTGATTTCTTTTTCCAAAAAATCCTTACCGTGAGAAAAAAATATAGTAAGCTTTTGTTTGATATTTTGGGATGGTAAGGTGTGACTTGAGAATGAAAGATGTTGTGTAGTATCAGAGTGTTTATTGAAGTCAGTGTAGATGCTCGACGCAGTTAGTGGGCATGATCGGTGGCGGATTTTCCAGGGCCAAGATCGACACCGCGTCGGTGGACATAGTCGACGGCGAATCCTTCAGATCAATGGTCAACACCAAATGAAGCGGAGGTGTACGGTGGTGGAGTGGTCAAGGCATCACGTTGGTGAAGACTGGAATTGTGGATAGTGTTTAGCACTGGGGAAGACCACGTGTCTTCCTGATGCTCCAGTATTAAGTAAGCCGAAAATACAGTAGACCTGGTCGGCTGATGATGCGAGTACGGATGTGCTCACTGCGCGGGAGATGCAGGCCGGTGAAGATGTCGCGGGGCCAAGGCGCAGGCCAGCAAAAATATCACAAGGTCTAGGCGTTGTTGTAATATCACGCGGAGTCGATAATTGATTGTAGCCTTCTCATTACAGAAAGTGCAACGCCGGGCGTAGTGGTTCCGTGGCCCATGGCGGCGAGGTGAGGTAAGAGCGGGGTTCGGACGTCTTGCAGTATGCAGGTGTGCCCGACTCAGTTGTAGCTAGATGCTCGAATAGGGCTCACTCACTGACTGACTTTTTGAATAAATGGCATACAGAGCTCCGGGCCAAAAAGGCCTCTTTCTCTTTCAACATGAGTTAAGAATGGTTGTAGGAGGAGAATTATTTAGTTATTTGTGAAAAAAAATTTGCAATAAGAATGGTTGCAGATGGGGGGGGGTGATTGACGAAAGATTTTAGTGGTTGTTGGGGGAATGCACTCACTGACTGAATTGCTACCGCGACGTAGCGCCACTTTATATAGGACACACGCATTGGAGAACATTCTGGCAGTCACAAGAATGTAAATTCTACGCTGTTTCGCCGCTTATCTCGTAGATTCCAAATGCGGTGCACATATTATCGATGTTCTAGAACTAGTAGCTTTCCGCTACAGATATTATGTATAAATAGTTGTTGCTTGGTGAGGATATAAATTCACCATGAGGGAGCCATCTCTAGGCAGGTGACCCAAAGCACTTGATAAACTTTCTTGATTCTGTGCAAAGGAGGGTGGTCCGTCTGATTGAGATTCCGTTGTTGACAGACCGATTGGCATCTCTAATTCCCAGACGCAATATATACATTCTGAGTCTGTTCCAAAACTATTTCAATGGAGCGTGCTCTAATGAGCTAACAGCATCGATTCAATTGATCAAAACTCAACGAACACGAGAACACCCGTTCACAGTTGATGTTGACTTCATGAAAACAGGTCATACCTTCAACTAGTTTTAGTGTAAGTTGGCTTATATATGGAACGAGCCACTGGCCTATGTTTTTCATCTTTAGCGAGCATTTTTAAGGGCCGCATTAGTAAATTATTTCCTATAGCCCTTTCTTGCTTCTAAATTTTCTTTAATTTTTTTTCTCAAGTGGTAAAATTGGGTTGGTGTGGGGGAAAACGCAATTACCTCCTCAAACTCGTCGAAGATGGCACATTCTAACCAATTTAAGATTGAATATCGCTTTTGGGATAACTTTCAAAAATAAAGAGAAAGTTTGGAGCACATAGAAATTTTTTTTACACACTTTGAAAAAATCTTGTTCTCAGCATCTTATCATCCTATACCTTATTCCCGTTTGTACTGCAGCCGCAGCATCGAAGCGAGAATGGACCCGTTCACCCGTTGTATTTTAACAGATGTCTCGGCGGCTAGGATCACAAATTACGACTGAAAATAATACATAACGAGATCTTCCGCCACATTATTACAGCCCAGGGAACACGACGCCATCTTGCGGATATTCCACCAGGCTACCTTGTATTTACAACCATTTGTAATATTAATAATATTTAGATTTAATTTATGTACCTTGTTTATTATACAACCACTTAATAATAATAAATATTACCCACAATATTACATCATTTATTACCTTTGTGGAATTCATATCTGCTTGCTATGCAAATCTTATCAATCCCCAAAGGATATTGATATTTTCCACTGTGCTCTTAAAACGTTAAAAATCAAATTAACTTTTCAATGTACCTACTTGAAAATTACGCTTATTTCTTTTATAATTTTTTACTATGTAATATTTTTAAAAAATCATAAGAAAGATAAACATCGCACTACATTACGAATAACTTGACAATATTATGAAAATCTCCTACTACCAATACATTAAGCGGAAAAATGTTGCTGGTGTCGTGATGGAAGACTTGGTCATGGTCAGCTGCCAGCCGAGGAATTGAACTCACGATGCCTGGGTGAGACTCACACTCGATGCCAACTCTGCCACTGACTGATCATCATCAAAAATACTAATCTCGGTTGTGTGTCTGTCTGTAGCTCTGGTTCAATGAATTTCAATCTAAGACTCGGAATGCTTTGAATTTGTGTCGTTTTCAAAATGAAATCAAAATTTTCTTTTGTGTAAATTTCTGTGGTACTTTTGAGCTCTTAAATTACCTACTCGTACCTATAATAATATTATATTTTTTATCAGGAAATTATTTTAAAGATAAATTTTATAGGTACGCACATATTTGAAATGTGTATTTCTATAGTTTAAATTACTTAGGGTTAAACTTTAACAAGTAAAGTCGGATCCCGTGATTTTTCGGGGTTTTGTGATTTTTTTTCCATTTTCAACAAAGCGTTATTTATCAAATAACTAGAATTACTAACATAATATACCGTGATTTTTCATGGGTCTGCGCTAGTAACATACTAATTTCGGTTCTTTGATTGTTTGTCCTCGTAAAATGTGAAATCTGGTTCAATGAACATAAATTTGTTTTGAATTTAAGTGTAAATTTTTCGATAAAGTAGGTAACTAAATAAAAAATAACTAACCATCACGCCATTTCAGCAGGGGCAGGCAGAGAAGACGTCCCGCCAAACAACTATGTCTTTTATTTTTATTTTTTTATTTTATTTATTTGGGAAAATCAACAGATTATTTACATATATAAGAATAAACTAAGTAATAAAGATAAAATCCAATAACAGATTTTCACTTAAAATTATAATAATAATAAAGAATATTAAAACAAAAAACTAAGGGTTTTGTACCCGTGGCCTGAGAGATTTACAAAAAATACAATATTGTAAATAATAAATAAAAATAATAACAGATCTAGGAACACAAATAAATTAAAATTTAAAGTTACCTGATATACTAATAAACTAATAACCAGCTAAATTTCAAAAATTCAAATTTAACTGATATATTAATAACCAGCTAAAATTCAAAACATAATGTATTGTAAAATTTCAACACAGCAGCAATCAATAAAAGCACTACACAATAGCAATAATAACAATATAATAAATGTATACCTACAACTAAATTGAACACATGAGTATAAATTGGAAGGTAAGTAACTGGAAAGGATTCAGAGCAATAACATGATAACTTCCAGTAGAATATTTAAAATTATTTAATGTTAGTTATTACATATCTTTTAAAGGTTCGTAAATTACTTGTGAATATGTCCATATCATTAAAATTCTTATTAAATATACTACAGGCTCTGAATATAAACGCATTTTGTCTGATATTAGTAGAACATTTATGGAGATGAAAAAGTGATTTTTCTCTAGTTCTAACGCTCGGGACTCTAAAATTAATTTCAGACAGAAGGGGAGAACAATCAATAAAGCCATTGATAATTTTATGGAGATATATTATATCTGCGGAGTCTCTTCTAGTTTTTAATGGCTTAAGTCCATAAAGGTCCATCGAGCTGTTTACGTCAAGGTTTGAATTTAATTTGAAATTTAAATGATGGACAAATTTTCTTTGGATGGCTTCAATGCGATTTATGTAAATATTATATTGAGGATTCCATATGGGAGAAGCGAATTCAAAATGACTGCGAACATAAGAAAAATACAATATTTTAAGTGTTATGATATTATTAAATTCTTTTCCTATACGGAATAAGAATCCTAGCATTCTAAGGGCTTTCTTAACAATCATATCAATATGAGCCTCAAATGTAAGTTTACTGTCAAGTATAACACCTAGATCACGAATTTGTGTAACTTTTTTGAGTAGTTGGCCAGCTATATGATAATTATGGTCAAATTTAATTTTATTTCTAGTGAAGGTAATTACATAACATTTAGAAGTGTTCATATTGAGACGATTGCGGATACAATAATCATTAAGCCTATACAGATCTTCTTGTAGTTTAAAGCAGTCAATTATAGAATTAATAGGCAGGAATATTTTCATATCATCAGCGAAAAGTAGAACATTTGCATAATTAAAGCATTTTATAATGTCGTTGATGAAAATTGTAAACAGTAACGGTCCCAGGTGAGATCCTTGGGGCACACCTGAGGGTATATTTACAATCTCAGAGATGAAGCCATTTATTGTTACTCCCTGAGTGCGCCCATTAAGATAGGAGACTAACCATCTATATAAATCCCCATGAATTCCCAAAGCTAGTAATTTGGACAAAAGAAGACTGTGGTCAATTTTATCAAACGCTTTTGAAAAGTCTGTATAGATTACGTCAACTTGGATTTGATCATCCATTGATTTAGTAATATTTTCAATGAAAATGGCAAGATTAGATACAACCGATCTTTTTTTCATAAAGCCATGTTGGTTCACGAGTATTACAGACTCGATGCAGTTATATAGTTGTTCATGAACAATTTTTTCAAAAATTTTACTAAAGATTGGTAATTTAGATATCGGTCGATAGTTCTGGACATCATTTTTAGCCCCAGACTTAAAAACAGGTGTGATGAGAGCACTCTTCCAACGATCAGGAAAGATACCTTCTTTCAATGAGGATTGAAAAAGCAATAATAGGGGCTTCGAGATTACCTTGCTACACATTTTGATAAAGAAAGCCGGAATTTTATCACTACCCGCACCCAGTGAGCTAGAAATAGTATCGATTACTTTTTCTATTTTTTGTTTTGAAAGTGATACCGAGGAGATATTAACTTGATTGTCAAAATGATAGTTGGTAGAGTGTACATCGGAAATAGTGTTGTAATTAAAGGTGGAGACGAAATGCTGTGAGAACAGGTTACATATTGCGAAAGGATTTTCAGCAGTCACTTCGCCCAGTTTCATAACATGAGGCAAACCAGAATTATTTCTTTTTCCTTTAACATAAGACCAAAAGTTTTTAGGGTCACGAGATATATTAAGTTCAGCGTCTTGAAACACACTTCTTGCCTATTTCACATTCATACACATTCTTCTATTATTCATAGCCCGACTTAAGTATCTGATTCACTTGATGCTACCATGTCTTCCTCGGGCGTCCCCAACTTCTACCATTTACATTTGCGTCATACATTCGCCTTACACTTCTTTTTTTCGTTCATTTGCTCTACATGCCCAAACCATCTAAACGCCCCTTTGTAGGTAACCTACATATAAAAATATTTAAAATTGAAAATTTTATTATTTGTCTTTTTCAAACTGTAATGGCTAATGTATCTTAAATAAATATATAAAAAACATAAGCAAATTAAATTAAATTTACTCTTGCGAAATAAACTCAACATCCAAGGAAGGGGTGTAACTGCCCTTAATACGTTTATAGCAATCATTCTTTGCGCTCCCTCGGGTGAACATTTGCGATGAGAAATAGCCACCCTGTATCTGTTTTCTCTAGTTCTTCCTCTCCTGATTTATTATTGTAGTTTTTCTTCCGACACACTCGGTACCGGTACTTACCCACTTAAACCATTGTACAGTATCATCTCGGTTAACGAAGCTTCATACAACTTAACATTAATTTGAACATGTCATGCGGTTAAAAGAAAACTTAATTTTCCACCCATTTCACGCTGAAGTTAAATGTTCGGTTTCAACTGTTCGGTCAAGGTAAGTTAAGGCGATGCACTACGTCGTGTAATATTTTAAATTGAGCCGCTCTCAATAACAACCCTTACGTAGATGGAGAGAAGGTTTAATTTCCTGCTTAACACCATCCGCCTGTTTTGATTTATGCAAGAAAAAAACATGGCCAAAAAGTGCCTTTTATTTTATTTTGTGGATGTTCAAGCATAAATATTCAATTTTTTTTCGATCATTTTATAAATAACTTAATTTGCCATATTATACAATAAAATCATAACCGAAAATGGGTTCGTAAGTAGGAGATTTTGAACTTTAAAGCAGTTTTCATAGGCCTTATACATTGTTTTTTTCTGGGCTTATAAAAAGACTAATACAAAAAATACTCGATTATTTTAAAGGCCAAGATGTATTCTACTAGCAGTATTTAATTAAAGCATCTGAAACATTTCTAGGCGACCAAATTTTCAAACCAAAAACACATGATTTTGCATTACATTTTGAACATCCACAAAATAAAATAAAAGGCACTTTTTGGCCAAGTTTTTTTCTTGCATAAATCAAAACAGGCGGATGGTGTTAAGCGGGAATTTAAACCTTATCGCCATCTACGTAAGGGTTGTTATTGATAGTGGCTCAATTTAAAATATTACACGACGTAGTGCATCGCCCTAACTTTTTTTTTCAATAAAAGAATTAAATATTTTTCCAAAGGATAATCACTATCTGAATGACAATTAATTATTCAAACATTCTTCCAGAAGTACCATAATATCTATTATTGCGATTTGACAGCTCGTAGTAGTAGGATCCACGCTCATGCGAACTCTGGCGGGATAAAAATGTAGTATCCAACACGGCTACCATCTTGAACCGGAAATGGAACACACAGCCATATTTACCGACAGATGAAATGCCAAACGGTCAATTAAAAATAGAAATAAAAATTGTGAATTACGTATTACAGCTAATACATTGTATCTCCACATTTTTTAGTGAATCAAATGAATCTACAACACACTATTTCAAAGTTATTTGGATGGAAACCTACAGATTTCAACACTTAAAAATCAAATTTTTCCATAGTAATTTTTTAATCCATTTTAATAATCTGGAAATAATAGTGTAAGGATATACAATAGCTTGGCTTTTAATCCATCGATACTGACACTTTTAGAATGAGTTGCCTTTCGTCAAGAATTTTCTACGTTTATAAATATATAAATAAAAGTACGTTATTTGTTTCAACCATTAATTTATACCTGAAATTTTAATAGTGATAATCGCTGTCGCAAATTGCAGAATTGAAACTTCTTACTAAGGAACTGGAGTCAAAAACTCTACCAGCCTTGCCGAATTCCAATCGGGTAAGACCGATATTTATTTAACATATTAACTGCGGTAACGTCTTCCTATTTCAGAGAAATCCGTGTGTGCATACGTGACCGCACAAAATGCATTTTTTTTTATTTATTTATCGTTTCTTTACATTGTTTTTTTTTAGGTTAGAATTTTTAACCTCACTAGGACAAGCCTGTGTTGAGGTTGCATTGCATTGCATTGTCATCGACAACATCTGCCCAGTTTCAGCTCGATCGAATGTCGGGAAGTGGGTTAACTATCGTTTCCAAGATTTACGATCATTCTTTATCGAAAACAAAAGTGAAATTCAAAATAAATGTATTTAAAAAGTGTCGTAAAATATGACCAAATGTGGTAAAATGTAGTCAATGTGGTCAAATGTGGTAAAATGTAGTCTACGTGGTGAAATGTGGTGAAATGTAGTCTACGTAGTCAAATTTGGTAAAATGTAGTCTATGTAGTCAAATGTGGTAAAATGTAGTCTATGTAGTCAAATGTGGTAAAATGTAGTCTATGTAGTCAAATGTGGTAAAATGTAGTCTATGTGGTCAAATGTGGTAAAATGTAGTCTATGTAGTCAAATGTGGTAAAATATAGTCTATGTGGTCAAATGTGGTAAAATGTAGTAAAATGTACTCTATATGGTCAAATGTGGTAAAATATGGTCTATGTGATCAAATGTGGTAAAATGTAGTCTATGTAGTCAAATGTGGTAAAATGTAGTCTATATGGTCAAATGTGGTAAAATGTAGTCTATGTAGTCAAATGTGGTAAAATGTAGTCTATGTGGTCAAATGTGGTAAAATGTAGTCTATGTAGTCAAATGTGGTAAAATATAGTCTATATGGTCAAATGTGGTAAAATGTAGTAAAATGTAGTCTATATGGTCAAATGTGGTAAAATATAGTCTAAGTGATCAAATGTGGTAAAATGTAGTCTATATAGTCAAATGTGGTAAAATGTAGTCTATATGGTCAAATGTGGTAAAATGTAGTCTATGTAGTCAAATGTGGTAAAATGTAGTCTATGTGGTCAAATGTGGTAAAATGTAGTAAAATGTAGTCTATATGGTCAAATGTGGTAAAATGTAGTCTATGTGGTCACATGTGGTAAAATGTAGTCTATGTAGTCAAATGTGGTAAAATGTAGTCTATGTGGTCAAATGTGGTAAAATGTAGTCTATGTAGTCAAATGTGGTAAAATATAGTCTATATGGTCAAATGTGGTAAAATGTAGTAAAATGTAGTCTATATGGTCAAATGTGGTAAAATATAGTCTAAGTGATCAAATGTGGTAAAATGTAGTCTATATAGTCAAATGTGGTAAAATGTAGTCTATATGGTCAAATGTGGTAAAATGTAGTCTATGTAGTCAAATGTGGTAAAATGTAGTCTATGTGGTCAAATGTGGTAAAATGTAGTAAAATGTAGTCTATATGGTCAAATGTGGTAAAATGTAGTCTATGTGGTCACATGTGGTAAAATGTAGTCTATGTAGTCAAATGTGGTAAAATGTAGTATATGTGGTCAAATGTGGTAAAATGTAGTAAAATGTAGTCTATATGGTCAAATGTGGTAAAATGTTGTCTATGTGGTGAAATGTGGTAAAATGTAGTCTATTTAGTCAAATGTGGTAAAATGTAGTCTATGTAGTCAAATGTGGTAAAATGTAGTCTATGTGGTCAAATGTGGTAAAATGTAGTAAAATGTAGTCTATATGGTCAAATGTGGTAAAATGTAGTCTATGTGGTCAAATGTGGTAAAATGTAGTCTATGTAGTCAAATGTGGTAAAATGTAGTCTATGTAGTCAAATGTGGTAAAATGTAGTCTATGTAGTCAAATGTGGTAAAATGTAGTCTATGTGGTCAAATGTGGTAAAATGTAGTCTATGTAGTCAAATGTGGTAAAATATAGTCTATGTGGTCAAATGTGGTAAAATGTAGTAAAATGTAGTCTATATGGTCAAATGTGGTAAAATGTTGTCTATGTGGTGAAATGTGGTAAAATGTAGTTTATGTGATCAAAAGTAGTCTATGTGGTGAAATGTAGTCTATGTGGTCAAATGTTCTAAATGTGTTAAAAAATGTTCAAATATATTCAAATGTGTACCTACGGTAACCGGATAATTCATCACATCTTTAAAAAGTTATATAAAGTCATGGAAAGTGATGAAACAAAAACTTTATTAACTGGGTTATGTAGGTTAGGTTAAGTTAGGTAAGATTAAAAAAAAAATTCATCGTTTCTAATGACTTTATATCACTTTTTAAAAGTGTGATCGTCACTGTGTTAAGTTATCATGGAACCGTACCTACATATCTGGACATATTTTTTTACAACTTCTAACTGCGCTACATAAAATTGACCATTTTACATTACCTGTATTATGTTTGATTTTTTTAACGACCGCCTAAGTTACACATTGTCTCATGTCCCGTCAGAATCCATACTATACATGAAGATACTTGCTTCGCGCTAACATTCGCGCGACTCCTTTTGTGAAAGTTGCTTCAAATCGGGAGGCGAATAAAAGGTTATTTTGTTGAAGATCGATGTGGATGAAATCAAACAGAAGATAAATTGTTTTCTTATTCTAAATTATGTTGCCGTTAGTTTACTGAAATATAAATCAGGAAAAGGTGTTTGATTATTAAAATATAAGGTTTCTCTTCAATTAAATAATGCGCATTTCATTTGAAGTCTGCGGTTTCATGTTTTAGTTATGCTATATAGGAGGAGTTGGTTTTATAGATTGATGATAGTTGTAAATAGCCTTAAAAGTGTAGTTGAAACGTACAGTAACAAATAAATATGTATTATTTAAGAACAAAATTAAGTTTATTAGACATACATTATAATACTGAGGTAATAACACAGATGGGATTAGTCATCGAACTACGGTAGTGGATAGTCGTGCTCTGTGTTTGACGAATTGCCTACCTGCTGTCGCGGACTTCGTACAGATAAGAAATTATTGTTACATTTTTGTTTTCTATTATTTGTTTGTTATATTTAGGTTTTGATAAATTAGTGTGTACAGTCAATCAAATAGACTGTATAATTATTTTTTTTGTTAATTAATTTATAAATATCGAAGAAGATGAAAATCGACCTCCTGACCCCGAGTCCATATTTAATATTGGAGATGAGTATGAATCGGATGTTTCTATAATACTCCCTTCCAGAAAACGAAGATCATCGCTCTGTCTTAATGTACCACCCAAAATTAAACCTTCGCAATCCGATGAAACCTCAAACCCTAAGGAAAGTCGTAAGGATACCATATTATCAGAATCTAAAAATACTGAACTAAGTTATTCCCCATCTTCCTCGGCTCCATTCATTGTCAATGTCCAAAGTACTGAACAAGGAAAAATCATTCATCCTCTGGATTTCGGGAAATTCATTTTTAGTTCAAAAAACAGTAACCTTGGCATAGTTAACGGATCTATTAAGCCGGAAGGCCGCTATAAGTTATCCCTAGAATTTAAATCCGCAAACTTTGCAAATGAATTTGTCCAAAAAATTGATACGCTTTCACACCACAAATTTAAATCTTATATTCCAACTTACAACCTTACTAGAATGGGCCGAGTGAGAGGTATACCAACCGATCTCTCAGAATCTGAAATTGTTGATGCACTTAATGATTCTCAAGTGACCCCCAAGGTTTTAAAAGCACGTAGATTAAATTACAAAGATACATCTAATGGAACCACTACATGGAAACCCTCACAATCGGTTGTTATTACTTTTGTAGACCAAACTTTGCCATCTCGGGAATTTATTTATTACAACGCACTCCCTGTGGAAGTATACAAATTCCCGACGATCCAGTGTTTTAACTGCTGCCGTTTCGGACACTCAAAACCCATATGTCGTTCCCCTCCACGTTGTTTTCATTGCGGAGAGGACCACCCCTTTGATCTTTGCCAAAAATCATCGAATGATCCACGTTGCATTAACTGCAAGGGAAATCATACAGCGGTTAGTGTGGCCTGTCCAGAATTGACCAGACAAAGGAATATTAAACAATCAATGGCTTCAGACAACATTTCCTATTTCCAGGCATCAAAATTATTCCCACCTGCAATAAAATCGTTTGCAGAGGTAACATCTACCTCAATTCCTTGCAATCTATCTTACTCTAAATCTCCTCCATCATCTTCTCACAGGGAAACAATTTTTATACCAGTAAAACCAAAACCAAAATTTATTGCTTCTATTGATAAAAATCAACATAATGATATTTTGTTTAACCCAAATGGGAATTATAAATCTCAGACACTCAATGGGATTGCTTTAAATAGTTCCCAATCTTCCCCTAATTTAGGGAAAGTGGTGAATGAAAATTCTGCTTTCATTCAGACTTTAATTACCCTCTTAATTTCTATTCTTTCAAACAACAATAATATACCGTCCAACGCTGCCGATTGCATTAAATCTTTATTATCCTGTCTTTCTAATGTCTCCGAAACTGAATAGAATTCTTCAGTGGAATATCAGAAGTCTAATCTGTAATAAATTTGAACTTGTAAAATTACTCGATGAACATGAAATTTCAGTTGCCGCTATTTCTGAAACGTCGTTTAAACCCTCGTATCTATTTAAGATTTCTGGATATAATTATCTTAGACATGATAGACTGGATGGTAAAGGTGGCGCTGCCTTAATCATCCATGACTCTATCCCTTTCAAAGCAATCATGTTTCATACTCTCTCTAACAATTTTCAGATAGTAGCAGCTGTTGTATGTGATATTACAATACTATCAATATATGTCCCTCCCTCCACTATTTTTGATGAAAACGAATGGTCATCATTTATGTCTCAGATCCGTCCCCCGTATATGTTACTGGGCGACTTTAACGCTCATTCTACCTCTTGGGGTAGTGAATTAACGAATCGTTCTGGCCGTAATCTTTTAGATTTTATTGATTCCCATAATTTATGTATTTTAAACGACGGATCTCCAACCAGATTCACCCCCCCTCAACAAAGGAAAAGTGTTGTTGATTTATCTCTCTGTTCATCTTCGGTGATACGTAAATGTTCTTGGAACATACTTAAAGACCCCCTTTCCAGTGATCATTTCCCTATTATAATCCTCTTTCACTCTCTAACCACCTCGCATTCCTTTACAATTAACAATAATTTTAAATTTAAAACGAAAGATGTGAACTGGAGATTTTTTTCTTCTGTATTAGACTCTCTTGTTCACTCTGTAAAATCTTCTCTTGGGAACATCAGAACACAATGTGAATTATTTCCTAGTATAGTTATAAAAGCAGCAGAAAAATCCATTCCAAAGCGTAAAGTTAACATTAAAACTAAACATTCGACTCCGTGGTGGGAAGAAGAATGCACTCGTGCTGTTGACTCTAGAAAAGAAGCAGTTTCCATTTACCGCAAATGCATGTCTTTTGAAAATGTCTTATCAGTGAAACGCGTCCAATCAGAAACTAAACGTATTTTGAAAAATAAAAAGCGGTCTGGATGGCGAAAATTTTGTGAAAACTTGTCTCCTGAAACTCCCCAGTCATCTGTTTGGACTAATTAAAAAAAATTCGGTTCGTCATATGCTCCGGAGCGTACCAAACATATTCCGGAGGAAATTATTATAGGTTTTGCTGATAAGATTGCCCCTCCTTAAGTTGCCAGATGTGAAGAAATGCCCTCTTTTATTTCATATCCATCTCACTCTAACTGGCTAGACTCTCCTTTCTTAGTTAGTGAACTAAAACGAGTAATTAAATCTCTTTCTGACTCTTCTCCGGGTCCTGATGGAATATTATATGGCTTCTTTAAAGCATTCTCCGACATGTCGGTTGAATATTTCTTATCCTTAAATAATAACATGTTTGAAACAGGATTTATTCCGGATGTCTGGAAAGTTCAAAAAATCCTCCCGGTTTTAAAACCAGGGAAAAATCCGTCCGAAGTCTCATCCTATCGTCCTATTGCTCTTTCGTCGTGTTTAATTAAAGTAGTGGAACATTTGATAAAGAACAGATTAGAATGGTTTGTTGAAAATCACAGTATTATCCCTCCTAATCAATACGGCTTTCGGAAAAAGAAATCTACTATGGATAATTTAAGTTTGTTAACAGATATCCGTATTTCTCAATCCCTTAACTCTTGTACATTGGCCACATTTCTAGATCTTTCTTCAGCTTACGACGATGTATTAATTGATGTTTTGAAGGAAAAATTGATTAAAATAAAAACCCCCATAAAATTAGTTCAATTTATTATCAACTTGCTAACAGACAGATCCATTATTATCCACTCTTCCTCAAACATATTGAAGCGCAAACTTTGGAAAGGGCTACCCCAGGGGTCTGTAATCAGTCCATTATTATTTAATATATATATGAGTGATTTAGACATTGTAATCCCTTTGTCTATTAAGCGACTTTATTATGCGGACGATTTTCTAATATAATCTCACAAAAATTTATCGCATGCTGCGAAGGAATTAAATTTGGCCTTACATAATATTAAAGTTTGGATGTTGACAAATGGAATGAATATAGCTACCTCTAAAACCAAGGTAGTGGCTTTTACTCGCAAAAGAAAACTGCCTCACTTTACAGTCTCTTTTGATAATTTCCCCCTTCAAATCGTTAAGCAAATAAAATTTCTTGGCCTGGTTTTGGACCATAAGCTTTCCTGGCTCCCGCATATTCAGAACGTTTCTGCTAAGTGTGAAAAGGGGCTTAATATGATGCGAGCTGTTTCCAGAGTATGGTGGGGATCCCACCCTACTACTCTTAAAGTAATGTATAATTCCCTCGTTCGAAGTCACTTGGATTATGGCACATTTCTTTTGAAAAACTTGAAAGAATCCAATCAAAAGGGCTCAGAATGATTATTGGGGCAATGAAATCTTCTCCAATTAATGCTCTTCAGATAGAATGTGTAGATCCTCCCTTATTTTTGAGAAGACAATACCTCGCGGATAGATATATCTTCAAAGCGTTATCTTTATCGCGTCACTCATTGGAACAGAGTCTCGATCGTTTGTTCAGTATTTTGAATAACAGAAGGAGGGTAATAGATAGAGATCGATTCCCTCTCTTATTAAAAAGTTTTCTATCATTTAGATCTCTGTCTTCTTACCTTCAAAATCTACAAAATGATCCAATCCTTCCTATTTACAGTACCCCGTTTAATGCTATTAATTTTATCCCAAACGTAATAATTTCTGACTTCCAGACGAACATTTTATCTTCATCTAATAACTTTCAAAATGTTGAAGAACATTTTAAAAACATTATATTTTCAAAGTTTCCTGGATTTTCCCTCATATACACAGATGGTTCCAAATCCGACCACAAAGAATGTGGCGCATCGGTATATATTCCTGAATTCAATGTTAATCTGTCTTATAAATTGCCTAAAGAAATTTCCATATTTACTGCAGAATGCTTCGCAATTGAACAAGCTTTAATTCAAATCCAACTCCTCAATATTCGTCGAGCCTTAGTGTGTACTGACTCTCTAAGTGTAGTATTAAAAATTTCCTCTAATATCGTTCGATGTCCAGAAGACTATATTATTTGTAATATTAAAAACATCCTCGATTCTTTAAACGAATCTATGTTTGAGACAATACTGGTTTGGGTGCCTGGCCATCTAGGAATTGAGGGTAACGAGAAAGCTGATTCTCTCGCTAAACTTGGAACTGTATCTGGTTCTATTCCTTTAGATTTTAAAATTCCTGTCTCTGACGTCTTCTCTATTCTTAAATCCAACATGTCTCGTTCCTGGGAAGAAAATTGGACAGTCACGAAAACTCAAACTGGATCTTTCTATGCTGGAATACAAAATCATATTCCAAGTAAACCCTGGTTCCACGGCAAAAAAAAGTCCAAAAGATTTATTTCCTGTATCTCGAGTATGAGAATTGGCCACTGCTCTATTGCAACTCATTTGTTTAAAATTCGGGTGCTCGAAAGTTCATTATGCCAGTGTGGTGTGGAGGATGAGACTCTTGACCATGTCTTCTTCAATTGTAAAAATCACTCTTCTTTCAAAGGCATGTATCGATTGCTTATTAAAATCACCCACCAGTCTCCCCTTAGTATTCCATATTTGCTGTCTCTCAACAACTCTCGCGTATATTGTATTCTTTATAAGTTTATAGATTTGAATGACTTTAATATATGATATGTCCAGTCCCCTTATAGATAATTCACATCAGTTTAACCATATATCTTAACCCAATCGGCACAAAGCACTCTCTTTAGGGTGAATTGCCTAATACAAAAAAAATATAACACAGATGCTAAAGCATTTATAAAATTTCCATGCCTCTATTTTATTCTGTAGAAAACTTTGTGATAAATTAATTAAGTCAGTTTTTATTTCAAGTTTAAAAATGGTTATTTTTGTTCCTAATACTTGATCTTCATTGTTGTTATTATTTAAATTTAAATTTACGAATCTTTTGCGCGGTTTTATTTCGATTACTGTATAATAATGACTAGCCATTTAATAAATAAAGATTCGAAATTTTAAAATTGGAAATTCATGTCATACGGCATATATTCTGGTCTAGTAATGTGTAATTTCTATAAGAAATTCTAAAAATATAGTACTATAGGATTCGTATGTCTTATACTGATTCATAAATGTGGAAATTCTAACTATACAATTGTAAATGTTCTCCAAAATGCCCTGGAAAGAATCTCAGACTTGTGATGTCCCGAAAGAAACCATTCATCTGTTCTGAATGCAATTACTAATGTTATCCAAATTGACCCTGGTAATAATCTACATCTTTGCGATTCTTTCAATGACAAAGAAACCATCCTGTCACTTTGAATGCAATCAACAGTGTTCTCAAAATTTGTTTTGACAGCATCGCAATTCCATTGTAAGAATATTATGTACTAAATACACAATTTGGCTGTCATGAAACGGGAATCCTTCCCAGTTGGACAGACAAAGGTTCATTTTGTTTTGTATTGTTTATAATTTATATATATAAATAATTCCCGTCTGCGGCATGTATTTTTACTCGGGAGATATTTTCAATTTGTTTTGATATTACAGACGACTAATTATTGCTTATAATAATTTATTATCCTTTGTGCTATGCATAAAAACCTTGTATTATAAACATTAGTTTATCATTAAAAAAAATTGTGATAATTACTCCCCATTGAAAGATAATTTTGTTTATATGAATATTTATATTCCACACGTAAGGTGGTCTAAAGGAAAATAATTTCTCTCAAGGCCTATGTCACCTATGGAGATTTTGTGTCGAGAGTCTTTTTGAGGAAATGAAGAAGAGGAAGTTCTGGCAAAGAAAAAGGTATGAGGGTGTGTAGGAATCTGGGGATCAGTGTGTCCAGGTTTGACGGATGTATGAATCTATTCCTACCGCTGCGGCTCAAGGCGATGGGTCAAGAGTCAGTTGGAGAGGTCAAAGGGTCTCCCCAAACCAGCCACTCCCTATGTGGCACGCCACGTAGATGGTGGGCAGGCGCATCCTGACCATACGTCACCCGATGAACCCGGGCATCCCTGCTAAACCACCAAACGTAGTTAACCACTTGGGGTAATGACAGAGGTGTTGGTTATCCAATTACTGGTTCCCGGGGTGGCGGCATCCAAACCCACATCCCAAATTGATGCTACTCTTACCATTGGAATTTTAAGTGTGTTTATCCAAATAATTATTTGTATTGCATTCTTGACTTATCTAATCAATATAATAATAATCTAGTATGTAGGTATTATAAAAATTTACAATTTGTTTAAGCGTCACGAATTTAAAACTGTAACAGAACAGAAATTAAAAATTAAATATCTGTAATTGGTCCACGGCTTGAATGATTTTCATCTTCTGGCTTCTTAGAATATGCTTCAACTTTTTGAAGTCTCTAGTCTCGTTTTAACCATAAAGCTATACAATCATAGGCTATTGGGTACTAATATTTCGTCGAAACATGTTAATAGCGATAATCGGTGCGTACTGCGCGTAGAACGGATTTTGTAGTTTCCGGTCGTTCAGCGTTATAGCGTTAAGGACAAATCGGACCAATTGGACCCATAAAAGTGGAACCTATTTTTTCGCTTCATGTCTCATCTAAATTTTTGTTGATTACAAATTTGCTTTACAACAAACTGTTCTTGTTTATTCCTATACTAAATGTTAAGCTATGTCCTGCATAATACCCAATCTGGCATTATAAAGGTTTGCTAAATACTAACATGCTTAACAATAAACAATTCATATTTATTTTACCAACATCAACATTGTTTTTAAACATTGTTCCGCTACTGCTTTCATAGTACCCTAAGTACCTATCTTGTACTCATTATTATTTATTGAACAACTATATAATTTATATTGTCTGTACTCGGCCTACTATGCTATGTAATATACAGTCATTATTGTACTCCTGATCAGATTACCTTAAACATGGTATACATGTAAAAGCCTTCAAGACGTAAATAAATAAATATAATTCATCAATGGTTTGAACTCGACCGTTTTGTATTTCGACTGTTGCCATTTTAATTTCACTAAAGATTATTTTTTTCAAATGAGAAATGAGAAAACTGTCTCATTCGTTTTTTTTTTAATATTTTGTGATTGAAGAAAGTTTAAAAAAAAAAATTATTTAAAAAGTGAAGTTTCTTTGGACAAATTTTATAATAAAGTAGGTACGTATTGAAGTAAAAACTTACAAATCTTATGATTTCGGACGAAATTTCGGCTTGGAATTGTTAAATTAGAAACATACTTTTTTGGATACGAAGTTTACTGTTCACAAAATTGCTAGTTTTTTTTTTTTTTTTTTTTTTTTTTATTTATTCACATTTAAACCCGCTAAACTACTTATGTAGTTTGTCAGCAGGGACATAGAGACAACATTTATACACTCATAAGATACAATTTGAACGGTACATAATTACATAAATTGGTTACATTGCAGAAAGTTTAAATAGCAGCATAAAAGCCTTATATAATAAGCAAGTAAAAATAAATGTATGAACAAATTAGTATTATCAACAAGTACATCAACAGTTTCATAAATAGAGGTAGGTAGTCAGGTATTACAAAATAATTGTTTTTCCATTTTCTAAGAATATGAATTCCATTTCAGGGGCATCAGTATAGATCATTATTATCCAATAACCATTTCCTTAGATTATATCTAACATTAGCAGTATACATGTTATTATTTTTAATTGTCATTGGTAATAGGTTAAAAATTTTGGGTACTATATAGTTTAAAGTTCTTTCACCATATTTATTAGTACATTTCGGAACTACCAGTCCTTCATTTTGAGTGAATCTTGTGTTATGTTTATGGCAAACTCTTTCCCTATACAATGAATCAGACAATATAACATGTTGACTTACAATATTATAAAACAATAATCCTCTGACAGGTAAAATATTCAGAGACTTGTATATTAATTTAATGTTACTTCTGTGTTGATTGTCATATTTATGGATTAACAATTTTATAATGGAGTTTTGTAATGTTTGTATATAGCTTATATTAGTTTTACAAGAATGTCCCCAAGAAGTAATTCCATAACGTATAGTGGATTCAGCCAGAGATAGGTAGATTAACTTATAGGCACGAAATATTTTATTTTATAAATCCTACCCACAATAGCTCGTAGACGTTTACAAACATTAGCAATGTGTACATCCCATTTCATGTAGCAGTCAATAGTAACACCCAAATATACATAACTTTTGACAAAATCAATGGTTTCACATGAACAGGGCTGTGCAACATTTTTATGTATGCAGTCAAATGTGTGTGTATATAATGAAGGAATTACATTACATCTGGCGTGTGGAGATCTGATGTGCATAATTTTAGTTTTTTTGGCATTTATAAAGAGGCCTGCGTCATGCGACCATTTCAGCAGGGCAATAAAATCATGTTGCATAAGGTTCATTGCAGTAACCAGATCTTCGTGCGATATTACGAGCGCCGTATCGTCTGCATATACAAAATGTTTAACGAATGAAAACAATTTTCTCATAATTGAGACATAAATAATATAAAGGGTTGGCCCTAGAATTGACCCCTGTGCAACACCTGTTGAGATATATTTTCTTTTGCTGAATTTTTTAAGAATTTTTACTCTTATTTGTCGATCAGTTAGTAAATTTTTTAATAAAACTAGCAGCTTTCCTCTAATTCCTATTGTCTCCAGTGTTTCTAATAGTTTATTTGTATCAATGGTATCAAATGCCTTAGAGTTATCTATGAATAAAACCAACACTTGTTTTTTTAGATTTAATTCATAATTTATGTGATTTGAAAATTCCTGAAGCAGCATTTCCGTACTTTTTTTCTTTTGAAATCCATATTGGTTGGGATCCAACAAAGAGAAAGATTCTAGATATTTATTAAGTTTTATGGAAATGTATTTTTCAAGTATTTTTTCTAGGGCTGGCAATATGCTTATTGGCCTATAATTTTGAATATCTGTATGTTTGCCCCCTTTGTAAATTGGCCTAATGATGCTACTTTTTAGTTCATCTGGTATTACTGCTTGCGATAAAATTAAATTGATAAGGTGTGTTATAACAGGCCCTAAAATATTAATATGTGTCTTAATGTCAAACATTCGAATGTTGTCAATCCCTGGTGACTTTGAATTGTTTAATTTGCTAACAATAATATTGATTTCTTGGCAGGTAGCTCTGGGTAGGTACATACTATGTTGCACTTCATTCGGCCTGACGGTCGATGCTAAATAATCACATTTATGTATCATAGAGCTAACACTATTTGTAAAATATTCAACAAACTTATCTGCTACGGTTTCTTCATTATTCGTATTTAACATATATTTCGTCACAACTACTTTTGGACTTGCGTCCTAATAATTTATTTATTTCATCCCAAGTTTTTTTTGTATTTCCAAAATAATTTTTGAATTTATTGTTAAAAAAGGTAGACTTACATTTAATAATTTCTTTTGTCACCTTATTTCTGAAAGTTTTATATTCCAATTCAAAGAATTGATTGCTAGGAAAATTCTTCCACCTTCTGTACAATGAATCTTTTTTTTTTATGTTTTCTAAGATATTAGAATTTATCCAAGGTTTTATTGACAGAGGTCTTTTTTTGGGTTTATAATTCATAACGATTTTACTCTGTTCATACAAATTCTTAAAGTTGTTTTTAATTTTACTATATAATATATTGCAATCTTGTTCCTCAAGCAAGGAGTGCCACTTAAAATTATGAATGTTTTTGTCGATTTTGTTTTGCGATAAAAACGAAATTCTTTCCCCGTGTTCTGGGGCTTCTTTCCTTGCACTATATTTAATATTAACTGCAGTTAAAAAGTGATCCGCTATAGTAATATTATTACATACACATGAGGAAAGAGAATCGCTTTGTTTACATCCACTGTTAAATCGGACAAATATGTGGTCTAAACAAGTACGAGTAACTTTTCCTGCTAAAACTGCTTCTCTAGTTACGTCACAAATACATTTGATTAAATAATTATCCGACATTATATTTTCATATGCCATAATAATAGGGTTTTGACAATTTAACAAGTCTAGATTAATATCTCCTATAAGTAAAACATTTTCTTTGGGGCTTATAGTATGCAGAATGGCAGATATTTCATTAAGAAATTGTGGTTGGCTAGAGTTGGGGGGACGGTATATTGCTAAGATGTTTAAAATACTCTTGTTTGGAAGTGTCATAGAGCCAAGCACACATTCAAAATGATTTGTTTCTATTGTTTTCTGTTGAAATGTGAATTCATTTCGAACATATAGCAATATACCTCCTCCAGATTTTTTAGTTCGGCAATAGTTGTAACAATTAAATCCAGGAATATTATACAGACAGACAAGATTCGGTGTTATAGCCGTTTCACATAACATTAACACATGAATATGCTTCCAACAAGTATTTAGGTAGACATTCAAAGTATCCCAGTATTTATAAATCGATCTAACATTCAACTGAACAATATTAATATTTTCCATATTGTAGTTGCTATGAAACTTTAGCCAATCACAGAAATTATGAGTATTTTCGTAATCTACCTCGTCATCTTCTTCAATGTAATTAGACGCCATAATCAATAGTTGCAAAGTCCTTGGCAAGGGCAGCCTTGTAGGCCGGGCAGGAGTCCTTGTCTCCAGTCGGATGTGCAGCGGGCTTCCCAAATCTTGTACAGGTGGCGCAGACAGGCTTGGCGGCGGCTTTTGGGCAGTTTATCCGGGCGTGACCTTCGCCTGCGCAGTGTCCACATCTTTGCTGGTCCTTGCAAAACTTGAAGGAATGTCCGATCATTTGGCACTTGGAGCACACTGTAAGTCCAATGAAGTCACGAACACGACACACATTCCAGTCCACAAAGACTTTCCCCTGCTCCACCAGCACGTGACGAATGTGGGCAGGAACCTCAAAGACCCGGTGGCAAGTTGATCCAGTTCGAGCGCCAGCAAGGTGACTTAGCTTGCAACTTTTTACTGCGAAATCTAGGCCTGCTTTGTCCTGGGCTCCTGCTAAGGCATTTTTCAGGAAGCACTCGTCCGTTAGGTCACGAGGAACGTTGAAGAAGATCACCCTTGGAAGCCGTTTTGTTGGTAATCGAGCGCTTAGAGTGTCCGAGTTTGCTAGACATGGGGTTTTCAGAATTTTATCCTGATCTTCTTGTGTTGCAGTATGGATTACAACGCCTTTGTTTCGGATACTCCTAATGCCCGTCACACGGATTCCAAGTTCTGATGGTCGTAATGTATCTTTTAGTAGCTGTTTCGTATCGTCGCTATCTTTTGTAGAATCCAGCTTTGGGAAGATGCATACAGCAGGTTTGGGGGTCCCAACGTTAAGTCCTGAGCGGTTGATTGATGGTATCATCTTCTGTGGGCCATTTTTCACAATATCGGCAAACGATAGGCTTGCTTCCGTGGCATCGGCTACTCTACGCATCACTGGTCCTAGATCCGACTCCAACTGCAATATTTTTTCTAACCTGTGTTGGTTTTCTGCTTTTTCAATCGCGATCTCTCCCTTTGCCACTATTAATTTGGCATTGACTGTTGCGAGATCAGCTTTGAAGCCCTCTCGTTCCAATAACAGCTGTGAAACTGATCTGAATACAGCGGATACATATGCGCTTATCCGCAGTTGTTGGTCCTTTGAGACTCTTGACTGCTTTTCAGCAAGGACAACTTGGAGTGCTCTTAGACTTGCTTCAGTGTCGTTCAGTATCTGGACTGAGGACACTGGGATTTTACTCTCATTTTCAGACACGTCGGAATAGTCCGATGCTCCGTCAGATTCCTCATCTTCAACCACTGGAGAAATCATTCCCGAGGCCTTTTTTTGTAATGGGGACGTCATCAAGTCCAGCATTCTTTTTTTACGCCGATGGCAGCATTCATCAGGCATCGGTGGGATGGACATTTCAATGAGAACAAACACACAATCTTAGGTTGTTTTAAAACTTTCGATAAAAATGTTTAGAATCCGATAGAATAGTATTATTTTATTACTGTTTTATCAAATAAACTTTTTTGGCACTTAAATTTTCCATATAAATACTGTTTGCACACGAATTCGGAGGTTTTTTTTAGTTTTTTTGCAAGAGCAAAGTGTAAACACGAACTGTTGTACAGAATAACTAGAATTCAACCAAAGCAGAATAAATGATAATATTTCTTGGAAAAATAATTTATATTCACCCCTGCTTTCAAAATTCATTTATGAAATGAGAAAATGACAACGAAACCTTTAAAAATTCACTTGAATCCTAAATTTAAAAGTGAAACACTGAGTTTTTAATTTTCGCAGTGGGGTAACTTTTCCTCCGCCCCTATGGAGACTGGAGGCACACCCCATAATGTCGTGTGGCACATATTTTCCACCTGTACCAGGGGCGGACTGTCCCAGCCAGCTACAAATATATAATTAAAAACACTAATTTCTGTCTGTAGCTCTGGTTCATTGAACTCTACGTTTTTCTTTGAATTTAAGTGTCAATTTATGATAAGCGATAAAGTAGGTTGTTGAAAATTGCTCCGAGATTCAAACCAATTATTATTAAAAAGAATAACTGATTTAGAATATAGATGTCGCTAGTTGCACCTTCTTTAAAGGCAGCGAAATTATGTTATTAAAGTTACAATTTTGATTAGGGAACTCACTTCTCTTCGATAGTTTCTAGCGAAAGGAACCCAAAGTGACAATTATATTTCGCTCTCCGTTGGTGGAGTGATCTCCACGGAGTGTCGGAAGCAGTATAAACGTTGGAAAAAACAACAATAAAATCGGTGTAATTTCAACTACTACAAAGTGTTTCATTTATAAAAAAAGAGGAATCTAGCCTTTTGTTCTCAAGTCCTAATTTAAACATAGGTATCATCATAATTTAAACATCTTTTAAAGCTCGAACATTAATCTATTTTTTCTAAGCGCTTTGGCAATTTGTGTTTACCCATGTCATACCAGCACGCCGCCATGTTACTGAGGAAGCGTTGAATCTCATCTTTCACGTGTTCGTGATCTTCTGTGAGCATTTTGATCTTAAATCCTTTGAATGCTGCTGCAGAAAACCGCAGGAACCAATTTGCAGAGATCATCCAGGGTGACCCGCCTATCTTCACGCATGGTTTGCTCAACCTCAAAATGACAGTCTCTCGCTTGTTTCTTCGCCATGAATTTTATTGCAATCAGCTGCAAACTTCCTACACCACTTACGGACGTTTTTGGCTTGCATGCACCACTCGCCATACGCTTCCGTCAGTTGGTAATGAAATTTCTATGCCGAATAACTGCGTTAACTTTGCACTTGGCAGTATAACACAGCGAGAGCTCCATTACAAACGGTTGCCAAAACTAAACTGAGCTTTCCAGTGAGGTGAATATGGGCTTGTTTGGGAGACTGCTATTGGAACTGCCCTTGTAACTAATTCATGAATAGTTCAATTTAGGCAGGTAGGTAACATAATATCGAAAAAATGTAATTAGAAACATTAAACGGTCATCGTCCTGAAACGTACAAAAAATTACAGAAATGCAAAACAGGATTTTTTTAAATTCAATCAGGCCTTAATTAAATGTCAGTCCGCCCCCCCATATCAAAACCCACCACCGAACCCCCAACCCTCAATTCACCCCTCAAGGGGTGCAAGTCCACAGTTTTACAAATAAACCTGGGAGGTAGGCTGCGAATCCAGGGATGAGGTTGCAACGTTACCATCGGGGGTAGCGTATATTTTTTCGCGGTTGTTTGACTCAGATATTTTATGTGCAGCGGTTTCGAATTTTATCATGCAAATCACCAGCGAACCAGAAGAATTTCATAATTTGTTATGTTATTAAAACTATTTTGAAAAAATGTAAAACCGAGGTTAGTCGAGACGTTTTTTTACAATATGAATAAATTAAAAATTGATTGTTATTAAAATTCCAGTTTTTTTAATCACTGAAGGTATGTAGGTACTCTATCAATAATAATTAAAGACTCATTTTTCGTAAAAAGTGATAGAATAAAAAAAGCCGGTCTCCATTAGGTTTTGTTCAAAATTGAAATAACTTTATGATTCACGGGTAAGCCTGCATTGAAGGTAGTTTTACTAAATACCTTTTAATGTTGTTGTTTTATAATACTGTGTTATTATAGTTACCTACCACTTGTTGACTTAAGAGGAAGCCACAAGCCAAAAATGTGTATATTCTTGGTATGCCTCATATCGTCACGAATATAGGTAATAAGCATTAAAATCGCTTTACAAACGGAGTCTAAAAACGCTTGATTTCAAGCAAAAAAGTTGTTTTTATTTATTTTGTAAACAATTTTATAAATACGCAAAAAAGTTAATCGAGGCAAACTGTCACAGATAATCTAAGCCATAATATTTTTTTTAGTTGTTTCTTTTATGCGTTCATACATTCCAATTGAATAAAAATATTTTTTAGTAGTTTACATTAATTGAGTACTTAAAAAAATTATATTCTACTCAAGAGGAGCCATAGGAAAAGCTTCAATTTTTTCTAAAGGAAAATTTTTGGTGTTCATTATGTAAGCCGATTCGTTATAAAGATTAATCTAATATAGTTATTTAGCATTAGGCTTCGTTTTAAGTACTAGAAAACGTCTGGTTTAAATAATTTATTAAAACCCGTTGGTATTATTATTGTCATTTTTATTAAGTGTTATATTTAATAATATAACGTCGATTTAAGATAATAATTGATGGAAGTTTTTGTTAGTGGACCCATGTGATAGGGCTAATTTATTTAGATTTTTATTTACGTACTTATACGAGGTTACTGTGAGTTATATGTTACTGTTTTTAAGATTTGTAAAAATGACGTGCTTTGTTATCAGGCCGCTTTCTTACACTCTTTCTTTCTAGATGGCTCCACTGAGGAATTTTTGACTTATTTTATTTTATTTTACTATGTGAGGACCTGCATGCTGCTAAATAACTCCGTATGCAGGGACATTGGAGAATCTAGAGTCGTCCTTAACTAATTAATTGTAACTTCGTTTTTAAACAACAAAAAAATTGTGTGTGTGTTTTTTTTATTATTATTTATTGAGTTAGTTTATACAGCATTTGTATATAAACAAGATAATATTTCATTTTGAAACTTTAAATATTCTTACAATAAACATAAAATTCATTCTTCCTTCATTCTTCAGACTTTCAGGCAATTCATCATACATCTTTAGTCCTTTGTACATTAGGCAGTTCTGTGATTATGATTTCTTCATATGTGAAAATCTAATTCTTTTTTACATTTCTGGTTTCTTAATTATGAACATCTCTATCAAAAACGATTTCATCCTTAAAATATGTTGGCATTTGGTTGTACATGACTTTATGCACAAAAATTAACACATTAAATAACAGTATCTTTTTTATTGGAATCCAATTTAGCTGCTCTTTCATTTGATTAATGCTTGCGTATTTGCCTTTTCCCAGTATACATCTCATAGCTCTATTCTGTATAACATCTAGTTTGTTCAAATTTGTGTGGCGAATGAGGTAAACAAATGTTTCCTTATAACGCCGTTAGCAAAGTGTTGGGTTCCCTCCAATGATATATTACTTAATTACATTAATGTTTGCGAATACTGCAACCGTCATTATGTGTGTCTTGTCTTTGTGATACATTGGCCATTCCGATATCCTCCGAATCAGAGCGCGTCGAGAGTGTAGACCCGAGGGCCCGCTGATCGATCATCCCGCTACATTATACTCGTACGTTATCCTGAAGGGACCAGTCGGCGAGTGCAATTATTGGTTTTCCGACCTCATCTCCTCGCCTGTTTGGTATTCATACGTCATCACCATCAGACCTGAGCGCCAGGTCACATAATCTAAATAGGATTTACTTTAAGTTACGTTAGAATAATGATTGGATAAAATAGGCGTAATTTATTTATTTAATCCAGCAAGCCCTTATACCTACCTGATTTATTCTTATGTGAAGAAAATCAAGCATACTAATTTCGTGTGTCGATGCATCGGTGCATGTGTCAAGTGATGTTAAATATTCCGGCGTGAGACGTAAAATTATTCACGTTCAATGAGCTTTTAATTTTTCTTTGAAACTGAAAAGTATCAATTAAATCAGATAAGCGTTAAAGTAGGTACCCAAATTATGTTATTTTTATAAGAGTTCTATATGTTTTTTAAATGCTTTTTTTGTTGTTTAAATTTTTGAGAGATATAATTATGTTTCACAAGTTTATTAACGGTTTTCATTGAAAATGTAAATTTCTGACGTCTCACTAAATTTGTCAACGAATAATAACATTGATATTTGTTTTTAAAATGTACCTAATGATTCTGGGACAAATATATTTTATAAATACTTCCAGCTTTACAAATTCTACAAATTACAACATCCCGTGATTTTACGGGTCTGCAGTAGCAAAAAAAAACAACAAAAGAACCTATTATTATAGGTAGTTTCCTTTGTCCGATGCGATCGACTTCTCGTGGAAATTATCAAATTAAAAAACAACCTCTCCAAATTTTCGGCTTCACAGTTACGGATATTTTGGGTTTAGCTTCCCACTTCTTAATATTTTGGTTAAAAACCTACTGCTATTACACCACATGTACTTACCTAAGCATTTAAAATAATCGTATATTATTACACAATACTTTCTGTCCGCGCCTAGTAGGCAATAGACATTTTATGCGAAGTGTTATCCCAGAGCGAAAAAAACCTCCACGTTAAGTGACCAGACAAGTAGAAAGATGAGGCCTTTTCAACCCTATATCCAATCATCCCTTATCGGCTCAGCGCAGGTTCTGCGAATCTGCCTCTATTTTTTTGTAATCCTACCTATAACGATTGGGAATCAATTCCTTCAGTAGTGAATGAACCATGTAAAGTTGGGTAATATTTGTACAAGGACGATGCTGTGTTTTTACTTATGACAGCATAATAACACTTTTTCAAAAACATGCGAACATCTCAGCATAAGTTTTCCTAATGAGTAAGTCACAAAACACTACTACTAACCCATACAGTTACTGATTATTAACATGATCTGTATTACTGGTACTTATTATGTAAAGTGTATATAAGAGAACTTTTTTTCAACACCCGCTGTTCGAAGAACGAACAGGGGTTGGAATAACCGACTCAAGGGCTATTCCACACAGATAACAAATAAATTAATTATATGGTTTTTGACAGGCGAATGCGGAAACACAATGCGTAACGTTACTTCACAAGCAACTTACCGGTGAAATGATGGTGAAATCTGCATCAGCCTCATCTGTCAGCACTGGAACGGAATTGTGGTTCTTTAGCACTTGTTGTTTCAAAGTAAATTGCGATAAAAATACGTCTTAGGATTATTCCGATTAGACAACCGGCGATCGAGATTTGACGGGACGAACGGTCTTTTTTCAACTGGCTCGGCTCCCGGCTCTCCGTCGTTTTAGCTGACTTGTGCGAACTTAAACTATACAGTCTAAATTCTGACGATACGATTGGTTATTACACAGCCTGTCAAAGCAATCGGCGTTACGGAACATTCCGCCCACCAAAATACAACAACGTGTATTTTAAAGAAAATTTAGAAACCAAAACGGGCAATGCTGTGGAACGTTGCGTGAATGAAGAACAGTGAAAAGAGAGAAGAAAAAGAAGAAAAAAAAAATATATATTAATAATAATAATGAAAATGATAAGAAAAGAAAATAAGACTAACGAAAATCGATAAGAGAGAATGCGCCGCGGAAGCGAAGATGATTAGTCACATTGACTAGGCAATGGACATAATTTGGTTAATGGTCTCGTGAGAAGAGAACCATTCGATGTACGAACCGTAGCGATACGCACAACGCCGTCGGGACCTGGGTGCAATTTGTCGACTCGCGCGAGAGGCCAGTGCAAAGGGACAGTATTTTCGATTCGGATTATCACTACATCATTCACAGAGAGTGAGTTGCAATTTTTGGTCCACTTGGCGCGCTGAGTTAGCGATTGGAGATATTCAAACTTCCAACGTTTCCAAAAATCCCGTTGGAAACGTTGAATGAGTTGCCAACGACTCAGACGGTTGATTTTTAGATTAGTATAATCCTCGTCCGGCACGGAAGTCAAGGGTTCCAAAGTCAAAAAATGACCTGGAGTCAACACGCGCAAATCGTTTGGGTCAGAACTCAACGGGTAGAGAGGCCGAGAGTTTAGCATGGCCTCAATCTGCACGAATAGTGTCGTCAGCTCCTCGAAAGTTAACGTTTGGTTACCGATTAAGCGATAGAGATGAGTTTTAACCGATTTAACCTGAATCTCCCATACGCCACCGAAATGGGGATTGAAACGGAACTCAATTTGTTCTGACTGTGAAGCAGTCTGCATAAAGGAATTGAGCTGAGTGTTAGCTCCAACGAAATTCGTGCCGCAATCTGAGTGTATGACGTTTACACGACCTCGTCGACCTACAAATCGACGTAGCGCTGCAATAAAAGCTTCGGAAGACAGGTCAGAAGCGACTTCAAGATGTAGAGCCTTGGTGGTAAAACAGACGAATAAGCAAAGATAAGCCTTGTTTATCTTAGCGCCGCGATGGTTGCCGGCCTTTATACGAAACGGACCACCGTAATCAATGCCCACAATCGAGAATGGTTTAACCTGATTAACGCGAGCGGCGGGTAGGTCACTCATGAAAGGTTCTAGAGGTGCTGGATTTATGCGATAACATTGTATACACCTTGACAGACAATGTCGGATGGCGCGCTTGGGGGACAGAATCCAGAACTGCTGTGTCAAGAAATATTGCATTGTGTTAATGCCTGGGTGACAATGTTCTCGATGTACAGCGTCTATCACAAGAGAAGTAAGCTTAGATTCGCGAGGAAGTAGGGCAGGATGTTTATGCTCGAATTCGAGCCCAGATCGTGATAACCTGCCACCCACCCTGAGCACACTGTGGTCGTCAATGAAGGGATTAAGCTTCCGCATTTGTTTCGACATAAGGTTGCCCTCTTTCAAGCGCGTGATATCATCATTAAAATGTACATGTTGAGTGCGTTTAACTACTGTCAAAAGTGAAGTGTGAATTTCGGCACGGTTTAATGGAAGATACAAACGACGAGATTCTTTATTCTGTAGGTTGTAGATGAATCTAAGACAGTAACCGAGAATGCGTTGGATCTTCCGAATCGAAGAAAATTTAACTAGTAATAGGTCCACCAGATTTTCGTCATGTTGGACAAATAACGATCGAACTCGTTCCTCAGAGTGAAGTTCAATTTCGTCGAAATTGCCATCGAAAGACGGCCAAGAATCGGATGACTGGATCAGCCACGAAGGCCCCGCCCACCATAACGTGTTATCGATCAGATCGGCTGGAGATTGACCACGAGAAGCGACATCCGCTGGATTATCTCCAGATGACACGTGATGCCAAGAAGTCCCTTCGAGGGTATCTTGAATGTGACTGACACGGTTAGCCACGAAAGTCTTCCAGCGACACGAAGGAGAACGTAACCAAGCGAGCACGATGGTTGAATCCGACCACGCAAAGGTATTGGAGATCGGAAGCAATGGTACGTATAAATCTTTGACGAATTTTAATAGATCTGCTAGAAGAACTGCCGCACACAGTTCAAGGCGAGGCAGCGAAATCTTTTTTGTGGGGGCGACTCGAGATTTGGCGCAAACCAAATATATTTGGACTCTATCGTTAACATCCGTGATTCGCAAGTAAACTACCGCGCCATATCCAAGTTCCGAACTATCTGAGAAGCCATGAAGTTGACACGACTCCATGTGAGGGAATGACACCCATCGAGGGATTTTGAACGACTTCAAGAGCGGTAATTGTTTAGTATAACGATCCCATTGACGAACAATGTCAACAGGGGGGGTGTCATCCCACCCAACCTTTAGAACCCACAACTTTTGTACCAGGGATTTGGCGAAAAACGTCAAAGGGCATAGAAAACCGAGAGGGTCAAAAACCCGAGCTACTTCACTGAGGATAGTGCGTTTAGTGCACTCGCGATCGAGGCACAGGACTTCGAATGAAAATGTATCATGTCGTGGCTCCCACTTTAATCCCAATACCTTGAGAATGTGAGAGTTATCAACATCCATGGACACCAAGTCATTGAGGCAGTATTCCGGAGGCAGATCGGCGAGTAATTCTGGTTTGTTACTAGCCCACTTCCGCAATTCGAATTGACCTCGTTTGAACAGCTCGATAACTTCGGTTTTCGTTTGTTGAGCTTGTTCTAAGCTGTTACAACCGGTGACGATGTCATCTATGTAAATATCCGAAGTTAGCACACGACGCGCTAGCGGTAAATCATAACCTTCATCTTTGGTCAACTGTTTGACAGTACGACAAGCCAAAAATGGGGCAGAGGAGACACCATAGGTTACAGTGTTTAGTTGGTACTCTTGGATGGGTTCCGACGAATGAAAACGCCAAAATATTCTTTGGAAAGCGCGATCTGGTTCTTGAACCAATATTTGGCGATACATTTGTCGTACATCAGCAGTAAACACTACCGATGGTATACGGAATTTCAGCAAAAGCTCCAGCAGGTTCTTTTGAAGCTTTGGACCGATAAGCAAGGTATCATTTAACGAGGATCCGTTCACATCTGTCGCTGAGGCGTCGAAAACCACTCTTAACTTAGTGCTAGCGCTGCCTGGACGAAGAATGCAATGATGAGGTATGTGATACTTTCCCTTGTGCAAATCTTTTCCAGGAACACGAGTCATGTGACCACTGTGTAAATAATCAGTCATGAAAGCAGAATATTGTTCACGTAAGGTTGGATTTGCTATGACTTTGCGCTCGAGTGAATGGAATCTGCGTAAAGCGATCCCACGCGACCCTGGGAAAGAGATATCCCTTCCCCTTTCTCGGAAAGGCAAGGATACGATGTATCTTCCCGAAGATCCGTCCCGTGAGTGGTCAGTGCAGTACATTTGTTCACAAAGTTGTTCCTCAGGAGTAAGGTGTGAAGACTGGGGAATGGTGTCTAACTCCCACAGTCGCTGGACCTCTTCGTGAAGCCGGTCCTCGTTAGTAACGATGAAAGATTTCGTTTCGTGAACAGTGTCCGAACCAACTGAACCTAGAAGAAGCCAACCAAATGCAGAATTGAAAGCTGATGGCTGACGTGGACCACCATTCACATTACCAGGTCTCAGAAGAGAAGAGAAAACCTCAGCACCCAGAAGAAGATCAATCGGTCCCGGTTTGTGACAGTCAGGATCGGCAAGAGGCAAGTTTCTCAACTGATGCCACGATGACTTATCTAGACGAACAGTTGGCATGTTGCCGCAGATACTAGGCAGCGTAAGTGCCTTGATGTTGAAGAGAACCCGCCCCTTAACACCGATCTCTAATTGAATGACTCCCGACGTGGTTGCGGAAGATTGGCCTAAGCCGCTAACTCTCTGAGAACTGGCTTGACGAGGGATGCCTACGAGCTCCGCAGCGCGATCGGTGATGAAGTGAGCTTGACTGCCCGAATCGATCAATGCGCGAAAGGTTTGGAAACGGCCGGATGAATCGCGAATGCCAACATTGGCTGTTGACAATAGTACTATGGACTTGTCTCCTAAATTGGTGAGGACCTGAATTTTAGAGTCGGAAGAAGAAGTCTCCGGGTCCGTAGACGTCGTGGGGTGTTGATGCTGATCTTCCAAAGAAGCATTTTCGTCTCGATGGAGCAAAGTATGGTGTTTTTGCTGACATTTTTGACATGTAAACAAAGATTTACAATCTTTGAGATAATGAGAAGAATGAAGACAATTGAAACACCAACGGTGTGATTGAGCAAACTGTAGGCGATCCTGAACTGACTTGAGTGCAAATACCTTGCACTTGGAAATGGAGTGGTCTTCCCCGCAACAGGAGCACTTCAGGTAAGTGGTGGAGGTCGAGGACCTATTTGTTTCAGACTGTCCTTTCTTAAGATCGCAAAGAAGCGCTGAAGTGCGTTTTTTGGCAGCCTGATTAAAGTTCCGTGCAAGAGGTTTGTCAATAGTACTGCTATCGCGAGTCGAAAAATGTAAGTCTCGTATAAGAGCTTCGCATTTGTTGTAAAGAAACTCTTTGAGTTTCAAATATGAAGGCAGCTCGGTAGGAGATTGCAGTTGTTCGAATGCGCATCTTGTAGGTGAATCTAATTTCGATAGAATTAAATAACAAAGCACGAAGTCCCAATTGTCCGTTGGGAGATCCAATTCCTTTAAAATTGTTAAATCCTCGTTAAATATATCGAACACGCGACGGAATTCAAAAGGATCGTTGGGCGGAAAATTTAAATTTAGCATTTCCCGCCAACACGTAAAGGCGAGTTCACGCGCGTTACGATAGCGCGCGATTAATCTTTGATATGCTTCAACGTAGTGAGCTCCCTGTACTGGAAATGTCCGAATTAACCCTAAAGCTTCTCCAGATAAACATGAGAACAAATACTGCATGCGTTCGATGTTGGATAAAGATTTGTTTTCATGAATCAGAGCGTTAAACATGTCGTAAAATTCGGGCCATTGCTTGACATTTCCAGAAAATATTGGAATGTTTATTTTTGGTAATTTAACGTTTGTGCACGCATTCGCGGTCTTACAATCGAGAGGCTGACTGGTTAACTCCTGGTAAATTTCGACAATTTGATAATACATCTCGTCAAAGGTTTCGCGAATTTTATCCTCATCAATTTCGTTTGTGTCATCTAAAGCTAATATTTCCGCGTGAGACGTTTCAAATTCAAGAACTATCTTTTCCAGAGTCGTATAATGCGCTAACAGTAAGTTGCACTTAGTTGCATCGTGCAAAGCGCTTTTTGCTATCTCATGTGTCTTGACTAACCTATTATTCGCTAATGTCCGTTTCCGGCGCAATGTTTGAATGGCTGGGGCCATGTTGAATAAACGCGATTGGAAACGTACCCAAAAACGAAACGAAATAAATGATAATAATTTAATCTATTATAATTATATGTGCGGTAGGTCGTAAATACTCAAGAGCTAGGTACCTACCTAATTACTGTTCGAATTGATTATTATTCAAAATTTAAGAAACATTCCACAGCACTATCCGCTTTGGCATAGATAGATTATAATCTTAAAGTTCCCTAGTTTCGGCACCAAAAATGTTCGAAGAACGAACAGGGGTTGGAATAGCCGACTCAAGGGCTATTCCACACAGATAACAAATAAATTAATTATATGGTTTTTGACAGGCGAATGCGGAAACACAATGCGTAACGTTACTTCACAAGCAACTTACCGGTGAAATGATGGTGAAATCTGCATCAGCCTCATCTGTCAGCACTGGAACGGAATTGTGGTTCTTTAGCACTTGTTGTTTTAAAGTAAATTGCGATAAAAATACGTCTTAGGATTATTCCGATTAGACAACCGGCGATCGAGATTTGACGGGACGAACGGTCTTTTTTCAACTGGCTCGGCTCCCGGCTCTCCGTCGTTTTAGCTGACTTGTGCGAACTTAAACTATACAGTCTAAATTCTGACGATACGATTGGTTATTACACAGCCTGTCAAAGCAATCGGCGTTACGGAACACCCGCTAAACTGCCAAAGCAGTTTGTCAGCAGGTCATGTTCACAATATTAATTATAATAATATAACGAGACATATAACGAGAAGCCACAATCAAATAGATAATAATAGGAAGAATAACATTTTAAGGGACTACAATACAAAGACATACGATACATAGACAGATAGAAATAAGACAGTCAACATACTCATAAGCATACATACACTCAAAGACATACAGCATACTTAAACACACTCTCATAGGCATATTTATACAATTACATACATTGTAATGTTTCCATCCTTCTACATTTATACCTATATTGAAATAATGGTTATTTCTCCTGTCTGATCTGCAAAATGTTGTAACATCCTGGTCATTGCCCTTCGATTTTCCTAAGCTGTTGGTGGCGCCCTTAAAGGACTACCTTAAGAAGAAACCCTAGCTAAGTCTTTCGACCCCCGTATGGAACATACGGCAGAAGATCTTAAGATTTAATTCGCAATAATGCCCCTTTTTCAGCGTTGTGTATTTTTTGGTTTTGAAATTCATATGAGATATGAACGGGCTATTAATGCATATATTTGTGGTAATCGTGGTTCGTTTAAATTAGAGTTAATGATCCCCTTACCATTGAAATTTGTAAAACTTTCTTACAAGACCGCGTGTTTAGCCTACTCCTGTCACCTGCAGTACGCCTAACTCTTATACAGTGGTAATCGCTTGTAAACCTTTCCTTTTAAGCTCTTTCCTACCTTTAATAAATCCGAGGACATGAAATAGTTTCGTTATTGCATAAATTAGTATAGTATGGTGTTGACATGCATAGTGCGACGGTTTTCGTCATCTCAGCTCCGGGGTCGCCTCCATTCTGTTTTACATATATTAATTTTGTTATTCGACACTTAATCTTTTATAGGGAAGGGACGAGAGGGGGGGGGGGAGAGAGAAGGGGTAAACTATATGATCGAAATATTTTTTCAAATTACGTTGGCACCTCCACTGACCAAGTACGAAAACGGTGGATGGCGATCCGAAATCAAACGCTGACTCCGACGTGGCTAGACTATACCCCACAGCTGACGACCCATTTCATAAAGGTACCCTGACCTGTCGGATCCATTCACGTCCAAGAGAAAGCGAATTAAGTCATCACGCCACTTCCGAAATCGCTCCAACGCCCATTCCTCCGGACGAACTACTTTACTGAGTCTAGATGGGGAAGGTAATTGCATCCCATATCATGATACTATCGCGGAAAGTGTGTCGTATAGGTTTTGCCTGATGAAGCTCAATCTCCCACGTGCCGTCAGACCTACAGTTCACCTCAAAGAAGCTGCTGTAATTCCGCCAAGGGAGCGTTCCAGTTGGCTTACATCAGCCTCTCGGTCGACACCATTGGATAATGTGATAGCGCTGCGGACTTATCCCCACGTCATCTCACGCCGTCGCCCCCCACGTGGATTTTCACAGACGTCCAAAGTGCCTTCGTCCTACACGCCCCAACTGCAGGCCATGTTCCCGTTCATTACCAATTGGCATCACTATTTCCATTCCACTTTCGTGCCCAATAACTCCACACGGCTCCGTCAGAGGGTGTAGTCCCCCAGCGCTCCGTTGGCCCGATCCGCCCACGCTGGCAACCCCTCTCACGTGATAGCGTGAGAAAAAAAATCCTTCTGTCTAGTCCGTGTTTGTGAGAAACGGATTTGCAGCGACACTATCAGACATTACCCAACTATGAAGTTTAGTCGAGGGGTAAATTTGGGAATGGGGTAAGGCTTGAGGGTAATTATATTGATATTGTCGGGGAATCCTGAAAATTGACATGTTGGTTTTATGTACATATTAAAGTGGATTAGTAGTAACTGTCAGTAGGCAAATATCAGCATCACGCGTTCCAAGTCCATCTGGGAATTTGGTTGAATTGAATTGGAAATAAAAAACACTTACCCAGCCCCTGTCCGCTAAATAACAACATCCAGGTTGGGTTTTACACAACCGTTGCCATTTTGGCGGGGTGTTCGCGAATACCACTAGATTTACCCTAAGTTTATACCTAATATTTTTTCTTCACCTGAGATATCCCCCCTTTCCTATTTCCCTAATTTTGATTGTGTTACCCTCGTTATTCGCCGTAATGAATGCACTTCGATATTCCCTCCCTAACCTAGTAGTTATTGAAAAAATTTCGTTGTAACACGGCTTCGATCGAGCCCAACACGCAATAGCAAGACACTTAGGTATATAGATTTTCAGTTATAATTTGACTTTAGTCCGAGAACATTGAAGCCCCAACGAGAGATTTTAACACTTTCGTTTATTTTTATCCGAGAAGAATATTTTGGGTTTATTATCTTTTGATTACAATCTTTTGTCTATGATCCGTGGCTTTATTTGAACCCATAACAATCGCGTTCAACTTTATTCGAGAAGGAATTTTAGCGTTTATTAATTTTAATTACAACTCATTTATAATCCGTGACTTTATTTAAAACATAAAAATCGCGTTCAACTTTATTCGAGAAGGAATTTTTGCGTTTATTAATTTTAATTACAACTCATTTATAATCCGTGACTTTATTTAAAACATAAAAATCGCGTTCAACTTTATTCGAGAAGGAATTTTAGCGTTTATTAATTTTAATTACTGAATTTAAACCAATTAAACTTTTCAACCTGAATTTATTATTACGTCAAGGACACTGAGTCTTATTTCTTCAAACACTGAATTGAACTGTATGTTTTGACCAGAAAAATTCTAAGTCCAGAATAATTACCAAAGTGATAATTCCTCGTAGCGCGGCGCGTATACTTTCTTAGGTCCTCGGCGACTTGTGACGAACTCCCCGATTTGTGCCCGCGCACGATGTTTTATAACAGTAATTAACTACGCTTGTCATTGAAATCCAACCTTTATCGAAGCGTTTCAGCCCTATCTTTCCTGCCCAATATCCCCTGTGTCACTTAAAACTTATCAGGTCTATACTTTTGCGTTTCTCAGAAAAAACGGACATTTGCTGTTTCACAACACAGGCCCGTACTGGTGAAATTCTTAAGTTTGCCTCATCTGGTAGGTGCCTTCTAATTCGTCAGAATTGACCTGTTTTTCTAATTTAAATTTTTCGCGTTCCTATTTGGTCCGTGATATGTGTTCTGATGACCTTCCCTTTAGCGCGCTAAGACACCCTCTTACGCGTAACTAGCCAAAATTTTCCTTTTAACTTTCCAATTTCGTGGACATTTCCTACAGCCTACCTTCAGTCTCCTTTCTTCCGTGTGAAAATAGAACTCGCAACTCGCCTTTTGTCGAATTGAATGGTGTACACGTCCGTCCCTCCCTTTACCTTCCGAATTGATCACTTCTGACAAACATTCCCATTCCTCCGTATGATAAATCCCTTGCGTAAGGTCGTCTCTTACATTGCACATTTATTCACCTTCCTTTTCCGTAGTTTAGTATAACAATCACACTTTTCACTGATTATTCCAACCTCCTAAGGCCTTTTCGGTACTTGTTCTAGTTGAAATGTCCCAGTACACATCATGTCGCTTACCCCTTGCCTTCCGTCCGAGACCGCATCGGTTTGATAACCTGTTTATTTCTTTGGCCATTTTTATTCCAAGAATTATTACTGGATTTTCACGATTCCTCTCTGCAATTATGGGTGTTGGCCCTAATGATCCTGTCACACGCCTATCTTTTGTCTTTGTCTCTCCTCTCACCTCACATTAATCAGAGGTTTCAAGTACCCGTCATAAAAAACTCGTATGTACTCGGTCGTAATTCCTCTGCCAAACGTTTATACATTAATTTTAATGTATTTTCGTCTTCCATAAGCCACGTATAAAATTAAGTACTTTCGATAACGGTTATTACCGACTAGATGACGCAAAACCATGTTCGAATTTTTCCCAAAATCATCACTTTCAAGTGTCTGAAGTCGACAACCCCTTTAGTTCTTTTAACTTCGAGTAGCAGACCTGTTGCCACCAAATCTCGCTTCGTCCGAGTGATGTTATGCCAAAAAAAAAGGTTTTGAACCCCTAAGATGTCAAGTGATTCAACCTTGACTCTAGCCCCGTTCGTTCACCTATTCATTTTGTGGGAATATTTCCAAGGTCGATGCTATATAAATCAAAGCCTAAACACACCCCTTTTCACGTAATTCCCTTTGTTCTGTCAGAAAGTCGCGCCCCCTCCTTCTCTATCTGACCATGATTGGCCGATCCAATCATTCCGTCGCAACCCTAAAGGAAACTCCCCCACCTTTGTATGCAGTTCCCTGTAATTCATATGCGACTGTGCCGATAGGTGGCTCCACTATGACGGTTTATATCATTTACCTCGGGAGAGACCTTGATTCATCACAACATACAATCAATGGATACTTGTAAACAATACCAATATGGAAAATCTTGATCCATTAACCATTGTTTTAGCTTTTTTTATTGCCATTATGCAGAATAGAAATGAGTAAATACAAAAATAAAATAAATGAAACAAAAATACTTTTAAGTCACTTTATTGATAAATTTTACTGTCTACCGGTTTCGGTACCTCCGTACCATCATCAGGACAGTTATACAAGTAATATAAGTACACATATATATTCACATATTCTCAAAAAAGAAGAAAGAGACAGTATACTATAGTGGGAGAGAGCGTTAGTTGTGGGAGAGAGGTGGGGGAGGGGAACTTGGAATAAGTGAATTAATGGGGAACATACGTCATTAATAACTATTTATTTAATTATTAATAAAAATTCAATACACGCAACGGAACTCGTCTATAATATATTGTTATATATTATTATAACTCCTAAATAATATAATGTTAAATCTTAATTGGCACAGTATCTACCTAAATATAAAATGTTAATTTGAAACAGTACCTACTTATAGAAATGACGGGACTTTTTCTCAGGGTTTATTAAACCTTCAGAGATATTGAAGAGACAAATTACTTCCATGCTTAAAAACAAACCTTTTCATTTCTACAAGCCATCGACCGAGTATTCTACCAGCCCCTATCATCAATAAACAGAGTCATTGATAATATTGACTCTGAGACAAAATTACCTCCGGGTTGAAAATTGCTTGTGATCGGTACTTTGTTTTTCCGGGCTATTTTGTAACTATTTGGGTTATAATTATCACGCTAAAAAATATCTTTTCCAGAATACTTGTGTCTTGACGGCCCTCCCTAGCGACCGAATTTAAATGAAAGCAAAGCAAAATCAATGTTTATCGGAGATTTAGATCATAAAGGGACAAAAGAATACCGCTTCGCCATCTTAACATAAATACATTTTCTTTCAAATTTATGTTCAAAATTATTTTTTTATAAATATGTTTTTATTAAATATAATAATTTCTTAAAATGAATATTATCGTAACATTTGCCTAATTTATTCAACAAACAAGTTTATTATAAAGTATCTTAGTCAGATATTGTAATGTTATTTAGAAAACTGAAAACTTACAGATACCTGAATTTGGTAGATAATAATTAGTGTAGAGAACCGTAAAGCAAGAAAAACGAGTCAAAAATCTCTCAATAACAAAATCTTTGTTGGCGAAAACCACAATTTTCATTAATTATAATTAATTTATCAAAAAAGAAAAAAATCAGAAAATATGACTGAAAAAGACTTTAGATCATGATCTAAGAACTTAATTTGCCACATTGAAAGCGGGTTGTGAAGTAGGAGATTTAAAACTTCTAAGCATTTTTTAGAGGACTGATACTTTATTTTTTCTCTAGACTAATAGAAAGCCATTGCAAAAACGATGAGCACACAAATCACTAAATAATTCACACCAGCCGAAAGGACTTCTCCAGCGCAGTAGCTGCACAGTCTGTACTATACACGGTTCACACCAGCCGAAAATACGACTTCTACAGCGCAGTAGCTGCACAGTACACGGTACAGGTTCACACCAACCGAAAGGACGACTTCTCCAGCGCAGTAGCTGCACAGTCTGTACTGTACACGGTTCACACCAACCGAAAGAACGACTTCTCCAGCGCAGTAGCTGCACAGTCTGTACTATACACGGTTCACACCAGCCGAAAGGACGACTTCTCTAGTGCAATGCCTGGCATACTGAATGGCGAAAGGTAGCTGCACACTCACAGTCTGTACTAGAGTTGGGCGTTCTGGTTTCCCAAAGTAAACGACTACTAGAAACTGCTTAAAAATAACGTTATATATTACAAAAAAACCCTGCCATAAATGGCTTTAACCATGTCCAATCCATATCCAACTTGACCCATCGCCTTGCTCCTCAGTGGCAGGGATGGATTCATACGCCCGTTACTCCTGGAAACACTGACCCCCAGATTCCTACCCACCACTACTCGGCACATTGACTGCCAGATTCCTACCACCCCTCATAACTTTTTACTTCCCAGAACTTGCTCTCCTTCCTTTCCCTAAAAAGACCTCTCACACAGCATCCCCAAAGATGACTTAAGCCCTGTGGTTTTTTTTTATCTCACAGCCTCCTGTGTGGATATAATGTAAAAAATGGGGTGCCATACTGCCATTGGCCCCGGAGTTCCCCAGGGGCCGCGGTATTCACATTTAAAAAAATACTAATTAATCGTCAGTTTGCATGGTTTGAAAAATCACGTTTTTCCGACCTTATGTTTTAGAAATGACAAGAGTTAAATATTCAACTAGGTATTTTTCTTTAAGTGCGTTTTCAAATGTGATACAGCCATAGACTAAGTATGAGAATGACGTACTTCGCATTCTGTCAATCCATAATCCAATATGGTATAATAGGATGGGGGGGCGCCTATAAAACTCACACACAACCTCTTTACATTGCGAAAAAACTAATAATTAAAATAATATTAAAGAAATCATTTTTATATTCATCTGAACTCATTTTCAAAGAATTTAAAGTCAGAAAATTAAATACTCTTTTCCTGTATCATGCAACCTTACAAGTTTACAAAGATGATATCCTAAACAAAACCGTACCATTCAAAAACACAGCAAATCTCACGCAAAAATACATGTTACCAATTCCGATTTGTAAAAAAACTTTGGCTCAACAAAACTACAAATACTTAGGAACAAATTTCTTCAATAAATTGCCAGAAAATAACCTATCACTAAATTCAAAGAATTCAAAACACAATTAAAAAAGTATACTGAAAACCTAATCTAAATAAAAAAAAAAACGTAAATAAATAAAAGAAAAACAAAAACAAACATTTAAAAAATAAAATAAAAATCTAAGAAACTAAACAAATAATACCTCATCCCATACAGACAAGCAATTGCTTATTATGGGAGAACATTGAAAAATAATAAATATTAATCATATCATAATATCTTTTATCTTATTACTAGCGAAATATATATATGTATATCACACATTGTAAATTTTTTTTATTGAATAAATTGAATAAAAAAATAAAAAATAAAATAAATTTTTAAAAAAATGATCTAAAAAGAAAAATAATAATAATACATCAATGGATACAGTAGATTCAGTGCCGGTCCTGTGCGGGCGCAAATGGAGCAGTTTACTCCGGGCGCCGACATCCAAGGAGCCAAGCCGCTGATAATACTTAACACAGCGCCCTTGAGTTTTTTACGTATAAGAATGACAACAACACTATAATACGGAACGAGGAACGAGTACACTGGCTAATGGTCGGGTTAAGAAAAAATCTTCATAAAACACTGAAATATTAAATCCCCTCAAACTAAACTTTAAATCTTCCACACATTTTAAAGGTATTCATAATGGTATCAATTGCGGATGCCATAGTCGCACAGGCTCCAGACGGTTAAGAACAATTGAAAGACAAGTGGAGTATTCACATTCAAATATATATATATGTGTATTTATAAATATCAGAACTGACTTTCGTTACTTCTACGCCTTCAGAAACAATATATTGTAGTGTACCCCTATAAAATAGAACCTTTTAAAATCATCAATTATAGGACCTACAAATTAAGCGCCGCTGGCAAAGAATTTTCCTGGCCGAGGACAAACCAATAATTTGATGCTGTTGATTTGTATTTAATTTATTTCGCCAAATGGGTTGCACGAAAAGACCCGCGGGTTTTGCATCACTAATCTAAAGCAACTTTCAATATCCAACTTCGCTGTGCTTTCAATACCAAAAGTGACCTGGAAATTTATCTGGATTGTCAAGAATGGAAAGAAAGAATAATCAGTTTTGTTCTTAGTAAATAGAAAAATGAAATGGATATAAAATTGGATTCAGCACAAGGTTTGGCGGGATTATTTTTCTTTGAGCTTGTATTGAATTCCTTGTTTCTTTTCTATGAAATCTAATCAAGAAAGGTAGTATCGTCTGAAGTAACTTAATTACATATCTCATTGCTAATTGAAAAAATGATACGATATTCTACTAGAACGAAGAGAAAAGACCACATAAAAGCACGTATAAATGATTAATCAGATTTTAAGATATACGTTACAATGATAAATAAGACAGATACATAGTTTAGTGGTTAAATAAAAAGTTACCAACGTCAAGTACTTCGGTTGGTATGACAACTATCCTACTAATAGTCGTCAATGTGCAATGCAAGCGAAAGAAAACCTTTAATTAGGTATTGAACAAAGAAGAAAAGAAGGCATTCATTTTCATTTTAATAATTTTATCATACGTAAACGAAAACGTTTTCCCGTAAACTATAAACATACACAGGTACCTATTATTTTGGTGTAATAACTATAACTAAATAACTCCGAAATCTCCTTTTATGAGTTACACATAAAAATATTCCTTTATTTCTTCGCCCATGTGTGCCACAATATATATATTATGTGTTTGTGTCATCATGGCCATACATGTTTGCCACAAACATATATGTTTACATTTTTGGCATACATGGGCGAGGAAATAAGAGAATCGTTTTATATGCAACTTAAAAAAGTAGATTTCGAAGTTTTTGACCTTTATGTAGTTGTAGTAATTAGGTACCTACGCAGCGACCATGTAAATTATTTCGATAGCAAAGGTAGCATCGAAAATAACGTAAAAACAAAAAGCTTAACTTTGGAAGTTCAATATGTGTATTTTATCAATTATTACTATTCTGCGCTATCGTGAAAGCGTCAGGCGAAAGAATTTACAACCTTCATAAAAGCAAATTACGTTGATATGAATGTGATAAACTAGCTTTCATACTAAATCCCTCTTGCAGTGTTTCAAACAATGGGAGATATACAACAGATAATAAAAGCGTAGTAAAAAAACGAAACCGTGGTAAGACAATAAATTCCGTTATGGAAGTAGTACGTAATAGTTATACGAGTGTTTCGTACAGAACTGCCTCAATGTAAGAAACGGGGGTGAATGCTTTTTGGTTCTTGGCGAATTCGCAACTCCCAACAATGTTTCGTTTAGTTTCGTTGAAACTGTTGTCGAGGTGTTGTAAGGAAGTTTATAGTACAATAGCTCGATAACTATGTAGAAACGAACAAGAACATTGGAGGTAAACGCGAGGAGAATGATAGATGACTTTGTATGAGAAGATATGTTTTAATAAAGGTAACAATGAAACGTCGAAAAGACGTAAGATGTGATCTTTTGTCTTTTTGATTTATCTCAACTTTTACTTCCAACGCGATACGTTTTAATGTCGGCAATCACTGTACCCGATACTTTCACAGTGATGTTAATTTAAAATAGATGTCGCTGTTTAAATGCGATGTTACAAAATGATATATTATTGATGAATAAAAAATAAAATAATATGTGAAATATGAGATTGAGTTAATATGTATAATATACGACAGTCAAGTATGAGATAAGTCGTCAAAATAACACATATAATATTATTGTGATGCAGTTAAAAACCCTAAATTATAATTGCCGAAAGAGAAAAATCCCTAAAAATCGCAATCTGAAGTAGGTTTTATAATGTTTTGGTGTGGCTATCTGTAGAATTTGGTAGAGTAAGGAATTTGAGTCAAAAAAAAATCGAATAAAAACATATATTTATACAAGGCTGATTTTGATTACGCACTTTTTATTATATAATTGAATTAATACATGATTATTTAAAAACGATTAAAACCGTACGCCCTATAATTAATCGACGGGTTCTGAGAGAACTTACACAGCTACCTCAAGGGTCGGTCGGTCATTAGAATGCGGACACTTTTGTGCAAAGTTGCGCTGCTTGCGCACACGGGTTACCACCACGGTACACAAATCATTTCAAAAGAATTCATGTTTTTTTTTACTTCTTAAATATTAAAAATAGGATTTGTTGATTTCATATGGACTCCAGTGGGATCGACCTTATTGTTAACCGACAAAACCTATACATGTATATCCTCACGCGTACATCGTCAGTTTTGGATTGTTTTGGCGGGCTTCGAAAAATGCAAACTTTGAAAATTATTTTCACCCAGAAATTAATGAATATTGAAAACTTACATATCTAAAACTACTTTAAAAAAAAAGACATTTGTAAAAAAATACTTTTTTGTAAATAAAAATTGAGTAATAAGCAACCTATAGACAATAAACAAACGGTTCGGTTCGTTTATGTTCGGACAAAATTATAGAATTATGAAATAAGATTAAAGATATAAAATCTGCCAATTTTTTCTGTAAGTATTATCTACAAGTTTGTGGCAGTCTTCAAAACTTTAATTCGCAGCACAAACTTAAATGAGTGAATCTCAATTGTCAACGTCATAGACTGAAACTAAGTACGTACCTATGTAGGTACTCTATGAAGCAAAGAGTATATGCTATGAAGCATAGCATAACATCATAAGATTATACAACCGCCAGATAGGCATTCGCGTTATCAGCTCATTTTACTGAATGTACAGATAGCAACTATCGTACGAACAGCTTGCGGTTTCATTTATCTGTACACTGTAAAACCGACCCTAATGAAATTACATTATGCCCGACCTTACCTAGCCTGACCTCTGGGGTCTAATTTCTTAGGGCATAACCGCTGCGATCTGTTCCGTTGAAACTTAATCGTTTTTATTGCGTTTAACTAAATCTCCTAGCCCTAGGTATCCCTGAGTAAAATGTCAGCCAACTTGAACTATAATAATTACTGATTTACCAGTACGACATATTTTGAATTTGCGTCGGAGATAAGTAATAAGGAACTCTACTGAAAAATATTATATTCATATTTATCAACAATCGCCGATTATTATATTTTATTACTATACATAAAAGTAGAGTTTCGTTTTCATATTATATATTTATATATCTACTTTACTTCCGACGAAATTAAAACTTCATTAAGGTGACTATAAGCTGTATATTTTTGTTAATATATAAATAAAAGTATTGTTAATAACGCATATTTAGAATATTATCATGAGAAAATCAATAACCAACCACCGAAATAATGATAATGTACATGTTATAAATATATGTGTTATTATTCTTTGAGTTAAAGTTTTAGAAATAAGCACAAAAATTTATAATTCATGACTTAGTTTTTAAATTATGTAAGGCAAAGTTAATTTTCGTATCGGAAATTTGTGAATCTAACCTCAAAAACACGTTGTTCGGGAAAGCGGATATTTTAAAATTTTGGAATCACTTAGAATTTTTTTTTTCAAATATATTCGGTGTTTTTGAATGTATTCGAATATTTTATTATGTGAATGATGTTTTTGAAAGCAGATGAAAGGGTTTTTTAATTATAACATTACAAATGGATGTAATACGTAAAAAGTATTAAAATTCTGATTTCAAAAATAGCGGATATTATTACTAGTGTTTTGTCGCATGCCGTTGATTTTTTTTTTAACTGTAGAAATACCACTTTATACGAAACATAAAAACATATTTTATCAGAAAAATAATTCAATTATAAAGAATACTGTCACTTCGCTTTTTTCGTTTCCTATAAAAGTTATTAATAAAAAAATTCCCAAACTTTGACAAATCTTTTGCAAACAAGCAAAATTTTAGGATCGATGACTTTTTGGAATATGTTACAATTTGGAAATAAACTTTTGGATGCAATTACAATGCGTGGTATTGCCTCTTTCGAACACTGCTTATATCATATACTCGTATCTCTCCATAATACAAAAGGAGATAAAAACGACTATTATGAGTAGGTTTGTGAAAATATATGGCGGTTAACAAAACGGAAAAATTTTATCGACTGCGGAAGAGTTTTTACATATTGGTCCAAATCAATAACAATAGTGGCGAGATGCCGACATTTTACTAAGAATTCTTCAATTAAAAGCAGTTTTTTTAATTAAAAAACGTCTCGGTACTGAGTAATAATAATTATTTAGTTACTAAATTTACCCTGTCGAATATTAAAGTAAGCTGCTTGTGATTGGTGACGTCACTCAGACATTCCATAGATTTGGTGCGTTTTGTCGAGAATCGAAATATTAATACTTTGAAAATTGTTGTAACTATTAAAACTAACTATAACAATAAAAACATGAAGATATTTAAGTTAGAAGGTCATTATTGATTAAAAAACATAAATAAAATGGGCTGGAGTTTCTTATTGTAGGTAAGTACTAGGATTATAATTATATAAGTGTGCGTGCCGCGTGGTAACAGGTACTTGAAAATATTCAAGGGAGTTATAATAATTATAATAACTGCATCTACAAAGGCTTGCAAACTTCTAACCATCACTTAGAGACACACTTAGTGGGTGATTTAAGGGTGTCCCCAAATCAAATAGGCTCGGCAAAGCCCAAATTAATTAGATTTCAAAAACTTTATTTATCAAGATAAGAAGTTGCAAATTTACTAAATTCGTCCATCTTAACTTTCTGAGTAAACCGTTTAGTTTAATTTCACTAAAACTTTGAACGAAATTAGGGAAATTTGCATATCGCCCCCATACACTCAGAGTGGAAGATATGTACTCTCAGTATCACCCTGGTGAGATATCGCCATCCTGATATGTTTATTTGTTTCATTAACTCCATGCAGAAGGCCTCGAGGAAAATAATTTCATTCAGGGCCTGTTGTCTTTGGAGATGCTGTGTGGAGGGTCTTTTTATGTAAGGAAGGAGAGGAATTTCTGGGAAGGAAAAGGGTATGAGGGATGGGTAAGAATCTGAGGATAAGTGTGTCCATGAGTGACGACGTATGCATTCATTCTTCCCACTGCGGTGCAAGGCAAATTGGGTTTAGAGTAGAGTCCAGCTGGAGGAGTCAAAGGTCAAAGGGTCACAAAAAAGTTTCATTCGTGGTTATATATTAGGTACCTACCTACTTTGAAATAAACATACATTTTTTCTAATGCTTAAAATCAAATCATTACCCCATTATCCCGCTTCAAAACTTGGTAAAGTGAGGCAACTTTGCACTTTAACACTTGGGCAAGTAGGTACCTAATGTAGGAAGATCAATCGTGAGAGGGGTAAGCAGGGGTAAGTGATAACTTCCTCCTTATTCGTGATACCTACCCATAACAAGATTACCCACAACACGAAATTGCCGGCAAAACGAAATTAGTTTACCAAGGATTTATGATGCGGCGCTTTGGATTGCCAAATACTAATGACATCAAAGTAGGTATGTACCTAATCCGAATAATATTGTTATAGAAAGATATGTAGGTAGGTACTTTTTTAGATACTAGTTATTATCCATGAAAAATCACGTGATGTAATTAGACTTGCAGTTCCAAACTTGTTCCACTTTTAAAAATTGCCTAAAAATAAGCCATATTAATAGCCATTTCAAACACAGAATATATACATAAATAATAATATAATAAGTAAATACTGTATGTATGGCAATAAAATTAAAATTTCGGTTATCATTCTAAAATGTGTACGTAATTCAAAAATTAAAAAAAATAATATTTTTATATTTTCAGTACCTACATACTTGGTGTAATTTAAGTAGGTGTAGGTACTTCGTTATCAGAGATGTACTTTATTTCAAATAAATCCATTTCAAATGGAAATGCAAAATGCAAAATGGGTATTTTCCATTTTGCATTTTAAATGCTTTTCAAAAAACCATTTTGCATTTTGCATTTTAAATGCTTTTCTCAATGCATTTTCCATTTTAAATGCTTTTTTTGCAACATTCTTCCTATTATCTCCACTCATCTTTTTTTCATAAGCCCCAAATATCAGTCGGTCCTCAACCTCGCTTTGAGAGATAATTTACATTTGTCAACTTGCTCCCTGGTAGAAGCCCTGGCAATTGAGTGATACCATTACAAAAAATACTGATTCAAATACTGAACATGGGGCCATGACGCTGTAATATTAAATGTTAGATAGCGGATCGGTTCTGTCTCCGACTTTGTTTTTGTTGCACATCAATGACCTTTTGACATGTGCACCGATTCATTGTTACGCGGATGACAGTACAGTTCATGATAGCTTTTTGTTTGACAAGCCCCCAAAGGGCACACAAACTCCAACGGCTCGGAGGGCTTTGAAGCAGATAATGGACGGTCATCTCGAGAGTATTTCCTCCTGGGGTAAAAATAATCTCGTCGAATTTAATGTTTTAAAGACCCAATCCTGTCTGATTACGTCTAAAAGGGATCCAAATGATAATCTAGTCTCCTTCAACGGAAGCAATCTTCCGAACAGGCTTTCCATTGATATGCTTGGTGTAACTATAAGTGACCAGCTCAGGTACGGGGGCTCCATCGAAGCCAGAGTAAAGTTGGCCTCTCAGAAGCTGGGCGTACTGTACAGGGCCCGCAGATACTTTATTAGTACACAACTGCTGACCCTGTACAAATCGCAAGTGCGCCCTACTGTCGAATTTGGCAGCCATCTCTGGTCCGGAGCCCCTAAATACCTGAAAAAAACCCTTGACTCTGTGCAAAAACGGGCGGTCCGTTTGATAGATTCCCCGATCTTAACAAACGGACTGCAATCTTTAGAGCACAGGCGTCAGGTAGGTATGCTGTCCTTGTTCTATCGGTATTACAATGGAAGATGCTTTGAGGAACTAGCGTCATTGATCCCTTCGGCACCGGTGCGTAGTCGGGATATACGCCAAACGCGCGACCAACATTTGTACACGGTTGACATTTGTCACATGAGAACGGGTTGCTTCTACGATTCGTTCTTAAGTTCAACAGCTCGGCTGTAGAACGAACTGCCGGCCTCTGTGTTTTTTCCCTCCTACAACATGGGACTCTTCAAGACCCATGTTCACTCCTTCCTCTCCACACAGCATCCCCAAAGATGACAAAAGCCTTGAGGGAAATTATTTTCTTCAGGGCCTCCTGTGTGGAGTTAATATAAAAAAAAAAGTTTCTATGTTTTTACGTTGGCAACATTTGTCCCGCGCAAATTTTTTTGTGGTTCATAATCCGTAGTCGTGGCATTTTTTGATTTACCATCATGTTATATGTTTGTTCTACATTGATGTCCATTATTAAATGACAAAACTGTTTAAAATTCTATAATTATTTTAATTGTTTGACCTGAGAAACCATTTTGCATTTTCAATGCATTTTGAAAATAGGTATTTTGCATTTTGCATTTTAAATGCTTTTCTAAAAACCATTTTGCATTTTGCATTTTCAAATGGAAAAGTTTTGACCCATTTCCATTTTGCATTTCAAATGGTTTTGGGTACCCATTTTGCACATCTCTGTTCGTTATATAATGAATTTATTCCGCCGTTTTCACAATAGTTGGTGGTGTAATGGTCAGCATTCAGCACAATTGTATTCTACCTGTGATTCTAGCCAGTTAATCTGGGTTCGATTCTCGGCCGTGGCTTTTTATATTAATATATATTGTGCACTATGGCATTTCAATTTTTTTATTAAAACAAATGCATTTTTAATGTTATATCTCGTGATGTTTTGCGGGTCTGCGCTAGTGTAATATTATGAGATTCAATAATTGATTCTTTCAATAATCTATGCGAAAAAAACGAGCCCGAAAAATAAAACTTTACCAAAATGAATAAAATTAACTATCTTTTTAAAAAATATATATTTTTTTGAAATAACACTTCGATTCAACTTAATTACTTACAACTATTTACGTCGGGGGAAATTGTAAAAAATGCAGTAAATTAAAGTTATATTTTCTGTCAGTCGAAGTTTCAAAATTTCACGCGTTTTGAAAATTTCATGTGACAGTTCGTAGATAGTTGATTTATGAGTTCAGCCATGTTTTTTTCTTGTTTGTCGACGGTAGTTTTTCTCAGGTTCCCTAAACGATCAAATAATTTGACAAATGTTACGTGTTTATCAACATTTTGTCAAATTTGTGCCATGTAACAAACACGTAAAACAAAGCAACAGACTCCCATATATTTTGACGAACACGTAATATTTGACAAATTATTTAATCGCCAGGCTGTTAGGATTTCCATACTCAACGCAATTATTTTCAGCCCGCAACATCATTAATATATAATATCATATATCATTTATAATATCATCTCATTTGACAGAATCTTCATTTTAATTCTCATTTGAATCTGATTGTGAAATATTTTGATTTCCGACGACCCGTGTCATTGCAATATAGAAAAACTCTTGTTGAGTGAAAAAGCTGATGACAAATATCGAAATTGTCCCAGCACTCCGATGTTTCTTATGCTAAAAGTAAAATAATCCTGAAAAACAATAAAGAAGCTGTTGTTGAAATTAAGTTTAGCTTCCACATCGGTACAAGGGGCGTGCTGTGAAGCATCTGGGAGGTTTAAATGTTGTAAGTTTAAATGTTTCAAAACAAACTTTTAAAATATTCAGTGGAGCTGAGTTTCAATGGAACGTCCGAATTTTTCTCTTTGTAACTTAGTAATAATAAAACAATATAAATTCGTAACGAAGTAATTAATTATTAAACTTCACGACGAACTTTATAAATTATTCACAGTGCACAAGAAACAATTTCTGCAAAAAACAACATTGCTTTTTAAAACAAAGAGCTACAACGCTGTCCTCTGGCGAAAATATATGAAGTGGATGCCGCAAACTTCTATTTAAAGGTTTGATTCTCGGCTTCAAAAATTAAAAATTGATTTTCTTAAGGCTTGCAGTATATGTATATGGGTAAGTCTTACCTGGGAAGCAGTAAAATACACATAGTTGATGGAGAATATTACCTAGTATATGGGGTGGTGCTCAACCTTTTTCGGCAATTTTCCAGGTATGTATATGTCAGGATGTACAAAACCATTATGAAGCCAATGCAATAGTGGTCTTTGATGGATACCCAGATTCGGTAGAAAAGAAAAGCACTAAGGGTGTGGAAAGAGCATGGCGTGTCATAGCTATAACATGGCTACAACTTCTGCAAAACATTCTGGAAATTCTGCGAAATGAGAAGAACAAGTCTCGTTTTATTTCCTTACCCAGAACCACATTTAAACGATTACGTATAACGAAAGTACAAGCTGAAGAGGATGCTGACGTAATCAACATGATGCAGTCATAATCATTGATCAGAATTCGACCTGCTGGTACTCCTCACAGTTTTCTCACCACCCAAGCATATTACTAAAATGTTGATAAAGGTAAACCACCTAGTGTTGTACTCAAAGATATTAGAAGAACGAGATATGCTATGTTGGCCGCCGGACCGTAGCCGGAGTACTAACTAATTAGGGTACTTTGAACGGTATCGGGACGTGTACGCACAGAAATCTGTTTTATGTATTAGTGCGGATACCTTAGCGATGCCTTAGCGTAAGCGAAGGTGTGCAGTAGTATTGGTGAACAAAACCGGCGACACTGGGCAAAACAATTCCACTCAGTACGAACTGCGCATAGCACATCTCGTTCTTCTAATATCTTTGGTTGTACTCCAACAAATGTTTAAAACACATTGAAATAATTGAAAACATTTTATTTATCCACGCCATAAGTGGCTGCGATACAATTGGTGCTCTGTTCGGTCAAAGCAAATACAAATTTTGAAATTTTCTTCTCAAGAATTACTCAGTGTTCATACACTGAGTAATTCTTGTACAAGTTCGTACTTGTTTGTGTATTTTATATATTGTAAAAGCAACAACCGACCCCGGACACACTACACAGATTGGCGAAGGGAAGATTCATAATATGCTGCGGGTGGCCACACTGGACCGGCTGGAAGGGTAGCTAGGTTCTCTACCCTTGGTTGGCGGTCCCTTCTCGACGCAATCTCTGACGAATACGCATCTCTTGATACCACCTGCCATTTTCAAAGTGTAAAACTTAAATAATACACAAACTTCCAAAAGTGTCCAAGACTTTAATTTACCCCGTTCAAATATATTTAATTATTATAACAATAATTTTGTTAAAAACAAACAACAACGAATGCCAAGTTCAAAACACTACACCTCGGTTTTAATTTTTGACCTGATTTTGGTGGATTAGAACCTGGATACCTGAGATTAAAAAAAACATATACATACGTCTTTTATGAAATTTTATTCTCTACAAAAATGGGAACAGTAAATTTTTCACAAAATTGAGCTGGAAACGAGATACTCACAAAAAACCAAACCTAGAAGTGCAATTTTCTTGTTTTTGTAAACTTACACATTTTTATGACTTTATATAGGACACTTGTTAGAGATAAAAGAAAATTGTTTGTACAAAAGTAGTAGGTAATTTTATATTCTAGAAAATTTGTGATTTAAGTCAAGGTCGAAAACTTGGATTTTACATCAGGGGACTAGTCTATGACAGATATTAAAAAATTGGGACTACCAGAATAATTACGATCGCTGATCGCTAATTGCACTGACCTATATATTGTGCGACCCAATGGAGTGAGGAAGGGGAGAGATGGAGTAGAGGAAGGTGGGAGTGGCGGAACTTAGACACCTTTGAATAAAACTTCATCTGTGCATTTCGTTAATATCATGTTTTATTTCAGTACATAAAATAAATAACCCTAAATAACATAATACCTGATCAAATCACTCCGATAAAATTCACACAAATAATAATCATAAAAAGTTTTACGTACAACAAACATAATTAACTACATAATAAATTGATATAGTATTTTCTAATAGCCATTAGTATAATAATTTGTAATGTCAACCGTGGTAAAATAAACATAACCACCGAGAGTATATGCTATAAAAAAAAAAGAGACAAAACACAAAACTGACACTGGAATTGTATTTATTAACAAAAACTTAAAATATAAAAAATTGTAGTCTTCAGTTGGGTGTATTGGTTGACATTCTTTTCAGGGCATAACGAGTGTTGTGTGCTGAAAATAATTAAATTTATCATTTTAATTCATTGTGACACCAAAATAATGATTTCAATGTTGTTTGTTTGGACGCTTCCACCAATCGAGCAGAGCTTCGACACAACCGCCGCTGAGTATATTCTTCACTCAGTTTCGTATACTTAAGTTAGAAGCCCACTTGAAGTGAAATGACACTAGACTGCGCTATATAAATGCCATGTTATTATTATTATTAGAGATGAACTGCCAGTGACATCTCCAAATTCCTGTAATGTATACTAGTTTCGGTCAAAGAAATTTTAGATACATCACAACAAGATTGTACAATACTCTTCCAGAGAACATAAAAAATGTGATACTCAAACAAATTTCAAAAAGAACATTATAATTTGGATAAAAGTAATAATAGGGCCTTTACGGTGGTGCCCTCACCCAAATTCGAAATTATTGATCTAACTAAAAAATTTTGCGATTATATTATAATATAAGTGTAGGTATATTTATATATATTTTAATTAATTTTTAAAATGACTGCCTCACTAGGCTAGCGGCTAGGTTATGAGAAACCTCAACTTTTTCTATTTATTACATACTACATATTGTTTTGATATTATTATATTCTGTTAATAATTCTATTTACTAACTAATTTATAAAAAAAATGTGCACAATGGACTCTTAACATGTATTCTTAGAGTTGCAAATTTCTTAAATAAAGATATATTATTATTGTGAAAAAGAAGAATGAAGAGTTCAGGCCGGGATGTTTGAAATCTCACTGTAGATATTTTGAAATTTGAATGATCACCGATTCTCGGCCCTTTCAGCTCGTGATCAAATTGTGCTCTCAAGTGTAACAGCATGATAATTATACTTGACCGCTGATCATATGCTGAAACTGGCCGAGAATCAGCAGTTGCCCTTGTTCCAATATTTATTTATTTATTTATTTATATATATATACGCCTAAAAAGGCTTTTACATAGAAGTGATACATGATGCAGTGTACATAGGAGAATATGTATTATACTGGAGATATTGACAGTAAATAGATATAATCTATTTTAAAGAAGGTACAAAATACACACTTGTAAAATTGTGATTACAAGTATAATCAAATATTAAAAAATATGAAGCAATATTAGTAAAACGTAAGAGTAACATAAAGTAAAAAAGAAATTACAACAACACTACATATAAGACAAATCATTAAAACTAATTTACCAACGCTACTCTAATTTGTAGGATTCAACAAAATGTTGGTGTAGATTATGCTTAATTCTATATATGGAGTCAATAAATAAATCAATAGCGCCCCCATACTTGTTGCCCAGATCATGCATCCTATTGGTCAGTGAGTGTGTCTGATAGTTGGTCGATTATGTGTTACAGAAGAATGTTATATTTTGTCTTGTATTCCTAGTCGGCACATGTAGTTGTAGTACCAATATGACGGATGTTTAATCAACTCTACGTTAGACTTCAAACTTAGCGTTCACTCGGATTTAATTGGTAAAAAAATATAGATGATAGAAAAAAGGGAAATGGGCCATGAACAAAACTGTGTCCTCAAGTCTCGCCAACATTGTTCACCTATAATACTGCAAATACCATCTATTCACGGCGGTGTTTTTTTCAATCTGCACACCATATTATTATTTTTATTATTATTATTTATTAAAGCGGAGAAGGTTTACGGGTAGTTCCTCAGTCTCTCAGTCCTTGGGCCAATTGTGCTATTTCACATTTCACCTCATTCCTTTGAATATGTTTACAGTTCCCATGAGGGTCTCTGTTTTACAGAGTATGGATCCCCCGGAGGATCCTGTAGCGAAAGGGTTTTCCCATCGGAAGTCCCTCTTTGTTTGGGTTACCTAAAGGCCACACGAGAAAAGAGTCCACCGAATTGTTTTCAGCAATTCTCTTCACTTCCCTTAGGTTCCCCAAATAGTCCAAGCGATGACCGTAAAAATCCCATCCCATAGGCCACATGAACCAAATTAGTACTGGGCTTTAACCCCAAATAAGATTAGTTAAAAAAACGCATTCATCCAGATTTCGGCCCGGGAGGAGTCCTGGAAAGCGACGACTTCCGGTGTCATTTTTGGGATGAAAATATCCGACGTGCCACATTACCAAAACTAACGGCAAAAGTTGATTGCAAATTTGTTATGAAAAAAAAAATCATTCGGCCAACTTTTGTGTGGGGAGAAGTACCTAACAAATGACATTGTAGGTATCCTCCAGATCCGGCAAAATATCTCATCGGCCACACGAATGAAATCGATGTCAGAATTTAGATAAAAATTCCCTGTTTATGAATATGTCGTTCGGCCGAGGAGAACCTTGTGGTCTATGCGATTATTCGAGCGAAAAACGCCTTTCTTCTAGCGACATTTTTAAATTACCTGCAGAATAATAATATGAAATTAGCATCTCATTACTGTAATATTAGAAATTATTAAATGTAGATGTATTTATACATCAATACAAGTACTACGGGGATATGAAAAGCAAATAAATCTATTAAAAAATCATTTTTAAAGGCCTAGGTACCTTCTTATGTCAATAAACCACGCCCTATTCGAAGTCGGGAACATTTCAAATACCTAGGTATTAAGTCTAGCGCACTTTACATTTTTCGCATTAAAATATCAAATAATATTAAACTTTAAACATTTCACTAAATTTTTCAAATTATTCCTAGCAATAATTTTCAAAATTTGTTGGATTGTATAAACTGTGGGCGTGGTTTAGTGACTTCAGGAAAAGTACCTAACGGATGACATTATAGGTAACCTCCAGAGGCAGCAAAATATCTCATCGGCCACAAGAATGAAACCATGTCAGAATTTAGATAAAAATTCCCTGTTTACGAATATATCGTTCGGCCGAAATTATATTAAGGAGAACCTTGTGGTCTACGCGGGTAATTTAAAAATGTCACTAGAAGAAAGGTATTTTTCGCTCGAATAATCGCGTAGACCACAAGGTTCTCCTCGGCCGAATTTCGGCCGAACGACATATTCGTAAATAAGGAATTTTTATCTAAATTCTGACATCGATTTCATTCGTGTGGCCGATGAGATATTTTACCGCATTTGGAGGATACCTACAATGTCATTTGTTAGGTACTTCTCCCCACACACTATAGTTGGCCGAACGAATTTTTATTTCATAACAAATTTGCAATCAACTTTTGCCGTTAGTTTTGGTAATGTGGCACGTCGGATATTTTCATCCCAAAAATGACACCGGAAGTCGTCGCTTTCCAGGACTCCTCCCGGGCCGAAATCTGGATGAATGCGTTTTTTTAAGTAATCTTATTTGGGGTTAAAGCCCAGTACTAATTTGGTTCATGTTGCCTATGGGATGGGATTTTTACGGTCATCGCTTGGACTAATAGGCCATCATCGATCAAAACTCATTGATGTAAGTTCTTTCAATCGAATAGTCCATTTTTGGTCCCATGAATATCTAGGGAAGTAAAAAGTCCACCCCGGCAGAGGCCTGAGTGCTGGGGTAAGGTCTAAATGGTCCGAAATGCGACCCTATATTTCAAAGGCACCGTTCACGACAAAGTTCCCCATTGCCATTCAGCCCTGCGCGCGGTAGCTCACAACTTGGGATGGCTATTGCAAGACGTGTGTACACTTCCCGTACAATGGGTTCGTCATACTCTCTACACTATGTATCACTAAATGCACACTTTCATTGGCTGCGCTGCGCTGCATTGCAGTTTGGTGGTAGCTGGTGAAAGTTGACACGCTTCCATGCCATATCTCCTTTTGATTCTATTATCTACAGCTCATTCGGATTTGAATGATGACCCCTGAAAATGAACATAATTCTCACCTGATAATTGACTGAATTCTTGGGTCAGTCTGGTTCTGCGCGACCTGGCGGGCTTGGGCAGAGGGGTTGGCTCCCCGAGGTCAATCAGATTCCCAACCGCAACATCCCCCACTTCCTCCCCCACCGCATTATTCTTCCCACTCCTTCTCTTAGGAGTCTTCCTTCTAGTTGTCGATGAGACTTCCATATTGATTACAGGCGATTGGTTTTCATCATTTAGTCTGGACCTCCGTGACCTTTTAGCTGGAGTTGGTACACTAACTTCTTCCATTTCTTCATTTGTCTCATTAGCTTTTACTTTGATCTCTTTATCTATCCCATTTGCTTGTCCTTTGATTTCTTTGTAAATCTCATTATCTTTGTTATCTTTTGTGGTCGAAAACCTGCTGGAGCGTCTGGACTTAGATGTATTTTCCACTTCTTCATCACTCGACTGTCCGATGAATAATACCTTGATTGTTTTCTTTGAGTTTTGTGTGGTGGATTTCTTGTTGGTTCCGGGGGTTTTGAGGATACTTTTACCAGGTGTTTTGTTCAGGTCAACCGGCGAGACCAAATAATCAGGTTTTGACTGAAAACAATCATTAATCAAAATACTAGATACACTATTTTCAAAAACATTCAAGCCAAACTACATATTATGTTTTCAGTAAATTACCACTGCATAGTAAAAATAAAACAAAATGATATATACCTCAGCTTCTTCCACACTGTAGATTTTCTTTGTGCCCATATTTCTGGATAAACAAGATGCTCTCAATATGGCAGCAGCACTGGGAGGTGTCTGAAATAAAAATAAGGAACATTTAACAAAATTTACATAACAGCTTGGTAGATAAATAATAATTAAAACAATATTAAAAATCATCCAAAAAGAAAAATAGATGAGAAAATGGGTTAGTGATGTGGAACATACATAGTATAAATGTTACAGTAAACGAGAAATGGTAAAAAAAAATAAAGTAGAAGTGGTGAAAAATAGTGGAAGTAAGTACCTACACAACATATGTACATTGGTGATTTAAAATATTGATTTTTCAAAAGGCACTATATAAATCAGTTGAATACAGTAGAACCTCGTTAATTCGAAATCCAGCGGACATCAAAAATCAAATTTCGAATTAACGAATTCCCACGTAATTCGAAATTTTATGAAAAAAAAAAAAAAAAAATACGCCGAAAATCGATTTTCTCGGCCGCCTCTTCAAATCCGAGTAGTATTTTAGTTGTAAATTCGTATTAATACCAATTATTTCTTTATTTTCGCGGTCGATTACCGTAGCAGCCGGCCCTTTAAATTCAGATATTCGCAATAAATTCATAAAAATGCTATATATTTACGCGTAAATCGAGATTTTGCTGCCGATTTCGGTCGCGGCCTACCCTTTAAATTGAGATATTCGTAAAAATACGATATATTTCCGCGTAAATCGAGATTTCGCGGTAATTTTCCGTCGCGGCCGGCCCTTTATTTCAAATATCTGAATTTGAATTCGTAAAAATACGATATATTTCCTCGTAAAACGAGGTTTCGCGGCCGTATTCCATCGCGGCCGGCTCTTCAAATTCAGATATTCGAAATAAATTCATAAAAATGCTATATATTTACGCGTAAATCGAGATTTCGCTGCCGATTTCGGTCGCGGCCTACCCTTTAAATTGAGATATTCGTAAAAATACGGTATATTTCCGCGTAAATCGAGATTTCGCGGTAATTTTCTGTCGCGGCCGGCCCTTTATTTCAAATATCTGATTTTGAATTCGTAAAAATACGATATATTTCCGCGTAAAACAAGAATTCGCGGCCGTATTCCGTCTCGGCCGGCTCTTCAAATTCAGATATTCGAAATAAATTCGTAAAAATATGATACATTTCCGCGTAAATCGAAATTTGTCGGCTGTTTTTCGTCGCAGCCGGCCTTTTAAGTTCAGATATTTTAAGTAAATTCGTAAAAATATGTCATATTTCGGCATGGATCGAAATTTTTCGGCCGATTTCCGTCGCGCCGTATTTTTTCAACTCGGATATTCGAAGTAAAGTTAGTAAAAATACGATATATATCCGCGTAAATTGAAATTTCGCGTCCGATTTCCGTCGCGGTGATAAAATACGATATATTTACGCGTAAATCGAAATTACGCGGCCGACCCTTTAAATTCAGATATTTGGCGTAAACTCGTAAAACTACGACATATATCCGCGTAAAATGTATTTTCTCGGCCCTTTAAACTCGGATATTCGAAATAAATTTGAAAAAATACGACATTGCAGTGTAAATCGATTCAGATTTACAAAATAATAATACTAATTAGGACGATGTATAACCACATAAAAATACATTTTTCGGCGTTTTACCGCCACGGCTGACTTTTAGATTCAGATTTACGAAATATTATGATTTATTTTCGCAAAAATCAAATTTTTTCGAATTACACGAACAAATTTTCGTGCGCGGACAAAAATAAATTTCGAATTACGAATTAACGAATTTCGAATTAAAAAAAATTTTGTATGAAAAATTTTTCAGCGGAAATTTTTTTTGCGAAAATTTCGAATTACGCGTTTTTTCGAATTATCGGGGTTCGAATTAACGGGGTTCTACTGTATCATTATTATTATGTAATACTAAAGAAGATAATCGGTATTTAAAAAAACCTGCAAGAGGTGACAATATGTACAGTAAAACTCGCTTAAGAAGTTCCCACTTAAGAAGTTTTCACGCTTAAGAAGTTTTGATTTTTGGTCCCTTGAAAATTCCATACAAAAAACACGATTTTTTCCCACATAAGAAGTTTTAGAGCTAAAACTGCTTCCCGCTTAAGAGGTTTTAGAAATCCGGCGGTAAAATCAACACAAACGAAATATTGTGTCGCAAAATATCTAAAATGAACCTTTTTCCAAGTCATAAATTGAAAGACGTTGACTGAAACCCATACCTAGTACCTGAGACCATAAAACCCTTTGTCGGCCGCCGGGCCGTAAGCCGTAACTTGCCGTAACCAATAAACATCCAATAAATAAACCAAATACCTACCCCGTCTCCTAATCCCCTAACTAGGTAAAATAGCAATGGAACGAATAAACAATGCGGAATTATGTAACAAATATGCAAGCGTCTTTAAGGCCGAAATAACATGAAAGATTATATTAAACTCAACCTTAATGACAACGTGGGCTAGATCTACATTTGCATACATTTGACGCCTCCTTCAATAATCTTCTCTTTGATAATGAACATAGAGATGTTTCGTAATATTATTGTATAAAATTTTTATTCCAGCGAATTTGTAAAACACGAAAAACTTTTGATAATCTATCGGATCACGGTTAATACGGAATATTTCACCTTTAAATACATAACAACATGATTATATGGCGGGGGAGATGGTAAAATATGCATTATAATTACGTTTTTTTCATTCAAACATCAAAAATTGCCGTGCATCATGTTTCATCTGACATTTGTCGTAAATTAAGTTTGAAGGTTAGGAAATACATATGCATAAATTTAAAATGTAGATTGAAACGAAACTTTGCAAATGATTTTTGTAGTTTTTGGATGCGTTCACAGATTATACATAATTCCAGCGTCAAACAGCTTGTATGATATAACTTTCTGATTCAAGCATCAAGCCATTTATTTATGTGCGAAATCGTAGCTATTCGATGTCTGCTAGTTAGGTAGGACCATAAATGAACCTACAGGTACATAATATTGAGCTGCGCATATTATTTTCATAAGGAATTTCTAGAAAAGGATTAAAATATCTTTAAAAATATACGATAGTCGACTGTGCCTGGCGAAAATACATCATAACAATAGTCTCTCAAATCTCAAATGCCATTGGAGCAAGCAGCAAGCGTGCAAAAAAGTTAAAGTCCGCCAACTAATAAGCAGTTTGCCGCGTAGACTTTGTGAGATTTTTCTGTGCAGTGCCATGGCAGGGTTGCAGTACGCAAACGGTTCTGAGGCAAAGAACCCGCTATCATTAGTTTGCGGTTAACAAAATTACTTGCGGTGTCCTTTTATCAAACCGCTTGGTAAAATTAACCACAACAAGTCTTTCTTTCTCCCTCAGTTCATATAGTAAACGAAAGCGTAAAAAAGAGACGGCGTATATCCACAGCTCTGTCTTCAACTGTCAAGTTAAGAGTGAGTAATCACTAACAAGTAAATATGTATAATCCATTGCCTTTACACCAATTTAAAATAAGATCAACAGTATGAACCTTTTGGAATGCTGCAACTTTTACTATCCGAATTCGAGTGGCTTTTTCGAGGGATGTACTTTAACAGTTTTAAAATTGTGTTTACTTTGTCCATGGGATGGTTTTGTTTTGATTTGATAATCAACTATGTTCTACCATTTTTCATTTATTTCACATTCCCACCTTTTTCTAAATACATATGTAATACTAATTACCATGATAACTAGAAGATGTATATATATATATTTTTTTTTTGACCGCTTGGATCATATGAGCTTGTTTTCACGACAATTTAACGTAGGTAGACATAGGAATGACGTATGCACCGGACTCGAGTTATTAAATGGCTAAAATTGAATCCCACTTAAGAAGTTTTCCCACTTAAGAAGTTTTTTTTCCCCGGTCCCTTGGAAAACTTCTTAAGAGAGTTTCACTGTATTATGTTACGTTACGGTGGGACAACCAGAAAAACTGGATAGGATATGGTAATCGGGCAACTCAGGACAGTGGCAATTAAACACACTCTTGAAAAGTAATATAAAGTCACGAAAGTGATAAAAAAAAAATTGGTTACTTTAGGTTAGGTTTACAGGACAGTATTTTGTTTTTCGACACTTCAGTGAACTGTTTTTCGGGCACATGTGCGCTCCACTTTTTATGACCGTATTTGGCGCTTGCGCACGTGTGATAACTCTAGTACCGTCCACGCTGGGGCTTTTTGTGATGGAATTTTAACCCTTACATTTTGAAAAATGTATAAAGGAAAAAATCAGAATTGTTTGCGCTAACGTCACTGTTTATTTCATGAGTTTGGCCTCTGTGAGAGCTTATAAAATAATTTGTCTACGATTGTCCAAAATTTGTTTACATAAAATATTGTGGCGAAAATGACAATAGTTGAGTTTTCAAAAAAGTTAAACGTCATTATTTCTTTTAAAATTCATTTTGTTGTTGTTTTTCATGCAGGGCATGTGTAGAAATGATAAAACCAGTTTATATATTGCTATAAATTTATATTTTTTGGCAGTAATTCTCCAAAAAAAAGGAGTTTTTTTTGGATAATTGTAGCTGTTCTATACAAATGAGTTACGATATAAACATGAAATATATTTTAATAATAAGAAATATTATCTGGTAAACAAAAAAACAATAGAAAAATATAAATGTAGTAGTGTTTAGTCCGAATTTTGAGCAAAACTAGTCAAGATAATTTTTGCACAACTCCTCGTATATTCATCTAGCAATCGAGTGTATGCCCAAGATTTTCCGATCTGGCTCTCCACAGTTTAAAAGAGATGAAAGAAAACAAAAAAAACCGTCCTATAAAGCTAATCTAACGAAACTATTCAAATTAGTTTATTCATCACTTTTCAAGAGTGTGTTGAATCGCCTCTTTCCTGAGTTACCTGGTCACCAAAGATAGTTGCCTTTCAGCAGATTCAAGATAAAGTACCTTGGTGGACAGCCTCTTCTTCGCCTCTGAAGCGATGACAGTCTTCAACATGGACACCCGCCTGCCTGGTGTCCTGACCGCCTCCTCTTCGTTGCGGTTCTTGACGGGGGACGTGACAGAGAAGAAGCCCCCGTTGAAGGTGATGGTGTTCTTAGGGGTGAGGTGGGTCATCAACGGAGCTTCAGCCACGGGAGTCGCTACCTTGGACTTCATACGGGCAGCTGCAACATTTTGGTAACATGCACTTTATAGATTACTGTGGCTAACGACTTATAAGACGTTATTTCACATAAACAATATCACAATATACGCCAACACCACACCATAGAAGAATCGAAATGTTGCTTTATTAGTGACTAGATCCGAAAAGCCAGTTACTAGTCGAGTCTTTCGTAAATGATACTTTTATGGACGGCCTGCAAGGTCGAAGGGTAAGACTCTCGACTAGGAAACTGGGTTTGAATTCTGGCGTGCGCACTTGTGTTGATACAATTAATTAATTTGAAAATAATATTCACAATTTAGTATATTTCTAGAGTGGAAGATACTCTTCCTCATTCCTTCCACTCAACGCTACCTTTGGCCAATACAACATATCCAAATTGGGGGTACCATAGTCTCACTGTCTCCAGCCAGTTGATACTTTTGTAAGGTACCAACTAAAACAAGTAACGCATTAAAAAAAAGCCTGCATTGAGTCAATCTTTAATCAAATCACATTGACCGTGTTTTGGTAAATAGAATAGTCTTCAAATATATTAAATAATTCAAATACATAAATTACATGGTAAAGTAATTTTTGCTGATTAATTCATTTTTAACCCTTACCACTCATTTGTCGGGTGCCAGCCAACATCACTATTTGTACGCTACAACTCAGTTGTCGGCTGGCGGCCGACAAGATAAGACGTGCGCGTGCGGTGTATTTTTGTGCGCAAAACTTGACACGTGACGTTGTTTCTTGTGATTATTCGATAAAAAACATTTAAACTCACTATTTTCCGTTTTTATTTTTACTAATCTTATGAAAGTGACAGTGAGTACGAGCCTTGAAGATCCTGATGATGATAGTGTTAACAGCACAGAAAATAACAATGATAATGATGACAGTACAACAAATGTCGAAAGTCACAAAACAGTGTGGTTTTGTGAGACCTGTTCCAGAAAACCTGGTCTCTATCCTGGAGAATGTTGGAAAAAGTACCATACTATGCAAAAATATAAGTAGTCCATAATGTTTTCTGTAAAATGTTTTTTATTTGAAGAATAAATCATAATGAATGAATTTTTAACGATTTTTTTTGTAACTGCCTATCAATAAATTAGTATTTTGCCATTATTTAAATTAGAGTTGGCTGACAAAAAATATTAAAATATAATAGAGTGGAAAGGGTTAATACTAAACACTAAATATATGTGTACAATTCTTTTTAGGTTATTTCCAGAAAACCATGTATGAAATTATTGGATTTCCTCATAATTGCAATATTTTACTTCCAAAATTTTTAAAAACAAATAAACTGTTTCATAAATATAATCTTCAAGATTTTTAATAACTTTTATAAATTTGTAAGTTTTTGTTGATAACGTCTGCAGAATTTTTTTTTTGTGGCTTGAGGGTTTTTTGCCAAACCACAGTCGACAACATGATATTTTAACATAAAAATAATAATAAATCGAAGTTACCCAAGATCATCGCCTTCAGTCCACTGGATGATTTGGAAGACGCAACTTTGCCCTTTCCCACAGGCTTCTTCTTAGCCTTGGCCTTGGTCACCTTCAGTTCCACCTCATCCTCCTTCCAATTCTTAGCTTTTAATTCAGTCAGTCTGTTGAATCGAATATCGACATTTTCCACCTGAAACATTATAACTTACACTTCAGTCAAGTTTGTGCCTGTAAAATAATACGCAGGCCTTCTAAAGCAAAAAAAATATTTTTCAACTCAGGCCATTTTTCCCAACAACGCCTCACATTTTGACAAAAGGTACATGAACAAGGAACAGTTCTAGGTCCAATATTATTTATCATTTATGTGGATGAATTAATTGCAATAAGGAACTTGAGTGAAAAATATTACGGCTTAAAAAACATTTCTTCATTTGCATCGGTGTCTTCCAAAAAAAGTAAAGACGGGTTGTTTCAGAGAATTTGAACAATTCTTCAAATTTAAAAGTTAATTTTCAAGTGCTGTTATTATTTCAGTTCTGTCAAGTAACTGGCCTATAATGATATAATAACAGACTTGAATAGAACATTCACAGAACTCGCAAATGAACGTTGAAATTTGATGAATTATTGTAAATTCTATGAAACAACCCATCCTAAATGTACTTTAATAATAGGAATAAAGGAAATCATAGGGTGGGTAACAAATTTTTTACATGTATTATTATTTTATCAACATATAAGCACATAGGTGGTAATAATTTTACTAGTGAGTTTCTGACAAAACGCGGCTCTCAATGGAATAAACAAACACATAACTCCCCATCTACTATCTGTAACCGCTCTGATTTTTTGAATTTCATTTCTACGAGTAAAAAACCAAATTCGCAAATACAGTGAAACCTCTATCTATCGTTCCTCGAATAATCGTTTTCCCGGATGTATCGTTTATTTCTTCTAGTCCGAATTCATTTCATACAAAATAGATCGCATCGATCGTTTATATGTCACCCATTTTACCGCATTCATCGTAGGAATTACGTCGCGTATTTGATATATTTTGTCTGTGTTTAAACAGCGCCAGATGGCACTCGTTACGATGCGCGAAACTTTTGAGAGAGAAAGAATAACAGTTTGTCGCCGCCATCAGTCGGTAGTTGTCGTCAGTTGTCGCTAGATACCCAAACTTGTTGGAGTGTGTGCATTTATCCTTTTTGAGCTTTTAAACTATCTTCGAAATGAGCCGTTCGATGAAAAAAGTATATACTCTTCATGAATGATTGAAAATTATCATTCTTTAATTATATTAATTTATCTTAAATTATATTCATGAAAGAGGTGGAAAAAGACCCCGCTGAAAAACGCGTCGATATAGCCAAGCGCTTAGGAATCGCGGCATCCACGTTATATTCTATTTTCTTGAAAAAAAAACGAAATTCGGGAGCAAATTCAAAAGTGTGGAAAATCTTCGAAAACTAGAAAAACCAGTAAAGAATCAAAGTTTAGCGAACTGGAGAAAATTCTTTTCTCTTGGTACCAACAATCTCGTACCGTTAACATTCCGATTGATGGGAGCATTGTTCGAGAAAAAGCCAAACAAATTGCAGAGAGACTCGGCATTAACGATTTTGCAACATCGAACGGGTGGATAAGTCGTTTTAAAGATCGCCACGGTCTTGTGTACAAGGAGCTCGCAGGAGAGTCCGCATTCGTAGATCTGGAAAGAACTTCGCTATGGATAAATGAGCTTCCAAAACTGTTGGAAAATTACGAGCCTCGGAATATTTACAATGCTGATGAAACAGGCCTCTTTTATAATTGTCTGCCTAACAGCACACTCACGATAAAGGGCGAGTCCTGCCACGGTGGTAAGGGGTCGAAAGAGAGGATCTCTGTGTTATTTTGCCTTAACAGTGATGGAAGTGACATGCGCGAGCCACTCGTTATTGGCAAATCGTTAAAGCCTAGGTGTTTTAAAAACACAAAAACTTTACCAGTAAAATATTACGCGAACAAAAAGACATGAATGACCACAAACATTTTTAATTTGTTTTTAAGGGACCTTGATGCGGAAATGCGCGTAAAGCAACGAAACATTTTATTGTTCATAGACAACTGTGCAGCGCACCCAACTGAGACGACATTTTTGAAGAATGTAAAAGTTATTTTTTATCCTGCAAACTGTACGAGCGTTTTGCAACCATTAGATATGGGAATTATCAAATGTTTCAAAGGATTTTATCGGAAACAACTTGTGCGGAAGGCTGTGTGTTTGATGGATTCGGGCACTTCAGTAAATAAGACAACTTTAAAGATTGACATTCTACAAGCGTTGCATTTCACATTGACTGCTTGGCGTCAGGTCAAACAGAGAACAGTTGTAAACTGTTTCAATAAATGCGGTTACAATAGAGTGTCAGAATCTTTAGATGAACAACTAGAACACGTTGAGGTTTCTGAAGATGATTGGCTTAGATTAGACGACAATATTCCAACGTGTGGGATAGAAACTATCGAAAGCTTGTGTGACGCAAGATTGACGGAGACAACAAAAGAGGTCGATATTGATGAAGAGGAGCCGCTGCCTGTACCTTCATTTTCAGAAGCATGCACACTCTTTGAAAGATTGAAAACTTTCTACTACGCACACTCAATAACTGATGCCGAAAAGAATATCATTTACAAAGCCGAAAATATACTGTTGACTTGCAGAAATAAAACAGTAAAAAAACAAATGTCGATGAAAGATTATGTATTTACAATGCAATAAACTTTTAAAAAAATTTGGTTCTGTTTAGCTTTGTATTTTTTTTAAATAAATACATTTATTTACATCTAAAACTTATTTTCTTCTTATAATTTTAATCTACCAATGGTTATGCAGATTGGGAGGACGGTATCTTTACTGGATCGTGGATCGTATCTCCCTGTGTTTTGTCCTCGTAATCCCGCATTCATCGTTTATTTCAATAGGTCCCTTTAAAAACGATAGATAGAGGTTTCACTGTATATGACGATCCAAACAGCAACAGGGATTTAATTATTGTTGTAGCCAATCGAAGATATTAACTCCAATGCGATATCCAATGGTCATAAAACGAGGCTTTTTGCACATGATCGTTTTTTAGATCTGTTAAAATTTCCTCCTCTGTTAGTGTAGGGTGTGTACCGTTGAATCAGATATCAGATCTCGATGCAATCTTTGAAAATTATTTATAATTAATAACTAAGAAATCGAACTTTAATAAAAAAAAATTGATACATGTAGTTAAAAAGTGAAAAAAAAAAATTTAACTGATTGGAATTCCTTATTCTGAAAATTGGAAAAAATCGTATCTTTCAACGATGACAATCTTCATCACAAAATTTGTTTTAGTGAAACATCGAGAATTCAGAATTTTGTGATTTTTCAGGGCAGAGGAACAGAGGTGTGGGGGGTGTAATACTCCGAGTAACATATGAGAGTACATAATGTAAAAAGAAATAAATAAAGTTTAAAAAGTAATACATACATAGGGCGGAACGAAATTTTTTTTTTCTGATTTTTACTTGGAATAGTTGTATTAAGTTGCCAATTGCCATCAATTACCTCAATTAAAAATGTAAAAAATATCAGACAACGGTAAAAGCCCCCGCCAAGACATCGAACATTTACAAAAACGACAGTTTAGGGGCTATTTGCGCGGCCTACAAAATAGTACAGAATTTATTAAAATATGTTTATTTTATTCAATAACATATTCAAATATAGTTACTTAGCTGTTGCAATCAAATATATCATTATTTTAATATACGGCGCTGTGACAGAGGAGCAAAGTGCGGGACGAAGCGGGGGGCGGCACCTGACAATCTACGAAAGGCAGTGTTTTGTTTAAACTAGTGTCGATAATTGTCTCAAGGTGAAAGGTCGCGCGTCAATTATATTCACGTGTACTTATTGATAAACGTTTTTTAAGTGAATTATCATTACTTCGAGAAGACAAAATTTAAAATTTCCGATATTTGGTGTAAGTGCAGAGTTGAAAGAGAATATCCTACTTACGTATGAAAATGTGATGAAATTCTACAAATGGATTCGACAAGACTTAAAAGTAAGAAATAACACAACAAAAGAACCTACGTTTTTAGAAATTGCCGAAATAGTTTGAACGAAAATTGAAGAATTGTGGATAAAATCTTCTATTCCAATTGTCACACACAAACGAATCTTACAGTTACTAAAAATTTATCACTCGAAGTGTTATAATTTTAAAAAGTCTTTGAAGAAACTTAAGGAAGAAAGGTTAGAAGAGTAAAAAAATGCTGAATAGAAGATTACGTACTCTAAAACAAGAAATGAAGCATAATAGATAGGATGAAACTAAGAAGAATAAGACAGAAAATACGCGAGCAAATTTTAACTGAAGAAAGAGTAACAGAAATTCCTGTATGTGGTTCCAACATCGGCCAGTGCAAGAAATATTAAAAGAACTATCCACAGCTTTTTAACGACTGAAAAGATATCACTAGAGGGTTTAATGGCTGTTGACTGTGATGGAATAAACACAAATACAGGGAAAGTGGGAGGCGTGATTCGTCTTTTGGAAAACAGACTATCTCGACCATTGCAATGGATAATTTGTCTCTTACACGCCAATGAGTTACCATTGAGGCATTTGTCTACCTATTTGGATGGCCCTACTGCAGGACCTAAATCATTTGCAGGTCAAATTGGTAAAGCATTAGGGATATGCGAGACGCTGCCGTTGGCCAACTTTGAGAAGATAGAAGGTGAACTACCTCCAAATATCCACAGATCTCAGTACATACCAGAAATATTTACAAGAAATTACTACTGCTGTCATAAATAGATCCTGCTCTCCTGATTTATTACAGAGAAGCCCAGGTAAACTACCCCATGCTCGCTGGTTGACATGAGCTAATCGCATACTGCATTTGTATATTTCTACAGAAAGTCCACAACAAAATCTTGTGACTTTAGCAACGTTTGTCGTATAATCATACACTCCTGTCTGGTTTGCTATCAAAACACATTCATCTTGCAAAGATGGTTCAAATCATTTATGGAAACTCATTAACAGCACTAGATATTTGTCCAACGAGTTATTAGCGATAGTGGACCGTGTTATAATACGAAACAGTTACTTTGCTCATCCAGAAAACTTGTTGAGTATGATAACAGATTCCCGTAAACACATTAGAGAACTCGCTGCAAGACGAATTTTAAAGGCTCGTCAAGTTAATAAAAATTCTGTTTCGCGCATGTTTGAGGTGCCAAAAGTGGACTTAAATGCATGTTCTTACATATACATGATTGACTGGCAACAAAATATATACAAACCCCCAATACTGATGAATATTTCCGATGAGCAGTTACAAGATCTTACAGAAAATGGAGAAGATACAGTGTTGGAGTTTATGAGACTGCCTTGCCACACCCAGGCTGTGAAAAGATCTGTAAAAGTTGTGACCGAAGCAGCTCTAATTGTATTCGACAAGACAAGACGAGAAGGATTCATAAAATCTAAATTAGCATCTCGAAAACTCATGCCAAAGTTTGAGCCGAAAAAGGATTTTTGCTATAAAAAATTATGTTATTCATACCAACATAACTTTCTGAACCTGTGTTTACTTTTAAAATAAATGATTTTATTAATTAAAATCTACTTTTATTTTATCATTTATTACATAATATATTATATTTACTTATTATTTTGTTTATAGGGTGTTTAATACAAAACGTCTATAAAACTTAAAAAAATAAAATTTCAAGTCTATGGCAGGACCTCAAGTTGTCGAGCTAGAACTTCCAAATTGAGAAGTGTTATTTACAATTACATAAAGCAACTTTTACTTGGTATTCCAATTCGAATTTCTAAAAAAAAAAATTTCATATAAAAGTGTTCCACCCTAATGTGCATTAATCTCTATGCCCTTACGACCCACATACTTGCGCGTTAATTTTCTTAGAAAAAATATGAGTATTGGAAAAAGTGTCATGTACAACCATTGTCCTATCAGGAAAGCAATGAAAAAGTTTACGCACTTGTATGAAGGTGGAGAAACTCTCCGTCTATGATGTAGGGCCATTGGGTGACAGAGTGTTCTCTGATTGTTGCGTGTTCTGGCTGAATGATGTGTGATGTTTGTTACCTGCATATAGACCATGTCCCAGAAGCCACTCAGGTCTTGCACGGTGACCACTCCCTCCCCCTCTCGCCGATCCTTGTTCTCGCACTGCATGATGAGGCCGCGAAACTGCTCAAACTTTTTGCTGATCAGCAGCTGAGTCTGCCCGATAGCCAGGCTGATGAGATCCTGAAATAATGTACTGCACATTATAGCTGGCCCCAAAGAAAAGGGGCATGATTTATTAGTAGGTAGCTAGCATTCGTTGATAATATAATTTTTTTATTTATTAGTTCATATGAACAAAATTTCTTTTACGTATATTTTTTACTGTTCCTGTCTCACTACGGATATTCTATATATCAGGGCTTCCCTAACTGTGAGTCGCGACGCCCCGGGGCGTCGCGGGATCATCCCAGGGGCGTCGTGAGGCAATCTTTAAAGCGAGAATATCGTTCCATCAGCACTGCAGGGTTAAGGGTTTTATTACCGTTTGCGACATCATACTTGTGTGAGACAGGTTTCTCTGCAGTTTCAGTAATTAAGAATAAGTACAGATCAAAAATAAATTTAGCAAATTTTAAAGCAAGCACATCCTTCTCATTAATACCAAAGAAAAAAATTGCTTTCTTATCTTTTTTGTTTGCTTCCATTTTTGTTTTTATGTTGTGTTCTTTATTTTCTAATAAAAAATTTAGATACTATTTGGAGTTTTTCTGACAACTATTTGGAGTTTCTGGGGGGGGGGGGCGTCGCAAAAATATGGCAACTTCCCAAGGGCGTCACAGTTGAAAAAAGTTTGGGAAGCCCTGCTATATATCACAGTTGATGTTGGCTTTCTTGAGAATGGGTAGTTTCTTCAACTTGTGTTTGTGTAAGTCGGCTTGCATGAGGAAAGAGCTGCTGTCTTCTGTTTTCCTCCTTCATATAATATCGAACCAGACTTAAATATATACTTGCATGCCCTAAACTACACTTCTTTTGCCCGGCACCATTATACCCACCAAGGAAAACATTTCTTTAATAAATTCTAGGAAGAAATCAGAAGCATTAATGATAAACAAACAAATATTGAACTCAATAAAAAAATATTTTAGGGAATTCATTAACAAAAAAAACTGCTTCCCCTAGTAGGCCAGTGCAATTAGCGCCAAAAAGGGGGTCGCGATCGAAGTAATTCCGGTAGTCCCAATTTTTTTATATGTTATATAAACTGATCCCCTGATGTAAAATCTGAGTTTCCGACCTTGGCGCACCTGTGCTCGCGCCGCCATTTTGAAAAAACTGGCCAAAATTGGGCCAAAATCTAGTTTTTCCCAAATACCTCTTTTCCAATGCAAATTTCGGCTAAAGTAACTTTACAAGTATAATAGAACATAAAATAACCTACAACTTTTTTACAAACAAATTTCTTCTATCTCTAATAGGTACCGAGGTAGAAAGTCGTAAAGGTGCGTATATTTTTTAAAAAACAAGTTTTTTGCGCGACTATGTTTGGTTTTTTATAAATACCTCGTTTCCAGTGGAATTTCATGAAAATTTTATTGATACCAATTATGTAGAACATAAAATTTCAAAAAAAGCTGTGCAGTTATGTTTATATAGTTTTTTTTACCGATATAAAGAATAAACAAATCTAGGTAGGTACGCACAGAAAATCTATCACGGTTTATTATCACGTTATTAGATTTTTGTTTGCATTTTTAAATACATACATCTATAAATTTACTAGAGGGCACTTCGGTATGGGGGGGGGCTACCCCCCCCACCCTTCTACTCCTCCCCTCCGGTTCCCTTCAGTTGAATGGAACAATGGAATTCAGGGATTGAATCAGGAACGTCAGAGCAACATGTAGAGATGAGGCCTACAAGAATTAAGAGGGATGATCGAGACGTTCAAACTCTCATTGATTGGTTTGCTTGCCATGAACCATTTCCTAAAACAAACGTGATTATGTCTATTAGCAGTGGCACAATCGGGGATAGCAAAGTCACTTGTCACATGGCTGAAAAGATGGGGAAATTAGCTATGTCTAAAGTTATCAACCAGAACATTGGAAACCTACACTTAAAACGTAATGATGCGATAGTTTCTCTTGCGGCGGTGACCAGCAGTGTCAAAAATCAGGGTGTGACTATGGTATGGTATGGTATGGTATAGATCCATTAATGCTATTCCATCGTATGTGTATTGCCAAAAAGTCTGAAAGTGAACTTAAAGAATATTTTCAATATGAACTCTCTCCTGTACCATTGTCTCTTTTCTCAGAGGAAGGCATGCGCAAAGGAACGAAGTCTATATTTTATTCACCATTCAACCCTCTACCAAATAATACAGAACTGGGAAGCAGTAAAATACACGTAATTGATGGAGGATATATACTGCACAAAGTTGTATGGGGTCTTGCTCAACCTTTTTCAGTAATTTTCCAGCAATATGTCAGGTATGTACAAAATCATTATGGATCCAATGCACTAGTGGTATTCGATGGATACCCAGATTCTATGGAAAAGAAAAGCACTAAAGGGGTGGAAAGAGCACGGCGTGCCAGAGTTACAACTTCTGCTGAAGTTTTGTTTTTTGAAAGCATGCACCCACAAGTGCCACAGGAAAAGTTTCTGGGAAATGAGAAGAACAAGTCTCGTTTTATTTCCCTACTCAGAACCTCATTTGCACGATCCCACATAACGACAGTACAAGCTGAAGAGGATGCTGACGTTCTCATAGTGAACACAGCAAATTCGTTGTCATCTCAACATGATGTAGTCATAATCGTTGGTCAGGATATTGATCTGCTGGTACTCCTCACAGCTCTCTCACCTCCCAACGTATATTACCAAAAAGTTGGAAAAGGTAAATCACCTAACGCGTTGTACTCGAACAAATGTTTTAAACACATTGAAATATTTAAAAACATTTTATTCCTTCGTGCCATAAGTGGTTGCGATACAATTGGAGCTCCGTTCGGTCAAGGCAAACACAAATTTTGTAATATTCTTCTCAAGAACCATTCAGTGAATGAACTTGTTCGTGTATTTCAAGACCCAAAAGCAAAGACAGAAACAATCAAACAATTTATAATACCAAAAAAGCGGCACCCTTAACTCATCTAAGTATAAGGTTTCACAAAAATACCTGCAATCCTGTCTTATGCACTAACTGTACAGAAATGAAATCGGGGAATACAGTTAAATATTTAGGAATTATAATAGACAGCCAACTCAAATGGACAAATCACGTAGAAAAGCTTGTAAATAAACTTAGATATTTAACTTATATTTTTAAACGTTTAAATAACATAGTAGATATCAAAAGAATCAAATTGGTGTATCATGCATTGGTGCAATCATCAGTATCTTATGGAATAATTGCATGGGGGGGGATTTATAACACCCATATTAAGCCACTAGAAATAACACAAAAACTAATACTAAAAATAATGTTGCATAAAGATATGACCTACCCCTCCTTGCAATTATTCGAAGAGGCTAAATTGTTAGAGATAAGAAAAATTTACTGTACACAATGTTTAAAATATATATTTGCTCGAAATTTTCTTTTTATAAAAAATGAAAATCGGTCTAGTAATAGGGTAAATAATGTATTTAAAGTTCCACTGTGCAAAACAAGGCTTGCGCAAAGACATGCTTATTTTATTACACCAAAAATTTATAATGCACTCTATACCAATACAGAAATCAAATGTGAAAATATATCATCCTACAGGAAACATAAAAATGTAATAAAGTCTTGGATAAATACCATAGATATTAATATTTACCTGCTGTAACATCTGATCTTAATCTCTATTAACTTTTAACAAATCCTTATTAACTTTTATTTTTCATATTTAATCCCGTAAATACAGTAAATAATGATTTACTATAAATATTTTCATTCTTTTCTTTTCAATTTTCTACAAAGATAAAATATGTATATTTAGAGTAATTTTAACTGAACTGCCTTAAAGAAACACAAGTATACCCATGAACTGGCGATGCCTATGTGGGATTTTTTTGCTATCATACATTTATGCATATTATTATTTTTATGTATATGCTGTTTATGAACTCGTGTGTGTGTACGTGTATTGTGTGTGTATGTTATGTATGGTGTGTAATACACTATATATGTATACATATGTGCATGTGTACATATACTTTTCTGTAATTCGCATTGTTTCTTTCTTTTTTTAATATGTATGTAAAAAACATAATTTGTATTTTAAAACCATGTATGTAACAAAAAAATAAAATAAAAAAATAAAAAAAATAAAAAAAAAAAATCACTTTGGCTGCCGAACAACTATTTGCACTTTTGTATGGCGGCAACGAGAAATCAAATTTGGTAAATTTAAGGTACATCATTTTTGTCAAAGGAGTAAAAAAGAACAAATTCAATTTATCCAGGCTACCACCCACTAAAGATGCAGTCCAGCAACACGCTTCAAGAACATACTTGCAAGTGCAGGCTTGGCTTGGTCACGATAAAGATCCTACTGAATGGGGGTGGAAAAAGGATGCTGTTGGGTTACTTACTCCAGTAACAATGTTGAAGGAAGCTGCACCTCAGGCCTTGCTGAACTTCATATCATGTCAATGCAAAAAAGGTTGCGCTGGAAGTGCACCTGCAGAAAGTCGGGTTTGAAATGTTCCCTACTCTGCATTCATTGCAATGGCAACTCCTGCGAGAATGCTGTAGAAGCTTTCGTTGATGACGATGACGAGGAATATGATGACCCAGTCGCCACAAATTTGGGTGATAAGACAGATGAGAAGCTATTCAGGGCCAGAAATAAGAAACTATAGTCAAGGGCTCGTACTTCTGTCTAAACTGATCTACCATTAATTTTATTTTTTGTTATGCTGACTACTTAACTAATAAAGAAAAGAATGTCAATAAATGTTAATTTTGCGAAAATACCAATTTTTTATCTTTTTTATGTACCTTATCATCTCAATTGTATTAATAATCTTAAATGTATGTTGTGATTACGTTGATAGGCATGTCAGACCAAGCTGTGAGCACAAATGTAGTGGCTTGGCCTATTTTAGTGGTCTTCCCATTGGGAATGTATGACGACCGATATGCTGAAATAGTCTATCTACTATATTTATAGCTAGGTCTGACACAGGCATGACGATTGTTGTCAACGTATATGTTCTTAGAACAATAATTGAAGGAAAAATAAAATCAAGGAATGCCAAGTTTAAAACACCTAACCTCTGTTTCAATTTTTGGCCTGGTTTTGGTGGATTAGAGTTTGGATACGTAATAGAGATAAAAAATATAAATTATATACCTATTTCTTTAACGAAATTTTATTTTCTACAAAATTATTATCAATAAATTTTTCACAAATTTGTACTGGAAACGAGGAATTTATAAAAAACCAAACCTAGTCGCGCAAAAAACTTGTTTTTTCAAAAATATACGCACCTTTACGACTTTCTACCTCGGTACCTATTAGAGATAGAACAAATTTGTTTTAACAAAAGTTGTAGGTTATTTTATGTTCTATTATACTTGTGAAGATACTTTAGCCGAAATTTGCATTGGAAATGAGATATTTGGGAAAAACTAGATTTTGGCCCGATTTCGGCCAGTTTTTTCAAAATGGCGGCGCGAGCACAGGTGCGCCAAGGTCGGAAACTCAGATTTTACATCAGGGGATCAGTTTATATAACATATAAAAAAATTGGGACTACCGGAATTACTTCGATCGTGAATCGCTAATTGCACTGGCCTATAGTTTCACTTGAAAATCTCACAAATTATCCTACAATACTCTATTTATCCTCTTGATGTAACATAAATCTTTAATTTAAAATATGTTAATTATTTCACCAAATAATGCATTATATTACTATACCATTTTTTTTTCGCAAATGTATCCATCAAGTATGTCCATCCACAAGCAAATGCTTTTAATGGAAGAGTAATATAAATAGAAAACAGAAGCTATGTAAAACCTGAATAGTAATATTATATTCAAAAGTTTAATAATTAAACTCGCTCGCTCGCTAAATAAGCTCGCTATCCATCACATCGCCAACCCTTCGTTGGCGCAAAGAGGAGGAAGGAACTCGAACAATGTCGAATTGGTACGTGGAATATTAGAGGAGGTATGGAAAGAAAGATGAATGAATTGTGTGACACAATGGTTAGCAAATGTTTGGACATACTTTGTGTAACAGAGAGTATGAAAAAAGGGAGCGGTACAATGCAGCATAATGATAGGCTCGTCATTTGGTCTGGGAGACCAGATACGGAGAGGGCGTGTCAGGGTGTTGCAGCGCTACTGTCTCCCAGAATGATTGAATGTATGTTGCAGTATGAATGTGTAAGTCCGAGAATAATGTGGATCAGGTTCAAAATCGGTTTGACAAGGGTGTTTCTTGTTGTTTGTTATGCCCCTGTCAATTCTGAGAGTGACGAAGAGAAAGACGATTTTTGGACTGGTGTGAATGATGTGATGAGACTGAAAAATATTAATGAAAGGATTATAATGGCAGGCGATTTGAATGGGTGGGTAGGAATTAGACGTGATGGATTTGAATCGGCCTTAGGTATGTTTGGGGATAAAAGAACGAATGACAACGGGAACAGAATACTTGAAGTATGTTTAGAGTGGAACCTGTTTGTGTCCAATACTTTTTTCGATCATAAAGGTATCCACCAATATACGTGGGAAAGAGGAAATGAGAGGTCAATTATCGATTTTGTAGTAATTGACTCTAGGTTGAGAGCTGTTACCGAGGACACGAGAGTTTTCAGAGGGGCAGAGGTTGAAACTGACCACTTTTTGGTGGTGTCGAGAGTAAACCTCTTTCGCGGTTGGCGCTCTAAAGTGAAAACGGTAATAGCTCCAACAAGAATCAAAATAGAAAAACTACAAAACGATAATGAGAGAAGTAAGTATGTGAATTGTGCAGAGATGAGATTGAATGAGAAGAAAATGGACGGTCTAAGCATAGACGAAACATGGAACCACATAAAAGTGAGTCTTTGTGAATCTGCTAGAGAGGTTTGTGGAATAAGTACGCAAGGTAGGAAGAAAGCTGATGCATGGTGGGATGATGAGATTAAAGCACTGGTCTCAGAGAAGAAGAAAGCATGGTTATGTCTGATTGCGGCTGGCAGTGCTTCCAGCGAAGAGAAGGATCGAGCGAAAGAAGTATATAAGGAATGGAAGAAAAAAGTAAGACTTGGAGTGAAAGAACGAAAGAAACGCCTGGAAGAGGAAGAAGGAATGAAAATGACAAACCATTTCCAAGAAAACATTAAGTTGTTTTGGAAGGAAGTCAAAAGGTCCCGGTGTGGCCCTGAAACCGGAAGCATGAAAGTGATAAAATCGAAAGATGGAAAAATGTTGACGAATGAGGAAAAAATAAAAGAGAGATGGATGAAGTATTTCGAGGAAGTCTTTGAAAGCGAAGTGAGTGACAGTGATTCTAGCGGCGAATCAGATATGAATGATGATGGACTGAATGTTACCGAAATTAGCATAGATGAGATAGAAAGATCAATTAAGTGTATGAAGAATGGTAAGGCTGTCGGTTTCGACAATATTGCTGCTGAATATTTTAAAGGAGGTAGCCGTATAATTCTCACATGGTTGTGCAATCTTTTTAACCAATGTTTAAAGGAATGTTACACGCCTTTAGATTGGAGAAGGGCAGTGATCATGCCATTATACAAAGGTAAAGGGTCACGTATGGAATGTGGGAATCATAGGGCTATTAGCCTGCTAAGTTCAGTTGGCAAGCTGTATGGTAGAATTTTGATTGAAAGGGTAAGAAAGGAAACAAAGGATAAAATATGGGATGTGCAAGGTGCCTTTATGAGTGGAAGGGGGTGCATGGACCAGATCTTTTCATTGCGTATGCTCACCGAGAAGTTTCTGGCAAAAAACCAGAAACTTTTCTGTGCCTTTGTAGATCTACAAAAAGCATACGACCGAGTCGACAGGAAAAAGCTATGGAAGGTGTTGTCCAAGTATGGAGTGAATGCGAATCTGACTCAGGCAATTGCGTCTCTATATGAGGGAAGCGTTGCATGTGTTAGGGTGAACGGTGGTTTTACGGGGTGGTTTGATATCACAAAAGGTGTTAAACAAGGCTGAGTAATGTCACCGTGGTTATTCAATCTATACATGGATAATTGTATACAAGAATTGAAAGAGGTGGGATTGGGCGCAAATTTGAGTAATCTGAAAGTATGTTGCCTGTTGTATGCTGATGATGCGGTGCTGATTGCTAATAGTATGGATGATCTGCAGTCTCTCGTGTCTAGGATGAACGAAGTATGCGTGAAGAATGAGTTAATGATGAATGTAAGTAAGTCTAAAGTAATGGTGTTTGAAAGAGAAAGTACGAAAACAGTGTGCAATATAGCTGTGAATGAGGAATACTTGGAGCAGGTGGATGAATTTGTGTATTTAGGAAGCATGTTTACGAGAGATGGGAAGGCTGACAGAGATATTGAAAGAAGAGTAAATTCAGGTAACTCCATTAATGGAGGACTGAACGCAGTTGGCGCTAACAAAAAATTGTCCAAAGAAGCGAAGTTAGCAGTCCACAATGGAGTGCTGGTACCTACCCTGATGTATGGAAATGAGGCATGGAACTGGCAAAGAAAGGATGAAAGTAGATTGAATGCTGTTGAAATGAGATCCCTGAGGCGTATGTGTGGTAAAACCATGTATGATCGTGTGAGGAATGTGGATATCCGCAAAGAGTGGAAGGCTGATGTAAGCGTAGTGAGTAAGATCAAGAAAGGGACGCTTAGATGGTTTGGGCATGTAGAGCGAATGAGCGAAGAAAGGAGTGTAAGGAGAATATACGATGCAAATGTGAATGGTAGCAGAAGTCGGGGACGCCCGAGGAAGACATGGCATGACCAAGTGAATCAGATACTTGAGTCGGGCCATGTCAAGAGTCAGAACAATAGAAGAGTATGTATGAGACGATGTATGAATGTGAATGAGGCAAGGAGTGTGTGCCAAGACCGAGTTGTTTGGCGGTCCGTCCTCTCTGCCTACCCCTGCGGAGAAACGGCGTGATGGTTAGTTAGTTAGTTAATAATTAATAATAAAAAATATATATATGTATATATAAATATAATCCGGACCTCTTCAAGACCCACACTAATAAATGTTTTCCTACAGACCCTACGTTAACCCGCCTCAATGGGGTGGCGATATATTTCTCCCGTTATTACACTGTACAGACAGGGGCGCTCCTAAGAATCTGTTCCGACAGCCAACTTTACATTTGTATTTTTTTAAATTTTAACGTTAACTTATTCAATAACATTTGAATGATAACCAGAAAAAGAGTTAATTATGAGTATTGGTAATAAGGACATAATATAAAAGTTATTGGAAGTAAAAGTACATAAGGCTCAACATTGGTGAGTTCACTGGTAATTGTTGGACTTTTATTGATTAGTTTAGTGACTTTTTAAATTGATGTACCCCAATTGGGGATGCCGTAGTCCCACAGACTCCGGACGATTGGAAGCAGTTGGGAGTTTAGTGCGGAAATCACTTTAAATTACATTTTTTAAAATAATATGTGGACTTACCGTAGAGTCCTCAACCAGCTCACTCCCATGCTCCTGTTCGTAAGTTCTCCATGTTTTGCATAGCTCTGAGAGCCGGGCCACTTGCCTGTCCAGCTGCATCCGGAAATACTGGGCCGACTTCTCCGGGGACATCTGCGAGTAGCCTGCCAACAGAAGGGAATCATATGAAAACAACGCAAGAATCTTAGCAAATTTCTATAAATTGTTCAGAATGAGCACTTCCGAGACTCGAGAACAATGCAAGCTTCACAAAAAAAAAAATGATTCACCATCTCTAAATAATAGCGACGGTTATTCTGTGGGCTGTGTGAATGTTAATAAAGGCAGTGCAATAGAAAGAGACGTTACAGCTCTAAAGCTCCTCTTCCTCTTATAATGATGCATGTACATAAAAGAAATAAATGTTACAACTCTACAAACTTCATTGTAACCAGGGGGGTATAACTCTGATCGAAAATTGGAACCGAAATATTGTGACGTCATTACGCCCAACTATATCCACCAATAAAAAAACTCTGAAAGTTTGTGGAATAAACTTTCATAGTTTTTTTATTGGTGTATAGTATAAGTAGGCTCTGAATGAGAATTCTACTGTCTATATATTGGCATATCTATGGATTTTTAAGACAAATTCGTTTCATACAAAAAGCCCGAAGATATCGATCTAGTGAGTGGGTTTATTTATGATTGTAATCGAAGACCATAATAAAAAGAGATGTTATAACACTACAAGCTACATTGTAACCTCAATCCCTTCTAATAATGCTTGTAATAGAGAGAAATGTTATAAATAAAGTAACTTTGAATCCATTTTTTTAACTAAATCCTCTTTCGATGAGAGAGTCTTACTTAGGGAAAGTATCATATTTAATGTTTTTGGTGAGATATCTGACTTCACTTCACTGACAGTTTTTAATTCATCATAAAAGAAATCATGACTAACTTTGTTGTGCGCTTATATGTTACTAAATAGTAAATATTTCAATAATTATCTTAAAGATTTCGAAATAAAGGTGGAGAGCCAACCAAGTTCAAAAACCCATAAAGACAAGGGTGGTAAAAATGTGTATTGCGAGAACAGGGTTAACCTACCGAATTTAATTTTAACCATAGACTCTTGTTGCCTAGATGATTTGCCTCTCCCAACTGTGACAAAGGGGCTGGAAATCACCAGATCTGCGCTTGAATTCGGATCTGGACTAGAGAACAAATTTCCACCACTTTCGCTTGTTTGTGATGCTCCACTTTCACTCGTCTTTGAAACATTAATGGGGGTCCTTCTTCCGGGTGAACTCTTTATGGGTGATTCTTGTTTGATATTAAAGGATTCATCTAGATCCACAGCCTTACTGCGGGTAGCTCTGAACAGAGCTTGCTTATTCTTCATTGGAACATTGGCAATAACTTTTTTTTTACTTTCGATAGCTACATTTGTTTTTGCTTTAGCCGGTGATTTTTTCATGTTTTTTAACGAGCTTGTACTTTGGAATAGGTTAGCAGCGAATACTCTGGCACTGTTGTCGCGCTTTGCTTTCCTAGGGGTGTATTTAAGTTTAGGTTTTTGCCTTTCAACGATGTTTACCTTGGGTGGGTGAAACATTGCATTTGCTGGAGCAAATGACTTTTGCTGAACTTGTGTCTTGTGAGAATGAGTAGTAGCCTGTTGTATAACTCTAGTATTGGCTAGGGTTGTAGCTCTTGTGACTCTCTGGTTAGAGGCGTGGGGTGCTTTAACAGTATGTTTACAATTTTGGAATATTTCCTCTTGGAAAGGTGCAATAGCATGCTTCATGACGCCAACTTTGAACGGAGGCGGTTTTTTAGGTTCTAACTTCTTTCGTTTCATACGCTCTTGTTTCCATTGCAGCATTTGTCTTTTCCTGAGGTCTGAAGGGCCATTTTCTTGCTTCGGGGCCATTCCTTCCAAATTCGGCGTCGGCGGAACACTGTCATTATCGTCCTCGATAACCCTGTTCGAATAGAAGGTGTCTATTCTTCTGCTCGAACGTTCTTTGGCTTGCTTTTGAATGCGTAAATTTTTGCCTTCTTCCACTGATGTTAAATTAATTGGTTTAGCTTTGTGTTGATCTTGAAAAACGCTTTTCACAAAATCTTCGTAACCCTGGAAAGCCATGGCTTATATATTGTCGAAAATATTTGCGTTTTAATTCTAAATCAAATTCATAAAGGGATGCGACACATCAATCACTTTTGATTTTTAATATAATACACCATTTGTATGAGCACTAAATTATAACAAATCACAGCTAACCATCAGCTAACAAACACAAACAATATTTCAAATCTCAGAATTCCGAACTAAATCTAAACTTCAAACAAATTTCAAACCGTTGAATCAAATAATGTTGGTATCAATGGGAAAAATCATATTGGAGAGGAATATCATAGACAATATAAATTTTCAGACAGTACCTATCAGAAAATACCAGATTTTAGTTGAAAATTACAAAATCAGGTACTGAATTATTCAAATAATTCGTTAATTACAAAATCTAACTGAAGATGTTTTTTTTGTGGACCTTTCCATTGGTGCATTTTTAATCATTAATGAAGCGTTTATATACCGTTTAAGTTTAAAACAGATAATCTATTATTTACATAGAGGTAGTGTGTGTGGCGGGCGGGAGTCGCATTGCAGATACCGGGTGGATAGCGTTTATTTTTAATGCTAATAGACAGTTTTATTCCGAGTAAGAGAAAGTTTAAATAACGGTATAATAAATAACACAAGAGTTCATCAAATATTAATGAAAATGCATTATTTTGCTTCTCCGTGTACATAAATAATAGTTCTTTGTTGTAATCAAACTGATACGAAATGAGTTTTTTTTAAATTTGAAAGTATTAAGGATGAAACGCGCTTGTACACATATACCAAACTAATTTCTCATATTATATAGTATTGAATCTACATAACTACAAGAAAAATAATCTGATAAATAAAACAACTTACTAAATCTTCCTTTTCCCAAGATTCGTTTGCATTTTTATTTCTCAGTTAATTTTTTAACTCATTGAAAGTTCAGCCACCATATTTATAAACTTTTTTTCTTTTAAAACAATTTTTTTTTTCCTTAAATCCTTAAACCGTATCACATAGCTGTCATGGCTTCGGGACCGGCCCTATTTGAGCGCAATTAGAACAGTTTTCTCTAGACGCCGAGTCGCCAAAGCGCCAAACGCTGATAATACATTACACCTTACATATCATCCTTGAGATTATTTTTCATAAAAAACGGCGCTACACAAAAATACAAACTATCCAAATATGATTAATTACATTAATCACAAACTTAGACGTCTACTGTTTCATATAAGCGCCGTCTGCTTCGAGATTTCCAGATTACCCTCCATTATAATTCTTTATTAATCTAAATCGGTCAACTTGAATTGAAATATCAAACAGAAGTGTATGTATTTACGCATTAACTTTAATGTGTATGTGGTGTAATTTTATGTTTTGATCACGGACTTATTTTCTCGTTAGATTTTTAAAAATTCTTTTTCTTAAAATAACAAACTAAAGTTTTATCGATTTAAATAAATGGTTGTCTGAAATCGGAGTTAAATGATTTACCAACAATAACCTTCATAATATATTATATTGCCATAAGTTTCGCATAAGAACTCGCAATTCAACTTATTTATTTTGAAAATAAAAATATTTACCGTAATCAGCCTTATTTAATATTTAAAAAAAAATGCCTGTTGTCTGTGGCCTGAACGCGGTAAAAACTTGAATTGAAATTGAAAGTTATCCTCACAGTAAAGAAATAAAAATGGAAAATCAATTGACTGAAGATCATTTAACAGAAGTAGACGAGGAAGAAAGCTTTTTTCAAGATGTGGATATACTTCAGCAGCATGGCATAAATGTAGCAGATATCAAAAAACTGAAAATTGTTGGAATATGCACTGTAAAGGGTATTCAGATGACGACAAGAAAGAAACTCTGCAATATAAAAGGATTCTCAGAGGCAAAAGTTGATAAAATCAAAGAGGCGTGCCAAAAGGTATCATCTATTGGTTTCTTAACAGCGCTGGAAGTCAGTGATCGCCGTAAAAATGTTTTCAAGATTAGCACAGGAAGTGAAGAACTCGAGTAAGTACATATTAAATAAAATATTGAACATTTAAAAAAATCATGCTTAAGATGGCTGCCTCCTTTATACATTAATTATTTTACTTCATTGATTGGTGATAATTCTTTTTTCCCAAAAGATAATAAAGTTCTAGTCAAAATTCAACAGTTGAATGTTTTACGGATCAAGTTCTTATAATTGTATCATAAATAAATTTTAAAAATTGATCTGTGAAATATTTGAGAAAATTAGATTTGTTAAATATTTTTTTTCATCAATAATTTCTAAGTTATTCTTAAATTATTAATACATAAATTTTAGATTAATAATAGGCAAGAATATTATCATTTTATTGCTCTTCCAGCAAGTTAATGGGAGGAGGTGTGGAATCCATGGCCATCACGGAAGTGTTTGGAGAGTTTCGCACAGGCAAGACTCAACTGTCCCACACCCTCTGCGTCACCAGTCAAATACCACGAGCCAATGGCTACACGGGAGGGAAAGTCATCTTTCTGGACACGGAGCACACCTTGTATCCTTTAAATACTATATCATAACTTCATCACATAGAAGATACATGAGTCATAATGCTTGAAATTTAACAGCAGTTAGTTTGAATCACTTGTTTGAACTGTTAATTTGGTAATATATTTTGTGAAATTACATTATGAATATCTATAATATTTTTATGTGAAACCGCACAAGAGCTCCTCTGTCTGAGGGAAAGAAGGTGGTCTCAGGTAATTCGTTCTACATACATGCCATTTTACATGAAAATGGGTTCAGAATTGTTCTTATGCTGGCGACATCAACTGTTAACGGGTTTTCCGCTCTTGTCCACCAAGATTCTTGTTGGTGAATCAGTGTGGATTACAACAACACCTATAAAATCTCATAATGTGGAATATATAAGAGCCTTTAGTTTGAAGCACATGTTTTTTAGCATTATAATATCTGAAAGGTATATTTCCTTAAAAACACTTGCCAGCCGTCCTGATCGCCTGCGACCAATAGCAGACAGATTCAATCTAGATCAAAATGCCGTATTGGACAATGTTCTTTACGCTCGAGCCTACACTTCCGAACATCAGGTAAGAATAAAATAACTAACTAATCTAATAGTCTTATAACTAAATAATCTAGCATCATAAGACAGATTAATATTTTGTATTGATCAAAATATTATTATCGTTCTCAAAAAATAATCTTCATTAATCTGTACGTACATATAAAGTATGTAGTTGGATAACTGCGAAAAATCACAGATGTAACTTGACTTACATAGTTCCACTTTTAAAAATAAACTGCACAAAAGTAAAGTTGGCATCACTTTTGAATCTATGACATAGATCAGACAGAACAAGCTTTTCTATGGACAGAAACCCAAAGTTCCTTGTCTTATTTAATACCCGAAACTCAATTTACTCGAAAACGAAGGCTCAAATCCAAAAACGTTTTAAACCCCAATTGTCATAGATTCTCCAGTTGTCCACGTATACCACTAGATTCCGAACACCGGGTATACTTATTACCAAAATAAAATTCATATTAATCAAGATAACTTGAAAAGCTAATTAAAATGTTTGGTTTTAGAACGATAAACACAATCAAGATATAAATTAGTGAATAATGAATTTATTACTTAAAGTATGTTTCAATATTAACAGGCAGAACTCCTGGATTTCGTAGCCGCAAAGTTCCACGAGGAAGCAGGAATGTTCAAGTTACTGATCGTCGACTCCATCATGGCTCTTTTCCGGGTAGATTTCTCCGGAAGGGGAGAATTGGCCGACAGGCAGCAGAAACTAGCGCAAGTACTGTCGCGCTTGCAAAAGGTAAAACGTTTGTTAATCTCATCAACTATTTGTGTGAGATAATTTCTATTACGCTTTCCAAAGGTTGCTTCTGTGTTGTGGCGCTACTATCAGGAATCTCACCAAAACCATTCCAGACAATATTATTATTTTTCTTCTTCATGAGCCTTCCTATGTTCAGCTTTTTACATTGGCGTTTCTTTTCGGCTCTCACTCTATTTGTTCATTTGTCAACTCATCTCCAATACGGAAGAATGTTTTTAGGCTACAATAAATTTTGAGAGTTTTAGGCAACAATAAAAGAGAATGAGAAAGTAAAGGTGGTATTTTGGGAAGTGGTTTTCAAATACAGTCTTTAAACACAGTTTAGTTATTTCAAACCAAATAGGACACTGTGAAGCCAACGCTGGGTGATACCAAATACCCAGAATAATAATAATGCATTCAACTCCAGTAAAATATCGGCAGTATTTACTTGTGTTGGCTGGCAACTCTGGCCGCTAGAGACGCTAGTGTACCATGGCATAATCATGCATGAAATCCATTCAAATTTATGAAAGGAAACCAAGCCTCATAACATGTGCCACTTGGAACCACTAGAGTAGCATATAAACATCAGAACGTATGGGAAATGTCAGAAGAATAAGGTATTATTCTACAGTGGAGAGTTGGTGGCACTGAATGGCCACCAACTCTCCAATCATACAAAGAAGAAGTGAGTATACTTGTCTATTTTCAATGGTGGTCTTTCACCACGGTGATAACAAATACATTAGATCAAGGCTGCCCAACCCCAGGCCCGCGGGCCACAATGTGGCCCGCGAACGAATTATAAGTGGCCCGCGTGAAACATTTTCAAAAAACCCGCCAATCCGCCAATTTGAAAAAGTGTCGCGGGCCCGCGGTAAAACAAACAATGCAGCTTGCGCGCGGTCACCAGTGTTGCCAACGATGGCGATTTATCGCTATTTAGGCTACTCAGAACGAGAATCAGCGACGAAAAAATCTAACCTGTTGAACTTACTTTTGAAACAAAAATACACCGGTTTTCGACATAATATTTTTTGCGTCGAAATGGAATCCTGTAGCCACCCCCCTCCCCCCTCATGGAATTCGAAAAATTGCTGTGGGGTATCACATGTGATGTTCGGAATTTTTTCTCAGCTAAGTTCCGTAACAACCCCCCCCCCCCATGGATTTCAAATATTTTGTGCGGAGCACTTATTTAGATTTGGGGAATTATGTTTTATAGAAATTCTCTAACAAACCCCCCCCCTCCATGGAAATAGGAACCGTCAGGTATTCAGTGGCCCGCCAGTGATTCAAAATCGTCAATTTCGCCCAACTGCTAAAAAGGTTGGGCAGCCTTGCATTAGATAGTTACAAATCTCTCCAGCTTCTGACATTTCCCAGACATTCTGATGGCAGTATGCTACACTATCGCGTGCGAACATGGTTTTCTTTCATACATTTTAATGGATTTAATGTGAAATATTTTTTTTATTTTATTTTACGTTAACAAATTAATTTAAAATTTAAAAAAATATATATTAGGTAACCAACATGAGACCTTACTGTTTTTGTGCTCATACATAAAAAAAAAAAAAACATTAAAGTGGCTGTTAGGTTTGGATTAACAGTATAAAACTACCACAGCCACCAAATACTATGTATATTCAATTATTTTCCGCAATTTTCTGGAAGGAATTCAACGTGCTACACTTGCGCCTCAGGCGGCCAATGTTGCCAGCCAATACAAGTATTGCCAATATTTTACTGGATTTGTATCCCTTTAGTATCTCAACATACCCCAATTGGAGTTGCAATAGTCACACTAGCTCCGGACAGTTCCGCGGTATTTATTTTGTCTTTTAAAAACTTGATGTTTTTTGATGATTTGATGTTCTTGATGACTTAGCCCTACATCGCATATCTTCTGACTTGAGTAATTTTGTGATATATATATATAGACATATATATATAACTACAACAATATAAAATTATTCAGATATCCGAAGAGTATAACGTCAGCGTGTTCATCACCAACCAGATGACGTCAGATCCCGGAGCCACCATGTCCTTCCAGGCAGACCCCAAGAAGCCCATCGGGGGACACATCCTCGCACACGCATCCACTACACGCATCTCCCTCAAGAAGGGACGCGGAGAAACACGCATCGCTAAGGTATACGATTCCCCCGACCTGCCGGAGAATGAAGCCACGTTCGCTATCACCAATGGTGGCATAGCTGATGCTAAAGATTAATTCATAATTACTTACATTTTTTTTTTTTTTTTTTGTATTAGGCAATTCACCCTAAAGAGAGTGCTATGTGCCGTTAAAGGTAAGGGAGATGGTTATAATTTTATGGGAAATCTATACGGGAATGGGAAATCTCAAATATTGAAGTCATTCAAGTCTATGAACTTGTATAGAACTGAGAAAATGCGAGAATTGTTGAGAGAAAGTAAATAAGGAATACTAAGGGGAGATTGGTGGGTGATTTTTATAAGTAAACGATAAATGCCTTTGAAGGATGAATGATTTTTACAATTAAAGAAAACGTGATCAAGAGTCTCATTTTCCATACCGCACTGGCAGAGTGGACTATCTAGGACCCGGATTTTAAACAAATGGGATGCAATGGAGCAATGACCAATTCTCATTCTCGAGATACAGGATATAAATCTTTTGGATTTTTTCTTGCCGTGGAACCAAGGTTTACTTGGAATATGATTTTGTATTCCAGCATAAAAAGCACCAATTCGGGTTTTCGTATTAGTCCAATTTTCTTCCCAGGAGCGGATCATGTTGGATTTAAGAATTGGGATGACGTCAGAGATAGGAATTCTAAAATCTAAAGGATTAGAGCCAGAAATTGTTCCAAGTTTAGCTAGAGAATCGGCTTTCTCGTTACCCTCAATTCCTAAATGGCCAGGGACCCAAACCAATATTGTCTCGAAATTTAATTCATTTAGAGATTTAAGGGTGTTTCTGATATTATAAATAATATAGTCTTCTGGTTTATGGATATTTGAGGAAATTTTCAACACTGCGCTTAGTGAGTCAGTGCACAGTAAGGCTCGTCGAATATTGAAAAGCTGGATTTGGCTCAAAGCTTGTTCAATTGCGAAGCATTCTGCAGTAAATATGGAAATTTCTTTAGGCAATTTATAAGACAAATCTAAATCGAATTCGGGAATGTGTACCGCAGCTCCACAATCTTTGTTATCAGACTTAGAACCATCTGTGTAAATGAGAGAAAATTCTGGAAACTTAGAAGATGTAATGTTTTTAAATTTTTCCTCAACATTTTGATTAGATGAGGTTAAAATATCAGTTCGGAAGTCTGATGTTATAACGTTGGGGATATAATTGATAGAATCAAATGGGATGGTGAAAATAGGAAGGATAGGATCTTTTTGTAGATTTTGGAGGGAAGAAGACAGAGATTTGAATGAAAGAAAACTTTTTAGAAGGAGAGGAAGTCGATTTTTATCTGTCGATCTTTTTTCGTTATTTAAGTAATTGAACAAATAATCAAGGCTTTGTTCTAAAGGGTGACGCGATATAGAAAAAGATTTAAAAATATATTTATCAGCTAGGAATTGTCTCCTTAAAATTAAGGGGGGATCAACACATTCTACCTGGAGAGAATTAATTGGAGAAGATTTCATCGCTCCAATAATTATTCTGAGCGCTTTGGACTGAATTCTTTCAAGTTTTTTGTCCAAATATTTAGGAAGAGGATCAAAAAGAAATGTTCCATAATCCAAATGGCTTCGCACTAGAGCACCATACATTAATTTAAGAGTAGTAGGATGAGATCCCCACCACACTCTGGAAACAGCTCGCATAATATTTAGCCCCTTTTCACACTTAGCCGAAATGTTCTGAATATGCGGGAGCCAGGAAAGTTTATGATCCAAAAGTAGTCCAAGAAATTTAATTTGCTTAACGATTTGAAGAGGGACATTATCAAAGCAGACAGAAAAGGGGGGTATTTTTCTTTTGCGCGTAAAAGCCACTACTTTGGTTTTAGAGGTAGCTAAATTCATCCCATTTGTCAACAACCAAACTTTAATATTATGTAAAGCCAAATTCAATTCCTTCGCAGCGCGCGATAGATTTTTGTGTGATAAATATATAAGGAAATCATCAGCAAAATAAAGTCGCTTGATAGATGAAGGAATTACACTGTCTAAATCACTTATATATATATTAAATAATAATGGACTGATTACGGACCCCTGAGGTAACCCCTTCCATAGTTTGCGATTTATAGTTTTTGAGGAAAAGTGGATAATAATGGATCTGTCTGTTAGTAAATTAATAATAAATTGAACTAGTTTTAAGGGAATTTTTATTTTAATTAATTTTTCTTTTAAAATGTTAATTAATACATCGTCGTAAGCTGACGAAAGATCAAGAAATGTGGCCAGAGTGCAAGAATTAAGGGACTGAGATATACGGATATCTGTTGTTAACACACTTAAATTATCTATGGTTGATTTCTTTTTCCGGAAGCCATATTGATTAGGAGAGATAATTCTGTGATTTTCAACAAACCATTCCAATCTGTTCTTTATCAAGTGTTCTGCTACTTTCATTAAACATGACGAAAGAGCAATAGGACGATAGGATGAGATTTCAGATGGATTTTTGCCAGGTTTTAAAATCGGAAGGATTTTTTGAACTTTCCAGACTTCCGGAATAAATCCCGTTTCGAACATGTAATTAATTAGGGATAAAAAATATTCAACCGACATGTCTGAGAATGCTTTAATGAAACTATATAAGATTCCATCAGGGCCAGGAGAAGAGTCTGGAAGGGATTTGATTACTCGATTTAATTCACTTATTGAGAAAGGAGAGTCCAGCCAGCTAGAGTGAGATGGATAAGAAATAGAGGAAGGCATTTCCTCACATCTGGCAACTGACGGAGGAGCTATCTTATCAGCAAAACCTATAATAATTTCTTCTGGAATATGTTTAGAACGCTGCGGAGTATATGACGAACCGAATTTTTTTAAATTGTTCCATACGGATGACTGGGGAGATTCAGGAGACAAGCTTTCACAGAATTTTCGCCATCCAGACCGCTTTTTGTTTTTCAAAACGCGTTTCGCTTCTGCCTGGGCGCGTTTCACAGAAAGGTAATTTTCGAAAGACATACATTTACGGAAAATGGAAATTGCTTCTCTTCTGGATTTAACGACACTAGTGCATTCTTCATCCCACCATGGGGTGGAATGTTTTATCTTAATGTTAACATTACGTTTTTTAAGTGTTTTTTCTGCAGCTTTTATTATCATGTTAGGAAATAATTCACATTGTAAACTAGTGTTGACAAGGGGAGACTTAGATGCTTGAACAATGGAGTCTAATTCTGAAGAAAAATTTCTCCAATTCGCGTCTTTCGTTTTAAATTTAAAACTATTGTTTATCGAAAAGGAATGCGTGGAAGATAGATGGTGGAAGGTAATTATTATAGGAAAATGGTCACTGGAAAGGGGATCTTTAAGAATGTTCCAAGAACATATGGGAATCACCGAAGATGAGCAAAGAGATAAATCGACTGCACTTTTCCGATGTTGAGGGGCAGTGAAACGAGTTGGAGATCCATCATTTAGTATACATAAATTATAGGTATCCATAAAATCTAATAGATTATGGCCAGAACGGTTTGTTAACTCACTGCCCCAAGAAGGAGAATGAGCATTGAAGTCCCCAAGTATCATATACGGGGGACTAATCTGGGATATAAATGTTGACCATTCGTTTTCAACAAAAATTGTAGAGGGAGGGATATATATTGATAGTAATGTAATATCAGATATAACAGCAGCTACTATCTGAAAATTATTAGAGAGAGTGTGGAAAATAATTTGTTTAAAAGGGATAGAATTATGTATAATAAGAGCAGTGCCACCTTTGCCATCCAGTCTATCATGTCTTAGACAATGATATCCAGGAATATTAAATTGGTATGAGGGTTTTAACCACGTTTCGGAGATGGCAGCAACTGAAATATTATGTTCATCAAGTAACTGTACAAGATCAATTTTGTTGGCGAATAGACTTCTACTATTCCATTGAAGTATTTTGCTCATTTGCGGATACATCGGGAAGGCTAGAGAGTAAAGATTTCATATAATCGGCAGCGTTGGACGGTACTTTATTGTTATTTGAAAGGATCGTAATTAATAGGGTAATTAAAGTTTGAATAAAAGAAGAATTTTCAATCGTGACTTTAGGGAAGATATCGGAAGTGGAACAGTTTTTTAAGGCAGTCCCATTGGGAGCCTGGGATTTATTATTCCCATTCGGGTTAAGTAAAAGTTCATTATGTAGTTTTTTATCGAAAGAAGGAATAAATTTTGGATTAGATTTTATCGGTTTGAAAATTGTTTCTTTGTGGGAAGATGATAGAGGGGATTTAGGGGAAGAAAAATGAAAGAGAGAAGCGTTAGACGTTATCTCTGCAAAAGATTTTTTTGTAGGAGGGAATAATTTAGAGGCCTGAAAGTAGGAAATATTGTCTGCAGCCATTGACTGTTTGATATTTCTCTGTCTAGATAACTCTGGACAGGCCACACTAACAGCAGTATGGTTGCCCTTACAATTAATACAAATAGGGTTATTCGTTGTATTTTGACACTGTTCAAAGGGATGATCCTCTCCACAATGGAAGCAACGAGGAGGGGAACGACAAATAGGTTTTGAATGGCCAAAACGGCAACAGTTGAAACATTGGATAGTCGGGAATCTGTATATTTCAACGGGAAGAGCGTTATAATAAATAAATACACGGGATGGTAATGTTTGACCTTCGAAGGTAATAACAACGGATTGGGAAGGTTTCCATATAGTGGTGCCGGTGGAAGTATCCTTAAAATTCAAACGACGTGCTTTTAAAACTTTTGGAGTTAATTGAGAGTCATTAAGAGCATCTACTATTTCTGTTTCTGATAGATCGGTTGGGATACCTCTTACTCTGCCCATTCTGGTTAAATTGAATGTAGGTATGAAAGATTTAAATTTATTATTTGAAAGAGAACCTATTTTTTTAACAAAATCATTAGCTAATGTGGCTGATTTAAATTCTATGGATAGTTTGTATCGACCTTCCGGTTTTATTGATCCATTTATAATACCGAGGTTATTGAGTTTTGAGCTAAAAATAAATTTACCAAAATCCAGGGGATGAATTATTTTCCCCTGTTCAGTCCTTTGGACATTGACAATAAATGGAGCTGAAGATGAAATAGAATACATAAGCTCAATGGCTTTTGCTTCTGGAGGAATGGTATCATTATAACTTCCATGAGAGATTGGGGCTTCGTTTGATTGTGAAAGAGATTTAATTTTAGGAGGTACATTAAGGCAAAGCGGAGGACGTCGTTTTCGTGAAGGAAGGGTTACAGAAGTCTGGGTATCATCAGTATCGTAGTCGTCTACAATATTAGAAATGGGTTCTGGGTCCGGAGGTCGATTTTCATCTTCCTCCATTTCAACAAATTAAAAAAAAAAAAAATTAAACAATAATTATTATTTTAGAAATAATAAATGATAGAAATAATACAAGCAACTTCGTCGCAAACCAATAACACAAACAAAAATAATGAATACGAAAAGGTAACAATAAATAAATCTTATCTGTACGCCGCGCCGCCGTCAAAGTAAGCCGTCAAACACAGAGCACTGGTAAACACGACTGCACACTACCGAGGTTCGGTGACTAATCATTTCTTACATTAATTCTGTTTTTACATGGGGAATGTGTTCCATAGAATACTGTATAAAAAATACAGCACATAATGTATATGAAAATGGGAGATTGGTTCTTTTGTATGAAAATCACTCCAGAATGTCAAAAAAAAATAAATTGTTTATATATAAAATAGTTATAAATCCCTCCAACTTCTGACATTTCCCATACATTCTGATTCTGACACGACTTATCGTGTACGCACGGGTTAAAAATACATATTACCATTATTTGACACTTTATTGACATACTTATATTGTTTTATCAAAGTTGTGTAAAAATCAATACTTTTTAACTGTATTATTTTTATTGATTTATGTACGATACATAATTCATTTCCTTCTGTCATTCCTTTCAATTATTATCTCATGAATTTTAGTTATTATAATAAAAATATAATTACTGACATATTTTTTTATCATCATGTTAAAGGGTTAATCGGAATGCTTGAATAAAACAATGATTTTTCAAAAATAAATATGTATTTTTCAATAAAAGCAGATCCAGAGAGCAAATGGGAGTAAAACATACACAACATAATATTATCATAATAAACATAACAATTACAGATTTTCATAGCAATGAATTAAAAAGATAGTTTTCAAAAGTAGTTTAATATTGTATAATCAAGTATCCGTCTACACATCTAGTTGGAGAATCGTAATTAATATTACTTTTGATTTATTTACAATATTCATATAAATAGAGTAAAGTACATATTATAACTCGCTAGTTTTCCAAATATGGCAAGATAACAATAATTAATTTATATGTTTCAAATATGTTTTTACATCATTAAAAAAATCATATCACAAGAGATACTTAATTCTAATCTGACATTTAAATTATTTTCATATTGATGGTTTAAAAAATATGTGTATATATTCAAAAGCACGATATTCTAGGATAAATAACAATAATGCTTTTTGTGATGATAATTTTCTTATATTTTTTTTTCTTCTAGTGGAAGTGGAAAGTTGTGATAATTGAACATTTAAATTTTATAACTTAAACAAACATCTTTTAAATATGACTAAAAAAGATTCAGTTATGGTCAAAATGATGCAGAATACAAACACTTTGTTTATCTAAAGATAGAATTCCGAGCACAAATAGTAGTGTCAGTGATGATGTGTCAGTATTGCCGTGTCACTTTACGCTAGTCACTTTCAAGGGCCGCAAAACTATCGCAGGCGGAATCAGTCATTACGTGATTGCCAACCTAGATGTCTTGTCTTGCTCTTATAAATTTTATCTAATTAAGTTAATAGATTTGCAATTTCGTGTTGTTTTGTTTTGTATTATTTTGTACTTAAATCAAACAATAATGGATGTTGTGACACCGAAGTTATAAAAAGCTCGTATATATTCATCGGTAAAAACTGAAAACCCTCCATTTCTTATAAAATAATTATGAAAACATAACATATAAATCAACCACTGAAGCGTGCGCAAACGCAGTTCTGATACTATCACTGCTGTATTCGAATATACTCCTTTACATTTGTATAGTGCGTAACACTGTCGCTACGTCACTAAGGCTAGTGTAGCTGTGCTCGGAACTTTACCTCAAAACTGTCAGGTCATGTTGGGTGAAGGTTGGCGCCAAGATCCTTTGATGTGTGCATGAAAAACCGACACTAATTGGTTAGCCGGCCAAGATTGGCGGCCAACGCGTTGTGACAGCCAATATACGTCAAATAATCCTGTAGTAGGTTAGTAGGAGAATTTGAAAGAAATGAGAAGGAAAGGAGAATTAGGAAGGAAAGGTTTTGGAGTACCTCGGTATTTAGATCTAGTTATTAAAAAAATCTAAAGTGATTTCAAACTCCACTTGGATGCTCAATGGCCTTCTATCATCAGTACAATACTGAGAAGTATAAGTTAATCGAACTGATAAATTTTCCTTCATAATTTCGACCATAACTGATCATTCAACCATCAAATCAACCATAGATTTTAAACAGTAACAATAATGATTTTAAATTTAATAATAAAATAATAATTAGTGATTAATATCTAACGGGTTGCCAGTACCCGGTGTGCTCATCCCTGCGATAATAATGCGGCCGATTATCCCGGAACACTGTCACGGCTGGGAACTGGTTATCCTGAATGTACTTGAGTGTTGCCCTCATCTGAAACAGTAAAAATAACAAGGTAAAGTAAACTTTAAATACAAGCTAGGGAATGTGGCGAACCTATTGCTCAGGGAGTGGAAATACGACCTGCAATAGCCACCCCAAGCCAAAGTGTGAGCTACCGTGCTCAGGTTGAAAATAGTGTCACGAACGGTGCAGTTGAGATACAGGTTCACATCTCGAAGTATTTAGACCTTTCCCCAGCATTTGGGGTTCCTCTGGGGTGGACCTTTTATTTCCCTGTATACTCACGGTACCAAAAATGGACTATCCACATAAAAAAAACTAACATCGATGAGGGGCCTTTGGGGAAACTAGGGAGAGTGGAGAGCTGAGGCCATCTCAGTGAACTCTTCCCTCTTGAGGCCTTCGGGGAACCAAGGGGAGTGGAGAGGAGAGCTGAGACCACCTCGGTGAACTTTTCCACCCAACAAAGAGGGACTTCTGATGAGAAAACCCTTACCGCTACAGGATCCTCCAAATGATCCATCCTCAGGAAAACAGGAAAAGAGGAATGAGGTGAAATGGAAGATATCTCAATATAATTCTCAACTCAATAATAATTTTGTCAAATAATAATAATAAATGTCAATAATTTTGTCAAAGACAATCTATTGTACTAGCTTTGCCCTCATCTGAAATAGTTAGTAGTCAAACTGTTTGCTGTTTTCTTGGATCTAGCCAAAGCCTTTGATACTGTCTCTCACCGCATACTTTTGAAGAAACTCCTTCAGGTAGGAATAAAAGGTACTCCCCTTAAATGGTTTAAGAACTATTTAACAAATAGATCGCAATCGTCTCTTATAAATTCTGCTAAAGAATATAGAAGTACAAGTTTACCAATCACGTACGGTGTGCCTCAAGGCAGTGTATTAGGCCCACTTCTCTTTCTAATATATATATAAACACTTTATGTAACTTGGCAATTGATGGATCTATAATTTCTTTTGCTGATGATACGGTAATCATCTTTGAATCTGATAATTGGAACTCATCTATGGAAAAAGCAAATAACGGCCTAAATAAAGTAAAACATTGGTTAGACGACAACCTTCTGACTCTTAACATTGACAAAACAAAATACTTACTTTTCTCCATACGCAAAGTCACTACTCCTCAAAACTGTCCTAATCTTATCATTCACTCATGCCCGCAAAACCATATTACCCTTACGCCTCTCCTCAATAATTGCTCATGCACCAACCTAAAAAAATCCGACCAAATTAAATATCTAGGGGTTGTTATAGATGACCAACTATGTTGGGAGGATCATGTCAATTTCACAACAAAAAGACTCCGCAAATTGTGCTATATATTTCTCTCTCTCAGATCAATCCTGAACCTTCAAACAATGAGATGCATATATTTTGCACTTTTCCAATCAATAGCTACATACGGTATCGTGGGATGGGGAGGCTGTGCAGCTTAAATTATTAATCCCATGATCTTAATTCAAAAACTGCTTCTAAGGATTATATTAAAATGTCACCCGTCTCACCCTTCAGACCCACTTTTTAAAAAATTCGCAATCCTAGACATTAGACAATTAAACGTAAAGACAATTCTTATACACATAAGGAAAAATGATTTAACACTCAAAACTCAACACAATATTTGCACCCGCTACTCATCACACCAAAAATGTAAAATTCCTCCAAAAAAAACAGCCTTCGCCCAGCGACAGTTCTCTTATATAGCGCCTAAAATGTTCAACTTACTGAGTATTGATATTAAGACATCGAAAACTGATGATCTTTATGCCATTAGTGTACAGAACTGGTTATTTGCTCAAGGAAGGAAATATTATAAAGAATGCCTTTCAACTTAATAGTGTTCTTATTTTTCGAGTAAAAATTTTATCTCTAAATTCACTTTCAACAAAAACTTTATATTACGCTGATGCGATTATTCTTATTTTTATTTCTTTTATCCCTAGCATCTATTATCTATTATTTTTATTTGTATCCTACCATATTTTTATTTTTATCTTTATGTTTACAAGATTCACCTACTTCAATTCCTTTCCTGTATGGTGATCATGTACATAATATTATATTTTTTTTTTTTTTTTTTTTTTTTTTTTTTATGTGACACCTCACAAGAGTGTCCCTGCCCGTGCAGTGCACAGACAGGGGAACTATGTCACCACCCGATTGGGCGGAGTTGTGAGGCGGAACAAGGCAGGGGCTGTAGGAAGGGACTTGTTAATGCGGGCCTTGAAGAGGCTCGGATTATAGGAGGGAGGAAAAACAGACGCCGGTAGCCCGTTCCACATACGAGCCGACTTACACAAAAACGAGTCGTAAAAACGGCCCGTTCTCATGAAGCCAACGTCAACCGTGAACGGGTGTTCAGCTCGTGTCCGTCGAGTTTCGCGCACGTGCACCGGTGCATCAGGAATCAATGCTGCTAGCTCCTTGGAGCAGGCTCCATTGAAATACCTGTAGAACAGACACAGCATGCCTACATTGCGTCTATGCATCAGAGAAGGCAATCGGTCTGTTAACAACGGATTGTCAATCAGACGGATCGCTCTCCTTTGCACAGACTCAAGCAGATTTATCAAGTATTTTGGGGCACCAGCCCAAAGGTGGCTCCCAAATTCAATAGTTGGGCGGACTTGAGACTTGTACAGGGTCAGTAGCTGGTCACTGTTGAAGAATCTCCTAGCCCTGTACAAGACGCCCAACTTTTTGGAGGCCTGATTTACTCTATATATTCAGTATTGGTTATTTATGAAGGGAAAGAACTATTTTAAAGAATACCTGACATCATTAAATAAGTTCATTTTGCTTTATTATTCTTTTTTTTTTCATTTCAATTCATGTTTAAAATTTCTTTTTAAAACAATTATTTAATTTATCTTTATTTTCATCGCTTTCTTATTTTCAGTTAAACCTATTTAACCTATACCTATTTTACAACTGAATGAATCATGTATTACATTTATATAATTATACATAAATTTCGACTACCATAATACGGACATGTGTCTAGTGTGATAGTCGAAAAGCATGTAAAAAACCTGTATCCAAATATATTTTTTATGAGTAAAGAAAATTAAAAAAAAAATAAATAAATAAATAAAATAAAGTTTAAATAATATCAAAGACAATATCTAAGATCATCTGAAACAGATTGGTCAGATAAAGTGTAAATAAGAAAGAAAATTAATAAATAATAGTAAATTAATGTCAGTTGTGATTAACTTGGTTACTGTCAGGCGAATATGGTGAAAAGTAGGAGATAGCACAATGGGCCTATGGCTGAATGCTTACGCTGATGAGCTTAGCAGACCATCAATAAATAGAATTTATTATCTTGATATTGACACAAATAAATTAATGAATAATAGAATTGAAATAAAATTACAATGAAGAGGAGCTTACCGTCATAACAAAGTGTGGCGGTTCCACTTGCGGAGATGTGGATAGATGCTGAAGAATGAAGTCGTCAGACTGCTCCAGCCACAGATCTACTCCCCTCAAAGGATCATAGTTGAATGGACCGATGCGCAGCATCCCGAGGGACGAGTCATAGATGTCGAGCACCTGAAATATTTCAAAAGATTATTAAACAAATTAATGTTAATGCAACAGCACTGGATCTCATTCTTGACATTCCACTAAAACGAAAATATAAGATAACGTCATTATGTTATTTTTCACAACAATAAAATTTTGTGCTTTACAAATGCTAGTAATCTACCAGGATTGAGCAACATAATCAAATGTCTAATGTTTACCTGGTTGACTTGCGAGCCGCCCGCCAGGTAGCGAGCGTACCTCAGCGCCGTGTCGGGCCCCTTGTCGGGGAAGGTGGCGGGGAAGATGTGCCCCGTGCGCACGTTGACTCCCACGCCGTAGAGCGCGGGCCAGTGCACACCACCGCGCACCACCGTGTTCAGCTCACCCACGCAGGCCAACGTCAGGTCCACCTCCACTGGCTGGCGGTGGAACGCATCTGTAAACAGAACGAAAAGGATTAAGCTGAATTATATAAAAATAAAAAATTGTTCCGTATCGACTCAAACGTCTACCTAAAACAAAAGCCTTCTCAGTTTGGGTCTTCCAGAATGAATATATATATATTAGTGAATTTACATTACGAAACTAGTTGCGCCAAATAGTTTCACTGGTAGTTTTGTAAACATACATGAGGGGGTACCCAAAAGAAACCGAACTGATGTTGTGAGAGGCTTATTTATTGTTGTACCGGGTTCTGCCGGTAGGACCGTGAACAGCTACCTTTCCCCAGTCAGTATGCCAAGCGCTGTGCTGGAGAAGTCGTCCATTCATTTTTATAGGTGGGATATAAACCTCAACCCGCAATGATAATTAATATATTTTAAAATAAATATCTGAGGAACCTGATATCTCTCAAACCTGTGCCATTCGCACAATTACTGAGCAAACTAGTGTTGTAGCCGATTTGATAAATCTGATACCAAAAATAAAATGCAATATTTTTATTGTAAAAGCATCACATCGCCATCATTAATTAAATGAATAAATTGTTATAAAATTTTATTCCTAGGTAGGGAAATAAAAAAATAAAGAATTTATTTAAATAGTGGGCACGAATGTGTTAGCGAGCGTTCAAGTAACGGCAGGGGGGAGACATGCATGCCCACAGGTCATTCTTAAGTTGAACTGAGAATACATAAACTGAGCCCCCTGCAACATCATTTAGGTTTCTTTTAGTTTAGTTTTACCCCCACGCGATTTTTTGGCAACATAGTGTCGTGCAACTAATTTTGTTATGATTATTTTACAAGCAATAATTATTCGCCTGAAACACTCATCCACATTGAAAAATCTCCTGATAAAAGATACATGATGCCAACGGGACTCGAACCCGTGTCCCTTCGATTTCCGGTCAACAGCTCTGACCACTGAGCTATTGCGGCTTATCTCTTATCCGCGAAATAATTCAATATATACTAGTGTTTCATTCAACAATTACTGAGTCCCGTTGGCATCATGCATCTTTTATCAGGAGATTTTTCAATGTGGATGAGTGTTTAAGGCGAATAATTATTGCTTGTAAAATAATTGTTACCCTTTGTGCTATGCATAAAAAATCTAGTCTTAAACATTAGTTTACCAAAAAAAAAAAAAAAAAATAATATTTGACAAGTTCAAGTATTTCACCTAAAAATGTAGACAATTTGTCTCGACGCCATCTAGTGAGAGAGTTAGCACTTACAATGCCTTTCTCATATAAAATAAAGTTGGTTGTTTTCAGGTGAAAAAATGTAACAAGCAGTAATTGTTGAATGAAACACTAGTATATATTGAATTATTTCGCGGATAAGAGATAAGCCGCCATAGCTCAGGTGTCAGAGCTGTCGACCGGAAATCGAAGGGACACGGGTTCGAGTCCCGTTGGCGTCATGTATCTTTTATCAGGAGATTTTTCAATGTGGATGAGTGTTTCAGGCGAATAATTATTGCTTGTAAAATAATTGTTACCCTTTGTGCTATGCATAAAAAATCTTGTCTTAAACATTAGTTTACCAAAAAAAAAAAAAAAATTTTGTTATGCATTGCAAGAAAAGCTATGATGATGATGATGGCGCCATTGTTGCTGTGAAACTGAAGATTTCACAACACAAAATATTATGCAATTTCCCAACTGCTTGGTGTCATGAAATTAATTCTAACGTGCATAAAAGTAGTTTCGTAAATTCTAAATTCGCCTTAAGGTAAATATATCATGCGCATGATGACAGATGATACAGACAGGATAGGCAGAGAGATAGGTAGATAGCGTAACGTGGATGCCTATCTCTTTTAAAATAGATATATCTAGTGATTAAGTAAGTATAACTCACGCATGATGGAAGCAAACAGATCCTCGGAGTAGCGGTGCGGGTCTGAGAAGCCGCCAACCAGCTGCAGTTCGATGCGCCCCCCGGGGTATGCCATGCCCAGTTCCTGCACACGGTTCAACATTGCCGTGGCGGCCTCCTCTGTTCCGGACCCATCCAAGTGAGCTAGGGCTACGGCGCCTGAACCTGGAAGGGAATAAAATACATAGGTTAACTACATACAATTCAATTGTATTAATAATAATAATAATAAAGTGTTTATTCCGGTATGTGAGGAGGTTAGTGCAGTCCCACACATTCCATATAGAGATACAACAAAATATATAATCAAAAACAAAAAGATAGAACAGAAAAACAAAGAAAAGAAAACAGAATAAATTGAAAATAAAATGATAAAATAATAGAATAATAGAAAGTTGAAGCCTTTAGGGAGCCGTGACTATATTAGGCGCTAATATTTTTCTCCAGTGTGCGTCAATGCTGGAGGATGGAGTGAGGCGGGCTTCCATAGTGAGGATATTTCCAGAGCTTCTTATCCTTTCCCTCATTCCTGCCACCCTGGATCTAATAAGGGCTGCATATCCGGGAACTCGCCCCTCCGTGAACATACGGGAAGCGCTGCAGTATCTGGGGAGACAAAACATTGTGCGGAAGGCGTTGTTATATTGGACCCGTAGTCTTTCTATACTACTCTTTTTGTAGTTTGCCCATAGTTCGCACGTGTACAACGTTGCGCAGAAGGAAAGGAAGAGCGTCCTTTTTACTGCGGTACTGCAAAGGCGAAATCTTCTACTGAGCATGTTTGCTTTAAAGCTGAGAGCTCGCCTTTGTCTATCGATATCATCATCGTCCATCAGATTACTGGTGATTATGTGCCCAAGGTATTTAGTTCCTTCGGTCACCTTCAAGTTCACACCGTTCAAGGTAGCTGGAGGAATATTTTTCGGGCCTTGCCCATATCTTATGACCAATAGAGCCGTTTTAGCGGGGTTATATAACATATTTGTTTCTTCAGCATACTCTTCACAGATTTTCAGAAGAATGCGCAGTCCCCTTATAGATGGTGCCATCAGGACCATATCGTCCGCATAACTGACGTTATTCAGACACTGTCCTCCGATGTGGCAGCCTACTCCTGCATTGTTTAGCCTTTCGGTGAGTTCGTCCATGTACAGATTGAACAGTATCGGTGACATGCATCCTCCCTGTCTGACGCCACTCTTTAGGAGGAAAGGTTCGGAAAAATCATCCTTCCATCTTACTAGGTTTTCCTGCTGTCTGTGCCACGAGTCGAGGATATGTATGACCTCCGATGATATGCCTCTTTCTCTGAGTTTAGGGTTAGGTAATATCAGTACCTTGGCTCCTTGATGCCTCAGAGTTCTAACAGGAAGTGATGGTTCCAGGACATTTCTATGTGTGTGCCCTATAGACTCAAAAACTACTAGACCGATTGATTGTCTTTAAAATTTTGTTATTATTGGTTCCAGGATTGTTTAGGGCAGGGGTACCCAAATCAAATGAGCTTAACTGGGCCACACTGGGTGGTTAGAGAATTTTTAACTGAATTCGGTAGGTTTTTCGGTTTTTTTCGGTAATTTCGGTAAGAATGGCATCAATGCTAACCAGAGTAAACCATACAAAATGTTTCTTAAAAAGTGTATGATTACTCGATCGGTCATTGCTCAGAGTATAGCCGTCTCACTCTCACTATTGTATATATATATGTGCTTAGACGGCATAAGCATAACAAGTAAGGCTCGGACTATCGATGGGGGTTTTGATTTATTGCTTACTTATGCGGGATCTTGAAATTATTGTTTCTTTACATTGTATCATTGTTTAGATTAGAATTTTTAACCTCATTACGACAAGCTTATGTCGAGGTTATATAATATTTGTTATATAATAATTTTACAAAATAATAAAAAATAGCTCAAAAATTATATACTGAGAGAACTGTATTGTTTCTACTTTTTCTTCTAATTGGGTACCTACTAATCTAATTCCAGCCAATTCGTTATAATACAACGTAGTAACCATGTATGGTGACAATGTGTTGATATTTGACTGTAAAAAAACATAATAAATAATTAAGTTAAAAAGGACCAAGACAAAAAGAATAAAAAATATGCATTACATTATGCTATTAATTTTAAAATGTTATGTTTGGATGTTTCAACTGCCGTCACATGTGTTTGACGATCAGCGCCATTTTGAAATGTTGACATGATCTGCCCCCGAAACGCCGATTCCCGGCCTATTTCAGCTTTGATCAAATTGTGGTCAGTCGTCAAGCATAACAGAGTGTACATAGGATAAATTCGGGTACAAAGCTATAAACTACACATTGCTTCATAGATTTCTGGATATGTACCTACAGAATTGCTTTTCATTTTGTCAACATCGCGTAAATTCATTCCCAAACGGTTGATTCGGACAAGAAAGCAAAGCGCTCATAAGTCAACAGACAACGGTACACGAAAGGGACAAACATTTCATAAATTTAATATAATAACCTGCCGGATAAGGTTCCGTTCCGCGGACACAGCGGCGGTCATAAATATCAGCGGAATACGGACAGCACCAGGCCGAGGGTACCAACCAGGATTACAGTCGCACGGGGAGATGTGTTTATCTTGTCGGTAAATCATTGTGGGCAATTCAATCTTGCGGGGCCAACGGACTCCCCTGTTGGCTCTTTCGGGCGCATATAGAACTGTGGCTAATGATGCATTACCGGTTCTGGCTGGTACACTGCCGATTGACTTGGAAATTAGGGAAGTTTTGACAAAAAAGGCATTGACAAGAGGTAAGGCCGCTGTCCACCTGGGAGTCGAACTGACACCCGGTGGAGCGGTGTCCCTTCCTGGCTTATTGAAAGCCATGCGAGATAGAACGCTGAGTGTATGGCAAGAGCGATGGGATAGGTCGACGAAGGGTAGATTGACTTTCTCTTTCTTCCCTTCAGTTAAAAGCAGAATGGAAGGGGCGCACATAAAACTGGATCACTATATGACGCAATTGGTGTCCGGTCATGGGGAGCTCAGGGGGCGGTTACACAGTCTCGCCTTGTCTCCTCATCCGAACTGTTCATGTGGTGACACTAACCAGACAGCCGAGCACATTCTGTGGCACTGCGAGTTGATGAAGGATGCCCGAGAGGAAATGTTGGATGGCTTGAGAGGGATTACAAGACCGGCATGGAATGCCGATCTCGTGTTGAACAGAGAGAATTTTGAATGCTTCAAAAAGTTTGTAAAGTCCTGGGTAGAGAGATGGCCTGTGCTTAGAGTCGCTGATTTAGATTAAAATCATCTTTGTTTCAGGTGCCAAGCGTATTGTTCCTGTCACTCCACGGTTACTCCTCTATAACAACTTTAATATTGTTTATGCGCGATTGATTTATGTTTTATTTTTATATACTCATTGGTTTTACTTTATTTGTCTTATGGCATGATCGCAATGCATTTATTATTTTATTTGTTTGTTTTATTATTTCTTATTCATTTATTGTGTATATTGGCTTTTTACACCGTTTTTGCCAGTTCTTTACACTGTTTTTATTTTTTATGCACATTCTTCCTTTTACTTTTGAATTTGGGCCTTATTTATTAGGAACGCGTTGATAATGATAATACTGTTTCTTTTTGTGTTTTAGCTCTTTAATACTATGTTAATCTTTTATTTTCCCTTCTTTTTTTTCTATTATGAACAGTCAATTTGTTGTTGATCACAACTTATTTTCTACGTTTGTTATTTGCCTTTTTATTTGTTACTAACAAATTGGTTTATGAATAGGTTGTCGAACTGAACTCTATCGTACTGTATTGTTCATTTCCCCACCACGGGGTCGGATAGACCCTGTTCCTGCATCCAGTAAGGTGACATTAATCCGGGGCGGCTGTCCCACGAACCACGGGTGCCTCCCCCGGCATCATGAGCGGGCCTGGGGAATGTTTGCGCGGGCCCGGTCCCCTTCCGTCCTGCCTCCGGTGACCTGAGGCTCACTTCATTCCCTAGGGTCTTTGGGAGTATCTCCCCCCCCCCTCCCCCCATTTACATTTCTTCGAGGGTACTCTCGGAAAACTAGCTAAGGGACGCGGGTGCTTGGGATCGTTGTGGCCAGGCCGCTTGCCACGCTCATTCTTGCCGGGACCGCCCCGTGATAGTGGGGTAAACTGCCCTCGATACGCGGCTTGTATATTTTTATGTTTCAATCATACTTCCACTTATAAAATTTGTGCTCCTTATTTATTATTTAATTTTAGATGCCAAACCACCAGGCGAACACATTTCATATGTGTTACTATTAATGTAAGTATGCATACATTATTTCGTACTAACAATCATGCATGCAGGGACATTGGAGGGTCTAGAATCGTTTTAAAATAAATGTAGCTTCTTTTTACAAAAAAAAATTAGAGTCCTGACGTGTGCGGCTAAGGAGGTTAAACAATCAGTTTCCTCACACAGCCGTCGGGAAAGGGTGGGTCCCCTCCAATGTCGGTAAATCATGAGATCACCGGAGTCTGAATTGCATCTTGCTTGCAACCGTTGCTGGTCGGTGCGTGCTGCAGTAACAGGGGCGCTGAATCGGGACGTTTGCCGGTATGCTCAAACAAATTACATGAACAGTGGCGTACCTATAGCATTCACGTGGGGGAGGGGGGGTTCGATCCGGATGGTGGCAAGGGAGAAGAGGAGGGAAGATTAATATAAAAGAGATAATCTGATATTATTAATACTCCAGCGTCTGGACGGTGTAGGCCCTGTGATTGGTCAAATTCAAATTGTGTATAAATAAGACTTTAAAGATTAAGACACGATTTCATACTGAAATAGAATCGCCACATGTAATACGATATTTATTCAAAAATATCGTTTCTGCTCATACAATTTTTGGATAATATCGAAGAAAATATGTTTTAGAAAGTTCATGATCCATTGGATTAATTACATTACAGTGAAAATTATCCACAATTACGTGATTACGTTTGACGTTTGACGAAAAAAGCACGCGTTCATTCAACATGGCCGATACGCACCGCGTCAAAGATAGCCGACAGAGCGCTCCTCTGGCGGTGAAAGAACGAACCGAGGGACTGGCGCGAATATTTAAATATGCAAAATAAAAAGATTTCTTCTGGAAGTTTATTTAAACTTTGCAATGGCATCGTTTCTAAAACAAACATTTGATTCAACTTAATGACAATAAACAACAACTCTTTGCATGTACGATTTTGAAAAATATTGATATTTAATATTATTTACGTAAATAATAATTTCGCATTATTTTGACAGAACACCGATATGATATACGCGAAAGTATAGGCACTGCCAACCCAATAAAATAACATGAAAGACAATCGGAAGATAGAAACGCTTCGTTGATTGTAAAATTAGCCAACAAATCTCTAATCTGACATGTACTTAAATGTATAATAAAACAATCATTTTGCCAGGTATAAATATTTATATAATATATATTAAGGTATTATTCGGAAACGCTGGACAAGGATAATACGAAATATTTTTAAGTAAAACCTTCGGATTTACCTTAATTAATATAGAAGGAATCTGAATGCATTCGGGAATTTTTTAATTTTAGCATTTTAATTACGTGAATTAATTAATTATTAATTATTAATTAATTAATTAATTATTTTTTATTTTTTTTACGTGATTAATCACGTAAAATTAAAATTTGCTTTCGTTGTATTGGATGACAGCCGGAATAATTTCTATTGATGACATTTTCTTTTTTTGGTATTCCTGATATGAGTGTCTAGAATTTTTACCATAATTTACTCTATGCAAATATTATTTTGGTATTTTGGTTTCTTTTACAAGTAAGGAAATATTTAAAAAAAAGTTATTATAGGTTAGGATAGGTTAGGTTGGGTTATGCTACATTAGGTTAGATTAGGTTGGATTAGTATAGTTCAAGTTAGTTTATAGGTAAGGTTAGATTAAGTTGGATTATTATGGCTTAGGATAAGTCAGGTTATGTTAGGTTAGGTAACGTTAGCTTGGGTTATTATGGGTTAGGTTAGGTTGGGTTATTATAGGTTAGGTTGGATTTGTATAGGTTAGGTTAGGTTAGGATAGGTTAGGTCTGGATTGGTTCGGTTAGGTTAGGTTAGGCTAGATTGGATTATTATAGGTTAGGTTAGGATATAGGTTAGGTTAGGTTGGATTATTATAGGTGAGGTAAGCTTAGGTAAGGTTAGATTATTATAGGTTAGGTTGGATTATTTTAGGTTAGGTTAGGACATAGGTTAGGTTGGATTATTATAGGTTAGGCTGGATTATTATAGGATAGGTTAGGTTATTATAGGTGAGGTTAAATAAAATAATAGTTAAATAAATCATTTGTGCTAAGTAGGCACTATTTTGCCGGAATATTGTATTACATTATATTTTTTTAATTTACGTTTTTCAATTGTCTCTAGCCGCTCATTTCAGGAATACCGACAAAAGAAAATGTTATCAACAGAAATTATTCAGGCTGTCATCCCATACAGGGAAAGCGAATTTTCATTTTACGTAATTAAAAATTAAAAAGCTAAAATTAAAATTTTCCCAAATGCTGTTCGATTCCTTTTATAGTAATTAAGGTAAATCAGAAGGTATTATTTAAAAATATTTCCTATTTTCCGTGTCCAGCGATTCCGAATATTTACCTATATTAATTTACCTTTAGCCATTTAGGCAATTATTCGGGAAATGTAAAGTTTTACCTGAACAACTGTCATTATTATTATGCCTAAACGCCTTCCTGTTCCGTTTTTTAACAATATATACTCACCCTCTCTCTGTGTATGACCTAATATCTACCTATTAAATGTAACTGTTGTTAGTGTCACTTAAACTGGGCGAAGCCCAACTAAGTGCCGCCCGCAGGGCCTAGCAGAAAAAAACCCGCGGAGCGGGTTTTTAACTGCTAGTGCAAATAATATTGTTGTATTTTCCAGGAATGTAAACTACGAGCATATTAAAAATGTTTTTTTTTTTTGAGAATGTAAGTAAAATTTACCAAAAAAATACTCCATTATGAAACAAATAGCACTATTCGATTTAGATTTTTCATTGCTTCTGTTGGAACATGAAATCACAGAACGCAAAATCATTTTTCACAAACAGAAACAAAATACAGAAGACAACTCGTGCATCCTCTCATGAACAAACAGTAACAGAATGACATCTGTGCAAGCTTTTCCACATTTGTACTTGTACGCGGAGCGGGTTTTTAACTGCTAGTGCAAATAATATTGTTGTATTTTCCAGGAATGTAAACTACGAGCATATTAAAAATGTTTTTTTTTTTTGAGAATGTAAGTAAAATTTACCAAAAAAATACTCCATTATGAAACAAATAGCACTATTCGATTTAGATTTTTCATTGCTTCTGTTGGAACATGAAATCACAGAACGCAAAATCATTTTTCACAAACAGAAACAAAATACAGAAGACAACTCGTGCATCCTCTCATGAACAAACAGTAACAGAATGACATCTGTGCAAGCTTTTCCACATTTGTACTTGTACGCGGAGCGGGTTTTTAACTGCTAGTGCAAATAATATTGTTGTATTTTCCAGGAATGTAAACTACGAGCATATTAAAAATGTTTTTTTTTTTTGAGAATGTAAGTAAAATTTACCAAAAAAATACTCCATTATGAAACAAATAGCACTATTCGATTTAGATTTTTCATTGCTTCTGTTGGAACATGAAATCACAGAACGCAAAATCATTTTTCACAAACAGAAACAAAATACAGAAGACAACTCGTGCATCCTCTCATGAACAAACAGTAACAGAATGACATCTGTGCAAGCTTTTCCACATTTGTACTTTGGAGCCAGGTATGGTCTAAAGTGGACTAAGCTACTTACCATCCTCTCCTTACATGCCTTCATTCCATAGCTTCTTACTTACTTACTTCGCGTCGGTTTCGGTACTGGGAAATTTGCGATAGTTGCCATTAACCACGGCAATCACAAAATTACAGCAACTTTCCTTCTCTTATCTTGCCGACGATGAAGATAATTTTTTGTTCAAATTAAAAAAATATATAATTTTAATGTAAAAATAAAATGTATTGGAATCTCGCTTCGTGAAAACATTTTTTTTCCAAATACGTAAATTTCTCTTTTGTCAAAATTCGCAATTTTCAACTTCTTTTTTAAATAAAGATGGCTTAAGAAATAAATTGAGTTTTCTTATTAGTTAATTAGTTAACAGTTAATTAAATTTGCATAAACAATTATCATAAAATATTAACCCCAAGTGATTATTCACTTAAAATCTTCTCACGAAAAAAAATGTTTTGTAGATATTTCTCTTTGTGAAAACACTCCTCAATTTAATTGTTCAATTAAGTGTTAAATTTCTGGCGCTATCGAATAATATAAAAATAGTAGTTAATGATAAATTAATATCATTAATTGTGTTTTATTAGCAACATATTATTGAAATTTTAAAATAATTTTAGTAATAGTAATGATTATTGCACGAAATGACTACACGGACATCGTGTTATCTCGACTTACAAGAAGCGGATTCATAATATTTACGAGCACAACTCAATTTAGGCCAAACATGTCTAAAAAGTAGCTAGGTAGGTGTAATGGAATAATAACCAAACGGCACTACATAAAGTTGATAATTCATAAGGAACATATTGTATGACTAATTATAAATATGAATATATTTTTCCAAATAAAAATAAAAAACCGAATTTATGTCAGGTTAAGTAAGAACCCCATATGTCAAACCTATCAACCAACATAGATTGATGGTCCAATCGGATGAAATTTTGTAGATACGCAAGTAAGCCAAAAATATGACCCGAAGACGATTCAGAAATACAGATGGGAAAATGATAATTCACAATAAATTTAAGGACTAAATTGGATTAGGTTGGGTTATACGCAATATTCAGTTATACAGGCGTCGGTTTTGGGTGGCCCCGATTTTGTAATAATTTGCTGATGCAGTTATGGCTCTAACTTTAAATTCTTACAATAATTCGTAATCAATCACAGAGATTACAAAATTGCAATGAAACTTGCTCCGTTGATATATGTTTAATTTCAATAACAGACATTACATAATTGCAATGAAACTTGCTCCGTTGATATATATTTAATTTCAATAACAGACATTACATAATTGCAATGAAACTTGCTCCGTTGATATATATTTAATTTCAATAACGTTGCTTACTTATAAGTCTTTTTATAAGCCCAGAAAAAAAATAATGTATAAGGCCTATGAAAACTGCTGTAAAGTTCAAAATCTCCTACTTACAAATCCATTTTCGGTTATGATTTTATTGTATAATGTGGCAAATTAAGTTATTTATAAAATGATCGAAAAAAAGAATATTTATGCCTGAACATCCACAAAATAAAATAAAAGGCACTTTTTGGCCATTTTTTTTTTCTTGCATAAATCAAAACTGGCGGATAGTGTTAAGCGGGAATTCAAACTTTATCGCCATCTACGTAAAGGTTGTTAGTGATAGCGGCTCAATTAAAAATATTACACGACCTAGTGCATCGCCTTAATAAAAAAAAGTGAATATACCCTATTACTTCAATCTTAAGATTACGGAAATACTTCTCGATACAACCAGTTGAATTCGGCGATGTATAGCTAGCAAAATTATGAATATCTTCACTTTACGACCATTTAAAATACGACAACTTTATGTAGAAGCACATTCTGAGCATTAGTACAGCTCTATCTATTCATTATCTGTCGTGTATTATAATAACATGAATACAGTTAACCCGCGAGGATGATCTCAGGCAAATCAATGACGGCAATAAATTTGCAACACGAACGCAATGAATGGCTTTCCTTGAAGATACAACAATGAAAGTATCGTTTGAAAGCAAATACACGCGTAATTTACTGAAATTCTCGTACTTTGTTCTACCTTGTTTTCAATGACGTCCTACATAAATACAATCTCACACCGCAATATAATCCTATTCCTTGCTTGGATTAAAACAAGTTATGATTGATATAAATACAAGGACATCTGTTAATCAAATAAGCAGTATTTATTTATTTATTCATGTTCTCCGTAAAACGGTTTTGCACCAATATATTAGGGAGAAGATTACAAATTTGAGGTACATGTAAGAATAAAAGGTCATGGAGGCAGTTTTACTATTTTGCGACATGTCAAAAGATTTACTTTACGAGTCTAAAAAGGTACTTGTGAGGACATACAAGTCAGCCTCTTTTAATAAATACAAGTTTATTACTTTGATTATAGCGGGAATAGGCATATTGGCGTTCCGCGATAACTCGACACAATGACAATTCTAGAACCGGGTATAGGCATATTGGGGTTCGATGATAACTCGCACAGTGACAATTCTAGAGCCAGGAAAAGGCATATTGTGGTTACATGATAACTCAACACAATGACATCGACTAGAGCCGGGAAAAGGCATATTGTGGTTACATGATAACTCAACACAATGACATCGACTAGAGCCGGAAATAGGCATATTGGGGTTCCATGATAACTCGCACAGTGACAATTCTAGATCAGGGAAAAGGCATATTGTGGTAACATGATAACTCAACACGATGACATCGACTAGAGCCGGAAATGGGCATATTGGGGTTCCGTGATAACTCGACACAATGACAATTCTAGAGCTGGGAAAAGGCATATTGGGGTTCCATGATAACTCAACAAAATTACAATTCAACACATCTTTAAAAAGTGATTACTTATCCGTTTATTTTCGGCAACTAAAGAGCTTAAAACAACTTTTGGAGCCTGGTCTATGCTTCCAAGCATTTAAAGATATTAAAAAAAACTAAATGATCGAGCGAAAAAAAACAGTTTTTTTACAAAACTGTATTGTTAATTTATTGTGAAATGTATTGTTCCCTACTAGATGTATGGAAAAATCTTGCAAACATCTAAATAAACAGAATATCTCAATTGGAAAGAATAATAATTTATAATTATTTGAGAAAAATGTCAAGAACATGTACATTTCATATTTTTATTTTCCTCTTTCCTAATATGGAATAATTTTGATTTGAAAGTTTTGAGAGCGGATTTGCTTGCTTGAAGACGGAATGCCTTCCAAATAATATTTATATTATAACATAAAAGGGGAAAATAAATGTTCACTTAATCTGTTATTTGGATTTAACGAGGTATTATATAATAAACAGCTTATTAAATTTGATAGCCAGTTTACAGTAGAGTAATCATTGCATTCTTAAATATGTTTATTAATGATAATAATAAATGCTATTTTAATAATTTCCAATGTTCACAATGACGATAAAACACTTAATTAATAATTAGATTAGAAAATTACAAAATCAGGATGAAAGTAGACTAAATGCTGTAGAAATGAGATCCCTGAGGCGTACGTGTGGTAAAATCATGTGAATCAGATACTTGAGTCGGTCCATGTCAAGAGTCAGAATAATAGAAGAATATGTATGAGACGATGTATGAATGTGAATGAGGCTAGGAGTATGTGCCAAGACCGAGTTCTTTGACGGTCAGTCATCTCTGCCTACCCCTGCGGAGAAACGGCGTGATCGTTAAAAATATCTTATTCGAAATGCAAAAAATGAAAAAACTTTATTAATGAATAAATAAAATACCTAACAAATCAATAATAATTAAGTTCGTACTACGAAATAGAATAATAGTGATTCTTATTAATAAGCGACCCTCGGTAACATGTCATAAACACAGATGACATCATTATTATTTTAATAAACAAATTTTAATATTCTCGAGTTTCAATACCCTTTCTAAAACCTCTTATCGTATTGAACAAAGCTTTCTAAATGTTTATATTTCTAATTATGTAAACGAAAATGTGATGATGGAAACGATAATTCAATTACCGATATCCTTCCAATCAAAGTCCTTCCCAAAAATGAAATCACGAGCACCAGCCTATAAATTACCCAACAATCAACCCACACTAACATCAAGCAAACTTTACAATCAAGTCATCCACAACCACAATACTCAGAATAACAATAAAATACTAACACACACTACAAAATATGAGATAAAATGTCTTAACTATATTGCCTACACACTCTATAACTCTCTTCAAGATATAGATTTTTTTTTAAAACATAAAAACGAAATACGTAATTCTTTTCGTGTTGTATTTTGTCTCGTTTCTTTCTCTATCCTTTTCTATCTCCGGTATTTGTAATCGAGCATAATCTATTTTTACCAATGTATTAGTATGTAAGTACCTCTTTGTAAATTCCTACATTGGCTTTGCGTTTATGTGTATATATCGCTGTCTATTTCCTTTTGTTCTTGTTTGTTCTATTTAAACTTGATTATTTTTAGACTGTTTCGTATGTGAAACTTATAATTTTGATATCAAGTTTAAAAAGTTAAAGGAAAGTAGTTCCAATAAAAAAAAATACAGAAAAGCTGAAAATGCTTGCGTTGAACTATTTTGGCTTTGCAGTTAGGTTAAGGAAGGCACGCGAATAGTATGTAGGTATAATACTCAGTTCACACAAATTGCAATGACAATAACTTATACTAATATTTACACATATGTAAACACTTTACATAATTTACTATTTCCATAAATTTTTTTTTTTTATACATACAGTTACATATATAATTAGACAAAACATAAGACAGTAACAAAAAAAATCACACAAAGGCGAAGCCTTTGCGTGGGCATTATAAATTATGTATTAAAAACAGTGGTGGTTAAAAAAGAAAAATATGTAGTACCTATAGATAGATTAATATGATTTTACTGGAGTTTTTGCGTATTTAATAAAATAAAGTTGAAGATGAAGTCAAATAAAAGTGATTTTTTTAAATGTAGACTGTAATGGCATATTTTAGGCATCATATGCGTAGTACAAATTATAGAAAAATTCTCTCACTTCCAGATTTTTCTTACCCAGCTTTTAATATTTATTTTATACAAATTTAGGTTTTTGGCACATCTTGATGGAACTCGGCAAGGAATTAAACAATTTTGGGCCAATTTAGTTAATGTGTCTTTGGGCTAGCCTAGTTTTGCAGTGAGGCATTGTGTACACGCATATGTTGTGTCTCTGGCTAGAACGATTTGGGTTTTTACAGAAATTAAAAGAACGAATGTTATATATAAATTTAAGACATTGGACACAGTAGATCCGCCTAAGTTCCATAATGTCAGTTTACTGAAACAATTGATCGGTGGGATCCATATTATGCCATGAAGACGAAGACCAATACGTATTATGTCTTGATCTTAATGATATTCTTCTGAACAATTTCTAGAGGTTTCACATGGTTATTGTATGTTCCTCCCCAAGCGATTATTCATTAAATAAATTAATTATAAATTAACATTTAATAAAAAACATTGAAAATTTAAATACAATCTAATACCCAAAATAAATAAGAACTACGAATTCGTTGCATGTTTTCTGATTTATTTTTAATTTAAATTTTATCTGGATAAAAGTTTTTAAAAATTCACTGGTACCAGCTATTTAAAAAAAAATAACCACAAATCTTGTATTATGTATAATAGTATAATATAATTTAAATATAAGAAGGGTAAGAAAAAACATATTTTTTATATTACTAGTAGTTCTTTGAAGGACCAAAAAAGTATGTTTGTAATTTTCTTTCATTTTATAAATAACAACAAAAATTTATTTTGAAATTATAAGATTTAAAAGTAGGTACTTAAATATCTACCTACTTGATTATAAATCATAACATATTTCATGCATTTTTTTTAAATTTCAAATAAACGTCTGACAATTCTTTTTACAAACTTTCTTCGTGTTGGTAGATACCGTATATACGTGAATAAGTAAGTAAATTAAACACGACGAATTCACATTTGAAAAAATAATCTTTATGGATCCGTTAAAACGGCCACATTATGTCGGCAAAACGTACGACATTTACAGGCGATATGCAAAAGGTTGAGTAAAACGGGACTTCACTACGCTCAGTCATGATAAGTAAACCCCTTCTCAAAAGAGGAATAATAAAAAAATATTGTTTTTAAATCCGCATCAGAGAGCTTGCAAAAGTGTACTTTTTTCTTGCCCAACTAGCCTTTTCCGTAAGCACATCTCTGGGAAACGCACTTAAAGTACTAAACAGGCAGATTTATTAACTTATCGCTTGATTTATGATCGACCATCCGACACAATCGTAAACAACCGCTAAAAGGATATAATTTATTGTGTATTGCGAGGAACCAAGAAAATGAGCGTAAAGAAACATTATCGGAAAAGATATTAAAAACTAACAACAATAAATAATTATATCAACCAGAGAATAACTGACCAAAAATGTAATAAATTACTCAAATATCAATTTAACGGTATGGAGACCAGTTGAATGGGAGAAAATTACGAGGGAATTGATGTTCTCCATCTTTCCAAAGAACCTCATAAAACATAATAATTTCGGTTGTCGGTGCATGGGTGCGTGATTTGAAATTGCTTTCCTGCGTAGTGCATAAAATTATTCAAGTTAAACGAATTTTAATTTTTAAAAATTGGAACTGATAAGTGTACACCCTATCAGACAAGCGATAGAGTAGATAACTACCAAAATTATTTTATGAATTAATAAGTCTTTATTTGAATTGTGTATTTCTTTTATTTTTATTTTCAACAGATGATTAGATGAATTAATAGATTGAAGATACATTACTGAGACAACGCGCGTGGTTTCGCTGAACTAGGTCCAGTGGACGTACTTTAGCGGTCGGTTCAAATAGCTATTTTTAACATAAAAACATATTCTTTGGATGGCTGTCGTTTTCATAAGCGGTGTTACATGTTTTGTTCGATTAGTATGAATGTAAGGTCTTTTATGCTTGTATTGTTGTATTTTAATAATGTCGTTGATTTTCAAGTTTATCAACATTCGAAAATAAAATTTCTTCTTTTGAATGAATATTTGCCTTGGTGCCGAGGCAAATATTTTTTTATACAACTACTCTCAGCTTTATTACAATTTTATTATAATATCTCGTGATTTTCCATGGGTGTGCGCTAGTAATGTAATATTTGTATTAAATGAAACTTACCGGAATGTCGCACTATGACGATGATACACGATGTGGCGTCGTCGGATCCCATTATATTAACATTTTCTGAAACAAAAAATAAATAATTTAATATAAGGAACATAGCATTCATAGCCAACAGTTTATAATTCTGTGAACTAAATAAGAATTAAAACTATTTCACAATAAAAATAAGAATAACTATGTATTTTTTTAAACAACACGGAAGACAAACATCACAGTATAGTGAAATTCACGGCATATGACTTATGAACAACCATTCACTTTTGAAAGTTGCTGGAAATAGCTTGAATCTTTCATATTGTCTCTTATATTTTAACTGCCAAGGTTAAAAATGGCGTGAATAATTACATAAAAGTGTATTTTTGTTGTTATGTTTTGAGAACCTGCACTAAAGTGTTCAATTATGTGTACCTTTAAGAAACTGTAAGCAGATTTAACACAATATTTAATTGGTACTTACCAATGAATGGTTTAGTTAAGTTTTATAAATAATTTGATTTAACAAAAAGCAGCAAAAAACCGCGTTGTTGATAACTCGGTTGTAAGCTTTTCATATCCTTTAAAATATATATAAACGACGCAGTAAATGGATAAAATAGAACAGGTATAAATTAATTGATTTTGTTAGATTAGTTTGGGATACGTTAGGTTACGTTAGATTGCGTTATGTTACGTCAGGTTAGGTTATTTGTTGTTTTTGCTCTTTTCCTTCACTTTTCTTAAATATTCCGTTTAGTCATGGAACCGCATATCTATAATAGAAAGATAGTTTTCAACGGAGCTTTAATCAGAAAAACTGTATGGGGGTAGTAGACTAGTAAGGTACCAGTCGGCACAACCACCATTTAATGAAAGGACTGTATGGGGGTAGTAGTAGACTAGTAAGGTAACAGTCAGCACAAGCACCATTTAGTGAAAGGACTGTATGGGGGTAGTAGTAGACTAGTAAGGTAACAGTCAGCACAAGCACCATTTAGTGAAAGGTCTGTATGGGGATAGTAGTAGACTAGTAAGGTAACAGTCAGCACAAGCACCATTTAGTGAAAGGTCTGTATTGGGGTAGTAGTAGACTAGTAAGGTAACAGTCAGCACAAGCACCATTTAGTGAAAGGACTGTATGGGGAGAGTAGTAGACTAGTAAGGTAACAGTCAGCACAAGCACCATTTAGTGAAAGGACTGTATGGGGAGAGTAGTAGACTAGTAAGGTAACAGTCAGCACAAGCACCATTTAGTGAAAGGACTGTATGGGGAGAGTAGTAGACTAGTAAGGTAACAGTCAGCACAAGCACCATTTAGTGAAAGGACTGTATGGGGGTAGTAATCTAGTATGGTAAAGCTGTACTCACTGTCGTGCGGCACCGTGGCGGCCATCTCCCGCTGCTGTACGTACAGCAGACCAACGGGCCCCACCACCTTGGAGGGGGTGCCCAGCAGCTGTGCCGCCGTGTCCCGGTACACGGGGTGCGCCGCGAACAGAGACCGCGTGTCTGCCGGACACTCCTCCTGCAGGACGCCGTTCAGCACGAGCACCATTCTGAAAAAGAAAACAGTAATTGGTTTATTTTGTCGCGAAATATAACAACATTGACAAAATATAAAGTATTAATCCAATATCACAAATCTAATTGTAAAATTACCATCAATTTAGGGAGTGCTCACACTGCCCACACAATTCTTGCACAAACATTTGAAAAAGTATCCGATCAGAATTTGAAAAGTTTAATCTAAACATTACTGATGAAAAGCGACAGTTTTATGCGACATCGCCTTCAATTTTCATTGGTAGATAAATTTATTCTCTAGGTAAAAGGTATATAAAAAATTTATTCGATCAGAGTGCTAATTTATTGAGAATCTCTTCAAATTATTCGTAATCCGGTTAAAATCGGAATTACAGGCCCTTAACGAATGAATTGATCGTTTTCCTGATTTAATATAGTACGAATGTATTTTTACGATGTTAGAACACGTGTACGTAAAAATCCTAATATTTTCGCATTTCGTCATTTTATCCTATCAAGGCAAATGCAGGTGCTTGATCACGTGTTCCGAAATATTAGGAATTTACAAAAATGTTATCGGTAAACGGCCTGTAATCCTGTTTCTAACCGGATTATCAATTATTTGAAGAAATTCTTAATAAATTAACAATACTATTTTTTTCTCACTTAACGCTATATTTTACTAAACAGTATCATTTCGACAAAATTATTTTCGGAAGATTAAAAAAAAATCATGATTTTCGTGGTTATGAAGTTCCCAAAAAACTCATCACCTTTATAAAATAATTTCTAGTTGTACGCAAAAATATATTGCGCAGAGTCCGTAATTTTAGCCAATATAGATACACCTTATATTGTTTAACAAACAATTTATAGCTGGTATTATAAACAAAACTCTAACATACTAAATAGTATTGTATGCAAACAAGGAAAGTTGTCGTGTTAGCAGTGTGTTAGTGAAACTCGCATAATATATCATACTGAATCTAAACAACATAGAAAATACACGGACTATGTCAGTGTTGTCTACTAAATCATATAATATTGCAAGCTCTAAAGTTCATTAATAATAAAAGGTGAAATACATCTTAATACATCACAGCAGACAATCAACACAACGAGTGGTGTATTAATAACATAATTCAACACAAAATTTCAATAATGCATATAACTACTTGAAATGTACATAATTAAGTTTACAAAGACCCAGGTTAAAATAGAATTTCCAGGCGTGCCATGTGTTGTAACCAGGTTAATACTGTACTAAATGCAGACGGATCATGGTTTGTTGTCAGTTAGTAATCTTACCTTAAAACACCTCTTTTTATTCTTTGTACTTAACACAATTTAATTACAATACCATCTTAAATGCAATTTCACACAGAGTAAATTGTTTATAATATACAAATATTATATTTAATCGATGCGAACAATATGAACAACTCCCAAACGAAAAAGACAGAAAAATATTTGGTCGCATCTGGAAATTGAACCCAGTACCTCTGCTTTGCCGGGGCATTCCGACCTTATCAACTTCCGTCATTTTTAAAAATATCATACTTCGACTAAGAACTCCAACATTATATTCATTTTCTGAACGATATATTTTGGCTGCAATTTTTATGCATGACTGCAAGATTTTACAAGAAAAAATTGCTATCTAAATGGTGTTTTTGGATAGATACATCCTTTTTTTTATTTTAACATGTGATATCCATTGATTTTTTACAAGTCTAGGGTGAATATTCTATTTTTACTAAAATATTTAATCATTGAAGACAATATTAACTACTGTCAAACGAAAAATATGAAACGGAAAAGAAGGAAAAAAAATTCGATCGCATCTAATTTTATTATATTATGTCAAAATGTATAACTTATACACGTACCTATAATATTATATGTTTGACTAACATATCTTACAATTGGTGGTGGTTACAATTTATTGTAAACAATGAAAGATTAGTTGTAAGACATTGAGGATTGATTATCGTTTATAAGCAATAAGTTGAAATAATTTCCAAATAAGCGAGAATACTATATTACCATGATAGTATTGCATACTATTTAATATCTAAATGGCAATAAACTTTTGTTCATTTTATTTTATATTATAGAAACAAACAGTATCTAATTTGATTAGAGTGATGAAACAATTTACAGATATTAAAAATTTCAAGGTTTACCTGTCAATTTTTCCTTGTAATGTCTTATAATGTAGTATGTATATTCAGTAATGTGTACAGTATATAGGTGTATGTGTGTATGCGCATTGAACAGTTTATATTATTGACATGATGTTACTTTTAAATTTAGGCATGAATTCGAAAAAATGTCGAAGTTAGAGTTTAGACAAATATTATTGAATGTACTGGACGTAATTGAATGTATGAAGAACACAGTTAATTAGGGAAAAGTTCATCTAACAAAAAATAATACAACGCTGCTATTATACGCGTAAACCGCCAAATACAAGTCAACTTGCTTTTTAAGTGATGAAATGATCCAATAATAATAATAATACAACGAAAGATTTTTTAAATATTTATGTTGAGGGATCACTAGGATTTATAGGCCCTGTTAGGAGTTCTCCCGAGCCGAACCCTCTGAAATATCTGGAGTCGGTGAATTAATTTCCCATTTGATCTCTGGTGATTTGACGTGTTGTTGTGTTGTTAATGCACTTGCATAATGTTGATTGACTAGATGATCATTTGTGGAAAAGTGTGTGAAAGGGTTTAGTTTTTCCTATGGGGAAGATTTAACCCGGACATAAAGTCTGAAAAGATATTCTCTTTATATATGCCTACACACAAATTTGCGCTGTTTTCGGTAGAGTAAAAAAACAATTAAAATATCAAGTCTACGTTAGGCACCGAATTTTTTTCTGATTTCGTTATTGTAGGTACATTAGCTGTTGAAAAAAGTGGTCGGATCGGAAAATTGTCGTATCGTGAAGTCGTTGTAACTCGGGGCACCCCTGCACACGTGACAGTGTTTACCGAAGCACAATATGATTATTGGGAAATTATTATTCCAGAGCGATTGTTATTATCCAAGGATATATGAATTGCTTCGGCGATACTATGAATTATGCAAAAGTAAAGTTCACGACACCGGGGCACGCATCTCATAGTCTGCAAATGGCTGAATGGGAATGCAAAGTAACATGCCCGCAGCAATAAGCAGTAATACCAGTATTTTCCTAAATAAAACATCCAGTGAACAATGCGAGGAATATTCAAGTTACATTGGTGCAATACATTTTGACGTTTTGACGTTTTGACGAGCAGAGCGGTAGGACCTTTGGCTTTGGGCCAAGTCGCGATTACCACACATATGCCTCAAGGATCACATTAATTTATTTACTTTATAAATACTTTTTTAAACAGTTATGGAGGTTATAATCATTGACCAATAAAATAACGACATTTAAATGGAAGACCAAAAAAATAGAATAACAATATACATTTTATAACAGTTTTGATAAAGTTGCTACAAAAAAAATAATTACGAAATAATGCCCCTGTTTACATTTAAAAATGGATATGGATATCAATAACAACAATAAGGGCGGGTTGTTTCATAGAACTTGAACAATTCATCAAATTTCAAAGTCGATATGTGAAGGTTCTATTCAAGTTCTGTTATTATTTCAGTTTTGTGAAGCCGCTGGCCAAAAATGATATAATAATAGAAATTGAATAGAACCTTCACAGAACTTGAAAACCGAATTTTAAATTTGATGAATTGTTAAAATTCCGTAAACAACCCGTCAAGAGATAGTTATTTTATTCAATTCAAACTACTGAAAGCAAAAAAGGAAGGAAAGATATGAAAAAATACAATAAAGTAATAAGTTTTCTACGATATAATTTGATCGATTTTCATTTTTATAATTATGTTATGAGTTTTTAGAAGTTCGTGTTAAACACGTCGATATCTGTGCAAAATGCATTAATTAATCTATTTCATCCTTCTCTGCCAAATGCACGTTCCATCACTTCCATACATCAGGGTTGGAATACAACACTGTGGATTGTTAGCACTGATTCTAGATAATCAGTATCAGTTAATAGTATCAAAAACTAACAAATTTATTTTCTATGAACACTAAGTTTTCAAGATTAAAAAAAACGATATTTTATAAATAATTTCTGTACGTTTGCGAGCCAAAAATTAGTTAAATTAAAGTCCCTCAATAGAAAATCGCAAAGTAAGCTCCAAAAATTATAAAAAAAACACACCTGGTTCTTTTATTTAACGTGGTATAGGTATGAAAAAAATCACAGTGTTTCTTTAAATGTTACGTATGATATTTGTAGAGAGATTTTTGCTCTTTTTTGGGTTGGTGATTTATGCAATATTTTCGTTTAGGCCTATTCATTATAATCGTTTTTTTTTAATATTAGCGCGCTCCCTCTAACATTCCTATTTATGTACATACATCCCTTTCAAACCATCTTCTTCTTCACTTTGAACACTTACTACATAGCCTGGCAAGTCCAAAACAGAAGCCTTTCAATTCAATTACCTTGTGATTTAATTTATTGGCCGGATTACAGGGGAATCGGTCTGCTGATGCATTAAATCCGGTCTATCAGAGGCAACCAGTTCCCAGTGAACACTGATCGCCGTAAGGGAGCGTCTTATTTGGTATGCCGGGCCCGGCCGAGAAACGTTTCGAGAGCGTGACGGGTGTTATCTTCGGGATCTGAGATTCAGATAGCGATCGGGGGACATATCTGCATGCGGTCGATGATCACGACCGATGTGTTCCGGCGCGGACTCACGAAAATTCCATCATCTCGAGATTTATGCGAGATGAAAAGCTACTGTTTGATATGGCCGGGAAAAACTTGCTGATTTCTTATTCTGGAGGTTAATAAATAATAACTATACTTTGTTGCTGTACAAAATTAGTGATTTCACACTGATAACATGTTCAACACAAGTTTTGAACGGTTATCAATTTCTAACTATCCATACCCATTGACCAAAGTAATTATGTTAATTTAATGAAATTACTCGTTTTAACCGACTTATCTTGCATGAATTAAATTAGTAATTCATGCAAGATAAGTCGGTTAAAACAAGTTTTGAACGGTTATCAATTTAACTATCCATACCCATTGACCAAAGTAATTACGGCCGGCATAGTCCAGTGGTAACGCATTGGACTGCCATTCCGAAGGTCGCGGGTTCGAACCCGGCGTGCGCAAATAAATTTTATTTGATTAATTTGTGTTATTTCACAATTAATTAATTAAAAATAATATATAGTATATTTGCGGCACGTTCCAGAGTGGAAGATACTACCAGTATCGCCCTGGTGTAAGACCACCATTCAGAATTGAAACGTTGCTCCAAATGGCTTTAGCCGTGTTTAGTGACTAGATCTGAATAGCCAGGTACTTCCCCACCTTCCTCTTTCCCTTCCCCACTTACCTTCAGCCTCACAACATCCCCCAATTGGGGATGCCATAGTCTCACTGGCTCCAGACGGGAGCAGTTGGGACTCTTGTAAGGTATTCACTATAAAAAAAAAAATTAAAAAAATGAAATTACTCGTTTTAACCGACTTATCTTGCATGAATTAAATTAGTAATTCACGCAAGATAAGTCGGTTAAAATAAGTTTTGAACGGTTATCAATTTAACTATCCATACCCATTGACTAAAGTAATTATGTTAATTTAATGAAATTACTCGTTTTAACCGACTTATCTTGCATGAATTAAATTCGTAATAGGTACGCAGATGTAGCGGATCTGTTTAACTGCACAAAAGCTAGGTACAAAAAGGCTTTAATATCATATCTTTTAAATCATGTCCAATAAAATGTAAGTCTACTCATACTTACGTAAAAAGTCAAATAAATATGTATGTAAAATGAACTGCCTGGGGCAACTGAGGAAACTTGGGTCAATAATAATATTCAATACGGTGAACCAACAGCTTGATTGGCACTTACCTACTTTCAACCAAAATCTGAAAATAAATGCATACATTTTAGCTATTGTAATATATTATATCATGTATCTATACTATCATATATTTCAATCAATACTAATCTAACCTAGTCTACCTATAAGTTTTGCATGTACTTGTATCTCTAACTTTTTATATCCATCTAGATTTTCTGTTAATTGTATATTTTCTGATGTCATTGTTTATAATTTACTGTATATTTTATACCGTTGATATTGAAGTAAATGAAAAACCATGAGAAATTTGTTACTTTTATACAAATTGTCTTAACGCGATGTCATACGTAGTAATGCAAAATCATGTGTTTTTGGTTTGAAAATTTGGTCGCCTAGAAATGTTTCAGATGCTTTAATTAAATACTGCGAGTAGAATACATCTTGGCCTTTGAAATAATCGAGAATTTTTTAGATAAGTCTTTTTATAAGCCCAGAAAAAAATAATGTAAAGGCCTATGAAAACTGCTTTAAAACTCAAAATCTCCTACTTACGAAACCATTTTCGGTTATGATTTTATTGCAAATTAAGTTATTTATAAAATGATCGAAAAAAAATTAAATATTTATGCCTGAACATCCTCAAAATAAAATAAAAGGCACTTTTGGCCATGTTTTTTTCTTGCATAAATCAAAACAGGCGGATGGTGTTAAGCGAGAATTTAAACCTTATCGCCATCTACGTAAGGGTTGTTATTGATAGCGGCTCAATGTAAAATATTACACGACGTAGTGCATCGCCTTAATGGATGCAGCTGACTGGTAAAGTACCCAATGAGGCCCACATTATCAAATAACTAGCTGACGTGTACCCGGCGTTGCTGGGTATTATCCTTAGGAGATAGACATATATTATCACGGACTTTTCTGTAGGCCTTTTTAAAATATACAATTCCGTAGTACATTATTTTGATGTAGTTGTTCTCATAAGGTTTAGCCGGCTTTAACAATGTAGTGTCCGAAAACAACGACTTTTTACGACTTGAACAAACATCGACTTTTCTCTACTTTCTTAAAATATAATAGATATGCATGTATTATATATGTAAACCTTCCAGAAGCAATTCTCTAAATGATAATGAAAACCCTATCAAAATCTATTGCGTAGTTTACAAGAACTAAGCGCACAGACAGACAGACGCGGATAGCGACTTTATTTTATACCATTTAGAGATGTTGTTGTATCATTAAAAGAAGAAACATAGTTAAATACTTAGGACGGGTTGTTTCGGAGAATTTGAACAATTCATCAAATTTCAACGTTCATTTTCGGGTTCTGTGAAAGACTTATTCAAGTTCTGTTTTTATATCATTGTAGGCTAGTTGCTTGACAAAACTGAAATAAAAACAGAACTTGAAAAAATCTTTCACAGAACTGGAAAATGAACGTTGAAATTTGATGAATTGTTCAGATTCTCCGAAACAACCCGTCCTTAATGTGAACTATACATCTATAAAATGTACTTAATGCATTTAAGCAAGGAGAAGTATAAACATTGTAAATTATAACCGTGTCACAAATTTTAGAATAAAAAAGTTTTCTAGAATAAAGGTAAATAAAAGATAAGGATTGATAAGCATTGGAAATTTCTCAAGTACATTATATTAAATTTTCAAGCATGCACCACGTCGTTTAATATTTGCAATCGGGCCGCTAACAATAAAACTCCTTATGTAGATGGCGATAAGGTTTAAATTCCCGCTTAAGAGGAACGTCTGCGCGGCCTTCTTCATACAAAACTTAAATTTGGATTTGAAAATACTCGACCAAACTGAATAAATATTTTTACAAACAAAATGTATAGCAAATATCTAGTACTGATATATGTTGCTTTATTTATTTGTATTTTAAATTAAAAAATACAGGCCATTAAAGAATTAAAATTTTTATAATTTTTTGTGAGTGAATGGTAATTATTAAAAAAATAATCTTTCCCAGTGTAAATAAATTTCTATATAAATTAAAAAATAAAAAATTCCAAAAAAAAATTTTTTGTCTGAACTTTAGATTTATATACGACAATTTTTATTCGTAGATGAAAATTAAATTTAACCAAGTATAATAAAAAAATTTTACATTTCATATATTATTTTATTTTATACTTGCATACTAGGTAAGGCAAACTTATTTTTTTATTTAGAAATTACCATTAAGTCCCAAATAATTGCCAAACTTGACTATCAAATGATGAAAAATATATTTCTTTAATGGACCAAATTTTATAATTTGAAACACAAATAAATAAAGTAGCACATATCCGACCATTTACTATACTTAACGAATAAAAAAATATTTTTTAGTTTGGTTGGGTATTTTGGCGTCAAATCCAAATTTAAGTTTTGTATGAAAAAGGCCGCGCAACCGTTCCCCTTAACGCCAGCCGCCTGTTTTGATTTATTGCAAGAAAAAACAATCGCGAAAAAGTGCGTTTTATTTTACTATTGAACATATATTTAAATGTTTTACCTTAATTTTCTAAAGAACTTAATGTAAAGCCTTTAAAGCAGTTTTTATAGTCCCGATATTAAATTTTTTCTGGACTCATAAAAAGACCTATAAAAATTCGATTACCATACTCGCAGTATATAATGTTTCTAAGCGATCAAATTTTGAAATTAAAAACGCATGATTTTGCATTACTTAGTAGTGCTTTCTTCACACTATGAATTTAAACCCGTCAAGCTTAATATTTCTACTTTATAACTATCAAATTTCGAAATCCACTGCAAGGAAAGTGACTACTGCCACTGGCAAAAAAATGTTAGAGGAACATGAAGTTTTAAAATGTCAAAAATTAATTCCAATTCGTTAGTATGCAGCGTTTTATTGTTCATTGCATTTGTCTTTTGCGTCAATTATGTTTTGATCTTAATCATAAATAATTTTTTTCACAGTAGATCCCTGAAAATTTCTTATTGGCAACTTTCGTGGCGTATGTAGTGGTCTGCAGAATTGAGAGGGTGAGGGATAATCGAACAACGTTTACATGTAAATGTGAGGATTGAGGAATCATACACGAATAATAAGAATAATAATAATAATTGGATGACTTGTATAGCGCCGTTTTTGTGCAAAATCACCTCAAGGGCGCTGTACAAACTTATAATACATTTCTACAGTGATCTATGTTATTACTTAACTATTTATGGAGAAAATATACAGTACAATACTTACCTGGTAGGTCACTTGAGATTAACACTTAATTAACATTATTAATTGTTTATTGGCGAAATTTAGATACAGGATTTAGGACTTTATTGAAAAATTGAATATAACTGGACTTTCTCTTAGGAATGGTATATTTAATATTAATATGCACGCCATTTCTCCGCAGGGGTAGGCTGAAGACGGAACTCGACGAACAACTCAGTCTTGGCACACACTCCTTGTTTCATTGGCATCCATACATCGTTGCATACATACCTTCTGTTATTCTGACTCTCAAGTATTTGGTAATTAAATATAGGTATTGACTATTGGGGAATAGGTATCGATGTAATATAAATAGCTGTCTAAATGTGCCTACCTAGTAGTTGCAAGGTGCATTTAACAGCAGCTCAAATAATGTAATTCCTTGGAAACGGCATAAACAAGGCAGCATTATCTCTGCATCTCCAGGACAATCAAACGCCAGGATTTATAGGGCCGAGAGTCGGAACATAAGACATAAAACCACTACAACTGCGAGACAACAAGAAACCCGTAAAGAGGGCCGTAAGAGCGACTAATAATATTAAAGAAAAAAATTAAATAAAAGCGTAAATTTAGCACTTCTGTCATGATGGTTTTTTTTAAATATTAACGGGTAGACTACTCATACGTACAAAAACAAAAAATACATTTCTTAAAAGCCTCCAAAATGAACATATCCGATGTGAAACAACATGAACTCAAGCGGAGAAAGGAATAAATGGAGATGGACAAAGGAGAAACAGATAAACGAAGAAGCAGAGAAATAGAGAAATAGAGAAATAAAGAAACTGAGATAGAGAGAAATGGAGAAACAGAGAAACCGATAAAAATATATAAAGAGAAACAGAAATGTAGAAACTGAGACACAGAAACACAGAAACAAATAAATAGAAACAGATTCATGGAGAAACATTCTCTAATCCTTGTACCACCGACAGACTTGCAGTCGCAGGAAGATTGGACTAGTGGAAGGTGAAAGAAGTAGGGAAAGGCAGGGGGATTAACAAGACAGAAGGGCCCATCGCCCATCGCCCATCGCGCATCGTGAGACTGGCACTGTTAATTAGCGGATTGGATCTGCGGGCGGGCGCAATAATTAATCGCCCCGGAGATTGAGTTACACCAGTGGCTAATTGGCGGCGAGTTACTCCTTAATGGCTCCCCGATTCCCGTTCCTGGATGCATTTCTTAACAGTACTCGCACAGTCATGTCCGGATGTGTACTTCGCTATTCCTATTCAGTATTCACTTTACATTTAGGCATATGTTATTCCGCGGATTTTCGTCATCGAGTTAATTAGAACAGGCAGGAGTATGGTTTTTGGTGTGATCTGCATCTGGACTCCTTTCTGAATCGAAAGAATTCTTTTTAATCACAAATAAACAACTTGTGATGAAATCTTGTTATTTAAAATTCTGAATAATGGCCCGATATCGCCCGAGCTTACCAATTTAATAAAAAATGTATACCGTCAAAATAAACACGATAAACCAATTTCTCTCATTTGCCCACGTGTAGAGCCAACATTAGAAAAAAAAATACGATAAAGAAGGTACTTTTATTTTGTATTTATGTTGACGAATCTACAATGACGAATCTACAATGACAAATCTACGAATCTACAATGATTTAAAATGTTGCTTTTCGATTTACCGACAAAATGACAGGTTTATTTTTATTAGAAATTCGGCGGCGGTGACTTCACGCCGGGCAACATTGGTGACAGCCGTCTAACCAGCAAGTGGCGTTTTCTATGTCAGAATGACGTTGTAGCCAGCTGAAAGCGTTTCGGAATGTGCAGTTTCAGACCGTTTTTTAAATCGATAATTATGAATGAAAAAATAAAAAAAAACATATTTTTAGAACGACAGTAATAATCAGAAAAATAAACAATGTAAAGATTCATAGCAACAACCTTCAGAAATATCGAATAGAAGTAACGCGTACGATCATAAATTATTACGTGAGTATGAATTGTATCGGGAGAATTTCCTATCCTTATCCTATATTCCTCTTCCTCTCCCCTTTACCTACAATTAGTTTTAAAACACATTGAAACTCCCATCTCTAAGCAACTTGGTTAAACACGGTTTTTAATCATGATCAACGCGTGAGAAAATTACGCATTTTTTATGAAAAAACTGATATTCCGTCATGTTATTACGATTACATCCGGATCACTTGGAAGTTAATATCAGGTACCCGGTAATGGTTAGAAAATTGTACTAATATTTCCGAGTCATACTTTTCCGGGAAATTGTAATAACGTTATCTACAAATTATATGTTAGAAGTGGCGGGAAATTCATTTGATTTTATTACGAAATTCGTGATAACAATCTGACAAATTAATTATGACGCACTCAATGTTATTAAATGCTGGAAAACTGTAACCGGAAGAAAATTTAACGTCTGCTCAATTATAACATGGTTAAAATGCATTATAAAACTATGTGATTTGTTATTTAAATTTTTTAAAAACATCCGAAAACAGTGATGTCGTAAACCTCTATTCGACACAAATCACACTCTTACATCGTCTAAGTTTCAAAATTATTAACAAGTGAGGTTTGTTTACCTATTTGTCAGAACAATCAGTAGGTATTGAGAGCTGTACCTCAAGTTGAGAGTTGGTTATTTCTATTTCATATTTTAGCTGATCCCGATTTTCCAGAGTCCATTAACAAGCTGTTGAACAAGGCTAACTCGGTCTTTAGTTAAAATGAATTAAATTCAGGAAAATTTATGTATTTTCTAAGTAACGTAATTTGTTTTTTATTAACTTTTGACGTCGTGTTGTTTGTGCGAATTATTAAAAAAAAGTATAAAGTAAGTACTATAGATATGTGTATTTTTGAATTTTAATTATGTAATTAAAATTGTTTTGTATTATAAGCAAGCATTATGTGTAAATATTATAAAATAAAGTCGTAATCCGCGTCTGTCTGTTAGTGCGCTTAGTTCTTCTAAAGTACGCAACGAATTTTGGGAGGGTTTTCACAATCATTTAGATAATTTCTTCCGAAAAGTTTGTATATTTAATACATGCATATTATATTTATAAAAAGTAGAGAAAATCGATGTTTTGTTATAAGTCGTAAAAAAATAATTTCGGGCGCTTAGATTGCTAACGCTGGCTATACCTTGTGAGATGCATCAAAACAATGAACTTCGGAATTGTATATATTAAAAAGGTCTACAGAAAATTCCACTAGGGCATATTTCTATCTCCTAAGGATAACCCCAGCAAAGCCGGGTACACGTCAGCTAGTCAAATGATAAATTCGGCACAAAAAGCGAGTGGACCAATTATTTTTACCACCTACCTTTATTGAGATTCAACAAATGCAAATTACTGCCAAACATATTGTCGCGAAGAATTGATTCATATGGAAGAATTTAGAAGTATAGCTACTTTTTTTTTTCTTCGCTAGGTAGATGTCTACACAATGATTTTCCTTAAACCAAATTAAATAAGGTTTTCTAATTTGGGGTGAATGTAAGCGCGGTATAAAAGGAGTCCAGATCTGCGTGCGGTGTTCTAATTTGGGGTGAATGTAAGCGCGGTATAAAAGGAGTCCAGATCTGCGTGCGGTGTTCTAATTTGGGGTGAATGTAAACGCGGTATAAAAGGAGTCCAGATCCGCGTGCGGTGTTCTAATTTGGGGTGAATGTAAACGCGGTATAAAAGGAGTCCAGATCCGCGTGCGGTGTTCTAATTTGGGGTGAATGTAAATGCGGCATAAAAGAAGTACAGAGTCTTTATATATGTAATTATAAACCACTGAAGTTCAAAACAGGTGATATATTTAGAGTATAAATATAATATATATACCTCTATTTTTTCTATTCTATAATATATATACCTCTATTTGGTTCTTTTTGTAACCGCCGTGACGTACCGTAGCGCGATGACTTGTAACGCGTGCAATGTAATAATAAATTTATTCTATTTTATTTTCAATTTAGTCTGTTTTTTTTCTTTGTTTTTCTGTTCTATCTTTTTGTTTTTGATTATATATTTTTTTTGTATCTCTATATGGAATGTGTGGGACTGCACTAACCTCCCCACATACCGGAATAAACACTGTATTATTATTATATACTAAAATGTAAATAGTGATAATGATTCCATGGAAAATTTAATGTAGGTAATACCGCACGGGTGTCATTGTTTTTCTCTCTTCTTTACACACATAGGCCCAGTAAAAAGGTGTTCATCTTTTTTCCAACGGGCACTACGCAGATACTCATCTTAATCAAATATATTACATATCAACGAATACTACTTTTTAACAAACGACACAGTACTCTACTTGGAACCAAAGTTGTATAATATTATTCTGGTCGTAATTAAAACACAAAATAAACAACCTAGCTTTAAAAAAAAAACCGGATCAAGTCGACGGGAAGAGATTTCATAAAAACGAACTGGAAAATAAAGAATAACATACTTATACACACACTATAATTAACAGAAGCAACACACATACTCCTTGTTTACTATTATATTGCAGGTTCAAATCACCATAGAAGAATAATGTAAAACAACAATAATTGTAATATGTATACTTCAGAACAGATATATTACTAAGTGAGTTCAGTAGACCTCAGAACAGGTATATTACCAAGTGAGGTCTATAGACCTCAGAACAGGTATATTACCTAGTGAGGTATGTAGAAATAAGAAGAGGTATATATATTATATTTGTTGTAATTAAAGTGACCGGATAAATCATCAAAATGATAATTCATCACATCTTTAAAAATTTATATAAAGTCATGGAAAGTGATGAAACAAAAACTTTATTAACTGGGTTAAATAGGTTAGGTTATGTTAGGTTTAAATTTTTTTTTCATCGTTTCTAATGAATTTATATCACTTTTTAAAGGTGTGTTGAATTGTCACTGTGTCGAGTTATCATGGAACCGTAATTAAAAGTCTTAATTTAAAGTAATAAAAAATCATATATATTGCACTCCTACTAGATATTTTTGAAATTTTTCAACGGGTACGAACGTCCGATAACGCGTAAAACCAATTTCAATAAAATATCGGAAATCCGGTTCCAACCACAAAATAAGTAAACCATCTTATTAAATTATCGGTAAAATTTTTGTAAACGATAATATTTCAAGGACATAGACGACATCAATTCAAACAATAATATTTTTAACATAATTAAATTATAGCTTGACTTTAGTTTGAACACGAGTAGTCCTTTATTCTACACTGATAGCGCCATTAATTGGTCTAAATAAAATAATAATTAGTTTTACAATCACGCAGCCAGGCCGTATGTGGGTAGATGTAAAACCGGTGTAAAACCGCAATGTTTTCTCAGATACCAACCATAGACATTCAAATTGATAGACCAGTCAACGAGGGAAGGGGGATACACTTCTTAAGAATTACTGGTCCTTTTTACAATGGCGTGTAAATTTCCGGCTACTTAAAAAACTTAACTACACATCCCAAATCGGGTAAACAAAACATCGGGCTTATTTCCAAAATTGAATATTTTGTTACAATATTTACAAATGTATTACAATTTACCCACCTCACTCATTTTTAACGAACATTCAGATCCACAGCATGTACTGCGCTGCAAACTTTTGTCTTACTTTAACGAACTTTATCTTTTGTGCAGGGTATGGTTATTTCAATGTGCGCTCGTCGGCGGTCAACGTACGACAGATGTCGTAGTTTATCTATCCAAAGCATTCTCGAACCCTCCTGGTGCCAAAAATATAATCACGTGGTTTTCATCCAGCTCGTCGAAATGACACCCAGATTTCAAGTAAATGCAAGTCTACCATTTATGATGTCTATGTTTTAAACTGTGAATTTGTTGACCTTTATCATAGAGGTAGGCGCATTAAAAAATAAATATTGGTCACGCCACACGTAATTATTATTCTAATTGAATCAGCCTTCTAACTGACCGTAATTTTCCATCTGCAAGCATAGAGTTTACACTTTCCATCTATGTTGGAGCAGAGACCTACCAAGTGGATGGTGCAAACCAGAAGACAAGTTTATCTGGCTAAGGCTACTCGTATATAGGCAGTTATGAAGAAGGCTTTTACATTTAAAGGGTAAGGGAAAACAATGATCAATGTCCAAGCCGGGGCGAAAATACACCTGGTAGACAGTTTTGTTAACACCTGCATACATAACTTTTTTCACTGTCCCCACCGTGAGCAATCACGATCAAACGATCAATTCCACGAACGTTTGGCGAAAAAACATCATCAGTAATAATGGTTTCATTTTGATGAAATATTGATCTATAAAAATGTTTGTGTCTCCCAGGATTTCACGTTTTTGTAATGATAATTTAATAAATTCTATAAAGTTTTAATCAAGACTTATCGTTCGCCGACAATATAAGTGTCAAATGGCAATTACGTGCTTCTGCAAACGATCATTTAATTCATCGCATCAATGAGTAATTTTGACGTAAATATTTTATATTGTCTGCTTTAGAACTGCTGTTTTACTATTACGCGCTTTGAAAGTACAAAAAATGTAAATAATAAATAAATACCTCGGAGAGATGATCAAGTTAGTCTCTGTTTTGCACAAAACCTTCGCATCGACAGCACAAAAAGCAAGCACTAAAATAAACACACTCGGTGAGTTAAACATCGGTGTATGTGATCGACGCGACCCAATATAGTAAAATACAATATAATATCGTCAAGAAAATGGTCTTCTACTGTTGTTGGTGCTAACGAAACGCCAAGTCTTGGTTCCCGACTAGTAATGACTCCTTATCTAATCACCCCGCAAGGTGATTGGCTAAGAACTACGCATTCGACAACCAATCGCGACGCGTCTTTGACACAAATCGTATTAATGTGTTTTATGAATTTGTTGGTCAGGGTTGCCAATATAATTAATGCAGATTGTTTCTTGGTTATTGAGTTTATTATCATAACAGGTGCTGATTCCTAGGTGCGAAACGGAACTCGATATTTTTTTTACGCCCAGTTTTAACACGTTTTTATTTTTTTGGACAAAAAGCTTATATTTGTGCACAACAACATGAAAACAAAATACTCGAAAGATCTGTAGTGAAGGTGACAGTGTGCCCGAAGTAAGGGAAATTTTTCGTTTTTTTCTGGTGAAATTTTTTAAAATATCGAAATACCACATGATCTAATAATATAATTAATAATTGATTGCAATAATTATTACGTTGACCTGTCTGGAGTCTAAAGCTATGTACACACGTATATTCATACTCGACGGTTTGGCTCGATCGAACATGTAGACTTGGAACTATGCTCGTAAACAAGACGCCATAGATATACCACCAAGACGCTCAGTCAAACGGTAAATTACTGTCGAATCTCGAGGAAGAATTACGGTCCTTTCTTTCAATTTCTTTCAATCTTTTTTGAATCGAGCCGTTCGCTCGACATCGAACAAAAAAGCATCGAGCAAGACGGTATACACGTTGACAAACAGACATGTTCGAATGAACGTAATACAATCGAGCATGAACTAGCGTGGGTACTTACCATAAGAGTCGATAGTAGCGATGAGTCGTTCATGAACGAGCCGCACAATTGAGTTAGCTCTTTTTGATGAGCCGTATTCGTACGACTCCCGGTAACCGAACCACGGCTCAATTGAACGGTTACTCTTTTTTTATCAGGAGATATTTTAGAAAAATTGCGCAATTAAAATTATCCAAGTATTAATTGTTATTACATACTCAGAGATGTGAACAGCGTCTGACAGTCCGACATCTGGACTTGAACGTATGTACCTACACCTAACAATCTAGCATCTTATCATCTTCTCCGGTACCAAGAGTCGTAAGTACTGGGAGCGGTATCAGGGGAGTCGTACCGGGAGAGTCATATCGGGCGAGCGCGGTATTCTCATTGCTCATACGATCTGAGCTCAAGGCTCCCGTTCAACTGAGCCGTCGCTCAATTGAGCCGTACAAAAATATTGAGCTGATACCGCAGCTCCCGCTTTTAATTAAGTAATTCATGACCCATCGCTACATCGCCAGTCGATAGGTCTTGTTATTTTTCTTTCAAATCGGTATAAATCACACTTCTATGGATTATCTCCGTTCAGTGCGGTGTGCATTCCCTGGTTTAAATTGGAACTCGTAATTATATGCAATATAACTAGGTGTTCACAGAAAAATACATAATATTATTAAAAGTAGATAAACCAGTAAAGGTATGTTAATTTTATGTAGGTGTAGTATGGAAAATAAAACCATTTATTTATTGACTTAGTTCATATGACACGGCATAAAAGCTAATATACCTAGTAGGTACCTGGTTGTTAATAATATATATATATATATATATATATATATTTTTTTTTTTTTTTTTTTTAATATTACTAGCGCAGACCTGTGAAAAATTACGGATAGTCGGAATTCTCGACAAATCAGTTCCAATTTAAAATGGCTATTAAAATAATTTTCTGTTAAACATATTATATTATACGAGTTCGGTCAAACTGGAGTTACAGACAGACATACCGGCGTATCTCGATTCGATCAAAAGTAGAAACGGCCCGAGAATAAGTGTTTAACAGGGATCGTTCGAATGCCAAAAAAACAAAATGGCTTTGATCGTTGATTTGATCTAAAGACGTCTGAAATGCCCCAGCCACCAGGAACCAAAGAAAACTCTTTAAAAAATTACATGATAAAGGTTATATTTCCTATGAAATATTTTTGGAAGCAACAGGGTTCCTACGCAGTAGTTTTAGGTTTACCAAGCTAAATGTAAAATGTTTATTTGATCGGAATTTCGAAGTTACTAAGGCAGTCAACAGAATAATTTAAAAACCTATATTTAAGAACCTATACAACAATACCTATAATCGAGTGACAGCTGTGTTTTGATCTGCTCCCGAAATAAATAGTTAACAATCTGGTACAGCGAGAAAATTTCCCCGTGGATGTGTCAAATCCGATGAGAATTGTTAGTTTTACTAAGTCAGTGTTCGATTTGTCAGTGATTGACCAGTGAATAAATAATTATCAGTATTTTAAAATCGAAAAATTAACAGTACATCTCAAGTCAACCAAAAGGGTAATAGAGGCAGTGTTTGACCTACAGTGTCTACCAAAATGGCAAATTCAGAAAAAAATCTGAGAAGCAAAGGACAAACGACAGCTGCTAACCTTTCATCTGAGCCCCACGTTTTAAACTTCGACAATCTGCTGGAAAAAATTGAGATGAAAATGGAAAAAAAATTGGAATTATTTAAACAAGCAATAATAAAGAAAATAGATGATGAAAATCAAGAAACCAGAAACACAAGGGACTTCATCAGCCGTCAGTACGATGACATTCATCTTAAGATGGAGACCATTATCAAACTGGTTTCGGAAGTTGAATTAATGAGAAAGGAGCTAACGGAAAAGGACAGAATAATAAAGAGCCTGGAAGTCAGACTGGCAGAAGTGGAGCAAGTAACTCATGAAGACACCCTTGAATTTACAGGGATCGAAGTAAAAGAGGGTGAGCAGCCTGCAGAAATGATTAAACGGGTTGCCGCAGTCTCAGGAATCGAATTAAAAAGCGATGACATCCTCGACATCAAGAAAATTCCGGACCGACGACCTGGAGTCCCCCCAAAACTCCACGTCAGATTTACTAACCCCCAAAAAAGACGACAAATTCTACTGAACAAAAGGCAACTTAATACAATTACAGCACAAGGAAACGGATTCCAGAAGATTTTTGTTGGTGAAATCCTTGGTCACTATTTCAAAGATCTTCTGTGGAGGTCTAAAACAAGGGCAAAAGAAATGGGCTTCAAATATGTCTGGTACAAAGACTGTAAAATAATGATTAGGAAAAATGACGGCGACAAACAAATACACTACATCAAACATTCTGATGATCTTAAAAAAATTGATTAGTTTCTTTGATTGAGAGCCCCACTTTTACCGGTCATTCACTGGGTCGATTCCCCCAATATTGGTGAGTCATATCTTTTATGCTTATTTTCGCACTGTAACAATAATGAACTCCTGCACTAGCAATGAAAGGTTAAACCCCCAGTGATGGCCACGGATTAGTGGAGCTCTCATTCAAGGGAATTAAACAATTCTTTTTTTTGTTTAGTATAAATTTTATAATGGCTATTAACTTTAATCGCATGTATGCAGAACATGGTGATCAAATCAACCCTTTTACTACTTCAGATGCCAAAATTTGCAAATATCTTATAGCAGAGGTAAAAAACACTACAATTATGCACCAAAATATTAGGTCAATTAATAAAAACTTTAACGAACTCCAGATACAGCTTAACCACCTTAATATAGACTTTGATATAATTATTCTCACGGAATGTTGGTTGTCAAACACTTATACTCCAAAATTAATAAATCACTACTCTTCCTTCAATTCGACAAAACATGATAGCCAGAACGATGGAGTCGTGGTATACACAAAAAATGATCTTAACCCCATTGTAACGGAAATAGACATTATTGGCGCGAACTGTTTGCAAATAACATACAATAATGACACTTGCATTCTAGCAATATACCGCTCTCCTTCGAATCGTAATATTACACCATTTCTAAATAGTCTTAATAGCATATTATCCAATCTTTCCCATACTAAAAATTTGATAATTATGGGAGATTTAAATATCAACATACTCCCAAACAATTCACATCACCAATGTCATGACTACCTAAACATGTTAGAATTCCATGGATTAATTAGTACCATCAATACACCAACAAGAATAGTCAATGAATCAACTTCATGTATTGATCACATAATGGTCAAAACTAATAAACAAAACAAAAGCATCATTTACAAATCAACAATTACAGATCACTACACAACAATCTTCACTTTGCAATCCGACACCACAAAAAATAGACGAGATCAGTCTCTTATATACAATAATATTAACTTTGAAAATTTAAAAGCCTCAATTAAAAATAAATCTTGGCAAGAGCTTTTCCAAATAAAAAACTCAGATGATGCATGGATATATTTTGTTGACTTTCTGAAAAATGAATTAAGTAATAATACCACAATTTTGTCAAAAAAAATTCCAAACAAAATTAAACCCTTGAAATCATGGATAAGTCATTCAATCATCAACTGCATTCGTAGAAGAAACGCACTACACAAAAAAGTGAAAGAAAATCCATATGACATAATAGCAATAAACATCTACAAAAGATACAGAAATACGTGCGGTGACGTCATCAGAAAGGCAAAAGAAATCTATTACGGAGTCAAAATCAAAGAAAGCAACAACGATCCCAAAAAAATATGGCAAATTTTAAGAGAAGCCACAAATACACAAAACACTAAAGACAAACAAGACATAAGTAAACTCTGCATTGATGGAGAAATTATTGATACCTCAAAAAACCCAAAGCTCGTTGCGGATCACATCAATAATTTTTTTATTAATATTGGGTCACATCTTGCTTCTCGTCTACCAAATTGTGGGAATGCTCAAACTTCTGAAATAGGACTCCAATTTTCTCAAAGAAGATTTAACTTTCAAAAAGTGTCTGGGGAAGAGATTCTAAAAATAATTAATTCCCTAAAAAACACGTCTAGTGCCGGAGTTGATGGGTTATCAACCAAGATTTTAAAAACGCTGTCTACGGAAATTGCATTGCCCCTAGAACACTTAATAAACTCTAGTATCACTCAGGGCCACTTCCCCTCAAACCTGAAACAAGGTATTGTTATTCCTATACATAAAACAGGTAACAAGACAGACATAAACAACTACAGACCAATAACTCTACTAACTAGTCTAACTAAAGTATTTGAAAAGGTTGTCAATGCACAGTTGGTAAAATTTCTCGTGAGCCATAAACTGATTTCAGAAAATCAATACGGGTTTCAAGAAAACAAGAGTACCTCAGACGCTATTGCTGCTGTCACTGATTTCATTGTTAAAAACCTTGATAAAAGCAAAAAATGTATTTCAATCTTCTTAGACCTATCTAAAGCCTTTGATACCATATCGCACAGTAAATTAACAAATAAACTTGAAAAAATCGGTATTGCGGACAACGAACTTAAATTCTTTAAAAGCTACCTTAATGGGCGTAAGCAACAAGTTAAAATAAATAACATATTAAGCAACACCTGCTCAACTAATTATGGTATACCACAAGGAAGCATATTAGGACCGATTTTGTTCCTGGTGTATATTAACGACTTATGTAACATTAATATTCAGGGGAAAATAGTTAGTTTTGCCGATGACACTGTTCTTCTGTTTGAAGCTGACACTTGGCCAGCTGTCTACAAAAAAGCTGAAACGGACATAAGCATTGTAAAAAAATGGTTGGATACTAATACGCTCACACTGAATGCCGAGAAAACCAAATACATCACATCAAGCATTAATATTACAGGTCAACCTCATGACGATGCCTCTATTAGAATACACACATGTTTGAATTCTGAAGAATGTTGTCAGTGTCCCTACATTGAGCGCACTGCTCAGATAAAGTACCTCGGCCTCACCATTGATCCATACTTCAAATGGAATCTTCACACTCAAAGTATTGCAAACAAAATAAGAAAAACCATGCACTTCTTCAGAACGATACGAAACTTCCTCAACTTACAACACTTGAAAATGGTTTATTTTGCACTCTGTCAATCTATTATTGAGTATGGTATCATAGCGTGGGGAGGTGGAACTTCATCTGCACTAGACCCAATCATAAGGGCACAGAAAACTATTATAAAAATAATTCTTAGGCTTCCTCTAATTACTGACTCGAACTTGATCTTTAAAATTATGAATGTGTTTGATATTCGGCAGACATACGCAAAAACAATACTCACTCACCTATACACAAATAAACATACATACTACGAAAAAAGATCTAATACTCGCTGTACTCGAAGCAATAACAAAGACTTACTTCAAATTCCTGTAACGCACACTACTTTTGGACAACGAAATTTTAGATATCTTGCGACTAGACTTTATAACATTCTTCCTGATAAAATAAAAACATGTCATTCACAAAAAAATTTCAAAGATAGCGTAAAAATTTGGATTAAAAGTAATGATAGGGCCTTTACCGGTGCACTCATCCAAATTCGCAGTCATTGATGCAACCTAATTATTGTATGTATTTTCATATAATAGTAGGTATATTATTAGGACTATAAACGAACTTGGTATATGATGTATTGATATTGATGCTACCTAACTATTGAGTGTTCATATTTTTATATAATTGTAGGTACGTTATAGTACTATAAATAAACTTGGTGGATAGCTGCCTCAACACAGGCTAAGCCTAGTGAGGCGGGCTATGATAAACCTTAACATATAACTACATTAACATTTCTATTATTTACATTTATTTTACCTACTGTTTATATATTAATTTCCATTGATAAAATTATATACTCTTCTAATTTATAAACCAATGTACACAAAACAGTCTTACATGTATTTCCATAGTTATAGTTTGAAAATTTGTCACAATAAAGATATTTATTATTATTATTATTATTATTATTAATAAGCCATAAAAATAACAAATTACAATAGGTACCACAGCCCACCTGCTCTGCCACAGAAGTAACGTAAATAAAAAAATTATAATTACTATTCAATTACAACTTCACAGTAGTGCCTAAGCTTGGCCGCAGTTGCTCGCGAAATTGGACATAGCTGGAAATTAGCCCTTGATATAATATTTTCTAACAATTACAGCAAAAATAACTCATATTTTGTTGCTTCGTGAGGGAAGAACTAGTTAAAATCTTAACTATAAATAATTAATATCGGTAGGGAGTGTGATTTTTTTATAAAACCTACATTGTAAGGCAGTGAGAGATATTTAATAAAACAGAATGAGAATTTTTGACTTTCAGCAACCTTAAATTCTTTGCGAAAGTAGGAATAATTATTGGTAAAAATGTGGATATCGTTTCTTGCGGTTTACTAAAACAAATATCGGTGAAATAAGTACTTAATACAGGAAACAAGACCACAGAGGTAAATAAAAATACTTAATACGTTGTCACCAGAACACAAACATAAATACATAAATAGTATTTGTAATAAGCATTTACCTTGTGGCTCGTCATAATTTACAATAAAAATATATAAATTGGTTTTAGACCACTTTAATTTTAGTTACACTCTACCGGTTCCGGAAGCACCCTTTAAATATTAGAATCACTGAACATTTAAGATGTTTAAATAACAATAATTTTTCAGAGTTTGCCAATCATACATTTAATAAGGACACAGGTGTTAGAATTCTTCACCGTAATAATAAAAGCAAAAAAATTAGATAACTTAGAAGCACTTGAAATCAAAAAATCCCAAAATAATAACACTAGTATATTGAATAACCAAATTAATTTATCGTTTAGTCCCATTCTAGATATATTTCCAGTAAACCGCTCTGTTATTGCCGGAATTCCCGCAATTACCCCTCCCCCTTTGTTACTCCCACTCAAACACCTAAATTATACTTTTTGTATATATCTGTCAATATTTTGTATCATAGGTTAGTTTTAATATTCTCCTGACGAAGGAAGGGTGCTTCCGAAACCGGTAGAGTGTAATTAAAATTGAAGTTGTCTAAAACAAATTTATATATTTTTATTGGAATAAATAGTATTTGAAAAAAATCTTAAAGGACTAACTAATTAGATCCGTGCCCAATATCCAATAGGTAAATATCCTCGGATCTAGGCGATATATAATATGGGTTAGTATTTTTTTTAACTATAGTATACACGTTACAAAGAATTAAAATGTACAATATTTGAAAAAAGGTGATAAAGATACTCTCAGTATCGTTAAGACTGCCTCCGTTGTCGAAGGGTAATCCGGAGGTCGCGGGTTTAAATTTTATTTAAACTTATTCATTAAAGATAATATAGGTGAATTTATATATTTGCGGCACGTACCAGAGTGGAAGATGCTTTCAAAATTGAAACGTTGCTGTTGGGTGACCAGATATGAATAGTCAGGCACTTTCACAAGCTACAACAGCCTCACACCATACCCCAATTGGGTATGCCATACCCGGAATGGCTCCAGACGTTTGGGAGCAGTTGGGATTCTAACATCAGGTAAAAATGTAATATATTAACATTTAAACAAATCTGTATAGTCAGACTTGACTTTCCAACCACCATTTTTACGTTCCTCAATTACGTTCACTCCCCACCTGATTCAGCCTCAGATATTCAAAATTGCGAAAGCCCTTCCCAAAGATAGCCCTCAGGAAGTCGAGGTTTTTGACTCACATAAAATAAAGAAAGCATATCGGGATAACCTTCAAAAATTTGAATTAATACTTTCGCTCATCTAAAGGTTAACTGACTATAATTTCAAAAGTGGTGTATTTGATTCCATATAAAAAAGCCATTCTAAAAATTACAAAAAAATACGGGAAACGAACATTAACTTATCTTGTACATACAATATTAAATACAATGCCAATGCATATTAAAAGTGAATCAAATTACACGACTGAACTCAAACAAATACTGAAAAAGTGGTTTATAGATCGAGATTTTTTAAATATTGATATTCTCTCTAAGCACCTATACATTTTTTAATATTGCGATTGTCTCTAAGCACCTATACATGTTTTAATATTGATATTGTCTCTAAGCACCTATACATTTTTTAATATTGATATTGTCTCTAAGCACCTATACATTAGCATCCATTGATTTTATGTATAATATGCCTATCAGTGTGTTTGACTATGTTGTATGCTTTTGAGAGGGTGTATGCTTGAATTGTACATTGTCTTAAATCTCGTGTCGCTTTGTTATATATTGGACGAAGTCCGTTAATGAATTAATAAATAAATAAATATTTGCCTGTGTTATATCAATGTCTTTGTATTGTAGCCGCTTGAAATGTTATTCTTCTATCTTCATTTTCTATATTGTGGTTTCTAATTATATTTGTGCTTTAGTGTTATAATATTATTGTTATTAACCTTCCGACAAACTACTTTGGCAGTTTAACGGATAATGAAGAATATATAAAAATAATATAAATTAAGTTTTTTTCATTATATTTTTACAATGGAATTCCAGAACGCATTAACTAATTCAATGCAATATTAAAATATTCTCAATGATAATATTGATAGTATCAGATATTATATATTTTAAAATATCAACATTCTAGGAAACGCAATTAAATATTATGATTTACTTCCAATGGATACATTTTGCAATAATGGTGAATGAAGTTATAAATAAATAAGATGTCATAACACATCGTCTCAGTAATAAAATGACTGAGTTTCCATGTTTTTCATCGCACTTCATAACACTGATTACGACGTTATAAAATAAGTTTTAAAGATATCCATAAATTATATCGAGCAGGGTTACGCTAACTTCGGACCTACTATTAAATTATTTAAAAAATAGGAATAGCTACACCGATATCTCGGTGTTCATTGAATTGTTCAAATTTATCAACTTCGTGGGTTCGTAATTTACGTGACTGGTTTATCCCGGCAGGGTGAAGATTGATCTTGTGATAGACAACCTCCAATAGGTTATGGCACTGGAATAATAAAAACTTACCAATATTGATGGTAATTTTTGACATCATTAAAATAATGCGTTCAGATGGAAGTAAAAAAATAGCAAATATGCCAATTTTTGTGTAGCTGTAGGTCGTTAGGATGCTTTTTTGAAGGTTGGGAAAACCTGACTGATCAGATCTCTCAGCTGCAGTCATATCATTTATGAATAGTGTCAATTACAAGAGCAATGTAGAAACATGCAACAATACAGTTTCCCCAATAATCTAAAAAAATAACAGTTACAGTAACAAAACTTAATTAAAAAAAAAAAAAAAAAAATGATTCACACGAAACAATCGATAAGAAGTCAAATATTAAACTCAATTATGCCTAATTTTGAAACCTTTGAATTCACGGTGGAATTCCATTTTAATGTGACCTTTTTTTATGGATTAACCATTAAGATGTTTTTATTTATTTTGTAAATAATTTTACGAGAAAGCAAAAAAGTTAATCAAGTGAAACTGTCACAGATAATCTTAGTAATTATACTGATTTTTAAAGTTGTTTCCTTTACGCGTTCATACATTTGTATAAAAGAAAAAAAAATTAGTAGTTTACATTTATATTTTTTATTGAGTAATTTATTTTTTTATTTGCATTTTATTCAAGCGAAACGATAGGAAAACCTTCAATTTATCTAATTTATTATTTACAATGTACACCAATTCGAAGATTAATCAAAATAGTGATTTAGCAATAAGCTTCGCCTTAATGTGGAATCCACCGTGGATTTGACTTTTGTACCCGTATTCTATCTATCGTAGATTCGCTAGTAGTTCACCGGTTTTATTATATTTCGTAATATAATAAATAGCATAATAAAATATGATTTATTCGCCTGGCAAGGAAATTATGTATCCATACTATTTATTCTAGACTCTCGTTTCGTCGATTGCAAAGATATTCATTTTAACATAGAAATCTTATATTTGTGTTTTGAAAAATATTTCAGATTTCCAAAGCCATTTATTTACAGGAGAGTCTCATACAATTTATTTACAGGAGAGTCTCGTAAATTTATTTACAGGAGAGTCGCATATAATTTATTTACAGGAGAGTCTCATACAATCTATTTACAGGAGAGTCTCATACAATTTATTTACAGGAGAGTCTCATATAATTTATTTACAGGAGAGTCTCATAAATTTATTTACAGGAGAGTCTCATAAATTTATTTACAGGAGAGTCTCATATAATTTATTTACAGGAGAGTCTTATAATATTTATTCACAGGAGAGTCTCATATAAATTATGTTTTATTGTGAAGCTCACTTATTTACTTTATGGAAAATACAATGTTAGGTTCCCCAAGAATATTTTCGTATATTTTCATAATATTAGAGAGAAAAAAAAACATTTCTCTGAAAATAAGTAGCTATCTTGGGGAAAATACATAAGACAGACACAGAAATATTCTCACCTGATATTGAAAAAAAAACATCGTAGGACGGAACAATTTACAAAAACGCATTTTTGCATGTATGATTCTACTATTCAAATGAATACCACGTGTACACGTGTTCAAAAAATCATCTTATTAGTCATTTAATCAAAATTGCTTCTCATACGCATATCAGTGTATCAATCAAAAAAATATATTATTGTTAGGTGTATGCGTTTAAAAAACTATATCTGGCTTAAAATATTTGGTGGGCCATTAAATGAATGTATTAAGTTGCATATCAAATTTTCTGGTTGTTAATTCAACAGACCGAGTCTAGAATATTGCAAGATATCATTGTTCAATATACAAAATACACAGATGCTAACTGAAGTTCAGAGTCGTAACAAGGGTGGGGCCAGCACGGTAATAGTCGTAAGGACGTTATCTTAAGGGTGCCAAAATTAGCAGGCAAAAAAAATAATCCCGAATACGCCCCTGATCTGGGGAAAAACGTGGCTGCTTATCAACTTGATATTTTAGTACACGCAGCGATCACGCGTCACGGTATAGTAAAGTTATTTTAAAAAAATTAAAAATCGCTAATTGTAAAATGAGATAAGAATATTTTAAAAAATTTCACTTTTTTTCAGCTTTTAGAAAACAAACCCTTCTCGCCACTAATTTTTGTAAGGGCGCGAAATCGTCCCCAAACCGCTCTGGGTAATAATTAGAAAAGTTTATGTTCATTATTAAAAACACCAATTTTGGTTGTGCCTCTGTCTGTAACTCCCGATCAATGAACTTTACTAGAATTTTGATTTGCTTTAATAAGTTAGTGTCATTTTCAAAATTGGAATTGGTTTTTTGAATAATTCAAACAAGCGATAAAGTAGGTAAGCGATAAAATTATTTTAATTATTTAATCAATAATTATATATTTGAAATGAGCTTGTCTTTTGTTTAAATTTTTGACGGATGTAGTAATTTTTCAAATTACTAACGGTTTTTATTCGAAAGGTAAATTTCTGATGATCTCTAAATAAAAAAAAACTTCAACATGAATCGAATATTTAATTCCCCGGAATACGAACCATCTCAAACTTCATTGACCATTTATTTGCTTGAATTTCACTAAAATGTCTTTAACGCCAGTTCATCGAAAACGTGACTTAGAAGTTGATGAATTTCATTCCGGAGAATTAATAAATAGTATTTTTTTCTTGAGAACTTGAAAAATAAAATCATCAAAAAGGCAGTATCAAAAATCTTGCTACCATAAAATAAACGTTGGAAGTTTGTACTTGAATAATCAAAAAAATATATATTTAAATGAAAAACGTACTTTAAATAATTTATTCACAAATTTATTAAAACACTATTTTATTACTCCGCCGTAGGACTTATCAACTAATAGATAAGACTGAGACAAAAAATACTCCGGGCATATTATTTTCTGTACCGATTGGTCCTTATCTCGCCAGTTTGTTTTCCATTAATTCTAAGAAACTGAGATTAGAGCACAAGATGAATGGGTCTGAGAAAATGCACTTTGGATGCAAAAAGCTGATAAATGAACCAAGCCAGGCGCACATTTCACGAGTTCTCTCGGAGAATGTTGCAACCATGCATACATATTAGAAACTAGTTAAAATGAGAGATTCATTAATAAGAAAAAAAAGTAGAGGTGTTAGAATTATTGCAATTTGTTAACTTTACGGTAGTTTAAAATTACCAATTTCAAAGCTGCGTTTACACGGGAGCAAAAACGTAAAAGACTCCGGGCTGAGATTTCAGTTCCGTCTGAATGCTGCTAAAATCATGTCCATGGTAAAGATGCGAAAAGATAGACTCCAGTGGATACTTATAATTTGTTTTCTCAGAAGAAATAGACACCCGCGATATTTTAAAAATTTCTCTCCCTAGTGCACTTGACACTCTGAGAGCATGTGTTAATTTTAAACGACGTCATTTTCATATACAGGATGTCCGGAGGTAAAGTGCGCTAACTTCGTGGGTGATTCTACATGATTGTACAAGTAAAAATGATAAATAACTTTTTCTAAATTCCAACGTTTTAAGGGGTTATATACAGTCAGGAGGCATAAAAAATGGATTTTTCAAGAATTTTTCCTGACAAGGCTTTTTGATTTATTAAAGTAAAAGTTCGTACACTCGTTGATTGTAGCTCTCGTTGTTGTTTTGGGTGAAACCACCCACACATCTTTCTAATAATTTCTCATTGCTGAGATCTGTATAAATGGTACGTATAGCCTCAGCAAAATCTTGTGGTAATGACGGATGATCATGCTTGAAAGTGGGTAATTCATTGGCAGCTACTGCCTGTTGCCAACTGCACCATGACTCTGGTCCGACCGGGCAGTTCTCGTGTTGAGGTTTTTGTCCGTTGAGCAATAATGATAATATTTGGCCCAGATAACATTATACATTTTTTCGACGGGATCACAATTTCTCCTAATTGCTAAGCCATAATAAACTGTCAACTTGTCGATAATTTTACCACTAAGTTTGCCTTTTCCACCAAAAGTTTTTTTTTTTTTTTTTTTTCATTTTTATTATCAACTGTTTCCACATTTTTATTCACACAATCTCGGTGTCACGTGCCCATTCTCTTCTGTACGTGTCCAATACATTCTTTCTTCATAACTTCTTGATCGCCGTCAGGTGCAACTTTTAAAACCCAGGAATACGTTTTGGAGTCACCGATTCCGCTCTGACACGTCTTTACAAATATGCGTGTAACTTCGAAAATAATAGCCGGATTGACTTGAAATTTTCTGTGTGTGTACTTAAATAAATGTTCATTACGAAAATGAAATAAAAAATATCGTTTTTTTTTGTAAATTCTAACTGTAACTATAACCCCTTAAGGTATTTTAAAAAAACGTTGAATTGTTCGTATGGGAAAATGAATATTCTTCTAAGGAAAAAAAAATTTGTAGAGGAAAATGAACATTATAATTTCTAAAAAAGTTATTTTTCTTTTTTACTTCTACCATTATGCAGAATCACCTCCCGAAGTTACCGCATGTTACCCCCGTACACCCTGTACAAGTTATATATTTACAAAGACATATTTAAAAAATAAATAATTTATGTTTTTTACATCAGCTCTACACAGGTGGCCGTGAAGAAAATAATTTCCCTAAGGGCCTATGTTATGCTGGGGATGCTGTGTGGAGGGTTTTTTAAGGAACGTAGGGAAAAGAAGATCTGGGAAGGAAAAAGCTATGAGAGATGGGTGGGAATCTGGGGTTCAGTGTGTCCAGGAGTGATGGACGTTTAAATTCATCCCTTCCACTGCGGTGCAGGCGAGAGAGAGAATCTGGAGAGGTAAAAAGGTCTCCTTCAATGAGACTCCAAATCCGGCCGGCCACACAGTAAGGAAGTAGGCATCCCCCGACGTTCTTCATTGAGACAGTTGTTATGTTAGCATAACACCCCTAAATAGTTACCAGTTTGAAGATTCGACATTGTTCATTGAAACAGTTGTTATGTTAGCATAACACCCCTAAATAGTTACCAGTTTGAAGATTCGACATTGTTCATTGAAACAGTTGTTACGTTAGCATAACAACCACTAAATAGTTCTGATGCAAAGTTACCAGTTTGCAGATTCGACATTGTTCATTGAAACAGTTGTTACGTTAGCATAACAACCACTAAATAGTTCTAATGCAAAGTTACCAGTTTGCAGATTCGACATTGTTCATTGAGACAGTTGTTATGTTAACATAGCATGAACATGTTAACATAACAACCACTAAAATAAAACCAAAACGGATGACCAGTGCAAGAATTACCTAATTCAATAATAATAATTATTGAATTTTAGAGATATTGAAAAAATGGGTCACAGTTGTTTACAAGCAACGAAAAGATATTGAATACATTATAGACAATGAGGATGATAACAATGACAAAACTTAAAGACCTTGAATGCGGTAAAAATATGTTTAAAATCTTGGGTAAAAACATTTCTTATCTCTAGACAATAAATATTATTGAAAGAAACTGAAAATAATATTATGTGACGAGAAAATACATTCACCAATTGGTAGAACACTCATCCGAAAATCTGTTATACTGAGATTAAAACATATTTAAAAAAAATCAAACTAGAATCTTTTTATGGCGAATGTTAGCTTATAAAAGTGTTACAAGGAAGACAAAAGTCGCCGGGAGATTTTTTACCCCCAGTAAGAAACAAGGCATTACTTGGGCGGTCAAAAGACGAACTAATGCTAGTACTTTATAGGAACCATCTTTAAAGTAATTTTTTTGCATTACATTATTCTGATAGAAGTGAAAAATCTAACAAGTTTTTTGTATTGATACTCAAATTATAACACTTGCAGATTTAAATTAGGTACTTTAAATTTAGATTCCTGTGAATTCAAGAGCTATGCAGATAGATAACTTTAGGGCACATTGATACAAAAATTTAAAAGAGGTGTAAAAAGATCTAATCTTATACATAAAACCTTAAAACATACCTCAAATAATGTTTTGAAGATTCAAAGCAAAATATTCCCCGGAGAATTTACAGAGCACTACACTCACTTGAGGACTCGAGCACTAACGACTTGGAACTGATACGAAGTGTTTTTTTCAGAAATATTATTTCAACTTGTGCTTTGGGGAACAGCGATAACGGTCAATGAAATTATATTGTAATAATATAAGGAGGAGATTGTAAATTAAATATAAACTTCGACCATTAAACGTGATAAGTTACACGAGTAATAAAAATAACACTTCCACATTATCAAATCTTCAATTTTTGATAAATCCCCAAAAATAACTTGGACGAGTTTAATATTTGGAAGATATTTAAAAAAATAATTAAATTCAGTGGCGTACCTAACCACTAACGAAATACGGACCTCAAAATGAACATTGGAATATCTAAAAAAGTTTTTTTTTTTACTTTTACCATCATGCAGAATCACCTCCCGAAGTTAGTAGTTTGATAATGCCTTCAGAAGGCGAAATAGCTGTCACGCGTAATAATAACTACACAACAGAACTTATTTAATAATAAACTGTTATTTGTAAATTTAATGGTATTACTATTAAATGTACAGGTGTCCGAGGGTAAGGTGCACTAACTTCGGGGGGTGATTCTACATGATTTTAAAAGTAGAAAAATAAATAACTTTTTTCGCTATTCCAACGATTAAAGGTAGTTTTTGTGCCAGCACACATTCGACATGAAATTGCAAGAAAGGTATTAATACTACTTATTATTCATCTGTTAGGTAAGTACTTATAATATATATTATGTAAGCGAATGAGGCGATGCTACCAATAAGCGACCGTTCAGAATTCAGGGGTTAAGGGCCGTCCACACTTATGCCGGATAACGCGAGATATAATATTATTAAATTGACCCTGCACAATACAGCCGCTGTAATGTTAATGGCTCATAATTGAAATACCTCGTGACGGCCCTTAGGGTTATTGTGTCTGGTCTACTTAATACGTTCAACAACTCGGTTTGGCACGTTGCACGAATGCATTGATTGGAAATTGTAAGGGAATGCAATGACCTTTTCAATTTAAAATTTTTAGCATATCATGTTCTTTTTTTAGATGTTCTGTACTCCGAAAGAGACGTACATAGCTCATTCAGAGAAGGAAAATATCACGAATGAATTAAAAATAATAAAGTTTTGGATGGTATGGAAAAAAATAAGAACTATATGTTTGATTGAGTTTCAAAACACGTTTTCCAGGATTCACAACACTTATAACAAGAATAACCACGATCAAAAATAAAGGAACAATAATATTTGGATGATTTTTTAATAGCGCCATTTTTAATGATTTATATTATTAATCACTATAGAGTAGTCAAACTATTATCAATTTATGGCATCCACTGGTTCATCGATCACTAATACAAAACTTTATGTAGGTACAATGCATTTGATATATGAACGTGATGCTAGAATGTCAAAACATTATTATAATTATTTATTTATATTTTGTACATATACAGGACCATACTTACCTGGTAGATAACTTGAGATTAACACTGTATATTATTTATTACAGAAATTTAGATACGGTTCGCACGCAGACATAATTGTAACACATGCAATTTGAAATGCCATTATTAATTCCGGTATTTATTTTAATAATATGTATTTATGTTCTTTAATAAGCGTGTTTAGGAGAGGAAAAGCAAAATTTATGTTGAGCGGTAAAACAAACAGTACAAGGTTTTGATCAGAATTTATCTTGCTAAATGTGATTTGTCCCTCGGTATATGACAGATTTCGAATAATGTAAATACAATAAGAAAAGTATGATTAGGACGTATTATAGGAAATACAAGAATGGTACTCTCAGTCAGGTAAGTTTAATTTAAGGGTATGAGAGCATGGCAAAATTTTAGTTTAGACCTGAATTCTGTTTGGGCTTAGTATTTGGCTTGCGCTTAGTTTCAATCCAGAGTTGACTGCCTCAGACCAGTGTTTTCTGTGATGCATAGTTCAGAGATGTAGGGTGGGGCCATTTCATTGCTGGATTTAAATACCATCCAGCACAATTTTTACTGGATTCTTTCAGGGCACTTGAGCCAGTGAAGGTTACGAAGGTGTTCTGAAATTTGCGAATATTCAGAGACCCCAGTTATGAGCCGTGCTGTTGCATTAAACACTGATTGAAGTTTGTCAGTTTGATATTTTGGAAGGCTGGCATAAATGCCGTTGCAGTAGTCGAGACGTGAGACTACGTAAGAGTTCATTAGTAGTTTTGTTGCCTCTGTAGGAAGATTCTTCGGAAAGACTTTCTTGGGAGAAAAAACTCGGTGCTTTCAGTCCTATTAATATGATTTTTAAGCGAAAAGTCCGAATCTAGATTGACACCAAGAATTTTGAATGTTGTTTTTGGGATGATAACGCTGCCGGAAATAGAAATAGGTGAATGGTCTATGAAATGTTGATGTTTGTTTGTGACCGCCCAGAGAAACTAAGTCAAAGATGGATTCAGTTTCAGCTTGTGTGAAAACATCCAACGAGTTTTTGCTTCTAGACATTCAGCTATACGGATTTAGAGACTATGGATTTCGTTTGGAGTACAGTAACAATAAACTTGCTGATCGTTAGCGTAGCAGTGAGACAAGTATTTTGGCGACATCATTTGTAAAAAGGATGAAGAGAAGTGGACCGAAAACGGATCTATGGGGTACCCCTAAAGAAAATGTTGCGAAGTTAGACAGTTTAACCTTCACGGCTTGGTAAGCGATTGGATAGATAGGATGCCAGCCAATTTTTGATATCAGAATTCAAATCAAATGTTTCATCTAATATCTTAATAATTAAGTCATAATCAATCGTGTCAAATGCTAATCATGTCTACGTGCTAACTCATCGGAGTTCTGTCTGACAGCATACGAAGTAGTCCAGTTTCTGCCGAGCGGAGCTTTCTGTATGCAAATTGACGATTTGCGAATAATTTATTTGAATTCAAGTGATGGTTATTTGTGCGGCAGCAATTTTCAGAAAGGTAAGTTTGAAACGGGTCAATAATTACCTTATTATAATAATTAAGTTATCGGCGTCTAGTTGCGACTTTTTCAGTGTTGGTGTAACTACCGCTGACTTGAGTAATTCTGGAAAGTCACTCGTAAAGAGAGATTTATTAAAAACGTATAGGAAGGGAGCTAATAAGATGAAATATTGTTTTATTAACCATTTTATTAACCATGTCGGTATAGGACCAAGACTGCATTGCTCATTTGGCGAGCTTGTTTTTTGTAACTTCTTTCAGCGTTGTGGGTTTGAAGGAAGACAACATTTCATTAGAATTAGCAGTGAATATTGGCGGAGGGGCGGAAGATGTGGAGGTACCTATCAATGGATTAATTTTTTTCCCGATTAAACTTTGAGAAGGCATCCGGGGTAATATATATCTTCGTTGGAACAGTGACTTCGGAAATTAAAATCTTTATTGAGTTCCAGAGACGTCGTGGGTTGGTTCCCTCAAGTCAATCTTTTCTTTCCAATATTCTGATCTTTTGGAATTTATTTTATTTATATATTATTTTTGAGCAAGGATCTAGCATTGATCTATAATAGTAATCCCATAGAGAGGTCATAACGTCGTCGTTTTAGTATCTATCTTTTTCGTTTTCATACAAGACGTGTGAAAAGGAAGATTTATCGTGACATACAAACGACTTCTATGTGGATTACCATACCTGCACAGTCTAATTTACAAAAAATAGAGCCATGACAAAAAACTTTTTATTTATTTAATATTCTTCGATGGCGCTACAGCCCACATCGAGCTTTGGCCTCCTGCAACAGTCGCCTCCAACTCCTCCTGTCCTCAGCGGCTGACTTCCAGTTTGTCACCTGGAGAAGCTGTGCTGCATCCCCTCTTACCTCATCTTCCCACCTCAGTCTGGGTCTTCCCACTTTTCTCTTTCCACCTGGGTGACCAGTCAGAATTCTTTATGGGACACGTGTATCCGGCATTCTCTGTACATGCCCAGCCCATCTCAGCCTGAGGAGTCTCATGTGTGCAGAGATGCTAGGGGCCTTATATATATCGTACAATTCTATATTGTGCCGGATACGCCACTGTTCGCCCTCTTTCACGGGTCCACATATTCTTCTCAGCACCTTTCTTTCAAAAGTATCCAGCATTTCAGCCATCTTTACCGTCAGTGTCAGCGCCTCACATCCATATGCCAATACAGTTCTTACAGTGGTCTTATATATGGTTATTTTGGTTTTTCTGTGGACACTACGTGACTTAAACACTGGCAGCAAAGAGAAGTATGTTTTGTTGGCTGCTGTGATTCTCCTTCTGATTTCTGCTGGATCCTCATTGTTCTCTGTCAGGCTGGAGCCCAGGTAGGTGAATTGATCGACCACTTCGTATGAGTAGTTGTCTTTAAATGGTGCACTACTTCTTCTTCTGTGTGAAGGGTTCCTGCTCTGTACCATCATTTTTGTTTTGTCAACATTAACTCGCAGTCCTACTTCCCGCGCCGCTGTTTCTAAAGGGTCGAAGACCTCCTTAATGGCTGAAATTGATCTTCCGACAATGTTGATGTCATCCGCATATCCGACAACTTGACTGCTCTTGAGACAAATATTGGAGCCAGTGTCTATTAGTGTTTTTCGTATTACATGTTCGAGCACAATGTTGAAGAGAGTGGGAGCCAGACTGTCCCCCTGTTTAAGTCCCTGTGATACTGTAAATTCTTCCGACAATTCTCCGTCTATTTTGACCTGACATCTTGAGTCTGACATTGTGGCTTTTATGAGCCTAACCAATTTAGGTGGAATCTGGAATTGTAGTAGTATGTCATGTAGACACTCCCGATCTATGCTATCATATGCTTGCTTGAAATCAATGAATAGTTGGTGTATGTCTATATCAAATTCCCAGCACTTTGCCAAGATCTGTCTGACGGTGAACAGTTGGTCTGCTGTGGATCTACCGGTGCGGAAGCCTGCCTGATACTCTCCCAGTAGGTTTTCTGCATATTTATCAATTCTTTGTTTCAGTATCATGGTGTAGATTTTGTATGCTGTGCATAGAAATGATATGCCTCTATGATTTTCGCATTTTAATTTGTCACCTTTCTTGTGAATTGGGCATATTATGCTTATTTGCCATTCCTCTGGGATTTTTTCCAGTGTCCATTTTAGTTATTAAATTGAGTAGCAGATTTCTCAGATTCTCATTTCCATATTTGAACAACTCTGCCGGGAGGTTGTCTTTCCCAGGTGATTTGTTGTTTTTAAGTTTCTTTAGTGCAGCATTTATTTCTTGCATTGTTGGTGGATTCGCTGATTCTTCATTACTTGATTCAGTGGGGATGTTGGTAGGGTGACTTCTCAGGTCGCTATTAGGGTTGAGAAGTTTATAGAAGTAGTTTTTCCACACTGTTTTTATTCGTTCCTTATCTGATATAATTGATCCATCAGCGTCTTTGCATAGTGTTGTATTCGGTTTGAAACCCTTCTTGAAGAAGTTTACTCCCCTATATGCTTCTCTAGGATTATTATTGACAAAGTTCTGTTCCATTTTTAGCAGTATATCATTCAAGAATTTTCTTTTCTTTCCCCGTATCAGCTTATTCGTTTCTTTTCTCGCTTGTTCGTACGCCTGTCTTTTGTTTCTTGTTGACGTTTCCAAGTACTTCTTTCTGAGTATATTCTTTTCAGCTGTTTTTCTTTCACACTCTTCATCAAACCACGGGTTCCTGGGCTGTCTGGGCATGTTTCCGACACTTGATTCCACTGCTCTTACAATTGCTTCTTTTATATCATTCCAATCTTTTTCGAGTGATTCTTGGGAGTTTTGCTCAGTGATCTGATCTGGTAGGCTATTTACAAGGGCGTTGTGATACTGCTCTTTGCATTCTGGTGTTTTTAGAGCTTCCGTATTGATTTTTGGAATAGTTGGTGATTTTCGTGTCCTGTTGTTTGCAATTCGGCTCCTATAGGTGGCTACCACCATGTAGTGGTCTGAATCACAGTTGGCACCCCTATACGTCCTTACGTTTGTGATGCTCGTTGCCCCCCTTCTTTCTATCAGGACATGATCAATTTGGTTATGGTGTCTACCATCTGGCGTCGTCCAGGTCCGTTTGTGTATGTCTTTTCTTGGGAATTGAGTCGAGGCCACGATTAGGTTTCTTGATTCTGCGAAATCAATCACTCGGGTTCCGTTATTATTAGCGTGCTTGTGTAGACTGTTCATTCCTGTAATGTGTTGGAGCAGAGGATCCTGTCCTATCTTGGCGTTAAAGTCCCCAATTACCATCTTAATGTCGTTCGATGGTAATGTGTCGTAGACCTGTTCAAGTTTCTGATAGTATGTATCTTTCATTATTTCCTCTTTATCTTCCGTTTCAGCATGTATGTTGATCAATGTTACATTGAGAAATTTCGTTTTTATGCGTAAGCTGCACATTCTTTCATTAATGGGTTTAAAGTCTAATATGCATTTTCCGGTCCACAATGAAGGCCACTCCGAATTTATGATGTCTTTCATTTCCACTATGCAGTATCGTATGCGTTCTTGTGTCAAATGGCTCAGATCCTATCCATCTGGTTTCTTGCACCGCCATTATGTCAATTTTATATTTCGTCATCTCCCTAGTGATCTCTCCTAGGGTTCCACTTCTATACAGCGTCCTTGCGTTCGAGGTAGCTATTTTCAAGTCCTTATTTCGTTTGCCGGGTCTTTTCCATATTTAATATAAATATGTATTATTTTTACAAATAAACAACAGGTACCGTAAACCGGGGCTACATTGCATCTAGCGGGGAACTTCGCAAAAATAAGTACTGATAATGACTCTGAGAGTTGCCTAAATATATTTATGGCCTTACATTGCATCATTATGGGGTATCCAATGAGATAATGAAGACTTGCAAAAGTGATAGAAAGTAACCCCGGTTCACGGTATAATAAATGTTACATGTTTAACACAGATACTCATCATAATAAGACAAGTTTCTACTTGTGTTTGGCGAGGAAATTCACTGAGGGAAAATATTTCTTTATTTATAAAACATGCCTAAGTACTTTTATTTTATTTTCCGAGTTCAACCAAAATAGTACCTACCTAATTTTCATAGAGTATATGGTAAAAATTCTAGCCACTCATATGGTATCAGGAATACCAACATAAGAAAATGTCATACCAGAAATTATTCTGGCTGTCATCACACACAAAGATAGCGAATTTTCATTTTAAATAATTAGAAATTAAAATGCGAAATTTCCGAAATGTAGTCAGTTTCATTTTATAGTAATTACGGTGAATCGAAAGGTTTTATTTAAAAATATTTCGTATTAGCCGTGGCCAGCGATCTCGAATATTTATCATCATTTGTTTTATTTTCTAGGGTATAAAACCCGCCTTTGTTGGGGCTATTTACACGCTCCAAAAGTATGCCAGAGGCCTGAGGGGAAAAGGATACGATAGATCCGAGATGCTAGGATTTTTTTAAAAATATATAGTGTTGCAACCTTATTTAAAGAGCAAAGCTCCTGTAAAAGGGAGGAACAATGTAGGATAAGAAAGTTTTAATAAAAAAAGTTTTCAGAAATTGATTAACTTTTATTTGGATAGTTATCACCAAAAAAATAAAGGTAGAAACGAATATGAAAGATAAAAGAAAAAAAATAATGCATAAGGAAGATATATTCAAAATTATTATTTAAAATATATATATTGCATGGAAGGAGCCCCTTACGAGTGAAGTTGACCGCTGAGCCAATGTTGTAGACACTAAAACGATAATTGTGATTAATCAAATTATCAATAATAATTAATAATCCTTCCCAGAAGTAAAGCACAACGAGTCATTCGGTTAGCGTGTACGCTGCTTTTATAAGCAGCCCTTTTCCTAACTCCTGAATTAATTTACTTTGTTAATTGTTTTCGTGTTTAATTCTTAATTATAAAATTGAATATGCAAAATGTTTGATACAGCACGATGGGTATATAAAGGGATATTTATTTGATTTGGCCTCAGTTTAACCAAGCTCTTTAACGAAATTGGACCAAATTGTGTGCCTTAGTATTTTTCAGTATAAAAACATGGACAATTTAATGTCTCTAGAGTTGAGCATTGATCCGTATAAAAATATGGAAGTTTATAACCTTTTTTTTCTTGTTTGGTCAGGCTTTATTTGTAATTTATTTGGAAATCAAAATAACATCTTACATTTTTATACATCGAGTCAAATGAACGGAGAAAAAATTGTGGACATGATGCTAAATATATATGAAAATGAATGTAATTTAAAAGTTACGCGAACCTCTATTGGTAGAAGGTAAAAAATTAAATTCATTTAATATTAAGTGTTTCTGTGTTTTCTACGGAAGTATTTCTAAATGCAGAAAGGCAAAATAAGTCTTGGCGTAGAACATTTAAGGCTGAAATCGCCAACATTTAGCTCAACAGCACCACTTCATCTCGGACTCTGGACTCTTGGCCGTTCACCTATTCCTCTTAACTTCATTTTCAAATCTGTGGTAAAAAATTAAAATTAAAACTTTGTAAACCTTTGCAATGTTATAATTTAACTGTGCGACGTCTCAGTCAAAAGGTCTAGGGTTATAGAAATACTTTACTCTGATATAATGTATACATTGTTGATAGATTCTAGAATACTAAACAACGCAACGTTTAAAATTTCAGAATCTCTAAGAGTTCGTTCGACCAAAAACGAAAAGGAAATGTTATCATTTATGCGGAGAATTTGAAAGACGCTTGGAATATTCTGGAGATTGTAAGGACGGTCTTTCCGAATCAAGAAGGAAAAGATTCATTCATTGTTATTACTCCACCAAATCACAACACTACAGAATCTGCCATTTTTCTGAAAAAGGCTTGGAACCAACTATTTTACTTCAACGTGTTTATTGCTGATATATCATTAGTCAATTCATCTGTGCTTTTGTGCGTTGCCGTGGATAACCCGTATTTCATTTCTATCAAGGAGTCAGAATCTTCTCTTCGAACTTTTTTATTTACTGCCAAAAGTTCTAAAACTAATTGGGAGATGTTACTTTCATACATCGATGACAGAACTAAGGACCTGAAAGGCTTTCCGGTTAAAATAGTAATGCAGAACTTCACAGGGCTGTCGGAAGCTACCACAGATGCATCTGGAAAAATAGTTGCATTTAAAGGAAGTGAAGGAGACATCGTTAATGAATATGTCAAATTCCTCAACTTTACTCCAATCTATAGCTATCCCAGAGACGGAATCATGTACGGAGGGTTCATAGCCAATGGGTCCTTGACCGGCGGAATGAGAGATGTAGAAGATGGGGTTGTAGAGATGTTTGGCAATCGGAAGATGCTCACCGAGGATGTATTTAATAATTCAAAATTTCTAAGAACGGTATATCAAACATCCCTAATAATCCTAGCACCAAAAGGCGTTCCTCAAGTCAACATCATCGGAACTCAGTTCAGTGTTCTAGATGCAAATGTTTCAGTTATATCCTTCTCGTTTATTGTGTTCATAATACTATCGTGGACAACTGTCAAATTAAATCGCATGCAAAAATTACAAACGACAGAAAATTTTTGCTCTCGGACAACCATAGTCGACAAACTCATGCAAGTGATAATGGACTGCATTTGTCTTATGACCAACATTACTTTCAAGCTACCGAAACACTTTTCTGAAAATATATTTTACGTCAGCTTAAGCGTCTGGTCTATGGCGATAACAAACATCTACACCGGGACGATCATGACGAGACTAGCGGTTCGTAAGAGTACGGATATCGAAACTTTAGAACAACTCAAAGAATCTGGACTGAAGATTGGGTGTATGAAAGATTCTTGTGGAGAAATGGATGCTGGAATTTCGAATGGAGGTGAACTCTCGGTGCGTCAAATCCTGGCACAAAGAATCTTTCTTATCTACAATCCTGTAGAACAAAATATACTCTATCGGATCGGCTACGACAGAGACACTTGTGTAATCGCTCCACTTGACGTTGCTGATTCCCTGGTGGTGGATACTGTATCCGCAGATGGGAGGGAGCTTCTCCACATAATGAAGGAACCAGTAAACACGATGTATTCCTCGCAAGTAGTTAGAAGTGGATGGCCCTTGCTTGGTAGACTAGAACGAATTCACAAACATCTCACGGAAGCTGGTCTACTCGAGTACTGGGAGGTGCGCAAGAAACATGGCTTCACGTTGAAAAGGATAAAGAGGTCTTATGAAGACACCTCAAAGAACCCTGCTCTCATCTTGAAAAACTTTAGGTTCATCTTTATCTTGTGGGGAGCCCTCGTGCTCACATCCATCGTCATTTTTATTTTAGAGATCTTCTACTACAAGATTCGAAATAAATTAAAAACAATTAATAATTCCAGAATTCTTTATTTAGAGAAATACTCGTAAGCACAATTTCATTGGCTTTGTCTCACTGAAAAAATATGTTAAATCTTATAACACCCAAGAACAACGGTTTGTATTGTTGGATCAGTTTGAAATTGGGACATTATTTGCCCTAATTGCGCTTTTGCGGCAATCATCAGACCTGGTAATAGGCATCAACCTTTATTTATTTGCAGCGAGGTGGTTTAAGTAGCTACTTATAGCAAGTACATATTAATGTGGAGCGCTGTGCGAAAACTTGTCCTTACATTTTAGCAAATAAATATTAAAAACGCAATAAAAAATTATTAATTATTTTGACTAAACTCATTCTTTTTGAGAATTGCCGAGACTTTTTTAAAAAAAGACAAATATTCCCGGGTTACGAATAATCTGACAGTAGAAACTAAAAATTATAACAACTGAATGATTTATAATTAAAATTATTAAAACTCTCAGATAGAAGACTAGCTTCCGAATTGACTTTTATTTTTTAAATTTTTACTGTAATTATAGACAGCCCGGATTTATTGATTACACTGGTCTGAGGCAGTCAACTTTTAGATCAGCTGTAGGCATACTGATGGAACCTAAGCGCAAGCCAAATACTAAGTTTGGTGATGGCGGAGTATCTGGGCCAAAGGCTTGGAATAAAGTCTAACAGAATTCAGGTCTAAACTAAAAACTTACCTTTTTAAGCTGTCATACCCTTAAATTAAATATACCATTCCTGAGAGAAAGTCCACTTATATCCAATTAAGTTCCAAATCCTGTATCTAAATTTCGCTAATAAACAATTAGTTAATGTTAATTAAGGCGATGCACTACGTCGTGTCATATTTTAAATTAAGCCGCTTTCAATAACAACCCTTACGTAGATGGCGATAAGGTTTAAATTCCCGCTTAACACCATCCGCCTGTTTTGATTTATGCAAGAAAAAAACATGGCCAAAAAGTGCGTTTTATTTTATGTTGTGGATGTTCAGGCATAAATATTTTTTTTTTTCGATCATTTTATAACTAACTTAATTTGACACATTTTACAATAAAATAATAACCGAAAAAGGGTTCGTAAGTAGGAGATTTTGAACTTTAATTAAAGCAGTTTTCATAGGCTTTTATATTATTTTTTTTCTGGGCTTATAAAAAGATTTATCTAAAAAATACTCGATTATTTCAAAGGCCAAAATGTGTTCTACTCACAGTTTTTAATTAAAGCATCTGAAATATTTCTAGGCGACCAAATTTTCAAACCAAAAACACATGATTTTGCATTACTACGTATGGCATCGTCTTAAGTGTTAATCTCAAGTGACCTACCAGGTAAGTATTGTACTGTATAATATCTCCATATATAGTAATTAATAACATAGATCATAGTAGAAATGTATTTTATACTTGTACAGCGCCCTTGAGGTGATTTTGCACAAAAAACGGCGCTGTAAAAATCATCCAAATATTATTATTATAACTACACCGTTATCAATACATACTCGTATACTTTGTCATTACTTTGAAACTTCGTAATTTTAACCCTCTGTCTGCTGAACACATATATCTATCTTCTTCTTTCTTTTATCTTATATAAATAAAGATGTAAATGTTTGTTTGTACAAAATCTTAAATCTCCGAAAGTTCTTCCGTAAAGTAGGTCCGTAGACCTACTACGCCCGGCGAATTTACCGCTGGACGCGGTGTAGATCTTCGGCCCGGAGAATTCACCGTCGACTACATCCACCAACTGCGTGAGCATCAGTTCGGAGTCAGCTCGCCACTACACTGACTCAATATACGCTGTGAACTCACAACCTCCTCCATTCGTCTCCTTACTGCATCCCCAAAATACCATAGAATAGGATGCTTTTTGCCCATATGTTGTATTTGTAGTTGCTTGTTGGATATGTTTTTGACACTGAGATCTATTTATGATTTTCACATCCAAGAGTGTTATAGTGATTTATATTTGGGGTATCATCATATCAGCCCTGAATATGGACACTGTAATGCTGTCCGAAACGTTGGCTAAAGAATGAAGTAGCCCAACACAGAATAATACCCTAAAATAAATAACTTAGATCTAGTGTTTCTAATATGCGTGTTAGTTGTTATTTATTATACTTGTGTCGTGTTGAAGGTCGTAGCCAGTCGAGGAATTGAACTCACGATGCCTGGGTGGGACGCGGAAGCAAAGCCAGCTCAGCCACTAACCGGTCCTAGCTGTTTTTTTTTATCTAGGTGGCTAATAAAAGCTTTAGAAGCTAAAGATAAGTACAAAATACTAAAAAAAAGATTATTCAGAATTTCACGTCATCCTCGGTTCAGCCCCAAAAAATAACACGAGACTTGGCTGTGAGAATCTTCATACCTATCTAATAATTTTGGTAGGTAGGTTTATAATCTCAACTCGATAAAACCTAATACCGTAGATAATAAGATGTACTGCAATACGTCTAGAGTTTCCATTAATAGTGAAAGGATGTCACAATAATAATAAATCTATATCCCATGGCCATTGGTCAGTAATTATTTATTACGTTGTGTCTTTTTGTGAGCACGTTAGCAGTGATTATTATGGATTGTAATGAAAAACCACGATTAATCGAATGCGAAATTTGTCGCAATTAAAGAAACCATTATATGCGCTGCACCAAAAGCTATTGAAAACGACAACCGTAGCGTGTTGCACAAGGCTGACTAGAGTAAAGGTGAAGATGAAAGATGTATTTTGAAGTTTCTGTCACATGTTCAAATCAGTGCCATCGAACAACGAAAGATTGCAAATGGCGGCGATTGTTGAGGATACTCGTTGTTACTGCTAATTTGTGTGTTGTTTTACCACAAACATATAGAATATTTTAAATAGTGAAGTTTACTTAGCTGACGTCGTGATTTGGCGGTCATGCGCTAGAGCCTATACTATAGTTGGCCTTTCGTGTTTAAATGGGGCGGGCAATATGCTGATACGAAAGAAGTGCAGCCCCCCCAATCTTGGCGGCAGGTATGTCGATGGGTTAATTTGTTCCATTCACCTCCGCTGAAACTATTTCCGTCTACCCTTACCTACCCCACCTGATATAATTTCTCTCCCTTTTCTATTTGTATAAATTTCTGTCACCAATAAGTTGTCTTCTTTTCTATGTGCCTCTTTCTCTCATTGTAATATATATATATTTTTGTTTTACATTCACTCCACAATGGAAGATGCTCTGAGGAACTAGCGTCATTGATCCCTTCGGCACCGGTGCGTAGTCGGGATACACGCCAAACGCGTGCCCAACATTTGTACACAGTTGACACTTGTCACATGAGAACGGGTCGCTTCTACGATTCGTTCTTAAGTTCAACAGCTCGGCTGTGGAACGAACTGCCGGCCTCTGTGTTTCCTCCCTCCTACAACATGGGACTCTTCAAGACCCATGTTCACTCCTTCCTCTCCACAAAAAGACCCTCCACACAGCATCCCCAAAGATGACATAGGCCCTGAGGGAAATTATTTTCTTCAGGGCCTCCTGTGTAGAGATAATATTAAAAAAAAACATAGGAGGTCCTGAGGAAAATCCAAATGTCAACTTTGGGGATGCTGTGTGGACAGTACTTTTTAGGGAAATAAGTAGAGAAAGTTAGGGAAGGAAAAAGGAATCTGGGGTCAATGTGTCCAGGAGTGACGGACATATGAATCCATCCCTCCCACTGCGGTAGAAGGCGATGGGTCGAGAAAGTCCGGCTGGAGAGGTCAAAAGGTCTCCCTCAACCAGTCTCTCCCGATCCGACCCGCCACTAAGATTTAAGAAAACCTCACCCCATGAACCCAGGCACCCCTGCTAAGTCACCAAACATGGCGAACTACTTGCGGTGACTTATGGCAGGGGTGTTGGTTATCCAATAAATGGTTTCCTTTATGAAGCTTGACCTGGTTGGCTGTCATTTATCAATTCAATAAAAGTGCTGTGTTACAAAGTATATTTTTTCATTTAATATTACAAATAAATACTTTTTGTGGAATAATGTTGTGTTAGAAATATTCATTTACAAAATTTTCCTATGAATTAAGCATAAATTCTTGTACTATATTTTAAATTAAGTGCATTTTCTCACAACCTTACAAGAATTGTGTGTTTACTGTTTTAGTTTCGTTTTTTCCATTTTTCCCAAAATTGTTGGATACAACGTTATTCCGGACAAGGAATCAATAATATAATTAAGGGGCAAACCCCATGAAGAGACCAATGCTGCAGTAGAAAGATACCGAAATGTATAATTTAATCTTAAACGAATCATGATTTTTTTAATATACCTATTTTCGGGGGCTACACATCCAACTTTCTTTTGCCGTGTTTTCCGACTGAACAACGATCTCGCAATGGATGAATAAACTTTCTTTTGCCGTGTTTTCCGACTGTACAACGATCTCGCAATGGATGAATAAAATTTCTTATGCCGTGTTTTCCAACTGTACAACGATCTCGCAATGGATGAATAAAATTTCTTTTGCCGTGTTTTCCAACTGTACAACGATCTAGCAAATGGATGAATAAATAAATAATTATTATTGCCCCATTTCGGGATCAGCATCCATTAAACAGAAACGGTGTTTCCACCTGTCAGCAGTAGCATCAGTACTCCAACGAGTTCAATACAGAGAAGTTTATAATACATGATGTTTTGCTTTATCATTCCTGTCATCATCTCTTTTTCGCGGGTTTTGTGTAACGTTTCTAATAAATGCAAACAAAAAGTTGTTTGGCTAAGTGCATCGCATAAGGACTAAAACTGAATATGCTACGCAGTAGGAAAATGAGTATTTTCTATTGAAAAACATTCATGACGTCTTTAAAATGGCATGTAAACAATGCGTGGGTTTGAATGACGTTAATTCAATGCTCTAACATTCACCATCTGTTTCAATTGTCAGAGAGAAACGTTTATAAACCCTTTCATCCCCAGTGTTAATTCAAATTAAGGCGATGCACTACGTCGTGTAATATTTTAAATTGAGCCGCTATCAATAACAACCCTTACGTAGATGGCGATAAGGTTTACATTCCCGCTTGACACCATCCGCCTGTTTTGATTTATGCAAGAAAAAAACATGGCCACAAAGTGCCTTTTATTTTATTTTGTGGATGTTCAGGCATAAATATTTAATTTTTTTTCGATCATTTTATAAATAACTTAATTTTCCACATTATACAATAAAATCATAACCGAAAATGGGTTCGTAAGTAGGAGATTTTGAACTATAAAGCAGTTTTCATAGGTCTTTACATTTTTTTTTCTAGGCTTATAAAAAGACTTATCTAAAAAATACTCGATTATTTCAAAGGCCAAGATGTATTCTGCTCGCAGTATTTAAATAAAGCATCTGAAACATTTCTAGGCGACCAAATTTTCAAACCAAAAACACATGATTTCGCATTACTACGTATGGCATCGCCTTAACACGAACTTTGTGATTTTTTTACCTTAACGTTAGCGATTAAGAAAAGCCATTTTTTTTCTTATAGCTTGTAATCTTTTCTGTGGCGTCTATTTTTTCTGTTCGTTTGAAATCCTTATTCCTACCACAAAAACGATAAATATTTTGACATCTGCTGATTGTGAGTTTCATCGAATTTCTGCCGTCATTGATTACTTCATTTAAGGTGAGATATCAATATTTTCTACTCGAATTATAAATATTTTAACGCATAAAGATATGTTCTATAATAATAACATCAGTTCAATTCACTGTTCACAGTCATTTGCCATTAGGTATTCTGCCAATATCCACCAAGAATTAAATTAAAAATTAATAAAAATTAAAATGCAGTCATATTACTATACACGACATTTTCGTGCTCCCGGTATTTTGTTCTTGTCGACAGGTTTACGTTTTGGGGTTTATTTTAGCGTAGGAAATGATAATTCCAATTTAAAAAAAAAAACAATTAAAATAATTTTCGGATAAAATATTATGTTGAATTTTTCAGACAATCAGTTCCAATTTTGAAAATGACACTTAAATTAATAGCAAATCCGCGTTACAGAGAACACCGAATCGGAGTTACAGGCTCACAACTGAAATTAGTATTTTTGATGTTTCGATAACTTAATAAAGTTATATTTAAATTATCTGGTTTTCTGGCATCACACGAGATCGGTTTAATGAACCCGTCAAGTTTTGTGCACCTAGACCATTACGACAAAACAAACCCTGACCTTCCGCAGTCTCTTCCTCTTAGGGAGTCTGTGGTCTGTGCCTGCAGTGACTTCGTGCAGGCCCGCCAGTTAACAAGCCCGGCCGGAGACTTTAATAAGCATAATGTATGTAGTGCAGAGGATGGGCAGAGACAATAAATTGACGTGTCGCCCGAGCCATAATGGGAACACGGGCAGCAAGCTGGCTAGCTGACTAGCTGACCCGACTGTCAACGTCCTACGCTGCCTAAAGCCTAGCGCCCATTGCTCGAGAGACTTCCCAATATCTTAACACTGTGCTCGAAGCATAATTATCTACTAGTATATCTGTGAACAGTAGATTTCGCGTCCAAAAAAACTAGGTTCCCTATTTTCTCTTATATAATAAATGAGAACTTAAAGTTCATCGAAAATCATAAGTTTTGTAAGTAGGTACTAAAATACCTACCTACCTACGTAATTACAAAACCGTTTTTTTTTTATTTCAAATAAATAATTTTAAAAAATTTCATTCTTCAGGCATTTTTTCATTATTAAGAATCTCTTCGAATTATTCGTAATCCGGTTAAAAACATGACTTATGACCGTAACGAATAAATCGATAGGTTTCCAGATAAACTTTTAGTAAAATACGAATGTATTATCATGATTCCGGAACACGTGGTCATAAAAATGCAAATATTTTCGCATTTCGTCATGATGAATTATCAAGAACACGTGTTCCGATATCTTCGGAATTTACTAAAAGTTTATCAGGGAACTGAATCCCGTTTTTAATCGGATTACAAATAATTTGAAGAGATTCTTAATAATTAGCAATACTCATTTTTCTCGGTGTTACTTAAATTTGGATTTGAGGCCTAAATACACGACATTAACTGTTTTTTTTTTTAAATCCAAAACACATAGCAAATATTTAATAAGAATATGTGGTATTTTATTTATTTGTGTTTTCAATTATGATATAAAGTCCATTAAAGAATTCAATTTAGCATGACTTCAGGGGCAACTTTGGCATTTTTTTGTGTAAGTATTAAAATAATAATGTTGGCTGTTTGAATAGTAAAAATTGCGTTTTGTGGGTTGAAATTTTAATTTATAAACGACAAATTCGTGTTCCAACGAAAATCAGTCGGTTGAAATTTTAATTTATAAACGACAAATTCGTGTTCCATCGAAAATCAGTCAGTTAAAAATTTAATTTATAAACGACAAATTCGTTTTCCAACGAAAATCAGTCGGTTGAAATTTTAATTTATAAACGACAAATTCGTGTTCCACCGAAAATCAGTCGGTTGAAAATTTAATTTATAAACGACAAATTCGTGTTCTAACGAAAATCAGTAGGTTGAAATTTTAATTTATAAACGACAAATTCGTGTTCCAACGAAAATCAGTGGGTTGAAATTTTAATTTATAAACGACAAATTCGTGTTCCATCGAAAATCAGTCGGTTGAAAATTTAATTTATAAACGACAAATTCGTGTTCTAACGAAAATAAGTAGGTTGAAATTTTAATTTATAAACGACAAATTCGTGTTCCAACGAAAATCAGTCGGTTGAAATTTTAATTAATAAACGACAAATTTGTGTTCCAACGAAAATCAGTCGTTTGTAATTTATATTTACGCCTAGTAAAGTGCTTTTTTATTCATTTTTATTTTATATTTCATCATATGTTCACAGGAAATGAGTATTTTTTTTAAATTTATTATTATTTAATTCTTCAATGGCCTATATTTTATAATAAAAAACACAAATATATAAAGTAGCACATATCCGTACTAGATATTTGCTATAATTTTGGATTAAAATAATATTTTTTCAGTTCGGTTGGGTATTTTGGCCTCAAATCCAAATTTAAGTTTTGCATGAAAGGTTCCGCGCAGCTGTTACCCTTAATATTGATTATTCCGATTTGACAGGTCTTAGAAGAATCGCACAAACTATATGGCTGGTTAAAAATACAGTGCCGAACACGGCCACCATTTTGGAACACATTTACATACAGGCGAAATGCCAAATGGTCGAGTTGAAACAGGACTTCAACGTGCTTAGTAAATCGTCTACTAACTTTCTGAATCATATGAAAATTTATGGAAAACAACATGAATACCTAAGATAGTGAAAAAGCAATCGGTAAAACGCTGGTCTATGATTAAACACACTGTAAACCGTTTTCAGAACACCATGCAAAATAATTAAAAATGTTCGTTTGTTCAAAATCTTAAATCTCCGAAAGTTCTTCACCGATTGCTTTGAAATATTGATACAACGGTGCATTCGAATAAGCGTGTGTTTTTATATACGTATATTATATAGATGTCACCTGTGACAGGAAAAAACGTGTTTTTTTTTAAACAGTGCCATATATTGGACGTAAAAGCAACAAGCGCTATTGTTCCTTTATCTGTACAGACAGACTGAGCCACACAAACTCTTGACGGGTTACAGGTAGTACAAGATGAGAACAGCGAAAATTGAATTAGACTAAAATACTTTATGAGTCGTGAAAAAGCTGTATGTATTTTTATGCCCATCATTAAATATGAAATCAAATAATAGCATACTATGACTCTACTGTGGACATATCAATCAAGTTAGATCCTAGAGAAAATGTGATAAAATTAATTAGAAATGAACTGGAGAGTATAATAAATAGATCATGAAACTTGATTTAAGTGCATCCGGTTATGATAAAGCACAGATGGTCTGGCAGAGGAGTAAATAAGATAATATTTCATGACTCAGATAAAACAATGCTGCGATTGCAATCACTTTTGAAGCTATAAGTAGAACTTGAAAGCTTTGGTATCAAAAACGCTAGTAAATATAAAGGTTTGCGGTAAATATTTAATTCAGTGTTACGATTAACATATAATTTATTTTAAATATACCACTATTCAATAAAAAGGATCATCATGTTTTCTTAGGCAGGATAAATTTATACTGAACATAAGCAAATTAAGAACAGACAAATAAGTACATATGGACAAAAATATTACTATGAGCGGTCATTATATAATACTAAAAAAAAACATTGCATATAATAAATAAAATTATCCCCAAGTAGGTAATTATTGCATTTATGTACGAGTGTATAACAAAAACTTTGATGTGAAAATCGTAATCTGAAATGTGTTAGTTTATATATATTTTTTTTATAAACTTACCTTCATGTTTACAACAAAACTTATGTAAACTAACACATTTATGTATACATCAAAAACTTATTTAAACTAACACATTTATGTTGGCAAAAAAAATTAATATAAACTAACACATTTATGTATTCCATTAAAAACTTTTATAAAAATATTTTTATAATTCTTTTATGAACAGAATCAAGGAGTAACTAAGATATCTAAATAACAAAAAAATATGATAAAAATAAATTATTATCAATACGTGGAAATAAATTCAAGAGATATAGTCGATTATTATAACACGGGCATTAGCCTAGTATGTTAGTTGAAATTGTAATGTTTAAAAATCAAAAAGAAATATTTGTTTGCCCATTAACCCTTTTTTAATTTAAAAAAAAGTGTCTAATTGTAAACCGATTGATTTTGTAGGTATGTAAAATTTTTAACTTTTTTTTATCAAAAGAATGATTTGTTTCCAAAATGTCATTAACAAATTCAAAATGTTATTATTATTCAACCACCTTAAGTGCTCCTTTACGCTAGCACCAAAATTTCTAGAAGTCTTACGTACATACAAAGTTATTTATTTAATTTAAAGTGATTTTGCAATTATTAATAAAAACATAATTTATTTGGCATTGATTTAAAATGAGATGTTAGCTCTCTCGGAGATCCGAAGAAATCATCCAAAACCTGGTACTCATAATTGAGAGTGGCAGGGAATAGCATATTTTAATTGTTATTATTATTTATTAATATCATAATGAAATTGGTCCAAAAATAGCACTCACAAGAAGCAGTTGAATAATATACTTTATCGGGAATAGAAACCCAATACGGAACAAAACACCTAACAAGGGTAAACAATATCAAAACAAATCGGTAACATTCGATGTGCCCAGAGGCAGAGAACACACAAAACGTGAGCAAAAGAAAACAGTGATACCTAAGCGCAATATTCATAATACAAGATGGTAACACAGGCTAATAAACAAAATGAAAAATGAAATACGTAATCACGATTTTAATACGGCGCGTACACTCGTACATGTAACATGATTCAGTTTCCATTGTGGCGCAGTAATGGGGCTGTAATTCGAACTTAATAATACGCTACAAGTTCAATGATACAATAAAACAAAGTTAGGGAACGGATACACTACACGCGAATAAGAAACAAGCACAAGGAGCGCTTCCGATACAGAGCGTCTTGCAGTCCAAGAGATAAGCACCCACATCCCCAATTTCTATTGATTTATAACAAGTTTCTCGTTAACTCTTTAAGTCATGTTTTTTAAGTATCAAAAAATTATACGTTATTTATTAAGATAATATCTAAACATTTCTTGTGCCGAAACGTTAATTATATGAAATTGACTCTATAAGAAAAAAATTGCAAAGTAAGCTCCAAAAATTATTGAAAACACGTTTTGTTCTGTTATTTAATATGTTATAGGCATTTTAAAAAAACACAGTGTATTTTTAAATACAACTGTAGCATTTGACTATAGATTTTTACTCTATTTCAAACGAGTCGTGTTTTATTGAATATTTTCACTTAATTATTATCATTTTTTAATATTAACGCGCTCCCTCTAACATTCGTATTTACATATCTTCCTTTCAAAACATCTGTGAACGCTTACTACGGGATATAAGACATTCAAAGATTTAAAAAAACATAACTAAAAATAATAATTGTCATATTTATTCAATAATATCAATATCTGAAATAACTAATTGTTATCAATTACCCTTTAAAGTTTCCTCACATATTGTATTATTTAAATTAGACTCAGGGTCGTTAAAGTAATGTGTTTCCAAACTAATAATTTGGATGAATCATAATTTTTCCCTGCATAATTATTATACTAACTTGTATTTTGTGTTTTTACAATAATTGAACTCGGCTTAAATATATCTAGGAGTGACAAGCGAATTATATTTTTGCATTCATTTATCAAACCAGCTTTAGGATTATTAAAATTTTCATTAATTTCCAACTGCTTTAAAAGATTGAGTTTACGGCCTTTATTTTGTATATGTAACAGAGTTGGCTTATTATTATTATTATCATAAGGGTGATTGATTTTTATCTAGGAGATGTTTGGCAAATAAAAATAAAAGCAAACTTTATGATATCTACCTATTTTTCTGTAAAGTTCCTATGAGCAATCTGTCCCATTGTGCTGAATCCCATATTTCTTATTCCGCTGTGTAGTCCAAACCAAAACATTGTTAAACGTTAGTTAGCCAAAAGTTACCGGGGTTGTTATTTGGTGTCTGGTTCCAAAACATTGCTGCCAAGGTTACTACGACTACTTCCCACCAGGGCGGAACATTGACACCATAGATGAATATGTGTTTGTTCACCTCACTCACATTGCTTTATGTGTATTCATCTTCAAACAGCTCTGTCTCAGGAAGTAACAGTGTCCCGTTAATAGGACCAACAGCACCTGCAGTGCGTTTCAAATGTCAATCTATGAATATTGAGTAATTTTCTAGAGTAGAGGGTTTGGGTTTTGGACTGTCTTCCATTTAATTTGACCATTTCTTAGAAGACTCTGTAGTAGGTAGATACCTACCTTTTTATAGGTAAAATCAGACAATTTGTTGTTGGCCAATAATATAAATTGTTAATACGGCATGCATCTAACTGCTTCCTGTTTTCTTACTTGCAGTTTCTACCGTCGTGCATTCATCATTTTGATTAAGAAACTCATTAATCAAAGAACTCTCGAACCGACCAACAATAAACATTTTAAATGAATGAACAAACGACCCCGGTTCCGACTTTCTATGGCGGAATCCCGAAAGCATAAATACAAATCAAAAAATATAAATAACGCAGCATCTGTGCCGCTCTTTATACCCCGAAATGGCGCAATTAATGGCACAACTCAATCCATTGTATTGTATCGACCGCCGGTAGGTACTTAAGTCATTTAATGGTACTTTCCTTTTCAGATAATTGTAATAAATAGTGTCGGCATTGTTGTGGGCGAATACTTACGAGAGTGAAATAAGAATTATGTATTTGGGATGTGATTGATCAAATACTGATGCGCTATTCATGGAACTGCGCAGATAAAACTTTCGTTTGAATATTTACCAGCTTATGTTGATTAATTTTTCACCGGCCATGCATTATTTGAGAATCCCATCATTTCACATTCTCGTCAATAACAAGCTGATAGCCTAATAATAACTTGATCAATTATGGTTTTGCCATAAGTTTCAGGGATCTCAATGGTACTAACTGTAGCCGAGGTAAATGATTTGGGTGTATACTTTGATCAAAAACAAAATTTTAGTAATCGTATTGAAATTTTATCAAAGAAAGGTTTGAAAATGTTGGGTTAGGTTAGATGCAGCCAAATTTTAAATATTCAAACCATAAAAAAATGTACACGGAATTAGTTAGGAGTCAGTTCGAGTACAACTCAACGGTATGGGCACCAAGTTATGCCATTCATTCACTCACGATGGAAAGAATTCAAAATAAATTCTTAAGATTTATTAACTTGCGAATGGGTGTTACAAGAAAATGTGTCAATTATGATGATCTACTGTGTCAACTAAATCTATTAAAATTATCCAAACGTGGAATATATTAATGACTTAATTTGTATAAATCATATAAAATCATAAATTCAATAATCGACAGCCCCGGATTGTAATTATACTTTCCATATACCTTGCAAACCAACATTGGAGAAGCAATAGGCTTAAAATTAGTTAACTTAAAATTAAAAATAGTGGACAGGATAGACATCTCTGGTCAGTTATTGTATAGATTTAGCTCTGCAGGTGGGTGACAATGAAATTCAGTTGCCTGTGCATTAAGCAGCTGGATTCATCTGAATTATATTGTTTGGCAAAAGAGGGCACCACTATTCCTGTTTGATCGATTTAAGACTAAAAGATTTTTGTCACAAGAAAGTGACAGTACTTTTTGAATTACAATGTGTTAATTCAATTTATTCAAAATTCTACTCTCTTGAGAGCTTGTCGTGACAGATCATTATTTCATGGTGCGAATGCAAGTTTTATGGTGCTGATTGCCGACCGCTGCCAAATTGAGACTAACCTTGAGGATAAGGGATTGCAGCCCACCTTAATGCGAGTGATATTTTCGGTGAGTCCTCTGTTTCTGTGTATTTGGTGGCTGGACGATAAATTGTTACAGAGTGAATTTTTGTAATCAACCTTTTTTTTCATAGGGAATTATTTATTCCCTGATGGTCTGTGTGGCTTACAAACCAGATCATCACCAAACATCGATATCATATATCTACCGTATTATTGCGACAACTCCAACACGGAATCACAATTGTGTACTCCCGCTCGCCGTATACAGAATTTGAGTAATGATTATGAGGATGTTGTTGACTATTTAAAGCATCAATCACTAAATAAAAACAGGTCTTAGTAGAATTTACAACGGCAAGCAGAACAACGAATCAAAAAAACTGCCCTAGTATATATAGCTCTGCTTCAACTTATTTATTTTTATTTAATGTACCATTCCTTATCCACTACTCGTATTGTTCATTTTTGCATTGTAGATGATTTTGCTTTTATGATGTTATGCTCACTTAGATGTACTTGGTGATTATAATGAATTAACATGTAAAATCCAAACTGAGCTTGAAATTCAAAAAAAAAAAATAATTCAACTTTTCAATTTTTTATACTTTCTTTGTAGTTTCGTTCCTCCTGCCAGTTTCATACCTCACTGTCAGCTGTCAGTTTTGGTCAGAGTTCTGTTGCGAGCTTCTAGCTCACCTTCACTTGCTAAATTTTTATTAGCTGAAACTGCATTAGTTCCCTAATAGGTAGTGATATTTCAAAGCTCCATTACACATGTTTAAAATGACAATCGCGAGCTCAAAATAGTTGTGATGAACTAGAAATTCTTCTCTGCAAATTGCAGAGCACACAGGTTGGTAGTTTCAGCTGCTTCAGACCCAGATATTTCCTGCCTCATAATTACAAACGTGTATTATACCTACATGGTAATTTTCAGTTTTCTGATCTGGCATGAAATAACCCACATCTGCCTTATCCAACTTACATGATTAAACGAAAACTTGCACATTTACCACACAATTATCGATACAATCGAGATGTTAACAACACCAATAACAACGGTAAACCACACGCTCCGTTCACGAGTGTGCACTTTTTTTATCAGATATTCAATAAAAATAATTACTATTGTGAATAAAACGAAGTTTCGACGCCACAGAACAATAAATCTCGCAGTCGATTGGTAAACATATTATTTGCGAGTGTTGAGGAACACGATTCAAGACTTTTTTTTACAATCACAATCCGGTATCAGATACAAATAATATTGTTTTAAATTAAAACGTGCCATATCGCTTTGTTTCCTTTATTGCATAATACTTGGTGATCACGACACATGTTACCAGTACACGATTAAATTCAATAAAATATACGTCATTTCAATGAGATACTTGCGGTTAGGAACGAAATACGATTTATTTATTAATCGATCCGTAGTGGGTTAGTTAATATATAAAAAAAAACACTCTTAGCAATTAATTTTAAGATCTTTAATTTAAGTTTTGAATGAAAAAGGCCGCGCAGGTTTCTTCAATTTACTGAAAGACATATAAAATGTAAAAAAATAATGTTTGTCGCATTGCACATAGAGGTTGAGTTTGCTGTAGCAGTCCAAAATAATGTTTGTCACATTGCACATAGAGGTCGAGTTTGCTGTACCAGTCGAAAATAATGTTTGTCGCATTGCACATAGAGGTCAAGTTTGCTGTACCAGTCCAAATTTCAATAAACTTTTAATATTCAAAATCGGAACTCATATATAAAAATTAAATCATAAATATGACAAGCAATAAAGAAGATACCAATATACCAAATACCAATGTACAAAAATATATATATTTTTAAAAAAGACAAACATTCCCGTGATACGAACAACCTGACAATAATTTGAAAATCTCCTACTACCACCACAGTTAGCGGAAAATGTTGCTTGTTTCGTGATGGAGGGCTTAGCTAGCCAGGGAATTGAACTCACGACGAACAGAATCGATGCCAACTCAGCCTCTGACCGGTCATCATTTTATTAATTAATAATTCTTTACTTGAAATGTGTATTTCTTTTGTTTAAATATTTGACAGATGTTTAGATGAAATAATAGAGAGAAGTACATTATGTAGACAACTAAAGTATGTACAGTGAACATACTTTAGAGGGCCGTTCACGTAACCATCTCATTCGCACACACACATTCTTTGAATGGCTATCCTTTTCGTTAGCGGTTCTAATACATTTTTTATATAATTAATATAACGTGTCTTATATTTTTACAATGTCATTAGATAGATGTCGCAATTTTTCAAGTACACTAACATTTGAAGGGTAATTTTTTTCTTTTGAAACGCAATGATCCTGAGATTTGTTATAAATAAGAAATTGACATTTCAAAGTTTCATACATCATTATAAAAATAAGATTTTGAGCTGAATATATTTTTATTGATTGACACTCAGATGTCTTCTGCTTCATAGTTCAGATTAGAAATATCTGGGAAGTTTCGCAATTAAAACGCATTTCTCGATGCATTAATCAATCTCCATTCGGTTTGTGAGAATCCAGTGAAACAGAAGTGTGTCCAGTGTCCAGTGAGGGGAAGCCACTATAATAAGCCCCGACAAACAGTGCACATTGGCCGCTAACGGTAAGGCCGGTAAGACTGGGATATATTTATTTAACGCTATCCGCTGAGAGGGCAATAAATCCTCCCCCCGCTGGATATTTGTTGCCGTAACGATACCTTTTGCCAGTTATTTGTTGCCGTAACCAAACGACACTGAACTAATAAAGCGACAGAAGTGTGATGTTGTCCTTTATTTTCCGCGAAGTAAGCTTAATATTTTATTTACTTTTGATGAAATTGGTTAAACTTTTTCAAATATCGAAAATCGTTCATGAACAGATTATCGAAATCATTTCGCTTGTTTCTTCTGCCTTCTTTTTGACTTTTTGATAAATGGCGGTTTTTTACGTTAGCTTCACACCAGCCTCGAGGAATAAAAATCTCTCTATGTCATCATGTGACCTATGTCATCATTGGGAATGCTGTGACTGGAAAGAAAGAAAGGAGAAGAGGTTCTGGAAAGGACAAAGGTATGAAGGGTGGGTTGAGAAAGTCTGGCAAGAGAGGTCAAAATGTCCCTCTCAACTGGCCAATCCCGATCCGGCTCGCTATGCAGCTGGTGGGCAGACGCATCCGCCGCCAAAGACCAAATATCACCCCATGAATCTCTGCTAACTCACCAAACATAGCGAACCACTTGAAGTGACCTATGGCAGTGGTGTTATCCAACGAATTCAAGGGCTATCCAACGAATGGTTCCCTCGGCGATTGTACCCATACTCGCCACCCAAATTGAAAGGCTGATCCTTCCAGAGGATTTGATTGACCCTTATATTTTGTTTCGACACATTCGTCATACCGAACGAGACCATTTATGAACGCTTTTTAGCGTAGAAGGATTCCACGGGATTTTAATTTAAGCGGGGAAACAATAATTTTCAAGCTCCCAGGGTTAACCGGAAGACTTAATTTTTGAAATTTTGTTGCTAGTGTTATAACGCCATAAAATCCATGACCAAATGGGGATTGAATATTTAGTTTAGGCCTTACTGTTGACTTGGAATAGGTATCAGTGTTATTTCAAATCGGCATGGATGGCACGTCTTGGAATAGTGCATTCAGTGTCAGCCGATAACAAGGGACTTCACGAACAAGGTACTCGGGAAATTGTTTTTAATATCATCCGGTACGGTTATACGCGAGGCATCTCGCATCTGCAGCCGCACATAAATCCCGGAGATGACTTCAAATATTATTATTCGACAGTTTAATTTCTCAATCGTGCGGAAGAAAAGAAATGCAGAGATCTAATCACGCCCTGGACCGCTTCAAACGATTTTTAATTGAATCGGTGGGTTTTTTAAGGTATTAAATTGGAGAACAGAGAATACATGTAATTATTATTGTTGTTGGGAAGTCAAAACAGTTGGATACAAAACGTTTAAAAAAATAGTCAAAGAAAGAGCAATCTTTACTACTTAATTAGGTAATATTCAACTAATTAATAATTAATTCTTCTGCAGTTCAGTCCTTTACGAGCGTAAACTATTCGAGTACCCAATTTAGTTAATTTTAACACTATGTAGGTAGGTTATTATTATCAAGCATGATAAAGGGGGTAGTAAGAGGTACCAAGCAATCCCGAGCAAGTCAAAAGATGGAATAGCAAACTTACCGAATGACCAATTTCCGGAAAGTTATAAGGCCTTTCGTACACAGATATGTACTTACAGGCTGTGAAGACTGTGAAGCAACCACAAGTAGCCTACCGATATGATACTCTTTAAAGCTGGTTTCCGTATACGCCGCTACCCGAATTATGTTGATCTTGACCATTTCTTCAAGTGCAGCCGTGGAATTAATACAATATCAAGTGACTCTTCCAACGAAGACAGTAAAATTGTTCTTCTTAGTATTTACAAATATTAAAAACGATCTAAAAGAAGATTTTGGGTTCACTCCAACAACAAAATAAATGTTAATTGTAGGAAATTCGTCGCCGCACAGTGGGCTGAAAATCGCCTTTCATAGACATAGAGACTTGAATTTTCAATGGTATTTTTTGGCTAGAAATGGATTCTGCTGATCATTACTATGCTATAAAATTTCGTATGAAGCAATTGCGTGTACAAATGAAGGAGTTATAGTTTCTTTAAGAAAAAATTGTATGGCACTGACATTAAAAATGAGGCTATCTCTGGAATCATAAGGTTGGCCATTATATCCTTACACACAGATATACTACTATTTATTTGTATTTTTTGGACATACTTCGTATTGTGGCGCAACTTGCGTTTTTTTTTTGAAAAATCGTCAAAGTTCAAAAAAAACTTTTTTACGTTGATGATTCATTTTAATGCTTAAATGCTTTACATATGAGTATGCTTTGTCTAGTTTACAATATTTTATTGACACTATAAACCAAAACAGTCTAACATAAGTTTTTTTTACCAATGTGGCGATATATCTACTACTCATAGTAAGTACTTAGAATTTTTAATTGTATTGAATTGTAGGATTAAAAAACAGTTGTACATACACATTTGATTTGTATTAAAAAAAAAATCATCAAAAATAAAATCAGTAACAAAATAAAACTACATAACAAATTTTAAATACTGAATTAGTAGAAAAAAGAAAAAAATACAATATTTAAGAATCAATAAACAATAAAAGTTAAACTTATTTTAAACTTCTTCGTCACCGTCAAAATCCACTTCAGAATCAGGCTCTACAATTGACATTACTTTTAAAATCCTATAATCGTCTGATTGTTGCCTAACCACAGTTTGAGAATGGCCTTACAAGTCGAAACAGCTGTAACTAAAATACAAAATAAAATACTTGCAGAACTTGAAAATAACTTATTATTATTAAATTTAATTTTAAATAATTTTTTCAAAAATAAATGGAGTTCTACGAATTAAACAAAAAAAAACAATAAATAAAAAAAACTACCTTTTGTGAGTTCTTAAACTGTTTTGGCTTGCAGTGTAAATAAAATACTGTAAACTAGCATACTCATATGTAAAGCATTTAAGCATTAAAATGAATCATCAACATAAAAAGGTTTTTTTTTCAACTTTGAGGATTTAAAAAAAAAGCGCAAGTTGCGCCACAATACGAAGTATGTCAAAAAAATACAAATAAATAGTAGTATATCTGTGTGTAAGGATATACTGGTCAACCTTATGATTCCAGAGATAGCCTCATTTTTAATGTCAGTGCCATACAAATTTTTCATAAAAAAATGATAACTCCTTCATAAAAAATGTTAATGAAATTTCTTCATACGAAATTTTATAGCATAGTAATGATCAGCAGAATCCATTTCTAGCCAAAAAAAAGACCCTTGAAAATTCAGGTCTCTATGTCTATGAAAGGCAATTTTCAGCCCACTGTGCGCCGCCAAGGAACTACATCAGATTGATGTCAATTTAACTTTTATTTCCAACCTCAATCCACGCCTTCCTCGCTAAATCCTTTCAAAAGTTTTCAGGTAAATTACAGTTATGTAAACATAGATATTTTCCCACCTTCAGAAGAAATTTAACATTCAAATCATGTTCGGACATAATTTCCTTGTCATACGAGTAGTAGATACGAATGCAACCCGCATAGCGTGCTACAACCGCTGTCAGTAGCATGCAACTGACGTCAAAACTTTAGTCGACGCCTCGCGTCGTGTACAAAAAAATTAATATGGCGGATACTCACGAGCGACGCGAATGCTACGCGCACAAAACTCAAATCGCTTGTAAGTATCTCCGTGTATAAATGGCCTAAAAGTGAATAGGTAAGAAAAATTGAATGAGAATCTAAAATCGAACAGGGTTACTAAATTATGCCAACTTTGTTGAACTGGGCTATAATAATGTTATTTTCAATTTTATTTATTTATCTATAAAATACATGATATTTAATTGACATTTACAAAGCACAGACTCATTGAATCCCCATACTAAGCAACTGCCTATTTCATGGTGACCAATACATTATAGTTAATTTGTATAAAGTGTAATCAATATAATGTAAGATTTTGGACCTTATTAATAAACGCTTTTCAAACCTTACGCAACTGATAACCAACCATTAATGTAGAGTAAATGGTTGTTTACCAGCTGCACAAACACGCCCATTGGTCAGGGGTAAAAATGTAAACATTATGAATAGATGTAGTTGTGAATTAACGTTTTATTTTCTTCATAAAAAAGGCCTGTGTTCAAAACTGCATTATTTATTATTAAAAATTCTACTTTCGGTTTATTAATTCTTTACGAATATTTGTTAACAGGTCATTCAGGATTAATTTGCAAATATTTGTAAATAGGTCATTCAGGATTTCTTTGTAAACAGGTCGTTCAGGATTTATTTGCGAATATTTGTAAACAGGTCATTCTGGATTTATTTGCGAATATTTATAAAGAGGTCATTCAGGATTTCTTCGCGAATATTTGTAAACAGGCCATTCAGGATTTCGATATTTTGGCGTTCGGGAACAAAAACAAACCTGCTAATTCATTTATATCTGCAGAATTTTAAATTGAACTGCATTACATTGAAACTCTTTTTAATCACGATTTCAGTAAACTCCAAAACCGAATGGATAACCTCGCTAATTAGAAAAGAATCGATAAATAATATCAACTAATAATAATTTCCAATATATCTAATATTAACGCCGGAATAGGATTTTCCACGAGCTATGATTAATGCCTCACTAATTTAACGAGACAGTCGCTAATAGGAGAGATAAGTATTGTTTTTGGAAAGTCTCGAACTGCGTTCACGATCTTAGGCTTCCCGCTGGGCACCAACTCAAGTCCCATTTGACATTTCGCGCGAAAGCCGTGTTAAATGTTATTATTATTATTTATTATTTATGTATGTTAAAGATGGCATCATTAAGGCGCACGGTCACGTTGAAAAATTGACTCGTGTTTAAACAATTACCGGATCAACTTTCGGCGCATCTAAAACTCTTCTATGAATGTAAAAAAAAAATAATGATATATTTATTTTTTTACTGTAATAAATGTTTTTTAAAATGATTTCACTGAATATTGAACCTTCTTACCCAGAAACTGGAGTCGACAATTCTATCAACCTCACCGAATTCCGATCGGATAGGACCGACATTTATTTCGTATAATAACTGCTGTAATGTTATCTGATTTCAGAGGAATGCGTATATTTATATATATTTTTTTTATTTTTTTATTTATTTATTTATTTATTTATTTTTTTTTTTTTACATTATTTTCTCTTACTTAGATCTTACATAACTGATCAATCAGTTTAATTGTAAGAAATCTCTCACTTTTTCTATTTATTAGCTTATAACAATATATTTAATTTCAACTTGATATCTTGGTACCACAATATTAATTGTTTTTATGTTTGACGGGGGTAGAACGATCTAATTTTCGTTTTTATTTTTGAATGACGATGTCTCATTTTTAATATCTTCTGGTAATGAGTTAAACAATTCCGGAATTTTATGTCTTTTTGTTCTATCTCCGTATACATTTTGCGATATTTTAATAATAAACATTTGTGCTTCTCTATGCCTAGTAGGGTAGTTATGGTTTACAGGTTTTTTGAATTCTGTGTTCCAGAATTCATCTAGCGTTATTTGGTAATCTATCCTACTATCTATAGAGAGCACATTACACAAATAAAACATTTTTTTATAATCGCCTTCACATAATTGTATTTTTTTTTTGCCTGATATCAATTTTAGGAAACGGATTTGTAATTGTTCTATTTTATTTAAGTACGTTTTATACGTTATATATGTTCTTGCGTATACGCAATTGCCACCAAAAGTTGATAGAATGCATTTTCATCGACAGCAAGTATACCTGTCTAGTTTCAGATGGATCGGATGTCAGGAAGTGGGTTAATTTCCGCTTCCAAGATTTGCATTAATTCATTCCCGAAAACAAAGGTGAAATTCAAATAAATGTATTGAAAAAAGTAACTATTCTTAAACGCCTTTGAGATGAACACTAGATTAAAATATATATTTTTTAACTCTGCACAGCCAGTTTTGTCGTATCGGAAATATATTTAGTTTGACTCGCAATGAATCAATTTCACTGAAGCGGGGAAACAATGGCTTTTGAAATTCCCATTTTGAGAAGCATTGCGTGGCTAAATAAAGTTGTAGGGAGAAGAAAATAAATTGAAAGGATAGGGGAAGAATGGGAAGTACCGATTTATTCAGATCTGGTAGCTAAACAGGGTTAACGTCATTTCAAACCGAACTCGAAGAGGAATGTCACAAAATTGTGATACAATTACCCACATATAAATAAAAATATCAGTTTACGATTATATCAGATTAAGAGACGCTTTGATTCTGTATGGTGGTATCTAACAATGGCGCTGCTGTACACGGTGTCCGGAAACTAGTGGTACACTGGGGAAAAGGGGAATCGAGCACATAAACTATTAGTATTCGGTTAGATAGGTTAAAAGGGGAGCATGCGAAACACGGCTTAGTACCACTAAAACAACCAACATTAAATCGTGAAAAATCACATCTCCCAAATAAAATAATAGTTTCTGAATAATGCAAAAGCCCATTTTAAAAAGCTCTGCAGTCTCTATATCATTATCGAGTGTTATATAGATATTTTATAATATATGCAGGCCGTTTGTCGAGGAATGCTATTAACGGGGTCAAAAAATATCATCTCAAACATAAATAAAGTAAAGGCACTTTGTCATAATTATTACAAGATATTTTAATTTCCTTTTTTAACATGCGTAGGCCAAGAAATATTTAGTTTTCTTTCGAAGCTTTTCTAGTCACGTCCGACAAAAAAAAACGTAATTGATAGATATTAATCGGTGTTTTAGATAGCTAACTGACAGGTAGATTTATGAATGCCTCTAATGGCAGCTGTAAAGCATTATTTTAGGAAGTAGTATGTCTTTGGCTTTTTCTTTGACGTAAAAAGCTACAATGATAAAAAAGATTTCAAAAACGTTATCTTGTGTTGTAAATGGATTTATCTCACAACATTCCGGAAATTGGTACCGGATAGGGAAATATAGTTAAATTAGCAAATTAGAAATGATTTTACCGCAAAATAATGTCCGGTATAATAAATAAACAGATACATCACTTCCTTAAACTGTAGATTGTATATATTTTTTTAATGTTAACTTACCTATGTGCATGAGAATTTTAAACACAAAGTGATTTAAATATCTATTTTTCATCGGTTTCAGCAAACTTGTCTTACCTGTAAAGAAAACAAATTAATCTTAAGTTAATACATACTAATACATCATAATAATAAGATTTTAAACTAAAATTACAAATTATAAGAAACTTTTCGATTGATTTTTATATAATCTGAAATCTGAATTTCTACCATACTTCCTACACTAACTGAATACCCCGCATTCTGAAAATCTATCACACTTCCTAATACACTATTTATTTGCTGAAGACCCCGCATTCTGAAATTCTAACACACTTCCTAATACACTATTTATTTACTGAAGACCCGCATTCTGAATTTCTACCACACTTCCTAATACACTATTTATATGCTGAAGACCCCGCATTCTGAAATTCTACCACACTTCCTAATGCACTTTTTATTTGCTGAAGACCCCGCATTCTGAAATTCTACCACACTTCCTAATACACTATTTATTTGCTGAAGACCCCGCATTCTGAAATTCTACCACACTTCCTAATACACTTTTTATTTGCTGAAGACCCGCATTCTGAATTTCTACTATACACCCTTGAACACAAGTGTTAAGCTATATATTAAGCGATATTTAGAAGCTGACTTAAAAAACTCTAGAAAAAAGCTAGAACTCATAATTGGCTTAGAAATACTTTAAAAATAAATATATTACACTATTTTATTGGCATATTACATTTAATTTTATAACAATATTATAATTTTAAATAAATAAATATCCAAATAAATTAATAATTGCACAACAGAAAAGTTTTAAAGACGATCCATCGTATTTCGGTTCAGTTATTACCAAGAGTATCAATCTTATTATAATAACACTACCTAGATTCATTTGATAAAGATAAAATACATTCCTCATAGTATAGCAATAGAAGAAAACTGTTTTCGCAAAATTAAACCAATATTTTCAATAATATTCTGCGATTTTTTTCCTAGCTCCAATTACACACGAGACATCTATTGAAGAACACTAAAACTTTATGTGAAAAATATATGTTTCTACTTTACCGACATAAAGAATAATGGCTCATGTTTATCAACATCAAACCGAGATAAATACTAATGTTTTGTAAGCGGTCATAAAACATATCGTTTCCGGTAATGAGACGCCGATTTCAGTGATCGTGTTTGCTATGGACATAAGTAGGAATTGTAATTATTTAATCACGTCCATATATTGAATCAACCACTGACTACATACTTAAACGTGACAAGCTATAACCAGATCACTTACTGGAGTACCTAGCTGCATTATTTTGAGTAAAATGCATTTTACGTACGAAAATATTAAAATTACGCAACAGGTGGAGAGAATACTATGAATAATACATAAATTTACCTTTTTCCAAAGGTGATATTTTTAAGAAAATAAACGTAATGTAATGAGGTAAGTTGCACGTGACAATCAACTCCAAAAGTGAGTTTAAAAATATACACAAAATGTCGTACCTGAAAAACATACAATACCTACCTTACGAGATATATAGATATTTTCGACATAAATACATACTTTTGGTCGTGAAAATCTGAAATCATTTTTGGAATTTATCATATTTTATTTTACTGCTCTTAGAATAATATATTTTTTTTTTGTTTTCGTTGGTAACAGAGCATAAAGGATGTAACAGCACGTACCTAGAGTTTAACCAGCGATTGATGAACATATTTGGAGTATTCTATTTATTTATTAGATGTCATTGATTGCTATTGAAATTGTTCTGAAACCTGTTCGGAACACCTTGTGTACAAACGGCTTAAGGAACTTAAACGGATTATCTTATTTCAAGATGTAATTTCCATATTCCTAAATATTAAAAAAATATCACAATACAATTTAATTCGCTATCAAAAAAATATATAAGCTGTAAACGGAAAATACATTATGCTTCAATGCAAGTTGTAATAAAAAAAAAACACTATTTACACGTTTTCGTGTAGTCTCATTTCAACACTATGTATACAATTAATACAAACCAAAAAAATGATTGCCTAAGTACAATTAAAACGAATAGTGAATAACTTACTTATAGCCCGAGATGCACACAAAAGTATTATTTATCTTAGTTATAAGTATCATCATTTACAATGCTTTTTACTTGAAGATGCAAAATTGCGCGATAAAACTTAATCGTATTTCCTACAATAATACTGTGAACACAATACGCAATCTTTCGTTTCTCAGAATAAGTGTCGATAAAATTGAAAACGTCGTAAAAATTATACAGAGAATATGTTGAATAGCGTGTGGTAAATATATTCACATTATTTTAAAGATAATGTTGAAATCATACTTATTATTGTTGGTATAAAAAATGTTGCTGAATGTGGGAGAAATAAAATAAAGATGGATGAAATATTTCTAGGAAATCTTCGAAAGCGACCCGAGTGACAGTGATTCCAGCGGCGAATCAGATATGTATGATGATGGGGTGAATGTTACCGAAATCAGCATGGATGAGATAAAAATATCGATTCAATGTATGAAGAATGGCAAGGCTGATGGTTTCGACAATATTGCAGCTGAATACTTTAAAGGAGACACTGTATAATTCTCACACGGTTGTGCAAACTTTTTAACCAATGTTTAAAGAAGGGTAAAATCAGATACTTGGGTCGGGCCATGTCAAGAGACTAATAGAAGAGTATATGTGAATGTGAATGAGGCAAAGGAGTGTATAGACCGAGTTGTTTGGTGGACGGTCTTATTTTTATTTATATCTAAATTAGTTACATTGTGGCGGAACATACAATAAGTTTGTCTACAGGATAAATACCTCGGCACAGGATCTCCTAGTGAGGAAAACTAAGAATATATTCTACATCTCTTTAAGAGGAAGCTACAAGCCAAAAAATTGTATATTCTTGGTATACCTTATATCGTAGGTAATAGGCATCAAAACCGCTTGAAAAAAGAGTCTAGAAACGTTCGATTTCAAGCAAAAAACTGGATTTTATTTATTTTATAAGAAAGCAAAAACGTTAACCAAGTGAAACTTTCACAGATAATCTTAGCTATAATACTGTATTTTTTTAAGTTGTTTCCTTTACGCGTTCATACATATCTATTGAAAAAATGTTTTTTTTAGTAGTTTACATTTATATTTTTTATTGAGTAATTTATTTATTTATTTGTATTCTACTCAAGCGAAGCGCTGGTACAACCTTAAATTTATCTAAAGCATATTTTTTGGTATTCATAATGTACACCAATTCGTTATAAAGATTACTCAAAATAGTGATTTAGCATTAAGCTTCCCCTTGACATTTATATTTCAAAATTTACATGACATATTTTTAAAATGTCAAAATTATAATAATTATATTCATTAAACTTTTAACAATATATGTTATAAACAAATTGGAACAAAATGAAAATCTCGGGAGTAAAGTTCAAACACCAGTGAAATATTTAGCTTCCGACTGTAATAAAATTTAAAAAAATGCATAATTTAATAAGCTTTTAATATTTACAGTTGTGTAACTTTGTGGCTTGTAATCTTATTTTTGAAAGCCTTTGTGTTTTCCAGGATTCAAAGAATTTAAGAATTAGTAATAAATTCCTCAAAACATGGGGTTTTTTTATGGGAAACACCCAAAAGACTTCTCCGACCCCTGCCCTCAGTTTATCAATCGACACGGTAAGATAAGGGATGTAGAAAAATATCATATAACAGATAATACTACCCATAAATTTATAATAATCGTATTTCTGTTACATTTTAATAATCTTCGGTCTACGATGACGGTTGAATTCTTAACTACAAAGTCTTCATAATTCTAGATAAAATATAACACACCACCCATTCTTATCTTAGCGCCAATTTCTGATGTAATCTGTTTTGTTTTCTCGTTGAATGATCGACGTTTTTACTGAACATTTACACCACTTTTATGTTCTTACATGGTATTCATTCTACGTGTTACAAACATCAATTTTTTTATTTACTATAACACCACTTTATTTAGAGCAGTGATGAGCAAAACGAGGCCCGCAATACCATTCCGTACGACCCGCGAACCTTTTCATACGGCGGACATGGCTAGATAAAACATCGAAAAATGTTCGGTAAAAAATATTCAACGGTTTCTATGGTTTTGCTCTGTTTTACAAAAAGGTTTAGCCACTCAAATTAAAATCTTTTCTACATATTTTTAAATAGATATTTTCGCTTTCGCTTATTTTTAAATAGATATTATGTCTCGACCTTATTTGTAGAAAAATTGTCACCTTCGCAGCACAACGCTTTTTTATAAGAACTATGTTTTTTTGTTAAGTGAAACCGCACAATAGTCCAAACCGTTTGGAGCCAGTAAGACTATGGCATCCCCAATTCGGTGTGTTGTGAGACTGAAGGTAGGGGGAAGGGGAAGGAGATAAGGATGAGGAAGGTGGGGAAGTACCTGGCTATTCAGATCTGGTCACTAAACATGGTTTGATGCATTTTCAAGGTTTCCATTTTATAAAATATCAAAAGTTTTCTTGATTAAATTTAGTTTAACTTTCCGAATGATAAAAATCAACAGCATTAATTAGTTAGATGGAAAGAAGTGTCTGCCGTGCTTGGTTTTAGCGTTCTATGATTGTTTTACTCCATCCAGCTAAAAAGGTTGACCGACCGGTTTCGGAACCATCGTTCCTTCATCAGGATTAAATATTACTTTTTTGTCAAATTACTTTTTTATTAATTCCTGGGGAAAATATTTTCCCTCGGCGCATATTTCATCTTTGGCGATGCTGTGTGGGGGGGTCTTTTCTAATGAAAGGAGAGAAAGTTCTGAAAAGGAGAATAATGTGAGGGGTGAGTAGGAATTTAGGGGTCAACGGGCAAGTAAATTGGTCGAGAGAGTCCAAATGGACAGGTCCCGGGTTTCCCTCAACCGGCCTCTCCCGAAGACCTGGGCAAACCTCACCCAATGAACACGGGTATCCCTGCTAAGTCACCAGCCGTAGCTATTTGGGGTGACGATTTGAAGTGTTGGTTATCAAATTAATGACCCCCGGGGCGGCGGTATCCATACCCGCCTCCCAAATGAAACATTTAAGATATTTTCACTGTGTGATCGATCGCCAATCGATTGATGTAATATAGGCAAGCTTCTGAAAGGGTGTGCGATTTATTGTACAAACATTTTCAGGTACTATCAATAAAAAGGAACAAGTTAATTACTGTGCAATGATGGACGAACTTGCTAGCAGAGAAATTGAACCTGCGACGTCTGGGTTGGAAATGAGGCATTTGTCAACTCAGCTACCGACCGGTCAACGGGCATTTGGCCTCATCGGCCCGTTACTCTCTGTGCACATGTATCAAAAAGGCAGAAACAAGGAGAAAGAACCCCAGAAGAAAGGAATGTGGGAGCAATGAACAGTAGCACCTCCCGGCTGCAGTTTACTGGGCGACAGAGCTACACCACTTATCTCGTGTGAATGTGAATTACACCCAAGTCCCGCTCCTAAAATGGCCGCGCTGACACTGCACTTAATTAAATACGCTCACAGTTTACACGCGACACATTTGCACCTACCTCCATGCGACACCTCTATACATCTACCCCTCTACCTCTACACAGTGACGTGAACAGAGTTTTTTTCAGCACGAAAACCGCGAATATCCAATATGATTACAACAAGTTAAGTTAAGAAATTACAACAGGTTAAGTTAAAAAAGTACAACAAGTTAAGTTAAGTTAAGTTAAGAAATTACAATAGGTTAAGTTAAAAAATTACAACAAGTTAAGTTAAAAAATTACAACAAGTTTACGGCTGCTGACTATAGCGGTCGGGAATACCTAAGCTACTCTCTATGATTTTCAAATATATTATATTTTTAGTAGCGTGTGAAGTTATTATATTAAAGTAGAAACATAAACATTGGCCTCACAAGTGCATGGAAAAAATTTACTATTAAAGATAGGCCTTTATTAATTATTGAATAGTAATTAATAAAGACCTTCCTTTATTAATTACTACTTAATAATATTTTGGTTACCTTTACCAACAGATGTCACTGATTGCCATTGAATTTGTTCTGAAAAGCTGTGCCTAGACACTAACGGTCTAACTAAAAAACGTGGTGAAAATTTTAGTCAATTGCTAAACGAACGTGTATGCGAAAACCTTACTAATTGAAACTGACATAAAATAGTTCATGGAAAGATACATAAGATATCTACATTGCTTTTCTATTCACAGGGGGTAAATATATAGTTAATATGTTGAATAACACGAATATAACAGTAAATTGATCATTTTATGAACAAAACACGATATGTTAAGATATGTCGATAGAAATAAAAAGAGCTGTCAACCACGGCTTTGGCGGTCGAAGAATATTTTAATGCGCATGCGTGAAGTTACAAAAAAAATTTTGCTAAATTAAAAAAAAAACGCAGTTAAAAATATTTTTTTATTGGTACTAACCAGAATCATAACTTTCACAATCTTTATACACTGTGTGAAAAAAAAGTGGTTTTTCTTTAATAAGGCTGTAAGTGTTAGTATTACTTCTGTATATACATTCTGGCATATTTAGTTCTTTCCTTCTGAAACCTTACGTTAAGGGCGGTCAGAGGGGTACGACCGGCGCGTGGTGGTATTCGCAGATGGAACTTCACGCGCATTTTGAAAGTGTACGTATTTTTTTAAATTATGTTGGTATAGTATTTAACCCTCAAGGCCTCTGACATTTTGCAATGTACTTCTCTTAAATGAACTGTCAGAATGCAGATTGCACGGAAAATATTTTCGAATTACATTAGTTTCTGGATAAATTCTTTTTTTTTTTTTTTAATATTAACTCCACACAGGAGGCCCTGAAGAAAATAATTTCTCTCAGGGCCTATGTCATCTTTGGGGATGCTGTGTGGAGGGTCTTTTTGTGGAGAGGAAGAAGTGAACATGGGTCTTGAAGAGTCCCATGTTGTAGGAGGGAGGAAACACAGAGGCCGGCAGTTCGTTCCACAGCCGAGCTGTGGAACTTAAGAACGAATCGTAGAAGCGACCCGTTCTCATATGACAAATGTCAACCGTGTACAAATGTTGGGCGCGCGTATGGCGTGTATCCCGACTACGCACCGGTGCCGAAGTACACATCGTCATTCCATTGTACACACGTATTTCAAAGTAAAATAGTTTTTTAAATAAAATGAATGACTATATCAGATATTAGTATTATAAATCGACATATGAAAATAAAAAATATGTACTCATTAAAATAGTCGTTTACTGATTACCACTTTACACGAAATTAAAAAAAAAATTTAATTAGACAAAGGTTTTTAAAAAGTTATTGTGTGATTTTTTTCAAATGTTGTTTTTAATAATTATTTTATTTTTCGGGAGCGTCTGTAGTAAACTATATCTTTATCTCACCGTAATACAAAATGAGATTAATTTTTATGAAACCGTGTCAGGCTGGGAGATATATCTCCCAAAAAGATTCTACGGGTGTTTTTGGGGATCAATGGTGAGGCACGAAATGAAAGAAGGTTGTGAAGGTCACATGTGTTTATTGGTGAGTCAGTAGCCGTGACAAGGAGATGATGAAGGACAAATGTAGAATACTCCGGTTGCTGCTGTGATGTGTTGGCAGGTCAAGCGCGGGTCAGTGAGTCGACGCCGGGCGCTGGTGACCGGGACTCGATGTAGGTCAGGCACTGGCGAAGAACGTAGGTCTTCAGGCACTCCAGTGCTGACGAGACGGCCGAAGGTGCGACGGACCTTATAGGCGGTTGAACGGGAACGATGTAGACCAGTGAGGATGCTGCGTGTCCTCGTGGTGGTCATGGTAGCGTGGAAGAAGCGCTGGTCAGAGACGCTGGAACCAGGGCGCTTGTAATCCGAGTAGCGCTGGCCGCGGACGTGGCCGAGGCGCTATGATGATGTCCCGATAGAGTCCATGATGATAGGGGCGAAGCCGGGTACGTGTCCCTCGCGCTAGTAAGAAGAACGCGGGTGATCACTCGTTGAACCTCGCAGACTGGCGGCAAAATTATGACTGACTGACTGGCTCGCTGCGTCGGGCTTATTTATACTAGACGGCCGACGGCGGCAGTAGGTAGGTGGATGGCAACTAAATTCTAGGCACTCGCACAGACTGGATGTTTCAGGAACCTTCGATAGCGCGGCAATTATGCATAGGCGGCAGACTCGTTCCTTCTGGCGAGTTCTCGTAATGTGTAAGACTGATAGCGTGATAGTATTGTCGCGAGTAGATACTTGAAACAGGTAGGTCCCGTAGTACGTAGATTACTTTGTTTACGATTTAACGATGCAAGTAGCAAGTACGTACCTAAGTAGCAAGTAGCAGTTTATTATTAATTATTTAATCTGGATAATTCGACGCCACAGACACCCCCTTCCCAGCAGCTTTGCTGAGGGCTGCGATAGAAGAAATAGCTCGGAGACGAATGTCTTTTAAACTGTGACACTTCATAAAAAAAATTGATTGCTTCTCTCGACGCCACATGTTTGTTGAGAACGGCTTCCTAAATTGCCCAATTATTTATCTTTTTAGGCGAGAACGGTAAAGTAGGCAGTGCTTACGAATGCACGCCTCTGGCTCCACAACCTATATATACCCGGTACTGGACACTTCACCCTTTATTGCCGGATTAACTGCGAAGTAAAGATTATCTGGCTCCCACGCCGGACAGGGCGCCGGAACATATTAAGAATAAGTAATAAGTTACGCAACGAGGAAATAACATTCATACAAATAATGCTAGTATAATCCGAACATCGCTTGACCCTTGTTCAAAAACATTGTTTAGCGGAGGAAGTAATGGGGAAAGCTAAGGTGTTTGATGGGAAAATGGTTAAAGCAAAGCTAAGAAAGCATAACAAACAAAAGTCTACCGATACAATTTTTAAACATTGTTTACCAGACATAAGAAACTAACTAGTTCATTGTCGCAAATCACAAGCGAAATCAATAAATTATTAGAGGTATATATAAGTCAGAACGTACCCGAAGGATTTTGACCAGCGATTACTGAAAACATTCGAAGTAAAAAATGTAGATTTATGTCATTTTGCTATCCGATGATATTTATTTATTTATTTATTTATTTCACGCCTATTAAGGCTTTTACATACATATATATAAAAAATATTTACCAAATTATACATGAAAATAGTGCAGGAAACGACTACTAAAACAATTGCAGAAAAATAAATATAAAGTCAAAATATCACTCAACTTGATCTACACAGAATGCAGGCACAACATATAAAAAATCCAAAATATTTTTTTCTATTTCAGTTGACAAAATTATTATATGTTAGTCAAATCAAATTAAATACCTCTATTTTTTTTCAATAAAACACAAAAACATGCTTTTCCATCACACGTCGCCACTGGTTACAGCCTAGCGAGTCACGTGATACGTATTACGTCTTCTTCCAACAGCACCGTACAGACTAGACAGAGCGCCTATCACGTGATCTGTTGCGACGTGTGGCAACATTTTTAACTCCAATCGCTGGAAAATCCTTCGGGTACCGAGTATTTAAAACTGAAAAACCTATTTATTATAATGGTCAATTAACACATTTTAGGTGAAACTAAAATAAATGAAAAACCTAATTGTATTCCAAATCACTCTAATCAATCATCACCAACTTCTAACAAATGAACTGTTTTTTTGAAAAAAAAAATCTCAAACGAGGTTCCCGAAAGAGGAAGCAAGTATCTACATATAATGTCCAGTCAGTGGCTGTGTTGGCATCGCATTTGGGTCCCACCAAGGCGTAGTGTGTTCGATTCCTCGGCTGGCTAAGTCCTCCATCACATTCCACTTACTAAGAAATAACTTAACAAATATTGTTAGGTTATTCGTAACACCGGAATATTTGTCATTCATATACTACAGTCCAACGTACTGCATATGGAATAAAGGTCTCGTATTGTTCCACAATCCGTACGCTCAGGGCTTTGGGAGTTTTAAGTCAAGTGTTTTACGCAGCCGGCAATTTGCGCGCCACTGTAAAAAGGACTTGTAATTCGTATGCCGATTTTATTTTCGAGGACTTCAGTGATATTATTAAAATGCGAGTTTCCTGTATACTGTCAGATTCATTCATTGACAAATCACATAAAAGGAGACGGCCACGCCACCTCCCCGCTCCACGCAACTTTGTTTGTTCCCCGTTTCCGTGATGGGCTGGTCTATCAATAATTTGGATGTCTATATTGTCTATGCTCTCGGTATAATTTGAGATTTGTATTTCCTCCGAGCCCATTTCTTTTTAAACCATAATTTTATGGATTTAGTAATACCACTACTTTTATAATATTAGAACTTGAAGCTGTCTGCTGTCTTTTTATAACCACCATAATAATAATGCGAAGGTGTCGAATAAACAATTCAGAAATACTGCCATATCGTAAATACACGAAGTTTTAGCTATCTTCACATTTTATGGGGGCTATAAGAAGAAGATGAGAATTAAATTTGATATCTCTAAAGTGATTCTTAACCCGAGCCCCTCAACTCAAAATGTACACCGTATTCTTATTGAGTATGACAGCCGAATTGCTAACAGCGTGCGTACCTTGAAAATACCCAAATAAATAAACAACAAAAATCATAATAAGGAACTCCTATTAAAAATATGATGACTTTCTACAAAAATATGTGATTTAGTTAGAATTGCAAACGTCGATTCTAAATTAATACAAAAATATGTGATTTAGATAGAACTGCAAACGTCGATTCTAAATTACTGTAAAATATGTGATTTATACAGGATGTACCTGACAAACTTTAACTAGCTATTCCTTAGCACATTTGGAGTAAAAAATTTTGTGGGGCACTTTGCTGTCCGGTAAATTTTTTTAATGACTACTTTTCGAGTTTTGTGATCGCAAACATACGCAGTGAATTTTTTTTTACCAATGTACACGAATATTGAGAAATCTTTTTTTGAACGAACAAGTCTTTATTTTATCGGTGTATTAACGGGGTTTTAACTAATAGTGTTTATTTTATTAAAGAGCAAGCGATTGTCTGCCATAAAGGTAGTTGTAATTCAAGTAGGTTGTAGGTGTTTTATATTCGGCGTCATAAACAGAAGGATTACTTTATTGTTCTTCATTATTATACGATTAAAGTGATATACCGGTAGACGCAGAAAAAGTCCACGGCTTTCCGAAAAATCGACTCCTTTTAGTTTTTAGCTAAATTCTAGATATCTATTCATATGTTTTAATTTGCTTTCATTATTTATGGAACGTAAAGTATTTATTATATTTGCGGCATGTCCAAGAGTAGTCTATTATATACTCTCAGTATCGCCGTAGTGATCATCAAACTTACTAATTTTGGTTGTCTGTGTGTTGGTCATGTATGAAAGCTGGTATTCAAATCAAATAGCTTTGAATTTAAGCGTCATTTTCAAAATTGGAACTTGATTGTGTGAACAATTCAGACAAACAATTAAGTAGGTACCTACCTAAAATATAATATTTTAACAGAAAATTATTTTATTAATTGTCATTTTAAAATTGGAATTATAATTCTCGTGATTTTTTAAGGGTTTGCGTATGTTTACTATACTTGTGGTACGTTCCAGAGTGCTAAAGTACTTTCACTAGCACCATGGTGAAATATCATAATTCAGAATCAAAACGTTACTTGAAATGGCTTTAGCCGCGTTTGGAGACCAGATCTGAGTAGCATGGTACTTCCAAACCTTTCTCAACCGAATCTCTTTCTGTCCTCACTCCCTTCAGCCTCAAAATATAAAAACAATTTGGGATACCATGGTCCCACTGAGATGGAGAGTTACAGACGCTTTTCTCTCTATAAATATATTTTTTAAATACCGTTTTAGAAAAAACTGGGCGGCACAACCAATAGGTACCTGCCACCTTTAAGCAACCCATTCGACCCACTCAAATTATATAGAAGTGTTATAACTATTTTATGTTTTTAGCATTATGGGCGAGACCATTTTATTAACAGTAAGGAATTCAATCAACCGGTACATATTATTTTCCTGAATTGCTCATTTGAATAATTTGCTTATAAATCAGGTGTTTGCTTTTATTGCCCCTTATGTTGTTTTTGGACACATTAACACCACCTCAGGTTGTTATTGTAAATGATTACTAATAGGTAGTTGCCGCACCATTGTGAACTTTTGATTTCTCATCAAAGCAACGGGAAATTTGCGTTATTATATTAGGAGAAATGCATATAGTATTCACAAGTTAAGCCATCGTTTCTATTAGTTTTTTTTAGTTCTGTGAACTACTAATCGTTACCATTAAGGCGAAGCTTAGTGCCAAATTACTATTTTGATTAATCTTTATAACGAATTGGTCTACATTATGAATACCAAAAAATGTGCTTCAGATAAATTGAAGGTTTTCCGATCTTATCGCTTGAGTAGAATACAAATAAAAATTAAATTACTCAATAATAAATATAAATGTAAACTACTAAAAAAAATATTTTTTCAATAGATATGTATGAACGCACAAAAGAGACAACTTTTGAAAAATACAGTATTATAGCTAAGATTATCTGTGATAGTTTCACTTTGATTAACTATTTTGCTTTCTTAAAAATTATTACAAAATAAATAAAAACAAGTTTTGTGCTTGAAATCGAACGTTTGTAGACTCCGTTTGTCAAGCGATTTTAATACCTATTACCTTATTTTAATATTATAAGGTATACCAAGAATATACACATTTTTGGCTTGTAGCTTCCTCTTAACCCGTCGTGTGCTGAAGCTAAATTTTTAAAATGCCTCATCGATTTTGTAAAAAACTTAAACTAAGTTTTTGTAAATTGTACCGTCTTACAGGATAGTGTATTTATATATGTATTATGAACACTGTACCGTCTTAAAGGATAGTGTATTTATACATGTTTTATTAAAATTGTACTGTCTTACAGGACAGTGTTTTTATATATATTTTAAGAAAGTAGTATATAACCCACCATAAGTGGATTATATAGCTACTTTTATGCAGAGTAATGATTTTTTTAATCGTGCAAATCGGCTACTGCAGCGCATGACACGTTAAAACGGCCACCATCTTTAAACGGAACCGGGACGAAAAATTTTTTTTATAGAAAGACAAAATGCAAAGCTCTCCAGCAGTCCGACCAATGAACACGGCTCTCTTCCTTCCTCCGTGGGTCCGACTTACACTGGCTACGCACAGTCAATACAACACAATCTTTAAAAAACACTACATATTGTACCCATACACACTAGAAAGAACAGCCGCGTAAATATGTCTTTAAAATGGAACTTATTGTCCTTTTTATGTTCAAAGACAAAAGCTCAAAAGATTATTTAACGACGTTAGGGATATAACATAAAAATTTCTTCAGAAATATTCAATATTGCGATTAAACGCTAAAATCCCAAAGATTAAAATGCATTTTATGTGAAAAATGTAGGCAACTGCAATACCTGCATAATATCCAATCAAATATTATTTTTCCACGTCGTACGGGCTAGTCAAACTCTAAGGTGAAAGAATAGACGATTTACGTCGATCTTAAAAATAATTTCATTTAAAAAGCTGCTGTAAAATCGAGACATCGCGTATCAACCATTTTTAGAAAACACTTCATGAAAATTTACTTAATTTATTCACTGACTGTACCCGCCATGAGGTGCTGTGGCTCATTATATCTATGCAGATAGAGAAACAATGTTTGTCCAACAGATGGCACTGTTTAAAAAAAAAACTTGTTTTTACCTGTCACATGAGACATTTATTTAATATATGTATGTAAAAACACACACACATTTGAATGCAACGTTGTGTCAAACTTTTTAAGCAATCAAAGAAGGACTATCGGAGATTTAAGATTTTGAACAAACGAAAATTTACATAGAAGATAGATTTTCGGGAAATCAACAGTATCCATATTATCACTGTGTATATGTGTAATACAGCCAAAATAAAACCAATTATGTATTTCCTCACTGTTACTTTAAGTCTAATAAGATAACATAATAAAAACAAATAAAAAACAAATAATTTCTCGCAAAAAGTACGAAAAATATTAGGCATAATATAACAAGATAGCAAGTACCTACCTCACAATTATCAATAACTCCAGCTTCCTAAAGCGACTTTTTGGCAGTTTTGCTCAACAACAACCTACTCTCAATTATTTATCATTTAAAAATTATGGTAATCGAGGTAAAACAGAATATTATCAAGTCGGTACGTGCTTATGCATTTAAAATTACATAATTTCGCTTTAAAACATCTCTGCTACATCAATTAGTTGGCGTAGACGGCACGGAGTTCAGAAAACGAGCAGACGAATTTATTTAAACACCGATCTATTTCAATTTCCTTGGAGAGCTCACGACGCAATCAATATCATACGTAATATAATGTTACAGCCCTTACCACTTAGGCAAAACACGCAATGTAGCCACATGCGGCCCGTATATTATTGGTAAATAATAAAAAAATATAGCAAACGTTTTGTCTCAACTGTAAATTTATGCAACTACCAAGGTTCTGCAGTGCCTCCACGATGTTCACAGAAGGGTGCACTCATTCCCCGCATTACTTCGCCACCGACTAGCCAGCTTCCTGGGGCAGGACACGGAAGTCAACCGACGTCAATGTCGTGGTTGCATCCCCTCCCTGGCTCCTGTGTTTCTCCCCTCTCTACTCAATAAGCAATGGATGCAGACAGAGATGTGCTTTATTTCAAATAAATCCATTTCAAATGGAAATGCAAAATGGGTATTTTGCATTTTAAATGCTTTTCTAAAAACCATTTTGCATTTTGCATTTTAAATGCCTTTCTCAATGTATTTTCCATTTTAAATGCTTTTTCGCAACATTTTTCCTACTATCTCCACTCATCTTTTTTTCATAAGCCCCAAATATCAGTCGGTCCTCCACCTCGCTATGACAGATAATTTAGATTTGTCAAGTTGATCCCTGGTAGGAGCCCTAGCAATTGAGTGATACCATTACAAAAAATACTGATTCAAATACAGAACATGGGGCCATGACGCTGTAATATTAAATGTTAGATAGCAGTTTCTACGTTTTTACGTTGGCAACATTAGTCCCGCCCAAATTTTTTGTGGTTTCATAATCTGTAGTCGTGGTGTTTTTGGATTTACCATCATGTAATACGTTTGTTCTACATTGATGTCCATTATTAAATGACAAAATTGTTTAAAAATTCTATAATTATTTTAATTGTTTGACCCGAGAAACCATTTTGCATTTTCAATGCATTTTGAAAATAGGTATTTTGCATTTGAAATGCTTTTCTAAAAACCATTTTGCATTTTGCAATTTCAAATGGAAAAGTTTTGACCCATTTCCATTTTGCATTTCAAATGGTTTTGGGTACCCATTTTGCACATCTCTGGATGCAGATGTTGCCGCGACCTCCCTGATGGACGATAATTTAATTTTCAATTTATTTTTTAAAGTTATTTACGTGTTATTTTATTTATTTTATCATTTTCCCACCTATCATGCTGTCCTACTGGATTCAAAACTTAAAGAAATACATTTAAAAAATTAATTTTATGGTTCGTGGTGATAGATTGCAATAAACAACATAGAGAATTGATGCGCTTTTGCAATATTTTGGACAAATAATAATTAAGTATTCCTAGGGCCTTTTACAATGTTGCTCCCTGGTAATATGTTCCATTTGCGCATATGGTATATCCGGCACGGTTCCATGCTAACTCAACACAGTGACTATTCAACACACTTTTAAAAAGTGATATAAAGTCATTAAAAACCATGAAATTTTTTTTTTAACCTAACCTAACTTACTTAATTCAGTTAATAACGTTTTTGTTTCATCACTTTCCATGACTTTATACATATAACTTTTTAAAGATGTGATGAATTATCATTTTGATGATTTATCCGGTCACCATCCGACACTATATAGCGGCCCTAAAAGATAGAATAATACCTGATAATCCATACTGATATGAAAGATAAACGCGTTGTTGCGCAATTTGTTACGGGAACGGAGCAAGAGGTACTGTCGATGCCAGCGAAACTATTTACATGTACCTACACCAGTTTTGTTAGCAGTGAATGTACATAGTGATAAAATATTTTTCTAAATAAAAGATATAAATATTATGGTTTGGATCAGTATACAATACGTTTACAACGTGCCACGAGTGTTAGATTTGGCTCTTAAGGCCCCGTAGTGAGCGTTCAAAGATGGTTTAAAAGGGAGATATGTAAATACGAATGTTAGAGGGAGCGCGCTAATATTAAAAAAAAAACGATAAAAATTAAGCGAAAATGGTGAAAATATTTAATAAACAACGACTCGTTTGAAATAGAGCCAAAATATCTCGACAAATGCTTTAATTGCATTTAAAGATACACTGTGGTTTTTTTCATGCCTATAACATATTGCATAACAGAACAATACGTATTTTTAATTATTTTCGGAGCTTACTTTGCGATTTTTTTTCTATCGAGGGAATTTCATACAATTAACGTTTCGTCATAACAAATGTATAGCTATTATATAAAAAAAAACGTTTTTTTAATTATTAAAAACAAGATTTAACGAGTAACTTGTTATAAATCGGTGGTGTTTGGGAATGCGGGGGCTAAAGCTTTGATCTCTAATAGAAATAGAATAGTACAATGCAATACAATATTATTACAATACAATATTAATACAATAGTATGGAATGTATCCAGAGCATCTCCTATCCTCATCCTAAATTCCTATTCCTCCCCTCCTCACCTAAAATATATATATATTTTTTTATGTAATAAAACTCCATCTCCAACTAATTTTAATATAGGAGACTTTTTTGGCTTGACTGTATTTAACATGTATATATTTATATTTATTTTTTATTTATAAGCTGTTTGTCTCTTACCTTTACCAATAAATAAATAAATAAATAAATAAATAAATTAATTTATAACTCGTTTTAGAGTGGAAAATATTCTCAATATCACACTCTTGGGAAAATACCGTTCAGAATCGAAAAGATGCTTGAAATGGCTTAAGCTAGGTTTAGTGACATCTCACCTTCATCTACCTCATCTACGTCCCCTCAACGAAGTGTTGAATTTCGAAAATAATTTATATTGCGTATTAGGTATCCAAATAAGTATCAATGTACCCAACTTCATAAAATATTGCGATAACAAAGAGCAGATGATATATCTACCATCTACCCATATAAATTAGAAGCAGCAAACAAAATATATAAAAAAAAAATACAATCATACCGAGTATAATGTGAATATATTTAAATAAACTCTCACCACTACATCAAACACATATACAAGCATATTTTGTGTTGACTGTCAATAGAATTCAATCACGTTTGCATACAGAACGATGACAAATACCTACTTTAAAATAATAAACAGAAAATAGACGTAATAATTAAAAACAGACATTAAAATTATAACTAATCATAATAATTAAAAATCTTAGAACGACATTCTTAGCATTGGTAAACAAAAGTGAATAAGAGGTACCATCTTCACGAGAATATAACCATTAATTAGGAGAAGTTTAATTTATAAAAATCGTGGTTAGATCCTCCCACAATGGCAATGGCTTCGCATTGAACAATATTAATTTACCAATAGTTCGTGTATTCGTATAATAAAACGAAAAAGCAATGAATAATAATATTCTAGACTTATTATTATTAAACTCCGTGGCCATTCTGCTCCGTGGAAGAGAAAGGGAGCCCGATAATATCAATGCTTGATAATTATTAAAACCCATTAACTGTTTTAAAATTGTTGCATTTTCATAATAATAGCTTGGTTTAATGTCCACTAATGGAGGACATCTTTCGAAATTCTGAAAGTTTATAAATAAATAATATTGATTACTGAAACACTGATTCTCAGTTGAGAACGTTATCTTTTTTTTTATTTTTCTGTGTCTTGTTCTGTTTCATGTTTCTTTTAGATTTATTAGATAATAATCACTTCAGTAAAAATAAATCGCAGTACCTGAATAAAAAAAGCACAAACCTCAAAAGAGAAAGATCACAAAAATGTGTTATGTTTATGATACCTTAATATTAATATTTAATGTGTAGTGACAATATAATTATTATTATAATGATGGAGTCATTTTGCATGTGTTTGATGTTTTCTAATGGGTTACTTTTTATAGTTTTATATATATTACCATTTATGTTGCAATGGTGTTGACTGTTTTAGTAAAATTTCTGTACTCTTATTATGTGCACAGATAAAAATGAATAGTGCTAATTATTTAAGAATCTCTTCAAATTATTGGTAATCCGGTTAAAAATCCGGATTACAAGCCGTTTCTTGATTAACATTTTAGTATATTCCTAATATATCGAAACACATTTGCCATATACTCTCCAAATTTCTGTACCTACTCTTATTATGTTCACAGATAAAAATGAATAGTGCTAATTATTTAAGAATCTCTTCAAATTATTGGTAATCCGGTTAAAAATCCGGATTGCAAGCCGTTTCTTGATTAATATTTTAGTATATTCCTAATATATCGAAACACATTTGACATAATGACGAAATGCGAAAATATTTGGATTTTTATGAACACGTGTTCCGACATCGTGAAGAATGAAGATACATTCATATTGTACTAAAAGTTTATGAGGAAACCAATCAATTCATTCGTTAAGGGCCTGCAATCCCGTTTTAAACCGGATTACCAATAATTTTGAAGAGATTTTTAATAAATTGGCAATACTCATTTTTCTCCGTGATTATTCGTCAGGTAATTTATAAAACAATATTATTATTGTGATGAAGAAAAAATAACAAACTAAACCATATTATTATGATTTTTTAACATTAACTCCAAGCAGGAGACCCTGAGGAAAATAATTTCCCTCGGGGCATACGGCATCTTTTGGGATGCTGTGCGGAAGGAAGGAGAGGAAGTTCGGGGAACGAACGGGATATGAGGGATAGGTAGGAATCAGGGTGTCAATGTGTCCGGGAGTGACGTATGATTCCATTCTCTCACTACGGCGCAAGGCGTTGGGCCGAGAGAGTCCGGTTATAGAGGTCAAAGGGTCTCCCACAAACAGCCTCACGCGAACCGGCCCGCAACGCAGCTGGTAGACAGACGAATCCGCCACAAAAAACGGAACAAATCTCACCCCACATGAACCTGGGCACCCCTGCTAAGTTATCAAACAAAGCGAACCACTTGGGTTGACTTATGGCAGATATGAGAGAAACAAGAGAGAAAACTTCGATACATCAAGAATGCTATGAAAACAGACATATTTATAGAGCAACTAAACTAACGACAACAACTATTAATAATAGCAATTATCAATAAATCAACATAGTTATATTTATAGAACAACAATAAGCTCGAGCAAAAATTGTTTTGCTCTTGGAATTAGGTAAGTATCACATCGATGTGATAAGGACATTTTATTTTATTTAGCCACTGAACAAAGGTACGTATTAATACTTTCAATGTAACAGCAAAAGCAGGTCCCTCGAATAATTCAAAAGTAATTTAATGGAGTTATCAACCCATAAAAAATAACTAATAAATAATCGAGGCGGGGCCAGTTTGTATAGAGGACGGACTTACCCATGTAATTTACCTCTCATAAATATTATTATCTAAGGAATTAATTAGCAGGCCGCAATATTAAATTTTATGACTGTTTCTAAATTAAAAAAAAGCGCAACAATGGACAGATTAAAACTTTGTTCTGGTACCCATGTGTGGCAAATTGTAGTTGCTGGGTTCAAGGGGATCTGTTAAACGCCTGTCACAAATCTACGGTAGATTGACAAATGGGTAGATTGTGGTAAAGAGTGTGTTGTGTAAGAAGAAGTGATAACCGTGATGCAAGCGTTAATCCTTATCATTTATATCCAGTTTAATAATTTGTGAAATTAATTTAGTTTTCGGCGTTTAGTTTTGGTGTAACCGTATTTTTGTATCCTTTATTTGACGGTTATCCTTTATTTTCACTGTAACACTGTCCAAACGATGGATATGGCTAAAGAAGGAGGAAGCGCAACAAGGCATAATAACCCAAAACATTAGTCACAGTAATACTTTTGTTCTTGATAATCGAACAAGAAGAATCGAAAAAAAAGGTTGTATAGTTGCCTTTACATCATGCTAAAGCTAAGCACAAGAGCACTCGGTAGGAACAGTAAGTGTAGCACTATGGCGCGTATACACTCGCGAGCCGAACAACGAATCATGGGAAAGAAACCAACCGCCGTTGTTTCGGCTCGCATGTGTATACGCGCCGTTAGACCAGCATTAGTGCGGCAGCTTGGTGCAAGATGAGCGATGGACCACGAGCCAGATCCGAGAGCGCAGAGCACAATGGACAATTAAAGCGTATCGATCGACGTAATAATACTCATTATTGTTATTAGATTCCACAACAGTTGCGAACTATGCTGGGAGAGAGATTTTTCATTAGTTTCAAGCTACGTGAAACTTTAGATACCTACAATCATTTCAGAAATATCGTCTTATTGTAAAAGGCTAAAAAAGAAGAAGAAGATGGTATGAAAAGGAGGTATGTAAATACGAATGTTGTAAGGAGGGCACCTATATAAAAAACTATAATAATTAAGCAAAAATTGTTAAAATATTTGATAAAACATAACTAGTTTAGAATAGAAATGGACAAATGCCTAAGTTGAATTTAAAATATTTAATAAAACACAACTAATTTAGAATGGAAATGGACAAATGCCTAAGTTGAATTTAAAATATTTAATAAAACCCAACTAGTTTAGAATAGAAATGGACAAATGCCTAAGTTGAATTTAAAATATTTAATAAAACACAACTAATTTAGAATGGAAATGGACAAATGCCTAAGTTGAATTTAAAATATTTAATAAAACACAACTAATTTAGAATGGAAATGGACAAATGCCTAAGTTGAATTTAAAATATTTAATAAAACACAACTAGTTTAGAATAGAAATGGACAAATGCCTAAGTTGAATTTAAAATATTTAATAAAACACCACTAGTTTAGAATAGAAATGGACAAATGCCTAAGTTGAATTTAAAGTTACGCTGTGATTTTTTCATATCTTTAATATGTTAAATAACAGAACAAAATTTTTTAATAAGATTTTTTTCGATCGAGGGAATTTCATATAATTTTCGTTTCGACCCTACTAATGTATAAATATTATTTTCAAAAACAACAAATATTTTTTTAGGAACATTAAACTGAGTGATCATGAGAAATGTGTTCGGAGAAATAATCGGTAGAAATTCGGAATGCGGGGCTTTAATTAAATTATGTAATCATTTTCACAACATTTAAAAATTCACCACAAACCCATTAAAATGATCCCTTATTTCACGAAGATAAGAGATTAATTCGAAATATCATTTGATTATGAAACAACCAAAAAAAATTGATTTAAAATAAATAAAAAAATTTCCAATATTCCTTAAAATATAATTATATTTTTTTGTTGACAAACAATCAGCATAACCTTTCGAATGAACACCGTTAGTTAGTTAAACTTTAAAAACCATTTGTGATTCAGATGTGAGTGTAGATGTGTCAAAAATTTAAACAAAAGAAATACACATTGCATTAAAAAAAAATTAAATTACTGTAATTTTGATACCTACTTTATCGCTTGTCTGAATTTTTTTATTTATTTATTTATACGCCCATTGGGCTTTTGATAAGATCATTTTGATAAGATCATTTTTGATTTGATCAGCCTCACTTTGGAAAATCAGAAAAACAGAAATTAGTATGTTTAATATTATCGAAATATATGACAAATTTTATTCGCTTATTGATATGCAGTGCATTTTAAATATTCGTGTAAAATATATTTTTTAAATCTCATAATATAGTAGAAGGTAGATTGGCAGATTGGTAGATTGGTAGAACGCCGTCGTGACTTTTAAATGATCAGCAGATATAATAATTCCATAATAAAGTGACGTACCTACTTAGACCAATCCAACATTGATCCTTATCAAAGAAATTTTCCTCAAATTTAAGTGCAAAAAAACGTAACATTGTATTTAAATTGTTTCATCAGTTGAAATTACACGAACGAAGGAAGTAATCAATATTGATTAAATGGTAGGCGATTCATCTTCAGACCAAATGTGTGTCATTTGCAATAAGCACTCACCGTCATCTCGGCCAATTCTACCAAGTAATAAATACATTATTATGTCATAGATTCAGGACAATGTGTCACGAGAACATCAATAAATAAGATCCATTACTTGTTGATTAAAAGCTTCCGGTCAAGCTAGTTACTTATGCAGGGCGTTAAGGGACTGTTCCACGATAACTCAACAAAATGACAACGTTAAGGGACGGTTCCATGATATCTCAACAAAATGACAACGTTAAGGGACGGTTCCATGATAACTCAACACACCTTTAATATATATATATTTTTTTAATGATATTTAATAATATTTTTATGAACTAATGTTTATAAGACAAGGTTTTATGCATAGCAAAAGGGATAACAAATAATTATTACCCGCCAAAAAATTCAATATGTACGTGTACCTCAATCAAAAATTACTGTTTATTATATTAACTTATTTTATGTTGGAAATAAGCCGACATAGCTCAGTGGTTTCAGAGCACCTGGCCGGACATCAGAAGGCACGGGTTCAATTCCCGTTGGCGGCATTTATTTTTACTTGGGAGATGTTTTCAATTTGTATTGATATTTCAGGCGACTAATTATTGCTTATAATTATTTGTTACACCTTTAATAAGTGATATAAAGTCATTAAAAGCGACAAAAACTAATTATTTCTATTCTATTTAACTTAGTTTTTATTTCATATCATTTCATGACTTTATATCACATGGTGTTTTAAATTGTCATTTTAATGAGTTATCCGGTCACCTTACGGGACGTCCTTGACTTACCAGTGATTCCTTGATACCACTGATTCATAACATTATTAGGAATAAAAAATGCCAACGAAACTTTGGTCTCCTGTGACATTTTGATGTATTTTTTTAAAACAGATAAACCAGTAGGTATTGGATATGAGGGCCGAGAGGCGTTTACTCGGTTGAGCGACCAGTGATGACGTGTGGAAAAAAATGTTGTCGTTGTAATTTGGTTTGAAGAAAAAAATACATTAAAAAAAGTCACCGGAGACCCAAATTTCATGTTACATTTTTTACTTCAAATTATGTCAGGAATCACTGGTTAAATTAAGTCAAGTATGTCCCTTAACACCACCCTGTACACTATATTCTAGGTGAAATAACAATTATAAATGTATCATGCATCAGATCAATAGTTTGTATCACTTCTAAGAAATACAATATTAGATTCTTGGCGACAAAATTATGTCAAACCACCGCAGATCCTTGACAAATCATAGGATTGTATAATTACAATTTTCAAAAATTGCTTATCTTCTTTAATTCTTGTTTGAATCATTCACAAAATCAATTCCAATTTTGAAAATGATGCTTAAATTCAAAGGAAATTTGATATTTATTTATTGAACCAGATTTCACATGAGCAAATCACGCACAGAAAACCGAAATTAGTATGTTTGATAATAAATATGTGTGTGTTTTTGTATTATAGAAACAAAAAACACATACAGTAATGAAACAATTTACAGGTATTAAATATTTCACGGGGGACACCTATGTTATGTTTCTTTATTATGTCTTATAATATATGGTATGTCTGAATATATTTATTAATTACCGGGTGACGTGTAGAGTGTATAGTTATATGTGTAAGTGCGCATTGAACAGTTTATATCATTGACATGATACTTCTTTTAAATATGGGCAGTGACTCCGAAAAAATATCGATGTTTAGACAAATATTATTGAAGGTATGAATAAATGTATCACATATGTAAGTATACGTGTTTTTACCGTTCCCAGCGAATCCCACTTAAATAATAGGACTTATTCACAAAGGGAGTCTTTTTGAGTGACGCAATTATCGCCAACATAATAATGTCCATGTGAAGTTAGCGCTTCGTCTTCTGTTTTCAAATCGAATAATAGAAAAATAATGAACAAACAATATGACGTGTTTTGTTAACAATTTATTAAATGGATTTTTCAAAGGATTTTGTCAACTGAAATAAATTATGTTGACATATTTTAAATTAGAAAAATCTGCGCAAATTTCAAGAAGACGGATACCATCGTAGAAATGTTACCTTAGTTAGTTCAGAGAGTAGATTTGACTCACGCAGGTCGTAGCTTACATCAGTTATTCAGCTTCAAGCTTCGAAAATTCAAGAATTCTCATTATAATCAACGGATGAATTTTAAATAATTTACATTTTAAAAAAACAAACATGAATTTAGATAGTCGGGATTCCACATGTGCTTGAAAATTCATGAGGATCGTATTTACTAACAGCGCAAATGTCAAACTGACAAAAGTGACAGTGCGTTTGAAACAATAAAGCGTTCGGTGTGAATGGCCGAGAGCCGACTCCCACGCCAAGAAGTCTCAGCGCCGAACAATTCACTCCCTGGCGAATGAGGCTTAATTCACTTAACGAAGTGTGAAACACGAAAATTGTCAACACTTAATGGAATATATCACAGAATTGGGTATTTTCAAACTATGAATACAGTTAAAAATGTGTGGAAGTTTTAAAGTTCATTTATCTGATTCTGATCATTGTTCTAAAAATGTTCAAATTTCATTCCCAATCATTTACTTGAAAAAAAACCTCATATTCCGAAATGGTCCCAACTGGCTGCAACGTCACAATGTCAGAAATCGCCACTGGCTGATAAGACAGAGTGTCATCTACTTTGACAGGCGTGACGTCAACTCCGCCGAATTCACGAATAAATATGTCGTTTTGGCGCCAAACGAAAATGGCACATTTTAAATTTTCATACAAAATTTATTGGTCAAAATAAAATACCTTCGTTTCCGTAATTTTTAGCTTAATATTTTACTAAAAAAAGAACAGTAAAAATACCATATTGACGAAGAATTAAAAATATTACATGAATATGGTAACGGTAACGGTAACCGGATAAAAAGAACAGTGACAAAACAAAACTGAAAAAAATAACAGGTTAGGTTTATTGTTTCTTCGTTTTATTCACTTTTCTTCAATGTTCTATTTTCTCACTGTTTTGATGGTTAAAGAACTTTGCGTTAGGTAGGTTATATGGTATGTATGTATAAGATCTACTAAGAAAATATTTAATCACTTTTCCCTTTCAGACCCGAGCTATAATGACAGACAGTTTTTTTTTAATTATAATAATATGAATAAGGGCAACAAAATGAATTTTTAATAAAAATATTTATTAATTATCACTTTTCTTGGGAAAAGTAATACTCACAATTGTGAGTACTGAGTTTCAACAGTGTCAAAATAAGGTACCGGTAGAATAAAATATTAATAGGTAAGTTAGCGTTAGCGTGAGATTACATTTCAAGAAACAGTTCACATCTTTTGATAGTCATAAGTAGACATCACATTTTATGCGAGATCATTTTGCACCCAAGAGCAGATTGAAAGCAGACTGCGAACACTTACACTACAGTATGCGTAAGCTTACCCCGCGTATTGATTAAGTGTACGCAATTGACACGCATATGAACTTTATATTAAAACTTTTTTGACTTATAAACCGTATGATGTTTTTGCGTTTTTGGAGATTCGTTAATAATCAATCATATAAGTAAAGAAAATAATGGAATAAAAGATCTAAAGCTTAATATTGCAAAAAATATTAATGTAAAAATCGCGTACGGTTACCCTACATGACTACACTAGTTGCTGAACCCTTCAAAAGTTGTATGAAAGAGATTATATATACTACCCTAAGTTACAAGACGTTTCCACTCTCTTCTGCAAACGTATCTTTTGCATTTTGCATACTGTATCCTCCTTCATCCAGCGTTCTTCTCTCTTGTATCGCATTAAAAACGCCCTCTATCATCGTCGGTCCTTACGGACATATTAGTACACGTCTCCTTGTAATTTATCCCCGTGGCGTTTAATAAACGAACAAAAATAGACTTATACCGAGTTGTACCATTGTAGAAGGCATAAGCATAAGGGCCAGCGTTATTAGGGACGGGGACTTCCATCGGAGTCTAATAAATTATAGAAATTAATCTATCAATAAAATAGAGGCAGGAATGGGAAATGATATAGAACTGATTAAATAATCCAAACACATTCTTATTTAACCTATAATCAAAGAACGGAGAGCAACTCAAAGGAGAACTTAGAAAGCGGCAATAGGCAGCGAGTGAGGCACCAAGAAGTGTGTAATGGTAGTTTGAGGCAGCAAGTGTGCTCTTACCTGCATGAAAGGTGTGGAGGAATATAAAATGTATATTCGGGATAAAGAGAAATCTATTCGATACCAGTAGTTATGTGACCAATAGACCTCGCGTCCAAAAAATTTTCTCTGAATAAAAATTATACAAATGCCTTCACAGGTCACAAACCAAGGCATAACATTGGCGTAGTTCGGCAAACTAACAAATAACATTGGCGCTACAACAACCCTTTGAAAAGTTCCAGTCGAATATAGGAAATATGGTAAATGGTACTGCAGCAGTAAAGATTAAGTCCGGGAAGACTTCATGACCATAAACGAAAAAAAGATTTTAGCTATACAAATCATCAAAATATTATTATTATTACATGTAGTGAAATATGACAAATAAAGATGGCGACTGTGAAACCAAAGGAAATCAAAGTGCTGGTGGTAGAAGAGGGATGTTCTGGATGAAGAAAATTAGAGGGAATTTAGAGTATTTCTACTCCCAAGCAAACTGTGGTGTTTCAAATCTCTGGTAGAAAAGACCAATTACAAAAAGAAAGATTGATGTATTGTATAATGCCTTTCTGGATAAAGAAACATCGAGAAGAGAGTAGCAGCATGATTCCACAATTTAGAGCATTGTAATCTACTGTTAAACATAAATTGGGGCGAAGATGTCCACACTCTAGTAGAAAAGAAAGAAACAAAAAATAACATAGGGAAGAAGTGTGAAAAATCTTTTCTTTATAACTTCAGTACAGGAAGATCTGTGTCGGGATGAAGAAGCTGTGGATGTTCAATTATTAATCGGCAAATGGAATTTCATGAATGAAACCCGTGTCCCGTCGAAACCGAGCGTGATAAACCCGGTTTCGCGGCGATTAATGAAGTAGACGCTCCAACGCCCCCAGCGCCCGCGGTCCCCGCTCCCACTTCCCTACCCGTCGAGCAATCTGACCGGCCCTAACCGGACCGCGGGCCGGCCCTAAATACCATACTGCACCGTGCACCATGCCTGCTTTCATCGATGTACATAGAAGATATCATATTATAGCATTCCGCAAGGTACCATGTTGGGACCCATTCTAAAGTTTGGTAAGAAAGTACTATAGCAAAAGCAACTAACTAACCACAACACCGTATCGAACCGCCACACAACTCTGTCACGTTACACTCTAATATCTTTGCGTTACACACTCCTTGCTTCATTCACGTGCATGCATCGCCCCATAAATAACCTTGCAGTAAAAGCTTGATGTACTAAAGGCATTAAGCAGATACAAATAATATAATATCCAGTTACATTGTGATGCTTTGGATTTTTTGGAATAAGATAAAAGTTTTTAATATGTATATGATGTCTTATTTATGTCCTTAGAGGAAATTTAAAACTTTATTTACTTAAACGTTACGATATGTACTGTGCCTGTCTCACTCGTAAATCTTGTGTTGAGAGCAGTCGATCAGTTTTAAATTGAAATACTGGTAGAACAGATACGAATTGATGGGTTTCCTACCCTTTCAAATCAAGGATTTGAGAGTAAAAGGAAGGATAAGAAATTGTCCTAAACTAAAATTAACGATATTTTCGTTGAACTCTTTTCAGTAAGGGACCCGACCCTGGATTAAACGTCCCTGCATCTTTAAACGAACCTAATGGCCTGGACATGTTACATATTGGTGCAAGTGATGAATGGTGGTAGCGTTAGGTGTTATGAGAACGAGACGAAAGCCAGGATAGAAATGTGTGCTGCTTTATTATATTCTGCGACAGAATTTCAACTTACAAACTTTTAGAAAATATTATAACCATAGACATATGAATATTAGTAGACCTGCCCTAAGTGATTAAAAGCGTATTATCCCCACTCCCCATACCGGTTCCATTGGAGCCGGCTGTGCTCGCGTATGGCCTCAAGTGAAATTTGAAAACGTGACGTCATCATTCTTGTGCGAACTATGGTCGAGGCATCATCGGTTCATTTTACGAAATAACACGGCAAAATGTTGACTTGTGCTATGAAAACTTCTAAAAATAGATGTGAAAAAGAGAATAAACCCAATTGTCGTATTACATTCCATATGTAAGCATTATTTTACTTTATTTTAAGCATATTCACATCGTATAATATGGTTGTAGAAACATAATATACTATCACATCGAGAAACGTCTGGACGCGAAACATAAAGCTGGTTGGTTGCTGGGAAGTAAATTATGAACATTTATAAAAGTGTCTTAACTAAATACTTAAACGAAATATTCGACTCTGAAAATAGAACCGAATTTTTTGCCGAATTTGGACTTCGCAAATTTGTTCATAACGTGCGAGTAATTTGCGCTCCCATGTAAAAATGTCTATTCATTCAAAAACAGATTTTACTTTTAAGAAGTAAATGGTAATATTATAATGCGAGATGCCTATTTACTGTCAGATTGATTTATTGACGAATCACAGTCAGCTTCACCCCCTTCGTTCTTCAACAGTTGATGCCATTCGGTTCATAATGTCTTAATCTAAAGCCCCCAGGCCTCTGGCATACTCTGTCAAAAGGTCTTTTGGCTTTGCAACAAAATCCAAATAATTCAAAAAGTATACTTTATTAAGTATTATAAATTTTAAATTTTAAATTAAAAGTTTTAAAAAAGTCAACACTGAAATTAAATAACTGACAACGAAATTACCAATGAATACACCTACAAAATAATAAAGAAATGTTGAGAGATTTGTGCTCTATTTTAAACAAGTCGTGGTTTATTAAATATTTTTACATCAGTCGCTTACGCCAGTTCAATATATTCGCATTTTTAATATTAGCGCGCTCCCTCTATCGGAGCCTTAAACTTGGAAAAAAGTTTTAAAATCAACTGATACACCGGCCCTAAGTGTGTGCAGTGTGTGCACCACCTCCCGACATACAAGCCACAAGCCGTAATAATTAATCGGCAACCGGGTGGCCCCAGTGATTTACTGGGAAGATATTGTGCTATTGGTCCAAAGCTCACACCTTCAGACACGGCGACACACATCGAACAGAGTGTAGGGTGAACCGCGATACTATGTATGTGTGCGCAATGACACTAGAGACAATTTTTTTTTTCGTTAAGCTCCCGCATACCCAATTTCATCCGATTTATAACAAGTTTCTAGTTGGCTATTTAAGTATTTAATTCCTAAAAAAAAAATATTTTTGCAGATAATATCTATACATTTGTTATGCCGAAACGTTTATTATATGAAATTCCCTCGATAGAAAAAAAAATCGCAAAGTAAGCTTTGAAAATTATTAAAAACACGTTTTGTTCTGTTATTTAAAATGTTAAAGGCATGAAAAAAATCACAGTGTATCTTTAAATGCAACTAAAGCATTTGTCGAGAGATTTTAGCTCTATTTCAAACGAGTCGTGTTTTATTAAATATATTCACTATTTTCGCTTAATTATTGTCGTATTTAATATTAGAGCGCTCCCTGTAACATTCGAATTTACATTCCTCCCTTTCAAACTGTAGTGTTTCTGTGTTTACTACACTTTTACTGTTGCTCAAGGCTCGTTAGGTGATTGAAACTCTGATGGTTCGTTTTCAGATTTATTACGATAAATGCAATTACAACTGAGCTGTACAATATTAGTTTGGTAACGTGTGCTCGCTAGCAGGGTAAGTTTCCGTCTGGCGCTGCTCCGCCAGCGCCCGTAGTTTACGCGACTGGATCGGAAGTGCTCGGCCTTCCCGAGCAGTTCCGAACCGCCTGTTCAGTGTTGCTAGACACTGCACAAACCATCTTTGAACGCTTACTACAGGGCCTTGTTAATTCAATGATTCAATCAAATATCTAAGCCAGTGTTTCGCACAGTATGGTGTTCGCCCAACCGGAGAGCAATTTGAATGTGTTGGGAGGCAATGCACAAATCATGCACCGTCTTACTAATTAGATTCTTACACGTCCGTTCAACGTTGGTGTTGTAAAGCCGGGCTTGAGCCTGGTTTCAGACCGTTTGAACACCATGGTAATGAGTCAAGTTCTTCACTATTCTGACCTTATGCACAGCGTAATATTTACACCACGTTTTTTAGTAAAGCTGTTAATGATTAATACTATTTTATTATTGTAGGTACGTATAATTTTCGCATTTCTTTTGATTCTGCGCTTGATACAGGTTTCAATTATTTTAAATACTAAAAAAACTTCCCAAAGTATTTTTTTGGAAGATAACGAAAACATTCGAATGATAAAATATCTACAATATTTTTATTAGTTTCATCTTTAACTGCAGCTCTTTCATCCGTTTCTTTGTGAAGATTTTTTATTCATATCCCAATTACTTCAGCCTCAAATCATACCCATCACTTAAATCTTTAATTTATTTTTGAAGCGTATTGAAGAAATGAAAAAATACTGATCTAAGATACAAATTGACAACAAATCGAAAATTCAGCTCGGTTACTGTAAAAAAATACATGTTTTCTTTCTATTTTCAATTTAGAATGTACCCAATTCGCTAAATGCCTTTTAATGCACATATGTTTTATTATATTAGAATAAAATTAAAATAAGTTAATCTAAAAATGTCGATATCATTTTTTGTATATTCGTTTTTTAAACTATGCAATCGTCAAGTTTGCTTCGTGGTTTGTTTGTGAACGGTGACATTGAAAAGGAACCTTATTCCTAATCTAGTGCATCGCGTAGGCACTCTTAAGTTGACTAGACCCAACTAGTTCGCAACAGTCGAGTCCCAAATTTACAATTTAAAAAAAGAAGCATTGAAGAACAAAAAGCATCTTAATTCGGTTGGCTCTCCGAGGTAGCCGGGAAACGTCATATTTAGGTACCTACCTAATTAAAGAAGATTTCACTCTAAGAGGAACGCACACTTTTTAGTATTGAAACAGTTTGGGATAATACCTACCATCATTTCTCATCCTATACTATCATACCTACTATCCATTTCCTTCCTTAAAACAGCCTTATCCACATTGGAAAGAAGAAGATGATTTTTGTTGCATTGTAAATTGTCGCAAGTCAGTACATTATTCGCATTTGTGACATGCAGTTGTGTCGTCGTGAATTGGAGTCATATATATTCACATGCTTTGTGCTGTTTTGCAAATAATCATCTCGTTTTGGAGGAAATTTTCACCCTGTTTCAGTGCCAGTTTGTCGAGAGCCATACCGTTTAATAGAATACGGTCCACAGACATTATAATATTTATTACAAATTTCATGATTTTATTTATTATTTGCCATGCTTCTAATTTGTGGGTTGGGAATTTTAATCTTAAATACAAAAGTAAAATCATGAGTACGAGGTGAGTATTTAGACTCCTTTGGTAATATTTCGTAATATCAGTAGTAGGTGAAATGCTTTACAGTTTACAATGATTAAACTGTTTGATTTATGCACACAAAAACAGACATGCATAATTATTGTGCAGAAACCACTACTATCAATTTGCTTTCAGTCTCCCGAAGTAGGCACAAGGAAAATCTGTTGCGAGACATAGACGCAAATCCAACTAGGTAAATTCACAACATCGAAAGCATTGAATGAAATTTGTTATGACAAATCATCAACCAAGAAATAAAATTAAATAACCTAAATATATAAAAAATATGTATGCGGAGTTTTGCGCCCACAAAACTCGAAAAGTAGTCAAACGATATCGCTGAAAATTTTAGTTTGTTCTTATTAATGCCAGGAGTGTTCGACGATCAAATTCGACGTAATGTAGTTTAACAGTAACATTTTGGTATACAGTAGTGAATGGTGGAAGAAGTCGGATGCGCCCGAGAAAAACATTAGAAATAGCGAAGCATTGCGAGGACCATACTATACTAAAATTCTAGCTTGCATAAAACCACCGAATAACATTAAAATAAGTGTTATTTATACCGATTTGCAAGAAAACTGATGTCGCCAGTTTGCACTTTAAAAAAAATCTTTCGAAGTCCTAGATCCCAGACAATACAATGATATTCTGTTCAAGAAATAATTTCGATATGTAGAAAATGTTTGGTCAGTTGCACCAGACTAAGGTAACTTAGGAAAATAAAACTTTACTTCGGGCACACGGACACGCCCAAAACACTATTCGATTAGTTTTACCCTTAGTATAAAACGACGCTGGAACACGATATATTTATTATATTTATATGGTACCTACTCGCTTCGGTTTAAAAAAAAACAACAAATTGAGTTTCCGAAATTCATTTATGATTTTCAAACTTTTCTGTAACTTTGCACACACTTGTCAAAATTTCGCATCAAATCCAAAAACCTGGATTATTGTACTTTTCTTTCGTGTGTCAGTGTCAAATGGACGAGTTCTTCGGAATTCGACATGGCATGATTTTATTGGCAACTTTGTCATTTTTTGTGAATTAAATGTAATTATTAAAAAAATAATAATGCTTGTAAAAAAGGGCGTTTTTTGAGTGGAAATATTAATTTACATAAGATTAATTTGTTACATAAGACTAATTTGAGATCCCTGATGCGTATGTGTGGTAAAACCATGTATTATCGTGTGAGAAATGTGGAGATGTGCAAAGAGTGCAAGGCTGATGTAAGCGTAATAAGGAAGATCAAGAAAGGGACGCTTAGATGGTTTTGACCATGTAGAGCGAATGAGCGAAGAAAGGAGTATAAGGAGAATATATGATGCAAATGTGAATGGCAGCAGAAGTCGGGGACGCCCGAGGAAGACATGGCACGACCAAGTGAATCAGATACTTGAGTCGGGCCACGTCAAGAGTCAGAATAATAGAAGAGTATGTATGAATGAGAATGAGGCAAGAAATGTGCGCCAAGACAGAGTTGTTTAGCGGTCCGTCCTCTCTGCCTACCCCTGCGGAGAAACGGCTTGATGGTTAGTTAGTTAGTCTAATTTGTGTTCCAATATAAACAGGTCGTTTGTAATTTAAATATACAAATTATCATACTATCATACGTCGTGTAATATTTTAAATTGAGCCGCTATAAATAACAACCCTTACGTAGATGGCGATAAGGTTTAAATTCCCGCTTAACACCATCCGCCTGTTTTGATTTATGCAAGAAGAAAACATGGCCAAAAAGTGCCTCTTATTTTATTTTGTGGATGTTCAGGCATAAATATTTAATTATTTTCGATCACTTTATAAATAACATAATTTGCCACATTATACAATAAAATCATAACCGAAAATGGGTTCGTAAGTAGGAGATTTTGAACTTTAAAACAGTTTTCATAGGCCTTATACATTATTTTTTTCTGGGCTTATAAAAAGACTTATCTAAAAAATACTCGAATATTTCAAAGGCCAAGATGTATTTTACTCGCAGTATTTAATTAAAGCATCTGAAACATTTCTAGGCGACCAAATTTTCAAACCAAAAACACATGATTTTGCATTACTACGTATGGCATCGCCTTAATATTTTATTATATCAGAAATCTATTTTTTAAATATAGATTTTTTAATAATTATCTACAACTGACAATTGCCAAGGTTGCCTCTAAAATCGCGAAATTTGAATCCTTTAATGGCCTTTATTTTTTTATTTAAACACACAAATAAAATTAGTCAGTTTGGTTGGGTATTTTGACCTAAAATCCAAATAAAATATTTGTACTTAAACATTTTTGTAAGGCAAGAGTTGATCTCATGAATTTCGCGTCAATGGTGGCGACCGCATTAACTTTGCGTCTTTATGCCAATGTGCATTCATTATTAACAAGGAATGCCGTAATCGTGTTTGATCATTACCAAGCAGCAGGCGTAATAGCTAACAGCCATGCACTTGTTAACGAATGTAAATTGTCTAGGCTGATTCTGGTTAGTTATTATATTATTATTTAAGTTAATTAAATCTCACTGCTGTAATGCTGAACAAACTGGTGTGGCTTATACTCAAAATTCTCTGCGAACATCTCCACAATACACAATTAATGAGGACGTAGGTTTACAGTGTACAATTACCTAATGTAAACATTTTTTCGATGTTTGGTCTTGGTGTCGATTTATAAATTAGTATATTTTCAATCATACTAATTTCGGTTGTGGGTCTTTCTGTCATGTAACTTTAGTTCAATGAAATTGGATTTACTTAAATGTCACTTTTACAAGCGATAAAGTACCTACCTATATTAGTAGTTTCGTGTAAAAGAGACCTCGCGTCCAAAAAGTATGCTTCTATATATTTTACGTAACATTTTTTTAATTTCAAAAAGCGAATTATACAATGTGACAAAAGAAACGTTAATATCTCAATGAATTTCTTTATGCAGATATATAATAATATTGAAAAGCTCATTCAAAGTTAGCCATCAAGTCAAAGTAAAGCTTGCTTCAAGAATAAAGCGGATACAGCAGTTTTTCGAACCGGAAAAGGACAATATGCAAAATGGTCGATTTAAAACAGGACTTCTCTACGCTCAGTCACACTTAATATTTTAACACAAAATTATTTCAATTCTATATTTAAAATTGGTTTAAATTTCTTAAGGTTAATCTTGACAAGTAAAATCAGTTTTCAGGATTTTTCAAGGGTATATTTTTCACTAGCATGTTATTAAACGGGCAGATGATAAGGTAACTCAACGAGAAGATGAAGTTTTATGCTGTTAAATAATTAAATGTAATAAAATGCAGTAAAAATAATTTTAAAAACTTCGTGCTTCGTTTATTAAGGATATTACTATTGAAATAATTTTAATCAATAGTTTTGTAAACAGTGGACCCCGCGTCAAAATTTATGTACCTATTTAACTGTAAACCATGTATTTTAAGTTTTTTTTTATATTTTTCATGAAAGGAATTATACAATTTGTTTAAAGAAACGTCCTAATTTCAATTACTTTACAATTTTGTTTCAATATCAAGGTAGGTACCATAATATTGAAAAAAAAATCTAAATAATCATGATGAATTCAAATTTGAAAAAATATTTTTTCACCATCGTGAAACAGAAACGGAACGCATAAACACATTTACAGACATCCGTTATTCAAACGGTCGAGTTAAAACAGGACTTTTCTACGCTCATTACGAAAAATATGCAAAAAAATTAAATACTCGGAGAAATAAAAGATGACGTTGTGACCTAGACTCTAACTGGAACCTTTCTCTATGCAACAGAACGCACAGCCAGTTGTGCTACTGAAACACATTTCTTTACCGTCGTTTTTGTCAACACAGTATTATTTTTTCCAGGTGGCATTCATTTTATATTCATAAACATAGATTCTACACGAACTAAACTGTACAGAGGTTGTCTAGTAAAAAAAAATATAGATTTTAAACACCTGTCTGTGACTGAGTTGTCCAAAGTGAGGGGTTGGTCTCCTGGTATTGCGGGTTAAATCCTCTACAAGCCCTCCATCATTGTGCAAGCAACAATTTTCAATGTTTATAGACGACAGTAGGAAGAATTTTATAATAAATGTTGGTTTGTCGTAAACAATATTAAACAACAAACGAAATTAGTATTGAAAGGAGGAAAACAAGCTTTTTATCGTCCAGTTTTCAAATGGTTCGTCTAATACGCTTTTCAATTCAAAACTGCACGGAGAAAAAAAGAGTATTGCTAATTTATTAAGAATATCTTCAAATTATTCGCAATCCGGTTGAAAACGATATTGCAGGTCCTTAACGAATGGATTGATAGGTTGCCTGATAAACTATTAGTAAAATAGTAATGTATTGTCACGATGTCGAGTGAGTTTTCATAAAAATCCTAACATTTTCGCATTTCGTCATATTTCCAGGACAAATGCAGATGCATGAACACGTGTTCCAATATATTATGAATTTACTAAAAGTTCACCAGGAAACGGCCTGCAATCCTGTTTTACAACGAATTAAGAATAACTAGAAGAGATATTTAATAAATTAGCAACACTCATTTTTCTCCCTGTGCCGTCTGCCATTGTTTTACGTATAATATATTTTTTTATAAATGTGGAAATTTTTCATGTTTATTTCGTTTTATATGTAAAATGTTGATAAAATTACTATGTTTTTTACTGATTGTGAACGTCGTGTACTACTTGTTCGGTATTGTGAAATTCGCGTGTATTTTTAATGATTTATTGACGACAACGACAAAGGCAAATAACAGATGCTTTAATATGGTCTATGGTAATATTTAAGGTGGTACCATTCTTGTCGATTTAGTACCGTCCCAAAATATTATTTCTTCTCTAGAATAATAAAATAATGATCGTGAAAAGCAAAGACATAGTTTGCATATGTGGATCGGTTGAAAATAAACAAATTAAAAAAAAAGATCCTGTTAAATAATGTTAAGTGATGGCATGCTAATTTCGCGAGAAAATATTAGTTATTCAGAATAAATTGAGAACACTTGTTTTTAAGCTAATAAATACAGGGTTTTCCAATAAGAGGTGTTATTTTGAATAGCCCGCTATTTCGGTAGATGTTACTTTTGAAGCTGTCATTTTTTGACATTTGACAAGTAGAAACTACGCCATTAATAAAAATGGAACGATACACGCTTTAACAACGCATTGAAATTATTAAAATTCACTTGAGTGAATCAAATGCAAATCATATTGAGTGATGAGGCCCATTTCCACCTCGGTGGCTTCGTCAACAAGCAAAATTGTCGCATCTGGGGCTCCGAAAACCCAAGAGTTATTGTTGAAAAGCCTCTCTATCCTCAACGTGTGACTGTTTGGTGCGGTTTGTAGTCCGGCGGAGTCATTGGACCCTACTTTTTCGAAAATGAGGCTGGAGCAACAGTTACGGTGAATGGATTGCGCTATCGAGAGATGATTAATGATTTTTTATGGCCGGAATTGGATGGTATTGATCTGGACAACGACTTCTAACAAGACGGCGCTACGTGCCACACAAGCAACGAAACCATTTATCTTTTACGATTGAATATCAAAATAACACCTCTTATTGGAAAAGCCTGTATTATGACGGAATGCAACAATATCAGTATGTGAATATCAATATCAATATTTGTTTAAACACGCGTTCAGTCGTCCTCATAAAACATTCGCTTTTAACTGATACTTTGTTAGGAACTCCGTCAATTCATCAGCTAAAGGACTGCAGTCCCGGTTTTAACAGGAAAACGAATATTTGACCAGATTTTTACGAAATCAACAGTACTTTATATCAGTAAGTTTTCTCCGTGTAGGTAGAATATAGGAGTTTAAGATAGGGAGGAGCACTTTCAGTTGCTTGAGAAGTGTGGCAAGGTGATTGCTGAAACCATAAATTCCATAGATAAGATGTTTTAGAAAACACGTCGATAAATCCGAGTTCACTATAAACATATTAACTTGGCGTTAGTACAAGGAACAAGAACTGACAGCACATTACATACGACAGGTAATTTGTTGCTGTATTAATAAAATAAATTGCGCGTGCACTTTGTGCATACAAACCAACATAGCGGTATTGGAAAATTACATACGGCAGTTGATTTACTAATCATTATTATTACAATTAACTGGGAAAATTAAACGACCACCGGTCAGTGTGTCAAGATTACAAAAATGGCTTTTCAGCTGTTAAATAAAATAACTAATAGTTTATACTTGGAGTGCAAAAAGGTACGTTTGTAATTTTCTCTTCTCTAAATAGTATTAAACAAAGTCGCTATCCGCGTCTGTCTGTTTGTGCGCTTAGTTCTTCTAAACTACGTAACGTATTTTAATAGTGTTTTCACTAACATTTAGAGAATTTATTCCGGAAGGTTTATATATATAATACAAGCTTATTATATTTACAGAAAGTAGAAAAAAGTCTTCGAGCAAAGCCTGGTACATGTCAGCTAGAATTTAATAAATCAAAACCAAATCTTACTCTGAAAACAAGATAACCATAATATTTCATGTAACATTTTTCACTGAATTTGCACACATAACACACACACACACAGGCACACGTACACACACACAAACACTCACACACACCTCTCTACTTTCCCAGCACACTAACTAAGTTAACTTAAAAATGTTACTTAACCGTAAAATGTATAATATATCATATATGTATATATGTCAGCGACATGTTATTGGTACCAATTATTGTACTAACTTGTATAACTTTGTAACTATTGCCCTATATGTAATTATGTACAGTTTGTTTGCAATAAAAAAAAATTAAATAAGGTTATTAACAATTTGTCAAAAGAAACTTCACTACCTAAATGACAATTCATTTTTCAAAAAGGGTAGTTAGGTAGGTACCTACCATAATGTTGGAAAAATGCGAAACAAAGAAAGTCCAAATAAACAACCATTTCACATTTGAAAAAAATAATCTTTGAAGAACCATTAAAACGGCCAACGTCTTGAAACGGAAACGGAGCGTATAAAAAAAATTAGAGACAGACGAAATGTAAAAAGGTCGAGTTAAAGTAGGACTTGGTGTTAGGGCTAACATCCAATGGGCAGTCATGGGCGCCAATCCATCCATTCTGGAAGAGTTAGTTAGTTACACATCCAAAACAGGCAGTCAACTGTCTGCCTATAACGTATTCTAAAATACGTCTGTCGGTAAACTGAAACTCAACGCGAAAGATTTGCGGCACATTTCATATACGATTCATATTCATATCTTATATTTATATATACAGGGTGTCCGGAAACTCGTAGTACAAGCGGGAAACTGGTGAATCTACATCACATTTGGAGTCGATTTTGTAGTATATTTTTTTTTGATTTGAGCTTTCGTTATCGAGTAAATCGAGTTAGAAGTTAATTTTTTTTTTTTTTTTTATAATCAAATTTTTATAAATTATTACTGAAGATCAAAGTACCCAACTAATTAAAACTATTTGAAAGTAAAACAAATGAAGAAACTCGGATTTTAAGCATTATTTTGAAATCACCCTTCATTTAATCCGGTGTAATCATAAAATATTTCTGCTTTGCAGGGTTAAAACATCTGTTGTTCAACCCTAAACACCAGAAAAAACTTTAACCCAAAAATAGCCGAAAAATATTTTTTTTGGGTTTTTTTTTTTTTTGTGAAAATGCTCAAATCAAAAAACTTTATGTTTTTTTGGGTTCCCCATGTGGTGTAGATTCTCCAGTTTCCCGCTTGTACTACGAGTTTCCGGACACCGTGTACTATACAGGGTGTATCGGCACGTACCCGACAAACATTAACCAGCTATTCCTTGGCACATTTGGAGTAAAAAATGTAATGGGCACTTTGCTGTCTGGTAACATTTTTTTTTTAATAAAAAAAATATTATTCATATTTTCACCACATGTCACCAATGTTTTATCCTTTGTCAAAGTTTGAAAACCCGTCTGGCAATATTTTGTTCGAGTTTCGTTGAATAATGTACGTACGTACCTACGTTGGCAGGCTTTTACAATCACAACGAAATGGCACGGCACCATTCGTCTCATTTTTAACTATTATTATTTAGTGTGTACGAAAGAGCGAGGACACTTTTTGACACACTTGCTAATAACAGCTGTTGAACCCGAGAAACAATTCCAATGACAGTGACGGAGTGAGGATTTTTAATTTTTTTTTTGTTTTTAATTGAAAAAAAATGTTACCGGCGCCACGCCGAGATTTGAACGCGGATTCGTTGCCAAGAATCGTAACCACGGAGGCCGTCTACAAATGAAAATAACCCAAATCACTAGGGAAAACGTGCAGCAAATTCAGTAATTTCTTTAAAAAAGGCAACTGTATATTCAGGCATACTATTACGACATAATTTTACGAATCGGTCGTGGGTGAAATTAATTTAAAAAAAATCATAATAATAATTGAGAGCTCCAGTCTGAGTGCAAGGTCTAACGGGTTGAGACGGTGTTGGTTCGAATCCCGCTGATTGCCGTTAATGAGGAAGTCAGCTCGCTCGGACAATTAATTACTCATTAAGTCACGTCATACAAATCACGATCAACCCACCCCGCCACCCCCACCCGACCACATCTTCAAAGACAACGTTATGAGAAACATAATACAACACTGTGCCTTGTAACTTGTAAAAGAAAGGGGACTGAATAAAAGCACAACGGCTGAGCATCATAAGGCCCAATGGGATGCTGTGCGATTGTATTAAGAGCCTAAAAAGCAGAATAAAGCGAGAAAACAATTAAATTGATAGTTACATTGTTTTAAAAGCTTGCGATGTTAGTCCGAATCAAATATAGGTATATATGGTAACCGGAGCATTCTCAACATACGTAAAAAAAACTCATCATAAACTACGGTTACACGGAGAACAATGAGTTTGCTGATTTATTAAAATCCTGTTAAAAACGGGACAGTTGGCCATTTCCTAATAAAATGTTGATATGCACCTGTGTTTGCCCTGTTAATATACGAGTATAATGACGAAATACGAAAATATACCGATTTTAACGTCGCCTTAATACATTTCCTTTTTACTAAAAGTTTAACATGAAACCTTTCAATTCATTCGTTAAGGGCCTGTAGTCCTGTTTTTATCAGAATTCCGAATAATTTGAAAAGATTTTTTAATAAATTAGCAATATTTTATATCAGTAGGTTTTCTCAGTGTACGAGACAATTGGCTCAATCTTCATAGTTATAAATTCCAAATGAACCTTTAGTATAATATCGTTGTTATCTATTATGATTACATTGATCATCTCCTGTTTCATCTCCCTGGACCTTCTAGGGTTCTTACATAATTGTTTCTAAAGGGATTTTAGATATACAAAGATGTGTTAATTGTTATCTACATACATAAGAACCTAAAACTAGTTAGAAAACGAAATAAACATTTTAAAAATGTACATAATTATCCATTAATAATACATGATATCATAAAGATTGGTTTTATAATCCACCGTTTAATAACCTATGTTATGTGAGCCATATTGATCACCTGACAAAAGTAAAAAGAAAAGAACAAATCTTCCTTGATACGATCGATAAATCCATCAGACAGACTCGACCAACGGGGCCAGGTATTCCATTACTTGGCTATTTTAGCTTTTAGCGGTAGACATTGAAAACGATACCTACTCAATACTCATGCAGCTAGTAGTGTTATAATGCTTATGCAATTAGTTTACTCGAGGTTTATACATTTATAATGTAATTCCAAGGCTAATTGTGTTAAAGCAAGAACATTTTGCGACTATTACCTATCGACCTTGATCGGGAAAGAGAAACGGAGAAACGGACTTCAGAAGGCATGGGCTGACTACCTAAAGAGAACTTCGAATTATGATAGCTATGAAGAATCGGCAAAACTAGAGACAAATAAGACACGCCTAATATCCATTGCCCAAAGTTGGAAAGCAGAAGACTTATGACAAACTTAAACCTTTGTTTATTTATATAATACGCCCATACGGGCTTTTACAAACATGTGAAATACATAATAATTTAATGGAACAGTAATCATGACATAAAATTTGTTATTTAAATTATATAGAACCCAAACAGAAGAAAAGCACTATGATTATATTATTAATATTCGAGTATATTATTACAGCATTCTTGTAACTGTATTCAGTGCAGTTGAACACATCTACTATTTCTGCAAAAGTGCTGCGTGCAATTTAGGTACAAAGTAATGAAACAACAATTGTTTTAAAATTGAATAAGTTGGCATTAGGGGCCGGTTATGAAATTTTAAAAGATGAAATGATGGTAATTTCACACCAAACTGCTAACTTACCAGTCCAAAGTCAACGGGCAAACAAATTGTGCAACTACAGAATATTGCATTTCTATATTATGTAAAGCAGTGTTCCGCAAAGCGTGTGCCGCGGCACACTGGTGTACCGTGGTCATCAGTTGGTGTGCCGCGGAAAAAAAATCAAGGTATTGTGAAGATAATAAGAAAGCTAATGGGAGCAGATCATCAGTCACTTCTGTTCATACAGAAGTACGATGGCTTTCTCGCGGAAAAGTGCTATTTCGGATTTACGAGCTAAAAAATGAGTCCCAGACGCTTTTAGAGGCCCAGGGTTCAGATTTTGCTTCTGAGTTTAAAAAATAAGAATGGGTAGTAAAACTTGCATATATAATGAGCTCAACAGAAAAATGAAAGCCAAGAATTCTTATATTTCAACGTCTTCGGTCAAAATTGAAAGCTTTCGCGCTAAGTTGGTATTATGGATCAGCCACGCTGTCAATGGTAGTAATGAATTGTTTCCAAATGTCATGGCTGCCGATTCAGAAAAAAGTGCAGGCTTTGATAATGAAACACTCTCGGATAACATTTCCCTTGGACACTTGCCGATAAACGAACACGAAGAATTCATGGAGTTAAAAACTGATGGGACATTAAAACTAAAATTTTCCAAAGTAGAGCTAGCACATTTTTGGCTCCATATAAAAAATGAGTATCTACTGCTTTCAAAGCGTGCTGTTGAAAATATGTTACCATTTGCCACAGCCTACTTATGCGAATTGGAATTTTCAACTCTCACTACTATTAAATCGAAAAAAAGAGAACGCCTGTGGACGATCAATGAAGAAATGAGAGCAGCCTTATCAACGATTGCTCCAAATTTTCATCGCCTGTGCTCAGTTAAACAGGCTCCCATTTCTCACTGAACATTTTTTCAAATTAGGTATATTGATTTTAGTAATAAATAAATATTGCTTTTTTCTTTGGTGTACCTCTAAAATTTCTTGTTTTGATAGGTGTACCTTGAACACAAAAAGTTTGCGGAACACTGATGTAAAGGACAAGCTTTCTGTGATGTTTTTGAAACGATGGATGGTAGAAAGAGTTTGAATCAATGCAAAACAAATAGAATTGAACAAAGAAATTAACAAGTCAATGGCAATAATACACGATCAAAGTTTGCAAGTACGGGATGCTTACAGCTATCCTAGTTGCTTACAATGCCGACTTCTTGGGCAGGTTGGGTTAGGACACCGAGTCGAGGCTTTCTCTTGTTGGGCATATCGGAGGCATCGCCCGCTGCAATGTTAGATAATTACCTTGGGATGTCGCGCTATGGGAAACTAATCATTGCTTTCCATTCTCATCCATAGCCGAACCCGCGATTCCTATCTTAGACTTTGATAAAACAGGTATTACTTACAGGTGCACGCGGCCACAACTTGGCTACCATAAAAGGAGAAAATTGATACAAGCTAAAAACAGGGACGGATTTTACGGAATAGGCTAATATTATGGATAATGGTCGTAGGTTACTTGAAGCTCGGGGCGCCGATCAGTTTCTTCGCGTTTTTGATTATATGGAAGGCTTTCAACGCAGACATATTTAAAGCGTACATGAAAGTGAAATAATCATAAATTAGCCTAAACGATTAAAGAAAAAGGTAAAATATAAAACATATTTGTTTATTTAATCGATATGACATCTGTGTAATTATGGTTGGAGGTTACATCCTTGGTTATGGTCAGCAGCTCAAAAGTTAGTATAAATAAATTGCATGCAAAGATACTATCAGTATCTCTGCAAACAAACCGTCTGCGACTATCAAAGTCGAAAGCGTTTCTTGAAATGGTTTTAATTATGTGTCGTAAAAGGATTTGAATACGATGAAAAATACAAATTAGTATAAACATTTATTCCAACATTCTAACAGAACGGTATCGAATGTGTTAAAAAATGCTTTAAAAGAGAGTTTTACATTATTCTTCTTTGTATGTATTTATTTTTATATAGAAACCTCACTAGCTGTTGTTATTCTAGTTCCGAGGCCTACATATTACAATATTATTGTTTTACATTATTCTTCTTTATATGTATTTATTTTTATATAGAAACCTCACTAGCTGTTATTCTAGTTCCGAGGCCTACATATTACAATATTATTGTTTTACATTATTCTTCTTTATATGTATTTATTTTTATATAGAAACCTCACTACCTGTTATTCTAGTTCCGAGGCCTACATATTACAATATTATTGTTTTACATTATTCTTCTTTATATGTATTTATTTTTATATAGAAACCTCACTACCTGTTATTCTAGTTCCGAGGCCTACATATTACAACATTATTGTTTTACATTATTCTTCTTTATATGCATTTATTTTCCAGTTTGTTTTTCATGAAATCTTTTTGTTGACTTGATCTAGTTTTTTTATTTGTTTTTGAAAACTAGACTGTTTATGTTGTATTTTAATTACGACCGGAATAATAATATACAATTTTGATCGTAAGCGTTCAAATAAGAATATAGTTCGAAGAAGAATATAGTTGTAAAGGGAGATAGGTAAATACAAAATATAGGCGTAAACAAAAATATTTAATAAAGCTTAACTTATTTAAAATAGAACAAAAATCTTCCGACTAATGTCTTCAGTAGCATTTAAATAAACACTGTGATTTTTTTCATACCCATAACATGTAAATTAAAAGAACCAAATTTTTTTTTTCAATTTTCGGAGCATAGGGAACACCGGGCAAGACGGGGTGGCGGGCAAGACGGGGCATCAGGCCTATCAAGTGATTTGAATTGACCAATCACGTTCGCTCTGCCATCACGCTACTGCCCGCCATGACAGTTCTCAGTCACACGAGTAGTAACACGGCGGCAAGTCAGTTGTTTTATCTATCGTCAAAAATTAGATTTCGTTTGTTGGCATTAAAATTTCTTATAAATACGTTTGGCAGTGCATGAAACTTATATTTGGTAAATTTTAAGCGGCATCTTGGTAAATCCTATCTACAGAACACTACAGTAACAGGTAATAACTTGTTTTGTTATCAAATATTATTTGTCTTTGTTTGTTAGGTTATTTATTTTAAAACGGATCAACGGGCAAGACGGGGTATCATATACCCCATCTTGCCCGACATGATTTTGATTATTTACATATTTTTTTTATATATTGTTTTAGGATGGTTTATAATTATAAAAGAAAGTCAGATAGAGGAAAATGGTCAGAGGAAGCAGTGAAAAAGGCGATAGAAGTTGTTTTGAAGGGAGAAATGGGATATATGTTGGCTGCAAAATCCTTCTCAGTCCCACAAACCACATTGGAACGAAAAGTAAAAAAGGCTCGTGAAAACGAGAATAGAATAGAAAATGTAAAGGTACCTATGGGACCCATATTACCATTATTTTCGCAAAAAGAAGAGGATGAGCTGGTGGATTATTTACTAGACATGGAAAGCAGTTTTTTTGGTCTTACAACAAAAGATTTGAAGCAATTGATTTATCAACTTTCTGTACGAAACAATAAAACTAGTCCATTTAATTCTGAGAAGGCTAAAGCTGGTAAGGACTGGCTGAAATTTTTTTTGAAAAGACACCCTGAGTTATCTATCAGGAAACCGGAAAATACTTCGGCCGCCAGAGCTGCTGGTTTTAACAGGGTAGTTGTAACACAAAATTTGCAAGACAAAAGCAACTTCACCTTGGTCAGTCCAAAGCAACTAATGCCTCTTCCAGTAGAAGGAAGACTTTAAGAGTGACAAAAAGACGCGGCAAAACTGCTATCATAACCTCTTCACCCTATAAACTGGAGTTAGAAGAATTGATTTAAAAAAATGTGACACAAAAGAGTTAAAAAAAACAAAATAAGGAAATCAGACAGAGAAAAAAGGAGGAAAAAAAGAAAAAGGAAGAGATACAAAAACTACTTAAGACTAAAGCCACAAAGAAATCTAATCCAAAGAAACGTATTAGGCAATCGTCTTCTAAAGAGAGTGATGTTGAAACCGAAAACACTCCATGCCTATATTGTACAAGGAGATTATTGTATATTTAGACTCCAAGGAAGGTTGGATTGCTTGTTCTTCTTGTGGTAAGTGGTCACATTGTAGCTGCGCAGGGGTGGACGATGATGATGCCGAAGCAACATTAATTTGCGAGTTCTGTACTTCTGAATAATCAATAGAATGGCTATACCCCATCTTGCCCATTAGGGCCACCCCATCTTACCCGACCTATAGGGCATGATGGGGTGATATGTCATTTTCTACATTTTGTTATTTTATTCATAATTCCATGGTACTATGTTCCTGATTTAAATTTAATATGTAAGACTGATAACTACAAAACTGATAAAGAATAAAAATTATTATGAAACCATGAATCCTTATGATTTTTGGAGCTTTAAACCTTAACTACCCCGTCTTGCCCGGTGTTCCCCTACTTTGCGACTTTTTTCTATCATGCGACTTTCTTATAATAACATTTTCAGCTCGGAAAATTTAATGTACAGATATTATTTATAAAAATAACTTTTTTTATGAGCTTAAATACTTTTTTTAAATTCGGAGAAATTTCGTGGTCCTCGTTCTATTTGATTTGAACGAAGTGAATTATTTATTTATTTATTCGTTTCTACCCACATACAGTTTACATAATTTATTTTGAGAAAACCTCACTAGGAGATACTGCGCTGAGCTGTTTGCATGATTAGGATAGAGTGTTATTATGCCGTCATAAGTAAAAACACAGCATCGTCTTTGAGATTCCACTCATGGCGGTAGTACCTATTGTATATTAGGTTAGTAGCAGTTAAACAGCAGTACAACATAATATTACATAGACACAGTTTTGTGAATATTTATTACTTACAGTATGAAAGGTGTCTACATTTTTTTCTTAAATTCTGTCGTTTATTCAAATTGCAACACAGATTACGATTAAGTCGATTACCGAGATCATTACAATATAACCAGAATCGGTCGATACGATGCATCGGAGACGTAATAATCGTTGCATCAATAGTCTATCCAAAGATAATTTCATGTAACCTCGTTTGAAAATTAATAAGATACTCTAAGGTACTAAGTTTAGTTGATAGGTATTACCAGGTAAGACTAATAACGGGGTTTGCTCGACGCTAACATTTTAATTAATTCCGACGAATTCGTAACGATAAAATTTATATGTATATTTTTTTTTAGACTGATGCCTACGGATATAAGTTATTTATATTTGAGATTAATAAAAACAGTAATTTACCATTTAAGTATTGTATCTAAAACGGTCAGAAAATGTTATAAAACGTTCTTCACTTATAAAATTAGCGGTAGGCACCAAATTTTATTTTTCTAGAATATGAATTAGTTACTTCCCGAGGTATTCCTTTAGAAACATCTGAGATTTTAATACGTTCATCAGAAATAATTACAATAAACCCTATGGAAAGATTATTTTTTAGACCTGCTAGGGCAAAGTCGACCGTGGCTTAATCCATTGCGTCAGGTCGCGCGCCGATATTTTTTGACACGACTTCTTCACTTATGTCGTTTAGATTCCCACTTTATTTTAGAGGTTTGTTGAAACTGCAAATTATGCACGTCGTGTAACATTCGGAACCGGGCCACTAACAATAACAATACTTATGCAGATGGTGATAAGGCTTAAATTCCCGCTTAACACTAGCTGCCTGTTTTGATTTTTGCAAGGAAAAGTATCGCCAAAAAATATTGTTTTATTTAATTAATAATTTAAGTTCAGGAACAAGTATTTAAAAATTATTCAATAATTTTCTAAAGAACTTTATTTGCCACATTATACAATACAGCCATAACCAAAAAGGGGTTCGTAAGTAGGAGATTTGAACTTTAAAGTAAATTTTATAGGCCCGATACTTTATTTTTTCTGGGTTTATAAAAATACTCCATTATTTCAAAGGCCAATATGTGTTCTACTCGCAGTGTGTAATAAAATCATTTAAAATATTTCTAAGAGATCAAATTTTCAAACCAAAAACACATCATTTTGCATTACTTCGTAGTGTTTCGCCTTAAGATAAACAATTTGTTAGCGCCCGAACATACGCAATATGAAAATGAATAAATGTTGCCTGCACAAAAACTCTATTCTTTCAAGAAAAGCATGCAAATACAATATTGAATTGAGTCACCGATACAATTTATACCGTATGTAAAGGCGCAAACAAACGTTTAATATTTTGAAGGATAACTTGCAAAAATATTTTTTTCCTAAAATAATTAAATTAGCGCCATTTAATAATTATTATTAATGGACACAGGAAGCGGGACCTAAAAAATATGTTTATTTACAGATGAAAACTTCTCAAAGCTTCCCAAGCTCGCAGGGATAAATATTAAATTTATTCAAACCTACTTATCTTAAAATAATAAGATTTTTCTAGCCAAGGAGGCAATAAACCACCTGCTATCAAAATACGCCACAATAACAATAATAATAATAATAAAGTGAACCGATAGAGACTTGGGACGAGAAGCGATAAGTATTAGTAAGTGAATAAGGACCGGGCAGCCATTTGTAAGAGTCTGTCAGGTGGAGAAGTTATGGGGAACACGAAGCAATAATCTCCATATTTATTATCTTCCAGTGGAAAGCATTTAGAGCCGCGTGGAATCCAGGCGCGCCTTGCTTCATCCCAACATAGTTACAAGATGCAGAATTCCACTGAACAAGTAATCGCCAGAAATGTGATCTATATTTACCGATTTGAAAGAAAACTGATATCACAAGTCACAAACCTTTGCCTCCTATGTCCGACAGGCCAGTTAAATTGTGGGTTTTTGTAAAAGAATTCATTATCCGCTTTCTCATAGATGACGCAAATTTATTATTATTTGTAGGAAAGTTTTTGCAAGTTATGCTATAAAATATTAAGATATATTATTTTTTGGGCCCGTATACAAGCTATATGAATATGCATAAATAGTTTTGTCCGTATAAAAACTCAATTATTTGAAGAAAGGCAAACAAATACAATATTGGATTGAATATCAACATTAGAAGATAGAAGAGATATATCCGACCAAAAAAATATATTCAAAATTATCCATAACGCTGTTGACATTGACTACCTTCTGGAAAAGGTTCATTTCCACTGGCCAGTTCGAAACACACGGTCAAACTATTCCACATCCCACACTCAAAAACTAACTACACACAACACTCATTTTTCAAAAAGCCATACACAAAATACAATAATATTTTTTCAGACGACGATATTTTCCATCTGTCCTTAGTTCAGTTTACTAAATGCATATTGGAGAAAATTAAATTAAATTGTTCATTAAGTACCCTCTCCGCTGCTGTGTATAAGATATCCCAGTCATTTTCATTATTGTGTGTAAGATATCTCAGTTATTTTCATTAAGGCGTGTAAGATATCTAAGATATCTCAGTTATTTTCATTAAAGTGTGAAAGGTATCTAAGATATCTCAGTTATTTTCATTAAGGCGTGTAAGATATCTAAGATATCTCAGTTATTTTCATTAAGGCGTGTAAGATATCTAAGATATCTCAGTTATTTTCATTAAGGCGTGTAAGATATCTAAGATATCTCAGTTATTTTCATTAAGGTGTGTAAAATATCTCAGTTATTTTCATTAAGGTGTGTAAGATATCTAGGATATCTCAGTTATTTTCATTAAGGTGTTTTTATGTTTTTCTGTTAATTTACCTTTTTTTTCTGTATGTAACATGTGGAAACTTCACTGGTTAATATAAAATGTAATTATTTATATAAAATTGTAAAACTGTTTGTTTCCCCAATAAACTTAAATAAAAATAGAATCACCGATACAATATTGTATTTGTATGCTTTTCTTTAAAGAATTGAGTATTTCATAGAACTATATATTTATATACCGTATATGCGGGCGCAAACAAACAATTTATCTTAATATTTTGAAATATAACTTGCACAGCATTTTTTTAAAAATAATTAATTTATCGCCATCTATGAACGACGAGTTTATGAAAAAAACTATGTTTAACCATAATGAAGATATTACTCAATATTTCTCACTGGTAGAGGTAAGTAAGGTCAACGTTATCTTACTTCGGGTGAAAATTATCAAACATCTAAATTCTTTCCTGAACAGAAAATCAATTTCTGTTGGCCTGTCTGTGGCTAAGGAGTCGAAGGGTTTCATATAAATTGGCGACATGATTTTTCTTTCAAATCGGTATAGAACACACTTCTGTTGATTTTTTGTTCAGTGGTATAAGGTATAGACATGTGGTCGCTCTATTCGTAGTACCTACATTGTAAAGTTTACATTATCATCATTATGAAGTGTTGCAATTAGGTTTAAAATTATATCCCAAAAGATTAATTAACTTGGAAGCAGCAAGTGGCGTAGAACGATACAACCAACTCCTAGGCCTTGGGGCAAGCTTGTAAACCGGGCCATAGCACAGATAGATATCTAATCTGGGATATACAACATTGGAACAATGCAGTCTAAGAGAAAACAAAAGGAGGGAATAAATACTTCACGGGATAGTGCTATGTTTCTGTCACATAGTTTTTTGTAGGTAGGTACTTATGCATTGATGATGAGAAATGGTAAGAAATATTTACGGAATCAAGCTAATTTTTTTTAAATTCCTCTTACGTTTTTATATACTAAGGAACAGGGACTAAGAACTTAATAATATTATCAATAGACAGATTATAGACACTATCGTAGTCAAAATATGCACTATCAATGCAAAAATATGCACTATCAATTACAAAATATGCACTATCAATGCGAAATTATAAACTTTCAACAACGTATGTAACATATGAAGTACTGAACACGGTACTAAGCCAATGAATCCACCTGGATTTCACCGTCTCTCTCATTTTTTAGGTTCTATAAATTTGGCACATTTCGAACAGCAATCTTGTCATAATATGCCAAAAATCGCTATAGTGGCTATTATTGTCAAAATATGTACTATCAATATAAAAATATGCACTATCGATTCCAAAATATACACTATCAATGCCTAAATATGAACTATCAATGTAAATATAATATGCACTAACAATTCCAAAATATACACTATCAATGTCAAAATATGCAATATCAATGGAAATATAATATGCACTATCAATTCCAATATATGCAGTATGAATGTCATAAATGCAATTTTTCTGTGTCACTAACAACGTCAAAATATGCACTATCAACGCCAAAATATGCACTATCAGTGTCAAAATATGCACCATCACTTCGAAAATATGCACTATCAATGTATTGCTATTAATGCCAAAATATATGCTCTACCAACGTCAAACTATACCCGTACCTAAAGTATTAAGCCACGCCCAGACATGTGCAATGCAACATGCAAAGTAACATGTAATGCTACGTATACATACGCGAGTCGAACTGCCGAACTGAACCTCAACTTATGGGAAAAGAACAAAGCAACTGCAAAGGGCGCGAAACGCCGCTTGCAGTTGCTTCGTACCTTTCCCGTAATTCGAGGCTCGGTTCACATTCACGTTCGCAAATGTATACGTACCATAAGGCGGCGTATAAACTAGAAAAGTTTACTGCGAGCAGAACCACGAATTATGGGAAAATAACGAAGCAACCGCAAGCGGCGTTTCCCGCCATTTTGCACCAAACGCGCGTCTAATATTTTAATGCAGTTGATTGTCACCTGAGAACGGGTCATTTCTACGACTCATTATTGGGTTCAACAGCTCTGATGTGGAATGATATCCGGCCTCTGTGTTTCCTCCCTCCTACAAAACGGGTCACAACGATAACATAGGTCCCGAAGGAAAATATTTTCCTTAGAACCTCGTTGAGAATGTAAAAAAGGAAAGTGGAAAATCATGAATAGAACTGTCTATTCTTCCCACATTCAGTTAGCAGCTAGCGGTGAAAGGTCCCAGGCTATGCTGCAAACTGTTTAACGCTTCAACTGATCGCATCTTCAAGATTTAAAAGACAGACATATTGATATATACGAAGTAGATGCGGTAATCAAAACACAGCGTGCGAATCTCTGCATCTGCTTATTACATTATGTTCTGGGAACGAATCCATCAGAATTGCTGCAGCATTTATGCATCAGTTCAACGTATCAGATATGGTCAGTAATAAAAGAGATGCAATTATTTTTACCATCACTATTCAATAAATAATCGGTAAAATTAAGTATACAAAACTTTACATTAATGAAATTAGTAAAATAGCCTTCAAAATACGCCGTTTCACTATACACAACAGTACAGTTTTAAAGGTTATTTGTTTTGATTTTTATTTTATTTAAACGCTTGCCATCCAATTGTGCCATTTCGAAATGCATTATTGCAAAGGTTGGCAAAATTTTTACACATGTCACCCGTTTAGGGTGATAATATAGCCACAATAATAATATACCCACAAAAAGTGGAACGGTACCTTTTGTTAAAAATCTGTTGTGTTTGCCTTATCACGCACACATAAACAGTTAGCTTTTCCCTTTTGAAATGTCCAAAGCTTCTTTTGTATGGAAATGTTAAGGTCAATGCAACTTTTATTTTCAGTATAAATAAATTTAAGGGATTTTTTTACATTGACTCCACACAGCAAATTCTCTGAGAGCCTATGTTATCTTTGGGGATGCTGTGTGGAATAATATCCGGTAATTAATAACATTATACATACTGTATATTCTTAAATTTGTTAATATTCATTATACGTTCATCCTGACGAAGAAACCATTAGTTTTGAAACACTTTTGAGTAAATAGTGGTGAATACAAAGTTATTTATATTATTTAAATTAGATTTTAATAGTATTCATTTCAACATTAAAAAATTAAGAAAAACCTACCATCATCAGTTGATCATTAAAGGTAGGTAAGTGCATCACAGAATTGATTTCTTAATTTGATAATTCGATTTTTACTGAAAATATTAATAACATATTTTAAACATAAGTAGATGCAAATAAAATCACATTATAAGTCGTTTCAATATGGCGTAAACACATTTTAAAATAACCTTTAACGCCGATACAGCTGTCACAATAATAAAACATTTTAAAACAATATTATTAAATTATATTACTGTATTAAAAAAAGGAAGCTGCGGCCTCTGACACCAAAAGTAAATTTATTTTATTTTTCTACCATTCAGTTGCTTAAGAGGAACGGCTGCCCGAACTTATTACTGAAAACTTAAATTTGGACTTGAGGCCAAAATTTTGACAAAACTGAATAATTTATTTTTTTTACCAAAAAGTCAATATCTTGTAGGAATATATATTACTTTATTTTTAGCATTTCAGATAATAAAATATTTTCTATTATAGGAATCGATTTTTCATGATTTTAGAGGCAAGTTTGGCAATTATTTGTGACTTAACAATAATTGACAAAAAAAAATATTGAAATATAAAATAAATATTATTTTGATGTGCTTAAATTTAAATTACAAACGACTGATTTATGTGGGAACATAAATTGGTCGCATATAAATTTTAAATTTATGCCAAAAAAACGCTTTCATATGATTTTTTTTTCCATTTTATATTTCATTATATTAAAATTGTAGATTGGGCAAGATTAATAGTAAGTAGTCTAAAGTGAAAAATTTAATTCCTTATTGGCCTATATTTAAAAATTTAAAACACAAACAAATAAAGTAGCGCATATCCGTACTAGATATTTCATATATCTTCTGATTAAAAAATGAATGATTCAGTTTGGTCAAGTATTTTGGCCTCAAATCCAAATTTAAGTTTCGTATGAAAAAGGGCACGCAGCCGTTACTCTTAAATGCGCTAACAAGCTAAAGCGCCCGTAGTATTATTGGTAACCATCGATTGATAAAACTATTATCACAAGTTATGTGACAGAGTAAACTGAAGATGCAAATACTGGGTTTGCAACACGTTTTTATTGCCTGGAAGTGGCACGCCGAACTAATTATAGGGTTGGAGTTTTATCGCAGAGATGACTCAATGCGAAATGGGTGGTGTAAGTGACAGACTCTTTGTCAAGTTTCGATAACAACTCACAAAAACCGATTTTTCTGTTTAGTTTTCTGAAACAAAGCTTTCAGAAGGGATCTCACCATCGATTATTTTTATAAGTTTCACGTGATATGCGTTTCGCCCTTTCGAAGCGACTAAACCGACTTGGATCTACCAGTTTAAAGGTTGTTTACTTTTTTATTCTATTATCAAGAATATGTGGTACATTTACACATATATTTTACAAAATATTATACTTGAGGTCATGTCAGAAAAGATCAATACTTGTGCTTCATAAGGGAGCCACGATTCTTACTTTGATTTTATATTTTGCATAAAATATATATTTTTTAAGGTAATATTTTTTTTTTACTGTTTAATTTTATATATTTGTTCTTATTAGTTGATAATACAGCGCAATTCAGAAGGGAGATTATTGTAATTTTTAATATAAATCTAAAACTTTGTTTATCATTGAGTTATCTTATGCCAAAGTTCACCGTTCGAAAATTTTTCGTAGAGCTCACAGATGTTTATGCTTAAGGCGAAGCTTAATGCCAAATCACTATTTTGATTAATCTTTACAATTGGTGTACATTATGAATACCAAAAAATATGCTTTAGATAAATTGAAGGTTTTCCTATTGCTTCGCTTGAGTAGAATACAAATTAAAAATAAATTACACAATAAAAAAATATAAATGCAAACTACTAGAAAAAATATTTTTTTCAATAGAAATGTATGAACGCATAAAGGAAACAACATTAAAAATACAGTATTATAGCTAAGATTATCTGTGACAGTTTCACTTCATTCACGTTTATGCTTTTTTATAAAATTATTTACAAAATAAATAAAAACCATTTTTTTGCTTGAAATCGAACGTTTGTAGACTCCGTTTGTCAAGCGATTTTAATGCCTATTACCTACGATATAAGGTATACCAAGAACATACACATTTTTGGCTGGTAGCTTCCTCTTAAAGGAGTTTATAGTAATTTTAGATTGCTTGGTACAACGTGCAAATGGTTCCTGGTTCGAGTGACCGGAAACTACAAAATCCGGTCTACATGCAATACGCACCGATTATCTCTAGTAAAACACGTTTCGACGATATTTTAGTAAGCAATAGCGGCTCTAATTGTACTGCTCTATGGTCTTACTCATTTATCCAAATATCATTTTATCTAGTGTTATAAAATTAAAGGCGTCTTTGTATTTTTACTATAAATACAAAACGAAACAAATAGTGCCACAACAAAATACGTATAAAATAACATTACAGCATCAACATAAATTCTCTTGATAATGGACACAACGAACTGATTGTAAAACGCCGCCGAAGCTGCAAATATTATCAAGACCTAAATCCGAATATCCCACAACAAGACAGTGACTACAAGACAACAAGAAACGAGACAACGGCACGAACCAGACAAATACCAATAACAGTTGCCGCGGTCAATCGGCCTATCAAATACAACGACATGTTCGCTAACTCGCTGGTTATCGATTCCAACAGTTAATTATTATCATGCGAAGCGGATGGAGGAGAAAGATTGAAAACTCCATTGAAAAATAATACACTAGATTGGAGTTCGTAGTACAAAAGAAAACCCATGTCAACGCTTCCTTACTAAATTTTCAGTCAACAAAAACGATATTAGGAAATATCATAAGACCTTAACTAGCATATGAAAGCCTCATATGTGCACCATAATACCTACATCACCGCATTTTTGCTTCGACACATAGACCACGTGTTATGCTTGATAACACCATAAATAATAATTTAAAAATTGTTGGAGTATAATTTTTATTTTTTGATTGGTAATTCAGATATTTTTCTTAATTGATTTTAATTATTTTGAGGCCTCAAAGGGTTATGTTTTATTAGTAAGAAAAAAAGCCTTTCACACAAATATTAATTTAAATTGTCACGTGCATACATACAAAGATTAAACAAGATAAAAATAATAATGGATCCCAGACCAAGCAAAACAGACAAAACAGTCTGACATTATATTTACGGTATTTGTCGCTGGAATAAAAAATATACGCCTTAAGGCCTTGAATTACATCGAGATTTGAAAGTTCCCTTATCACATCTCGCGGAATCCATCCATACAGATATAATCCATGCCCATAAAAATTAATCCTAGCCTTGTCCGGTATGACAAATGAATGTGTCCAAACAAAACTTAAAGAACTCCGGAAAGACCTGCCCCCTTTTATCCCTGAATTTAGCATGTAATATTAAGGCGATGCCATACGTAGTGATGCAAAATCATGTGTTTTTGGTTTGAAAATTTGGTCGCCTAGAAATGTTTCAGATGCTTTAATTAAATACTGCGAGTAGAATACATCTTGGCCTTTGAAATAATCGAGTATTTTTTAGATAAGTCTTTTAATAAGCCCAGAAAAAAATAATGTATAAGGCCTATGAAAACTGCTTTAAAGTTCAACATCTCCTACTTACGAACCCATTTTCGGTTATGATTTTATTGTATAATGTGGCAAATTATTTTATTTAAAAAATGATCGAAAAAAAATTTAATATTTATGCCAGAACATCCACAAAATAAAATAAAAGGCACTTTTTAGCCATGTTTTTTTCTTTTATAAATCAAAACACGCGGATGGTGTTAAGCGGGAATTTAAACCTTATCGCCATCTACGTAAGGGTCGTTATTGATAGCGGCTCAATTTAAAATATTACACGACGTAGTGCATCGCCTTAATATATACCTATATAATTCATCATTTTGAAAGAGCGGGTGTTTAATTGACCCAGTCAACTTCGTTCGATTGTTCACTGGTCGAGTCTCATCTATTGTCTTCAACGTCGCTGGATAACTCGGAGATCACCGGCAATTTCCTCGACACCTTAACACGGGGTAATCGGATGAAATGGTCTATTACCTTGGGGCCACACATTTTAAAGGAGTTATCTAGATTCACATATTGGTTAACTTTTAGCACATCCCAAAAATTGTCAATAAAATTGGCCATGAGTATCTTAGTTCTTATTTAGTTATTTATTTTATTTAGTACTGTTATTATATACATTAAAAAAATGTTTTGTCTGACATATAAATGAGATATTTAGATTATCAGGAATATTGGGTAATTTACTGTAAATCAATAAGACCTTGAGAATTTTTCAATGTAAAAAATTAAAGTTGAGTTGCATCGTGGCGATAAATGGGCATGTTCTAATGCAGTTGTTTTCAGTAATGCTTTAAAATAATCATTATAATTTTGATGTGAAACATCTTAGGCGCGCCTTAAGGTAAAGTCGACTATAACTTCAAAATAAATATTTTCACTGAAATCATCGATATTTTCTTTAGTAATCTGTGGTATTTCGTTTTAAAAGAAATATTTCATTTACGATACAACTTAACCACATTGTATAAATGTTAATATTTTTAATTTGTAATATATAACATTGTTTACCTATTCAAATAATTGTTTTACTATCAAAATAAAAATACTTGTTTTGTTACATTTTCACTTCCTTCAATAAAAATCAATGACGATGTTCATACATCTGCAAGGCGTCCCGTGAGTTTTTTTTTAATTAACTCTAAATGAATCTACATTTGCATAGTATCGCCTGCGAATACATAGTTTTAAATGCTTAAAAATTTACCGGCAAGTATACAAATAAAAAATATTTTAAAAATAACACAGTCACGTTTACAAACGTAGTACTCAAATAAGTATCATCAATTTGTTATCCTCTATTGAGAAAATAATTCGATGAGCCGCCGTAACAATTTCCCCGACACCTCAACGCATCCGAGGCGAGAGGGGAATATTTATAGTACCGGATTCAGCGAGAGGTGAGAAGGAGAATGCAGCAGTGTGCTGAATACTTTATACCGTATATTTATCACTAACAACATAATTGATGAGACACCGAATCGACAAGATTAATGGGACCCCTCACAATAATGCCGAACGGAGTTTGTCAGTTGCGCGACCAATCGAGACACCCAAACTAACTACTAGCAAAGGAAGATTGCGGGATTGAATAGGTACTTGCTATTACTATCTGTCATGACGATTAACACTGAAAAGTTACTGTATAAATACCTAATGCAATATATTTTTTTATTGGTTAAATTGCAACATTGTTACAGTAATAAACATAATATATGACAAAAACAAAATAGTGAAATACATTTACAAGGATTCTAAGCAAATTAAGAGAGCTAGCTCTTGAGCTTGGTGTAGGAGTTTTTTTCATAATTTTCCTACATTTTAGTGTACAATGATACTATAAAATAGTGTACAGTAAATATAATCTTAAATACAGGATGTTTTAACGTTAAAAATTTATAATATGGCATGAAATGAAGTGATTGGTGATGTTATGGTTGTTAATTTTTTTTTAATATAATTTGATCTTTTTTTTAAATCTGTTATTTTTTTTATTTCTTCGGGAAGACTATTGAAATATTTTATGCCTTTGTAAAAATAATTATTGTGCATTTGTTGTTTTGAAAATAGAGGAATTTGTCTTTATAATAAATGAATTAATATAAGTGGAACGGCAGCGCGGCCTTTTCATACAAAACATAAATTAGGATTCGAGGCCAAAATACCCAACCAAGGTAAATATTTATTGTTTTAATCAAAAGTTATAGCAAATATTTTACTTATTATATTTTTATTTATTTTATATTTTATCATATTTATATAGTGAGTAGAGTAAAATCATTATTTTAGATAATTATCATAAACTTACGTTAAATTTACCCCCGAAATCATCAAATTCAATTTTTTTACTATCGCTAAGGAGCGTTGTACCAACGCACTACACAGCTTCACAAATTCTACAGTTAAAAAATCAAAATATAGCACTAATCTGTATTAGATATTTGCTATGCCTTTCGATTTAAAAACAGTTTGGTTGGGTATGTTGGCCTAAAATCCAAATTTAAGTTTTCTATTCTAAAAAGGCCGCGCAGCCGTTCCCCTCAAGAATAATCGTGCTCAGCTTTCAGAACAATGACGCTTTGTCCATTAAACGCGCCATAATGATTCCAAGAACATAATCGGAGGAATCCAAAAAGCACTGACTATCTATCTCCTCTCGAGCAGAGTACCTTTATCTCCCGATCGGTTTTTTTCTCATTCAGTAAGATTGACATTTACAACAACAAACTCGAGAAGACAAGACGATCAAAAAATAGTCTCTTCGTAAAACTGAACCGGGGCAGGACATAAAAAATGCAATCGCCATCGATAGAGATTCACCTTTTAAAGATGCACTGAGGAATATTAAAAGGCGCGAAGTCATGTTGAGTTTATGTGTTTAAATTTTATGATATATGTGCAGCATGTATGGTATACGGAAAATCTGCCTATATGCATTGAGTCATATATAAATAGAGTCTACATTCCTTGCATTATTATTAGTGTGAAACATTGTTGCCGTGCGGGAAGTTGGAAGGGGGTGTGGCGGCTGTCGATGTCACCCGAATCCTTCCGATCGCGAACGAACTCAACGAACGAGTCGACGGTGACAGGCGGCCGCCCGCCGCCTTGCAAAGCTCCACGAGTTTTTAACATTAATAAGTCAATTTACGACTACTGATTATGATGATAAAACCCCACTTACCGATGAAAGGTAACCTGTGCTCGGCGAGCGCTTGTATATCGGACAATAATCCGACATGCGTGGCCCACACTTCGAACGCAAAGGCTGACTCTATCTATATACCCCATTGCCTATTTGCCTTTTTCATTTATCTCAGGACAGATGATATGCAGAGCAGTATATTATACTATCAGTATCACCCTGCTTAAAGATCACTTTCAGAATCTAAATGAAGCATGAAATGGCTATGGCTGTTTTTAGTTACCAGTTCGTAAGATGAGGTACTTCATAACCTCCCTCAACCGCGGTCCCTCACACTCCATTCAGCCTCATAATATAACCCAATTGAGAGTGTCATAGACATGCGAAAAATCGAAGATATTTTACTAGAAAATAAAACATTTATCAATGAAGGGTTTTATATATTTTATGTCTTTATCGTGTCGATCTTGTTAACAATATTAGGTCTGACATTTCTACTTACTACTACATACATTAATTTAAAACGCCTTCACTTAAACAAAATGAAGAAAAAGTATTTAACCACATTATAAACAACATTTAAGAAAAATGGTAACCGGATAAATCATCACAATGATTTTTTTTTTTTTTTTTAAACAAATTCAATTTATTCAATAAACAAATTTACAATGTGTGATATACATATATATATATTTCACTAGTAATAAGATAAGATATTATGATATGATTAATATTTATTATTTTTCAATGTTCTCCCATAAAAAGCAATTGCTTGTGTGTATGGGATGAGGTATTATTTGTTTAGTTTCTTAGATTTTTATTTAATTTTTTAATTTTTTGTTTTTGTTTTTCTTTTATTTATTTTTTTTTTTTTTAAATTTAGTTAGGTTTTCAGTATATTTTTTTAATTGTGTTTTGAATTCTTTGAAACTATCATTTAGTGATCTTATATTTTCTGGCAATTTATTGAAGAAATTTGTTCCTAAGTATTTGTAGTTTTGCTGACCCAAAGTTTTTTTACAAATCGGAATTGGTAACATGTATTTTTGCCTGAGATTTGCTATGTTTTTGAATGGTACGGTTTTGTTTAGGATATCATCTTTGTAAACTTGTAAGGTTGCGTGATACAGGAAAAGAGTATTTAATTTTCTGACTTTAAATTCTTTGAAAATGAGTTCAGATGAATATAAAAATGATTTCTTTAATATTATTTTAATTATTAGTTTTTGCGCAATGTAAAGAGGTTGTGTGTGAGTTTTATAGGCGCCCCCCCATCCTATTATGCCATATTGGATTATGGATTGACAGAATGCGAAGTACGTCATTCTCAGTAGTTCTTTATTTAGAATATGTCTCAAGCAGCTAAAAATTAAGGTTAATTTTCGTACTCTGTTTTTGAGAATGGTTATATGTGGTATCCATTTTAGGCATTGGTCAATAGTGATCCCTAGATATTTGGTTGAAGTTTTAATTTCAATATTAGTACATAGTAAGTTACAGTGGTGTTGTTGAGTGCTTGGTGCAGAGTGAATTCGAATGTTTATTTCATGCGGCGTATTTGGTTTGTTTATGAAAAATGGTACGTAGTGTGTTTTTTTAGAGTTTAACGTTAGTAGGTTATTGTCAAACCATGTTTTCAATTCATTGATGTCTGAATTAGCCTTTTTGTTCAGTTCTAACCATGTGTTTGCTTTTAGAAGAAGCACTGTGTCATCTGCATATGAGACAATTTCCCCGTATTTAGCAACTTCAAATATATCATTTACATATAATATGAACAAAAGTGGTCCTAAAACTGTGCCTTGTGGTATCGAGAAGTTATTACTTTCGGAATCACTTAATTCATTTAATAATTTTACTTGCTGTGGTCTATTTTCCAAAAAGCTTATAATCCAGGATAGTACCGTTCCATTTATTCCAATTAATTATATTTTTTTTATTAAGTTAGTGTGTGAAATACTATCAAATGCTTTTTTAAGGTCAATAAATATTCCAATGCATTTTTCATTTGAGTCTAGGGCGGTATATATAAAATTTGTTATTTTTGCAATAGCATCGTGGGTGCTGGTATTTTTTTTGAAACCATACTGTTTAGAATTAATAATTTTATGTTGTTCTAGGAAGGACCAGATTTGATTTTTTACAATTTTTTCGAATATTTTTGATATATTTGATAAAAGGGATATAGGGCGGTAATTTTGTGGGTCGTTTGGGCAGTCAGCTTTATAAATCGGTGTTATTATTGTTCTTTTGTAGTTATCAGGAAATACACCTTTTATAAGGCTTGTATTTATTATATGAGTTAGGGGGTAAATTAGATATTGTTTCATTGTTTTTAATACGTTTACATCTATGTTGTCATAACCGGGTGTGGAACCCCCCCTTAAATCATCGATAATTTTTCCGACATCAGTTTCTGTTATTTTGTTGAAACTATTATATTGGTGTTGGGAAGCGTGGGGATTCTTTTTATTACTGTTGGGACATGTTTTGATGGCGTTAGCCAGATTTTTTCCGACATTTACAAAATAGTTGTTTAGAATATTACAGCATTTTTTGGTGTCAAGTTGGACATTATACGTTTTTTTCCCATCTGAAATTTCGGATACACAACTGTTCTTTCTATTTTTATTTATTATTTCGTTTATTGTAGTCCATATTTTTTTATTATTGTTTTTAGCATCTAGAATTAATTGGGAGTAGTAGCTGTTTTTCGTTTTTCGAATTAAAGTTGTTAAGATGTTTTTATATTTTTTATAATAAGAAATAATTGATTTTTTGGCAGTCGGTTGATTAGCTAATTTGTAAAGTTTATTTTTTTTTTCTAACTGCTTTCACTAATCCGATAGTGATCCAGGGTTTTATTTTCTTTGTTTTAGAGTTTTGATGCAGATTTTTAATTTCAGAGGCATTTAAAATGTGTTCTGATAATTTTTTTTCAAATAATGATGCACATTGATTGGCGCACTTACTGTTTATTATTTCAGTCCATTTTTCGGTTATGAGTGATTTTTCTAATAGTTGGTAGTTTAATGTGGTTTTTGTGGTACTTGATTTAGGTAGGTTTTTTGTTTTATTTTTTGTTTCATAGTTAAAAAGGGTTGCGTGATGATCAGTTATATTTATCTTCCAGGTTGAGGATTTGATATTTTTTATATAATTCAGGTTTACATTACACCAAATATGGTCTAGACAAGATGGCGTTTGATTTGGTACTTCACGGGTATAGTTGTTGATGCACGATTTGAAGTTAAGATGAGTCATCATGTTCAAGAAGTTATTTTTTTCTATAGAATTATGGTTATTAGAAATATTTATGTTAAAGTCACCACATATAATCGTAAAAATCTTTGTTAAATTATTCAGGTATAGATAAAGTTCGTTTGTAAAATTCGTTATGTTTGATTTGTGTGTGCGGTATATTGTAATTATTCTATAAATAGAATTTTTAAATTTAATATCTATTTTTAAACAGTTGACAAATTCAATATTTACTTCTTCTGTGTTTATCACTTCACAATCGTCACGTACAAACATAATTATTCCACTATTTTTGTTTATAGATTTTTTAGTTGCTATTCCTCGGTATTGGGTAGCGCACTTATGTATTGATCGCTGTTGGAGTGTGTTTCAGTTAACCCTATGCACACCGGTGATGTATTTAAATTATTAATATTTATTAATAATTCATCTAGATTTCTTGAGATACTTCTTATGTTCATATTCAGCACTAAAAAAGTAGAATCCCTATTTTGACACGATTTGTTAATTTCGGTAATGTTTTCGCATATTTTTTCTGCAATGTTGTAGTTTTGGTCAATTTTTTTTGCAATGTAATCATCCATGTTAGTTGTAATTGATTCGTTCCTTTGCAAATTGTAACATTTTTATGCGTTGTTTGCATTCTTCATTGTTTGCTTTATGATTTGTTGGAAAAGAACTTTTTTTCAAAAGATTGTTATTTGTGCAGTTTATGCACTTTGGGACTTCATTTTTGTTTTTACAGTCTCTAATGCCGTGATCTCCAGCGCAATGAGGGCAAATAGGTTTTTCATTTATTCTTAGACAGCGCGTGGCTGTGTGGCCGTATTTTTGGCAGTGGAAGCACTGCATTAGTGGGTTGCAGTCTTCCACCTTTATTTGGGAGAAACCCAGGTTTACTTTTTGTTTTTTTATTAGTAAATTTCATTCAATGATAATTCATCACATCTTTAAAAAGTTATATAAAGTCATGGAAAGTGATGAAACAAAAACTTTATTAACTGGGTTATGTAGATTAGGTTAGGTTAATTTTTTTTTCATCGTATCTAATGACTTTATATCACTTTTTAAAAGTGTGTTGAATTGTCACTGTGTTGAATTAGTTATCATGGAACTTTAGGGATCAGGTGAGAGGCACAAAAATGAAAGACGTTGTCGTGAAGGTCAGAGTGTTTATTTGTGAGTCAGGTAGCCGTGATGAGATGTCGTAGGACAGATGTAGTATTCTCCGGATGCAGGCGGTGATGGCAGGTCAAGCGCGGGTCTGTGAGTCGACGCCGGGCGCTGGTGACCGGACTCGTTGTCTGTCAGGCAATGGCGATCTTGGCAATCAGTATTCCAGTGCTGACGGGAAGGCCGAAGGTGCGGTGGACCTTGTAGGCGGTTGAACGGGAGCTGAGTAGACCAGTGAGGATGCTGCGTGTCCTCGTGGTGGTCATGGTGAGTGGATGAAGCGCTGGTCAGAGACGCTGGAACCAGGGCGCTGTAATCCATGTAGCGTTGGCCAGGGACGGCGATCTGGGCCAAAGCGCTATGATGATATCCCGATGGAGTCCATGAGCAGAGCCGGGAAGAATGTCCTTCGCGCAAGTGAGGTGCGCGGATTATCACTCGTTGAGCACCTTGTTAACTGATGGCTGGATGATGACTGACTAGATTATTCATGCTGTCGTTTTTAAAAAAGGTGAAGAAGCTTCTGGAACAATTTGGTTGCTATGTAGAATTTTCCAAACAAATAAATAAAAGAACATCCAAGAAGCTTGTTTGGAAAAATCGACGCTTCTAGAATTTCGTTCGAATGAAGTAGTTGCGTACCACTACAGAACCAAGAAAAATATACAGAATTCATGTATTTTAACTACGTCAAGCTTTGTTGACGTTTTAAAACAAAAAACAGAAACCTAGGTATTATCTATAAACAACCCCTAGTGTGCCACTAATTTACCGTATATTTGCTATTAGATCACCGCACGTGCCTAGATTTTAAGTTTTTTAAATCTTAAATAATACTCCTAGCATACTAAAATATTTTTTAATTGCTTGGTAAGAAAAAAAGGCATCTTAATATTATGCTAGCTTGTAGTTTCGTCACTTGCAGACATGTTTGTTTTATCTATGAAAAACGCATGAAAAATTCCTAGCGAAACATCATAATTCCGATGTTCAAAAGTGTACTTATTTATTCAGAGGAAATGTTCATGACTTATTTTTATTGTGAAGATCTATTTTCATATTTTTTATAATATTAGTGAGAGAAAATAAAACATTTCTCTGAACATAAATTGTGCGGAAACTACGTAGGTTCGACATATACGAGCTTTTTACAAATAGATAAACACACTAGCTGACGTGTACCCGTCGTTGCTCATAGACTTTTTTCTACATTCTATAAATATAATATGCATGTATAAAATACATAAACCTTCCGGAAGAAATTCACTAAATGATAGTGAAAAGCCGATCAAAACCCGTCGCGTAGTTTAGAAGTACTAAGCGCGCAGACAGACGCGGATAGCGACTGTGTTTTATACTATTTAGAGATTAAGCAAGTTATTACGAAAATAGTGTCAGCTGGCGATTGGCATTTTACCCAAGGGATAAACGATCTTCACTTGAGGTGTACAACACGAACATACTCGATTTTAATACTAAAGATTACATAAAAGTAAAATGTAGAAGGCTCGATACTGACAACTTTTGCTCCATAAATAATAAATAATACCTACGTAATGTGATAAAACAAGGCAGGAAAATGCGTTTGGACGTGAATATTCTCAGTGTTCCGCAGTTGTAAAAATGTCTAAAGTTCTTTTTATGAGCATTAATCTTATGATAAATGATTTTTGCACGCAACGAAGGCGGCTTATGCAAGAACACTCATGATTTTATTAATGCATTTAATCACAATATGGTAAATACAGCGACAGGGTCGTTTATCACCGGGATTAATTGCAGTTTTAACCCAAACTTCTGCGGGGAAAAGTCCAACAATGTAATACGAGAAAGGTTTATAAAAGTATGGCAAACTAATAATTAATGTGAAAATTATTAAAATAAATATGTTCGTTATAAACGGTGACCGGATAAATAATCAAAATGATAATTCATCACATCTTTAAAAAGTTATATAAAGTCATGGAAAGTGATGAAACAAAAACTTTATTAACTGCTTAAGTAGGTTAGGTTAGGTTAGGTTTATTTTTTTTCCATCGTTTCTAATGACTTTATATCACTTTTTAAAAGTGTGTTGAATTGTCACTGTGTTGAGTTATCATGGAACCGTTATAAAGATACTAATTTCGGTTGTGGCTATGTCTGAAACTCCGGTGCAATGAACTGAATCATTTAATAAACGATGCAAATGAAGCTTTGAATTTTATCATATTTGGTAGAAATTCGCTTGGAAAAAAATGGTTTGGAGAATTCAGACAAGCAATAAAGCACATACTTATAATATAAAAATTTTAAAACAAAATTGTTTTAATTGCCCTTTTCAAAATTGGAACTGATTTGTCGAGAATTCAGTTACGAAAAAATTTATCCATTTTTATACTTCCAATTAGTTCAATTTGACCCGCAACGCTACCTGCGCACTAGCGCCGAACGACCGGAAACTATTGATCCCCACTGCTACTCACATGATAATAGTGGAACACGTTTCGTCTAGATATTGGTATGCAATAGTTTTCACGGGTTTGCGCTAGTACAACGCTCTAATTAACCAGAAATCACCGGCTAACTCTGGGTTACCATTGTGATACTTTCATTATAAGGTGTTTAGCGAATATAAATTAGATATTAAAACATGGAAGTGTATAGAAAATTCTATGTACGAGATTTCAGGGAAGCAGAGTTTAATATCCGAGTTTAACGATTTTTAGCATTGACTGAAATTACATATTTTACAAAAAAAATGGTCGAAAGTGTGGAGGACCGTAAGTACCAGTGTAAGTCTCATCTACGTAAGGAGTATTTCGGGACGATGCATTTGCTGTAAGACCTGTAAGTACCTGTGTAAGTCTCATCTACGTAAGGAGTATTTCGGGACGATGCATTTGCTGTAAGACCTGTAAGTACCTGCGTAAGTCTCATCTACGTAAAGAGGATTTAAGGGCGATGCATTTGCCCTTAAATCGCAACTACAAGGGCGTTAATATAAACTATTTATTCCTCTAACAGTTCTTCACTGGATTCTAAATCAATTTTGACAATGACGTAATTTTTTATTGATTACTATGTCTCGGCGCCGAACAATTAAATATTACGATTGTAAAGCAGAACATCCGGGATGTGCGTTATAATCGCTTAAACAAATAATTATTATGAAATAAAACCAAAGAAAAATATTTAAAAATAGTTCATTCCAACATCTGTTTTTTCCCATTGACAATTTATACCAGGAACTTCAACAAAACATTATAGTATTAAGGATAGAATAAAACATCGTTAAGGCAAATTACATAATGCAAGATTTTAATTATTACGTATTGAGATTACTATTATGATAATTAAATTTATCAGAAGCGTGCAAACTTTTTCTAAAAATATTCTATTCACTTTTCAAAGAAGCATTAAAGATTTTACCTACAGACAAACTCATATTTAAATAATTAAAGAAAACATATGTTCTTCCGTCTACCACAACATTTTTCAAAATTCGAACAATAATAAAAAAAGATTATTATTTTTTTTAACACAGGGCTGCGTCTCAACTGATGTTATTAACGTATGTGTGTTGTTAATTATAAATTTTGTGAAATGCAATTGAATTCACTGTTATTCACAATATGTAATATGAGGGATGACAGTGATTTAGGCAAATCCTTGAAAAACGACGATACATACATAGTTACATGTTATCAAACACACTAAATTCGGTTGTATGTGATGTACGTTATTCCGATGTCAAATTATCATGTTCAATTTTGCTTCATATTCATAGTCATGCTTTGAATTTAAGTGTCTTTAATTTTAGATATTACAACTAATTGTGTGAAGAACAAAGATAATACGGGTTTTCCAATAAGAGGTGTTATTTTGATATTCAATCGTAAAAGATCAATGGTTTCGTTGCTTGTGTGGCACGTAGCGCAGTCTTGTTGAAAGTAAACGTTTTCCAGATCATTACCATCCAATTCCGGCAATTAAAAATCATCAATAATCTCTCGATAGCGCAATCCATTCACCGTAACTGTTGTTCCAGCCTCATTTTCGAAAAAGTAAGGTCCAATGACACCGCCGGACCATAAACCGCACCAAACAGTAACACGTTGAGGATAGAGAGGCTTTTCAACAATAACTCTTGGGTTTTCCGAACCCCAGATGCGACAATTTTGCTTGTTGACGAAGCCACAGAGGTGGAAATGGGCCTCATCACTCAAGATGATTTGCATTTGATTCACTCAAGTGAATTTTAATAATTTAAATGCGTTGTTGAAGCGTGTATCTTTCCATTTTTATTAATGGCGTAGTTTTTACTTGTCAAATGTCTAAAAATAACAGCTTCAAAAGTAACATCTACCGAAATAGAGGGCTATTCAAAATAACACCTCTTATTGGAAAACCCTATACATGCAATAAAGGTAGGTACCTAGTACCTACCTTTAAAATAGCATATAGTGTACTGATGTTACATGGGTCGTGAACTCTAGAGACACGTTTACCACGCGTTACTTGCCTCTGTAAAAGTGGAAATTGACTGCTCTAAGACACTAGTTAATTCCTAGAAATGTATTAATTAAAACTATAAGCACGCGAGCCTTCCCGCCCACTGTTTCCGTCCGCTTATTAAGTATTGTTACTCATTCGTAGTAATTACACCAAATCCCATCTCAAGGGACGATGATGGCGTTAATCCTGTTGAAAACATAACCTCAATTAACAGATCCGTGCAATCGCATTACTTTAATAGGCTAGGTCTTGGCGGCTAGGTTTATTGCTTCGTTTAAGCTTATATACGTTTATGGTGGTCACTTGCCAAGTGACCAATTATTGAGCTGAAATAACGAACATAATATTTATGTTTATATGACAATCTCTATGGTGTAAGTGGTTTGGAGTTAAAACAATTTACTTCTAGGGTGTTACATTTTTTCCAAAACTTGATATTTTTTAAATAAAATACGGCGAGTAAGAAACATATCGGAATAAATAATATCTGAATATTATTTATACACCAATTCCTTAGCGTAAGAAAAGCAATCATCGGCCCTGTGAAAATGCTTTGAGGTGTCCGATTTAACACTTCCGAAAATTCCGAAAATATCGGTTATCGAGATCTAAATTATGAGTGCACTCGTTTCTCCAGGAACATTTCCGTAGCGCTGCAGTATCGCGGTAGGCGGAATAGTTGGCGATAAGCATTATTATAAGCGACTTTTAGCTTATGCCATTGGGATGCAGTGTAATCCACCCACATTTCTGACGTGTACAATGAAGTGCAGAATGCGTTGAAAAGTATATTTTATTAAAGTGAAAACTCCTTAACAGCATACCTGCTATAAACGTCGTAAGCGACTTGACAAAAACATGATTAGATTGTACATGAAATTTCTCAGTCTTTTAAAAATTTAATTACCAAATAGTATAAATATTATAAAACACCATTACTCTTTGGAGTTCTGCAAAACCTTTGGCATTATAAAATACCTGTCCACTATGCGTCATGATTCAATTAAACCCACTTATAATACGAATAAATCTTAGCCGATACTAAAAAGATCGATTGTTCTGTCATTCCATCTGGCAGCGGTCACGGATCTGCCAATACCTCAACCAGCGCCACGCAGTCCCATTAAATCTGGAATTGGTGATGACCAGTTGCATTGACACGATTCCACAATCACAGCGGAACTGTGGAATTGTGGAACCGTTACCTGCAGGCAACAGGCAATAGTCATCAGCCGAGAACAACGGCAGTCAAGTGATCCTGACGATTTACTTAAGATCATGACGTCACGACCTCCATAAGTCGGAAGGCCGCGGGCAGTGAGCGGAACTTTTACCGGAGCCATCATCACGAATCCGGGAGAAATTCCGACAAATGTATATTTAAAATTAAGACACTTTGGGTAAAGGGAGAAGTCAGGAACTCGCTATATTTTATGCAGAACCTGGAAAGTAGAGACTTTTGGGCAAGAACCGAGGGAAAGCTCCTGAGCAAAGCAATTCAATTCACAAAATAAGGCCAATTTCTTGTCAAATTTGACGGAATTCAAAGAATTTAAAAAACGCGTCTGATTAAAGATCTGTCCAACTTTTGGTAGTGAATGAAACACATTTGAGGGATTTCGCACATTGCTTAAAAGCCCTAATAAAACTTTTCAAATGATTAATGTATTTCGGCGTAATGGCGTATGTAGAGCTTTTATAAGAATATTCCACCACTAAGGTTTTCTGAAATAAAGTTGGTGTAAAATAGAAATTGCTTAGCTCTTTTGGATAGTAAAAACAAACGAATTGACTCAAGTTAGCTTCAATTTAATTTCATTCCAGTTGATTTGATAGAAAAGTACAATGGAGTTCTGAGGTTATACCATTTCTTTGGAGTATTATAATAATATTGTTTAATTAAGCGGAACTAGAGCGAAAGCAGTGGCTGAAGGGAAACACTTCAAATATTATGAAGGAGCGAGCTGTGCCACTGGGCTACATCCACAGACATATGAATATTAATAGACGAGAAGTTAAGGACGAGGGGTTAAAGCAAGAGTTGCGGGACGCAGGGAGGAAAGCTGACTGTGATTCGTCAATAAATCAATCTGACAGTAAATAGGCATCTCGCATTATAATATCACCATTCAGTTCTTAAAAGTAAAATCTGCTTTTGAATGAATAGACATTTTTACATGGGAGCGCAAATTACTCGCCACGTTATGAACAAATTTGCGAAGTCCAAATTCGGCAAAAAAATTCGGTTCTATTTTCAGAGTTGAATATTTCGTTTACGTATTTAGTTAAGACACTTTTATAAATGTTCATAATTTACTTCTCAGCAACCAACCAGCTTTGTGTTTCGCGTCCAGACGTATATCGATGTGATAGTATATGTTTCTACAACTGACCCATATTATACGATGTGAATATGCTTAAAATAAAGTAAAATAATGCTTATATATAGAATGTAATACGACAATTGGGTTTATTCTCTTTTTCACATCTATTTTTACATTTTTTCATAGCACAAGTCACCATTTTGCCGTGTTATTTCGTAAAATGAACCGATGATGCCTCGACCATAGTTCGCACAAGAATGATGACGTCACGTTTTCTAAATTCACTTGAGGCCATACGCGAGCACAGCCGGCTCCAATGGAACCGGTATGGGGAGTGGGGAATAATACGCTTTTAATCACTTAGGGCAGGTCTACTAATATTCATATGTCTATGGCTACATCCCATTTTATCATGGGTACTTTTCCCCTATTGCCTATCCCCTATATAATAATAAATGTTTTATTAACTTCCCTTTTTGTAACAAAAATAGAGATAATGATATCCTCACTGGGATCTCCCGTGCTGAGAATTTCATTTACATATTATAATTTAAAAGTACAAATAATATGAAGTAATTAAAAATACATTTTGGTATGTTTTTTAGTGCAGTTGTGTGGTTTCGGTTTCAGTCTGTATTTGGCTTTTAATTTGAGATTTAAATATTATAATTTTTTTAAAAAGAGAGTGGGATTTTGTTATAGAGCTCAGTACCATAATTTATCCAAATGTTGTATTTTACTTACTTTTTTTTTAAAGAAAGACTAACATTCCCGGGTTTAAATACATTTTTTACCCTGCGATATAATATTTGCAATATACGTGTTAGTTGTCATGCTTGTGTTTCGTATTTATGAATGCAAAGAAGTATTGTTTTAAATCAGAGTTGTTTAATTGACATGATCTTAAGATTATTGATGATTTTGTCAGTGCTAGTTCTTACAAGGACTTTGATTATGGCTATTTGGGTTTTAGTGGATTTAGAATCTCATTTCGCTGCCCCATCCGATAATATCTTATTCTAACAGTGATTGGCAGAGGGCCATGTAGACATTGATTAAATGTTTTTTTTTAACTAGGACATTCCTGATGCTTTACTATGCTACTAAGTAATTATTTTAAATACCTTAAAATGCTTTTCAGCGGTCATAGCTTTAAAAACATCTGGACATTATATCATTCACAACGAATTCTTCAGGATATAAAAAAGAAAAAAAACTTTCCATATGCACAATAACAAAATAGCTTTTTAAAACAACACTCAAATGTTTTCTAATCATTTATTATTCACCTGCATCGTTAGGTATGACCAAAGATATTAGAAGAACGAGATGTGCTATGAGCAGTTCATACTGTGTGGAATTGTTTTGCCCAGTGTCGCCGGTTTTGTTCACCAATACTACTGCACACCTTCGCTTACGCTAAGGTATCCGCACTAATACATAGAACAGATTTCTGTGCGTACACGTCCCGATACCGTTCAAAGTACCCTAATTAGGTAGTACTCCGCCTACGGTCCGGCGGCCAACATAGCATATCTCGTTCTTCGAATATCTTTGGGTATGACATTATTTTCCAATAAAATTTCATAAATCAAGGAGAGATTTCTTAAAAATTCAATATCATATAATAACACGACAATTTAAAATCACAATGGCCAAAAATATACGTAGAAATATTATTTATTAGTCAGTTTTTAATGTAATCATTATTTTTTAACTAGCATCGTCCCGTGCATTCGGCAATTCGACAAATTGGATAGAAGACACGTATAATTTGGTAATCATAAAAAATGATTGTCGTGTTCCTATTATTCATAGAGGAGACTGAGAACTGTACTGTGTATTGTTTGTTGGTATATGGAAGCAGGGTCGTATTTACGCGCTAGCTCCGAAGTCTGCAGCACATGGGCCCACACCACAAAAGGATCCGCACCATAAATTGTTTAAAGTTAAGTTGTGAAGATACCATCAGTATAAAGTGTAGGCGCAAACCAATTAGCTACTAAACTATTTCCAAATTAAGTTATATTATGTTATTATTTTTTTGATAAACTAATGTTTAAGACAAGATTTTTTATGCATAGCACAAAGGGTAACAATTATTTTACAAGCAATAATTATTCGCCTGAAAAAATGTAGACAATTTGTCACGACGCCATCTAGTGAGAGAGTTAGCACTTACAATGCCTTTCTCATATAAAATAAAGTTGGTTGTTTTCAGGTGAAAAAATGTAACAAGCAGTAATTGTTGAATGAAACACTAATATATATTGAATTATTTCGCGGATAAGAGATAAGCCGCCATAGCTCAGTGGTCAGAGCTGTCGATCGGAAATCGAAGGGACACGGGTTCGAGTCCCGTTGGCGTCATGTATCTTTTATCAGGAGATTTTTCAATGTGGATGAGTGTTTCAGGCGAATAATTATTGCTTGTAAAATAATTGTTATATTATGTACCTAATGACAACAATTTCTTATCAATGCATTTTTACGCAATTTATTACAAATTATTTTAAAAAATTATATACAGATTGTTGCAGATTTGCGAACAGAGACATGAATATCAACTTGTGTTATTTTTTAATACAGTTGTTTGTGGCGATGTCAACAAATCGTGTTGAATACCTAATGACTTTCAAATCTTTTAATTTTTATCCCAACATTTCTTCAACTTTTAAATATGTTTTATTATTACATATTATTCACAACCGTACCAAAAAATACTTTTTAAATTTTATTTCCTAATGTTTTATTTAAGTTCGTTTATTTCATATAATTTAAAAGTACTTTAATAGTAGTCCACTTAATTTACATACATATTTTGTATCTTACAAAATTGTAAAACGGAGGCCATAATAGCACGGGTGAGGCTCACAATAATCATAATAATGACAGTTTTTTTTTTCTTTTAAGGTTTATAGTTACAAAAATTGAACTGAAATTTGGAAACAAATTTCGGGGCGGACCCCCTTATTTTACTGGGGATTATGAAATACACTCAGACTCCCCCAGTAGGGCCGGCACCATAGTTTCAGCCGAGGGGTCCATAGATCCTAAATACGGACCTGTATAGGAGGTAGGTAGTTCTGTTCATGCCTCACACGACATTATTAGATTCATCTGATAACTGATTATGCGGGCTTCATGATATCATACACACACCTAGTAAGTGCCTACTTCTAACGATGTACGGTGTTCATGATGTGATACAAATTAAATACAGGCCGCCAAAAAGTACGATTCTCATGTACAATACATGCTAATTTTTTTTTTTTTTTTAATTATTACCTTTGTAATGTTATTTGTAAAAATCATATTGAAAACTCAAGAGAAACAGAACAAATAGATTTTCTTATTGGCATTTTTTTTAAATATTATAGTACCTATCTGCCTGAAGAATGTTTAAATATTATAGTACCTATCTGCCTGAAGAATATTTGAAAAAAAAAATTGTCATTGAGATAAAGCCGTTTTTTTGACAAATTATTAATACCTTATTCTAAAAAAATGTTACGTTATATTATATATATGGTTTATAATTATTGTTAACAAACGTTATTATACTTTGTAAACTAATTAATTGATAAACATTAAAAAAAAAACAAATACACATTAAATAAATCGATCTTTTATGATTTCAGGGCGTTTCCAGTTGAAGTAAGAGAAATTAACCGAACTGCATCAGACACGCCCACAGTACACTTCTATCGAATTATCATTCAGTGACCAATAATAGATAGATATTATAAATTTATCGGCAGTATTGAAGCGTTATACGATTTAAGGCAGATTTTCTTATCTATATAAATAAAAACCTTCGTTAGTTCAAAATCTTAAATCTCCTAAAGTTCTTCACCGATTGCTTTGAAATTTTGGCGCAACGATGTTGCATTCGAATACGCATGTGTTTTTATATACCTATATTATATAGATGTCACTTGTGACAGGTAAAAACATGATTTAAAAAAAACAGGGCCATCTGTTGGACGTAAAAGCAACACGCGCTATCGTTTCTCCATCTGCACAGATAGACTGAACCACAGCAACGCGTGGCAGGGTAATATTAGTATTTAAATAAATACAAAACTTTCAAAATAAAATTAAAAAATCACTAATTTTGATATGTAAGCAACATGCAATGTAAAAATCCGGTGAAATCGTGGATAAAAAAAAAACGCTTTCAATTACATAATTCCGAGGAGCATACCAAACTTACCACCACCAATGCAGAGGAACTCAATTTAAATTACGTACCTGCCTAAATAATTTGTATATAGGTAGGTACTTTGAGATATATTATTTTGGGATATTGTTTATTGTATAATTTTGTGTCATACATGTATTAAAAATTTAAAAAATTTATATATATTATTTGTAGAACCTACAGACAAGCCGTCATGTGTGACAGCTTTGTGGGACTGCATAAAACTTGTATCTTTAAAAATTTATAATAAATAAAAAAAAAAAATTAAAAAAAAAATTAAAAGTGATTGATTATTTTACAGCTCCGTGTGAGTAAGTTGACACTAAAAATAATTTATTTGTTCCGGCACGCGATGTCAGGGGGAAGGAGGTGGCCAACTCAGTAAGAGAGCTTTTGATTTTTGATTTAAACTTTGAGCCTGATTACAATCGTAGTACCAAATTTCAATAAATATCTAATTTGCCCGGCTTCTTCTGTAGTGAATTTGAAAAATTAAACATTGATTTCGGTTGTTAGTGCATGGGTAAGAATTGTGAAATATTTTGTGCTTAATGCAATAAGGAACATGTGTGAAAAATATGTTGTCTTAAAATGCCTACATATATTCATGTAGATCAACAAACGCTGATTCTAAATATATACGTTATGTGGTTGAAGTAAAAAAAAATTACTTTTTAAGAAATTCCGTTTTTTTTTCCTTATTCAAAAATATTTTTCAACAGAAGAATATTTATTTTCCCTTAGAAACTATTCAACTGTTTGAAAACATTGGAATTTTAAAAGGTTATGTATCTTTTTTACGTCTCAAATGATATAGAATCCCCCGAAGTTGGTGCACTTTACCCCCGGACGCCCTGTATATGTAGAAATAATAAATCGTCATTTCAAAACGTTTAAAACTGTAAAAAATGCCCTGTTATTGGTCGGCGGCTTGTGACAAAAACTTACACCGCTGCCTCACGGGTCGGTCGGCCGCGTGCATTAGAATGCAGACAATTTTGTCCAAAGTTGCGCAGCGTAGACTCGTAATTATTTGAAAAGATTTTTATTTTTAAATCCTGTTAAATATTTAAATAGGGATTTTTTGATTTCATAACCGACAAAACCGAGGTACGTATGACGTCACGCACACCCCTATCAGATTTCAATCGTTTTGGGTGGTTTTGAAAAATGCAAACTATGAAATAGACATTTATACAATACAAACAAAAATTTACTAGAATTCTGTTTTTTAATTATTCAAGTTCAATGAACTTTTAGTTTTGAAAATTGGAAGTACTTATCATATAGACAAGCGATAAAGTAGGTACCAAAATAATTTTATCAATGAATAATTCCTTACTAGAAACGTGTGTTGGTTTTGTTCACGTGTTTCACCGATGCTTCACAGATGAATGTAATGGTGAAGATACGTTACTGAGACAAGGCGTGTGGTTTCACTGAACTAGGTCCAGTGGACATGCTTTACCGGTCCGTCCTTATACATATTCTTTGAATGGCTTTACTTTTCATCAGAATATTTTATTCGATTAGAATTAATATAACGTGTCTTGTATTTTTATAACGTCATTGGATAGGTGCCGTAATGTCTCAAGTTAAATTGGTTCTAAAAATATAAATTAGACCAGTACAAAAAATAATTGAAGATAATGTAAGTAATTCTAGTATAAGATTAAAATTGACGAAATTTACTTAGGTGACAATTGGTAATAGCTCAATTGGTAATGAGGCCAGTCCCGGTAAAACTACAGCAGTGATTTTCAAAATGAAGGTCGCGCGACTTCAATAAGTAATACAAATGAATGCGCTTGTCAATTAACTTGACGAACTTGACGAACTCTGGCTCTTTGTTCTAGACATAGTAGAGGGTCGTGTTCCAAATTATTTTTTTTGTTTGGGGGGTCGCGTGCACGGAGAAAAATGATCGTTTTAAAAAGTGATAGCATTCCAATTGCCTTTTAAAATATTAGTCATTCAGAATATATGGAGAACACGTGTTATTTTCCTAATAAATGTTAAGACGAAACGCAACAATATCAATATTTGTAACACGTCTTTCGCCGTCCTAATAATTAATAAATTAACAGTATTTCATATCAGTGAATTTTCTCCGAGTGGAGCTAATTTTTTATATTATTAAAAGGGGGTCGCGCTTTTAAAAAGTTTGAAAACCGCTGGATTTTAATAACAACTCTTTAAATTTTCTGTGTCTTTTATGTCTTTCATATTATAGTATTTTCTTATTGAGAGTTATTGATATTATCTTTTTCGATGATTAAATATTAGTACCTATTATTATTACCGGCAGTGATTCATTCGACAGATCATGATTTTATTTCCGATTCGTTAGTTCCAGCGAGATGAGAGGTGAGATAAAACTCGTAAAGATACGTGGTTAATTGACGAAGCAGATCCGATCAGCTGCGAGCTGGGAGACAAAATGAATTACCACATTAATAAATATTCTTCTCCAAAGGGTAAAAAACATGTACACGGAGAAAACTTACTGATATGAAATACTGTTAATTTATTATTTATGAATTTTTTTTTTGGTTTTATTTTATATATTCAAAAATTTATTTTTGAACTAGTTTTTAAAGAAGTATATGCATTTTCAAAGTTTGTTTGATGTAGTCATAATATGTTATTTAAATTACTGTAAAAAATAATACCGTGATCATCTATCTGGGCCGAAGGCTTGGAATAAACTCCCTCCGGAACTAAGATCCATAACAAGCCTAACAGAATTCAGGTCTAAACTAAAAACTTACCCTTTTGAGCTGTCATACCCTTATATTAAATATACAATTCCTGAGAGAAAGTCCAATTATATACAATTTTCCAATTATGTCCTAAATCCTGTATCTGAATTTCACTAATAAATAATTAGTTAATGTTAATTAAGTGTTAATCTTAAGTGACCTACCAGGTAAGTATGGTACTGTATATTATCTCCATATATAGTAAGTAATAACATAGATCATTGTAGAAATGTATTATAGATTTGTACAGCGCCCTTGGGATGATTTTGCACACAAAACGCTATATTAATCATCCAAATATTATTAATATTTGATTTTAGTCACCTGTTCTTATCGATTGATCTTGGTTTATCCCGCTTGATGTAAAAAGAAAATTGTTTATGCTAAACATAATATATGTTGTGTGTTATCGAAAGGAGTACGTAACAGTCTACAATTTAAAAAAAATAGTAAATCTTATTATTTTCAGTATCTACATGCAGAGGTGTTATTTTGATATTTTTACCGTAAAAGATCAATGGTTTCGTTGCTTGTGTGGCACGTAGCGCCGTCTTGTTGAAAGTAAACGTTGTCCAGATCAATACCATCCAATTCCGGCCATAAAAAATCATTAATCATCTCTCGATAGCGCAATCCATTCACCGTAACTGTTGCTCCAGCCTCATTTACGAAAAATTACGGTCCAATAACTCCGCCGGACCATAAACCGCACCAAACAGTCACACGTTGAGGATAGAGAGGCTTTTCAACAATAATTCTTGGGTTTTCCGAGCCCCAGATGCGACAATTTTGCTTGTTGACGAAGCCACCGAGGTGGAAATGGGCCTCATCACTCAATTTGATCTTTCTGATTTTTCGATGGAATTCCGGATCATTTTCACGCATTTCAAGGACCCAATCAGCAAAGACACGACGTTGTTGATGATCGGCCGCCTTGAGTTCTTGTGTTAACTGAACTTTATAAGCCTTAAGACACAAATCTTTATGCAAAATACGGTGTTGTAATGACGTTTGTGGAATGCCTAATTCCAAAGAACGACGAGGAATGGACAAACCTGGGTTTTCTTCAACACTTTCGGCTACAGCAGCAATATTCTCGGCTGTTCTTGAGCGATGTGCACGGGTTTTATTCTTCACATCACTAAGTTGTCCCAACAGCTCAAATTTTTCCACCAATTTCTGTATTGCGGTCCGACATGGTGCTTCACGACGACCCAAAAATGTTCGAGTTTTGCGAACCGTCTATGCCAAATTTTCACCATTTTTATAGTGAATTTTAATAATTTCAATGCGTTGTTGAAGCGTGTATCGTTCCATTTTTATTAATGGCGTAGTTTCTACTTGTCAAATGTCAAAAAATGACAGCTTCAAAAGTAACATCTACCGAAATAGCGGGCTATTCAAAATAACACCTCTTATTGGAAAACCCTTTATAATAAATTTATGCCGCCGTTCGTAAAATATTTGGTGGTGTAATGGTGACAAAAGTTTCCTACCAAACAGTTGATCGGGAATCGATTCTCGGACGTGGCATTTTTTGATTTTTGTTTTTATTATTTGATATTTTACATGCATACGTGATTTTTTACGGTCCAGCGCTAGATTTAAATATAGCTGTGAGTAAGTACCATAATGTTACTCGACACTGAACAAATATAATAAAAAGCCACCAATTATATACTTAAAATTAAATATTACAAGTTATTACAAAAAAAAAAAAAATATGTTATAATTTATTCCAGCCTTCTTTGAAATTATCAATACTTACTGATAATATCATCAATACTCATACTTATCCTTATCAATATTTACTTATCAATATATACTTACTGATAATATATATTATACAGTCCGGAATAATGAAGTTGTTCAAAGCGTTTCTTTGTATTTTATTTGTGGGTTTCTTTATCTGGTGTTTTGATTTTGAATGAGACATCTTTGAGGTCTGACAACAAAGGGCTGATTTATCAAGATCGTAGCCACACAATAACTTGAATAATATAAGATTAGATGCTTTTAACATCATTGTCACACACAGACCTATTACTTGTGCCTTGTGTTGCACATTGATGGCGGACGTGCAAGTTTGCTAACTCGACTTTTTATGATTTTATATAAAGGAAAATAAATCCCAGCGATCGCATTTTAAAGAGTGCGACTGCTCTAAACAGCTTAACTATTGCCGCAAAGAAACGCCGTGATTTTACGAAGCGTATAATTAACAGCGCGATGAGGTGATTTTTCACAAAAAAACAGCGCTATATAAATTATCCAATTATTATTATTAAAAAATAAATATTTTGTAAATTTCTTGCCTTGAAAACGTCGCTCTTCGTCTACGTGTTCCGAGTGCAGTTCCACAGTTGTTCCAGACTGCAGACTTCACGAAGAAAAATAAGGATTGTCAATTTATTATTATATTTATTAAAAACGGGATAGCAGGCCGTTTTCTAATATGCTTTTAGTAAATTCATAATATATGGTAACACGTGTTCATGTAAATGCGTTTGTCCTGATAATACACAATGTTGAAATGCAAAAATATTAGAATTTTTAAGAACATGTGTTCCGGCATCACGATAAGACATTCGTATTTTACTGAAATTCAATTCATTCGTTAAAGCCTTGCAATCCGGTTTTTGACCGGATTACGAATAATTTGGAGAGATTCTTAATAAATTGGCAATATTGTATATCCGTAAGTTTTCTTCGTGTGCAGGGTGAATGTGGACTTGATGATAGCCAACCTCCTACAGGAGAGGGCACCAAGAACAAGAAGAAATTATCTTGTCTCGGTACATTTATTTGAGCACACGCCTAAACTACCTGAATAGGGTACCTATTACCACTTTTTTTTCGAAAAAATAATCAGTATTTTTATTTTATCTTTATTTTGACGAATAAATTCACTTTAACCATTTAAAATGTTCTATTTTCGATTTGCCGCCAAAACAACATGTTCATTTTCATTCGTGAATATGGCGGCGTTGAAGTCACACAGGCGTTTTATACGTCATAATGACGTTGTAGCCTTTTGGAACCGTTTCAGAATGTGCGGTTTTAGATCGTTTTTTAAATCAAAAATTAATTACTATGAATGATAATACTAATATTACTTGTTTTGAGTACCTACGGTAATTATAATCGTGAAAATAAACTTTAAGGCGATGCCATACGTAGTAATGCAAAATCGTGTGTTTCTGTTTTGAAAATTTGGTCGCCTAAAAATTTTTAGATGCTTTAATTAAATACTGAGAATAGAATACATCTTGACCTTTGAAATAATCGAGTATTTTTTATGTAAGTCTTTTTATAAGCCCAGAAAAAAATAATGTATAAGGCCTATGAAAACTGCTTTAAAGTTCAAAATCTCCTACTTACGAGCCCCTTTTCGGTTATGATTTTATTGTATAATGTGGCAAATTAAGTTATTTATAAAATGATCGGAAAAAAATTAAATATTTATGCCTGAACATCCACAAAATATAATAAAAGGCACTTTTTGGCCATGTTTTTTTCTTGCATCAATCAAAACAGGCGGATAGTGTTAAGCGGGAATTAAAACCTTATTGCCATCTACGTAAGGGTTGTTATTGATAGCAGCTCAATTTAAAATATTACACGACGTAGTGCATCGTCTTAAATCTGCCACACTTTTAACTGTGAATAATAATACACTATGTCAACTATGAATATATGTGAAAATACGAAAGTGAAAGATTTCAAATAAGAGCAGCAGGAAGTTGAGACTTCTTGACTTAACTCGATCCCATAATGTGAATCCCGCTGCAATGGTAGCACCTCAAATTTAATTGAAGATCTTAGTATTATGTCTCCAAAAAAATATACGCCTCTATCAAAAACAGCGGCATAAAAATAATGCACCTACGTGTATGTCAATTTTCGTGTATGTCAATTTTCGTGTATGTCAATTTTCGTGTATGTCAATTTTCGTGTATGTCAATTTTCGTGTATGTCAATTTTCGTGTATGTCAATTTTCGTGTATGTCAATTTTCGTGTATGTCAATTTTCAAAAAACATTTCTCCTTCAGATCTCAGGTCTCAAAGAGTAAATAAATGATAATGCGCGCCACCCACCTTCCTACATCGATTAAGCCACATCCCCGTATATTGTAAGATACGCTCTCTCGAGTATTCTGTGATTAATTGCTAGCCTAAGCAGGACAGGCCGGTGTCAAAACATTATTTATTTATTTATTTAGCATGCCAGCATCTCGGAGACAGCTATCAACGAGCAGTACCTAATAATGGTGGATAGTGAAGCTGCGGAAGCAGAATAATGATGAAAATGGACCTAACAAAACCATAACAAACAATAGGTCAATCTCAAAGGTGTTAAAATTTTGAAATAAAATGGCTTCGGTAATTTACATTGACGATACGTGGAAAGGCAATGAAATTCCTAGTTTTATTCCCTTAGGCCCTTCGTACACAGATATACTTACAAGCTACGTCACTGTGATGCAACCACATGTCGCTTACTGATATGCTACTTTTTAAGGCTGGTTTCCGTACACAGCGCTTTCCTAATTATACTGAACTTGATCATTTTTCCACGCGCAGCCGTAGAGTTACTACGAGTACGTCATCAAGTGACTCTAGAGATGAAGACAATATTGTTCTTCTTCATCATTTTTGTAAGTATAAAAAAATATCTAAATAAGTTTTTCGGTTCACCCACACAACTAAATAAATATTAATTTTACGGCATTCGTCGCCGCCAAGGAACTACTTGAGAATGATTTCAAATTGACTCTTTTCCATCCTCAATCCACGCCTTCTCCGCTAAATTCTTTATTCTGGTAAATCGTAGCTATATAAACATGGATATTTTTCCACCACCAGAGCAAATTTAACATTTAAATCATACTCAAACCCCATTTCTGTCAAAGGAGTGGTAGATGCGTATGCAACTAGTGTAGCGTGCTACCAGCACTGTCTGTAGCGTGCAACTAACGTCAAACCCGTTGTCGACGCGTCGCATTATGTTCGATCACTAGCAAAATATTATGGCGGATACTCAGAGCGCAGCATATGCTACACGCACAAAACTTGAGTCGCTTGTAAGTATCTTCGTGTGCGAAAGGCCTTATTACACATTTCTCAAACATGGACAAACGACAGAAATCTTAATAATAAGTACTGTTGGCCAATTTCTTGAAAATATGAAAAGGAAACACTCCGAAAAATCGGAGAATGGGAGTTATACAAATGAATTTAAAAAATCAGCAGAATAAAATTAAAAACCAACCGAAATTCCAAAAAGTGTTGCAGTACGAAAATTTTTACTGACAAAAATTCTAAAAAAGAGTGTGATCAAATCGTAATTATGTATTTTTAAATGTTGGTGTGATTTTCTTTCTGAATCTGGGACTATTTAACTACCTAACAATAGTTAATGTAAAACTACGGGTAGGAACCTACTCTATCTCTATACTTTTTTAACCTTAGTAGTACATTAATCTCCAGTCCCTGCCCAGGCGAGTCTAGTAAATAGTTTTTTAGTTTTAATCTGACAACTGTTTTAAATCATAGACAAATAATGGGTGCAATAATAATATATTATGATTTTCCAATGGCTGTCAGTGCGAGTGGTCCATTAATCATTATTTCTTTTGTTGGCATCATTAGAATAATGTAAAATGCGCGGGGCGCCAGACAATAATGTAAACACGAAAAGATTTTGTCAAAACACGATGCCGCCATCTTAGATTTTTTTATAAGTCGTCCATTGTCAGGATTGTCTATTGATTGAGTGAATGCGACTATATTGTATGAATAATGAAGCCGTTGGAAGGTTAATCGCATCCATGGAATAGTTCGCTTTTTATTTATTTATTTAGTATAGATAACTTATCCCAAGTTTTATCAACGGACTTCACAACTTTTCACGGACAACTGAGAAAAAAAATCAATTTCAAAGCTTTAAAGTTTGACTAAGTTGCAACAAAAAAATAGTAACTTTACGGTAAAAATTACAGATACAAAAAGATGTGATGTCTTCATGATGCCAGATTTCACATTCGAGAGATTTTTGGTTTTTAAAACAAATTTCTGCGTCGTAGTTAAGATATTGGGTAGTTTTGAAAATTATTCCTTTTCCAGGTCTGTACAGTTAACTGTTACATGTAATATAGATGCTTACAGGTAGTAAAGCGGCTTTCAGGTAATTTAACTGTTTACTTATAATATGTCTGTTTACAAGTAATATAGTTGTTTACAGAAAATATAGCTATTTACACGTGACATAGTTGTTTACATGTAATATAGCTTAAATAACATGGAAAAAATTGTTATTCCCATTTCTGGAAGAATGTGAAGGAGATTACATAGTCTATAGTTAGTAATAACATAGATTATGATACTATTATTATTGAGTACCTACCGATATTCGGAAAGAGTAAGCTCAATTTTTATTATTACTATTATTGAGTACCTACCGTCATTCGGAAAGAGTAAGCTCAATTTTTATTATTATTATTATTATTGAGTACCTACCGACATTCGGAAAGAGTTAGATCAATTTTTATTATTATTATTATTGAGTACCTACCGACATTCGGAAAGAGTAAGCTCAATTTTTATTATTATTATTATTGAGTACCTACCGACATTCGGAAAGAGTAAGCTCAATTTTTATTATTATTATTATTATTATTGAGTACCTACCGACATTCGGAAAGAGTTAGATCAATTTTTATTATTATTATTATTGAGTACCTACCGACATTCGGAAAGAGTAAGCTCAATTTTTGCACTTTTATAATGGCGCATTTAATTACCGAAACTATTATGTTAACGGCACAAACTGAGACAATATTAAATGTTCTTAATGGGCGGAGATTATATTTAATCCCTTCACAAATCACAACCTCTCAGAGCATAGAGCAGCCAGCCTAGTTCACCATTAACCTGTCGCGGTTAAAGTATCGTATTTCACACTGAGTGCGACTGGACGAGGTTTCATTACACCATCCGACACTCGGTTGAATGTTCCGAGAAGCCAAAACAGGGCTGATGCTGATACGGGATCTACGATGCAGGGATAACTTCTGTGTTTTGACGTAGGGATCAAGGGATATATATTGCAAAGTGCTTTCTTCTCCGTAGCTTCAAAGATTTCTGGCGTCCAGCTCATTCCATTCTATCAATTTCAAAAACACAAAACCCAACCCGCTCCAGCGAACGATACATCAGAGTCAAATAGAAATCAAAACTTTCTATCGTAATAGTCTCTTGGCAAACTAAGTTACTGTAGAATACAAAACTTAAAAAGGTTTTATGTAAAACTTTAAATAACTGGAAGTAATTGAAGAAAAATAGTAACTGAACCAAACTTCATTCATTAAACCCCAGTTAAATTCAAATAAAAGCTTGAATTTTAAAAATTAGTCTAAAGTAGAAAGTCAAACGACGTTCATCTTTGAAGGTTAAACACGACCATTGAATTTTTGAGTATTTTTAAAAGTAGAGTGGAGTCCCTACTCAGTCAAAGCTCGAAACGAACATATTTCCTTTCAAAGGCATGCCGTAGTCAAAATCAAGGTAGATCCATCAAGACAATGACTAAAGAGAAATTTAAGTTACACCTTAAAGTAACTATTCGGTCAAGACTCAAAGCGGACCAAGCCAGAGTCCTCCCTGCGACCTCCGAACACCAAACGCCAGAGATGCAAATTATCGGCGAGCGGCCGCAGATTGCAGATTTAACTGCAAACAGAAGGCGCGATAAACGAGATGCGCGGCAGGCGGGGGACTCTTACCGGGCTGGGTCGTTAAAGCGAAAGACATCAAAAACGCACGAGGCCCATTGCATCCCCGATTAAAACCATCAACATAAATAAGACAAGGAATCTCTTAGGGCCGGAATCTTGACGAGATGAAAGCCGCCTGGCGAGATCAACGGGAAACTGCTTATTGCAAACTACGAGACGGACGCAGTTTTACAGCGGGATGGATATGGTATGGTATGGATAGGTAATATACATATAATATTAATTATTATTAGATAACTTTTATAGCGCCGTTTTTGTGAAAAAATTACATCAAGGGCGCTGTATACATAGGTATATGCTTGATATTGCATTTTTTTTAGCAGGAAGTCTACCTATTTCGCCTTGAAAATTGTGAAAATATTTAATAAAACACGACTCGTTTGAAATAGAGCAAATCTCTCAACAAATGCTTTAGTTGCATTTAAAAATACACTGTGAATTTTTCATGCCTATAACATATTAAAGAACAGAATTAAACGTGTTTTAAATCATTTTCGGAGCTTACTTGGCGATTTTTTAAATTTTATATAATTTACGTTTCGGTATCGATATCTTCATAAATAACTTTTTTGGAACTTAATAACTTAAAGAGACTTTTAATAAATCGGCAGTAATTTCTTTTGGCTTTTAAGAGGAACCCACAAGCCAAAAATGTGTATATTTACATTTTTTTAATTTTTCTTTATTCACTGACATGGTTATTACAATTTTTAGGTATGTTTAGACCACATGGTACATGCCCGTGTTGTGTTGTATATTATTAGTGTACCTTATATCGTCACGAATATAGGCAATATGCACAAAAATGGCTTGGCAAACGGAGTCTAGAAACGCTCGATTTCAAGTACAAAAGTGGTTTAATTTATTTTGTTAATAATTTTATAAGAAAGAAAAAAGTTAATAGAGGGAAACTGTCACAGATAATCTTAATCGTAATATCGTATTTTTTAAGTTGTTTCTTACATCCGCTCATATTTTTTTTAAGTAATTAACCATTTTATTTTAATTCTACTCAAGCGAAACGTTAGGAAAAGCTTCAAATTATCCGAACCATATTTTTTGGTGTTCATGATAAAAACCGATTCGTAGTAAAAATTAATTTAAATAGTGATTTCAGATGATAAACTGATTTAAAAAAATCTAGTACTTGCAATATATTTTTTTTTGTTAATAAGACTATGTGATGCCTCTAGATTCTGTTATTTTATTTATTTTTATTTTATTTTAATTTTATTTTATTAGGAACATTAACAGGTTTATAACATAACATGCATAGAGAGAGAAAAAATAAGTAAAAGAATTAGGTTACAACCAATATAATCGTAATCGTAAGTACTGTCTAATTGAGCAATAATCGTAAGTACTGTCTATGTAAGTTATAATCGTAAGTACTGTATAAGTAAGTTATAATCGTAAGTACTGTCTAATTGAGCAATACGATATAATTAAATAGTACCTAGATAAGTTTACATTTCTCGGTTTACGCCAAAATTATTGAATTACTACAATATACAACTATTTGCGTCGGGGTAGTAGTAGTAAAAAAAAAATCTTTAACCGGTTCACTGCCTATCACTCCCATGGGCGGACCAATCGGTAATATCAATGGTAACGAAAGCGCCTGGCAGCGAATATGTTAAGTAAGACCCCGTATTTAAGCTCTTAAAAATATATGTTATTCTTATGTTAAGTTTTTAAGCTCTTAAAAATATGTTATTTTTGAAGCTTTAGATGTCAAGATGAAAGAGTAATAATAAATATGAAATTCCCTCGATAGAAAAAAAATCGCAAAGCATGCTTCAAAAATTAAAAAAAAAAATCTGGTTCTGTTATTTAACATTATATGTATGAAAAATCTCACCATGTTTCTTTAAATGTTACTTAACTCAGATGTCAAAAGATTTTTTTGCTTTATAATAATTTATTTTACTGTCTCAAATACTCGTTAATTATTAAAATAGTTTTTTTATTGTATTAGCGCGCTCCCTCTATCATTCGTATTTACAAATCACCCTTTCAAAACATATCACCCTTTCAAACAATCTTAGGTAATCTTCTTCTTCTTTTTGAATGCTTATAGCGAAGCCTTAAAGTTTAATATGTCCCTTGTCAAAACATCTTTAACCACCATGTTGGATTTTATTAGTATGAAGTGACATTTGCCGAAAGGTTCTGCTTCAATCTAAATATGCACAAATTATTTTAATAACCCAAATTTTGGCGTATATAGAGTAGTAAGCGGAGTAAGGAAACTTTACCAATAATTGAGCTTACTCCAGGAATATGGACACGCCGTAAGGTGGAACTGAGTTAGGTAGGTTGAAAGAAAATAGAAGGAAGGGTAGAAAGTACATAACTATTTATATCGTATGGCAAAAACAACGTTTAGGTCCGTTCCAAATCACGTCTACAGTTCTCAACCATTAAAAGCGTCCTTACGTTTTACTACCTATTATCAAAGCGTAGCGAAGTCCTGTTTTAAAGCGATCGTTTTGCATTTTGTCTGTCTCTAATTTCCGTTTCCGGTTCAAGATGGTGGCCGTCTTAATGGCTCAACTAATATATTTTTTCAAATGTGAAATTGTCTTGTTTATATGAACTTTCATATTCGCCTTTATATTATTATGTTATTTTGTTTAATTGGGAGATTATATTTCGATATCTGCTAGAATTACGTTTGTTTGGAGAAATTGTTTAACCCCTCAGGCCTCTGGCATATTCTTTCCCTCCCCATCTCTTTTGCAATAAAATTCAAATACATGGAATATTTCTGAATGTATAAGAAAACTAAAACTGTTTTTGAAAGGTAACGAAATACACCTTCAAATTTTATTATTATACATTCACCGTCTTACTTATAATCGCGGTATAAATATTATACGGGCGAATAAGGTCTTGATAGTGGAAAACGTTAGTCATAATTATTGTTTTTAGTTTCTATTTTATTTTATGTTACTTAACGTGTTTTACCTGCTTTCAATAGCTCACTGGGTATATTGTTCTTATAATCCATGTTGACCTCTCGGCGAGTATGGCCGTACTATTACGGCCAGAACAAAATACTCCCCAAGGAGTATGGCCGTACTATAACGTCCTTGATTATTATGATTGAATAAATAATAATATTTTTACATTGCTAGATTTTGAGAAAATAATGGTTTTGGACAAAAATTTTTTTTATTCGTGTACTTCGAAAATGCTCACTCCTGGGACACAGTTTTGTTCGAAAAGCTCACTCTAACGTAAAACCAAATAATAATAATCGCAGCCAATGCGTATACCAGCCGTATTCTCATCACCGGTGATTTTCAAGGGTCTACGATAGTTTTGTATCAAAATGGTTTAAACATATTATTTAAATGTTAGAATCTCACCTGAAGATTGAGGAATGCTTTATCGGAAGAATTCGGGAGTTTGAGGAATGGATGAAGATCTTCAGGTCCTCTCAGCAGCCAGGAAAAGTTGAGTAGTGTGGAAACCAGATCAGATCAGGTTATGAAGAGTGAACACTTGAAAATCATCACTTTTTTTACCGATTGATAGTAAAACACCTACAATTAATGTACCTACTATCTGTATTTATGATAGAAATCAAAGAAAAATCTTCAACTTACCGATTGTCGATAAAAAAATATGAAAAAGCAATAAAAAAGTGGAGGACTAAAGGACGATATTGATTTGTCCTCGACGAAAATCACGACGTTGCGTTGTGGTGAGATTTTGGTGTAAAATGCAAAATCACTTCGAATTTATTGACAAGTTTGGGGGTGATTTTGGTATCCTTTAAACATATTATTAAATTTTGCACTCAGTAAATTGAATAGCTAAAATTTATTGAGAGTTGAAAGGATTTTTAACTAACGAAAAAATAATCGTAGAGTAATAATCAAACGCTCATAGTAAAATAACAAAATTGATGAAAAATATTTTTTTGTTTATATTCATTTATGTAAATTTCATAATTCAAAATTAACAATTTGATACTTCAAGAATAACAATTTGATACTTCAAGAATAACAATTTGATACTTCAAGAATAACAATTTGATACTTCAAGAATAACAATTTGATACTTCAAGAATAACAATTTGATACTTCAAGAATAAAAAAATGATACTTCAGAATTACAATTTGATACTTCAAGAATAAAAAATTGATAAGAATTACAATTTGATACTTCAAGAATTAAAATTGTGTGGATTAGTTACCTGTAGGTATTTATTTGAATTCTATAACCACATACACAATGCTAAAAAAACTCTTTTAATAAGCAAATAACAGTTTGACGTCAAAATACATTTTTTACCAGTATAATAATTTTAAAGTTACACGAAATCAGTGAAATCAATCAATGTTCTCATTGATTTGTACAAGATTGTAGTTGTAAAAAAATACACATCAAAGTACACCAAAACCACGTTCGTAAAAAATAATACAATAAATTATTTGAGCATGGCAAATCGTTAAAATTATTTTATATTCAATAGCGCACTGTCATCGCACGAAAGTCTTGACAAGTTGTTTACGAGAGTAATGCCGCATACCTTGCGATACGATTGTGGATCTCAATATAGGAAACAAAAAGTCGGCACGCCCTACTCGGACTACGCGCAACGCGAAACTGAAATTGAATGAAGAACGAATACTGAAGGCAATGGAACATGGAACGATCAAAGTTGCCAGCCAATAGCGCCGGTTCCCATACGAAGATACAGCCTTTGATCTTCACGGCGCGAGGCTAGAAAAATAGTCTAATAAATCAGGGGAGCGTGTAAAACGGTGTTAATCTATACCCGTTGATATTATTATTCGTTTATATTTATGATAGACTTTTTTATGTAAGCGTGTTAGGCGAGTGAAAATGTATGAAAACTTTAAAAGGGTGTTAAGAGAAGTACCTGACATGCTTTAATCAGTGATTTCTGATGATATTTGGAGTAAGAATTGTAGATGACAATATAATAATTATATTTGGCTAATTTATATAACGCCGTTTTCGTGAAAAATCAGATCAAGGGAGCTGTACAAATATATTTATTAAATAATTAATATTATAACTACTGACTTAAAACTAGTCACTTACATATAAGACTTATATCTAGTGACTAACGTCTAAGGCCTATAACTACTGTCTTACGACTAAGGCCTATAACTAGTATCTTAATGACATATAACTTACAACTAACATAACTAACAATCTAAATTTACTAACGCCAGAAGAAGAAGGAAGTTCTATAATATTAAGGTGTTTTTATAATTAATTTTAGAACACGGGTGCAAAATGCGGCCAAACTGGATATATATCTTAAATGAATGAATGAAATTAATCGTCGATCTTTACCGCATTTATATGATTCATCTGCCAACAATTAAACCGATTTACAATATGGTATGTTATTACTTTTTTTTTTAATTTTAAACATTTATTTTTTTTTAGATATTATTGGACAGTTGAGGACTCGGCTAAGTGAACGAGTATGTAAAATATTTTTTGTTTTTTTCGGAAAATAAAATATAAAAAAAGAACAACAACAAAAATCTCACCGGATACCTGGCAGATTTGATTGGAAATTGATGCACAACATTTTAGTACCTAATATTTAATTGAATATGTTTTCGTTTGACGAGCTTTACGGCTTTGGTGTCATCACATCGGAATTTTTTTTACTCCATAATACTATTACTAAGCATCCGGATGCTTTGCATTATCTTATCTTCCTTAATTAATACTCGAAAGCAATATTTGTGGAGGATAATTGGCCAGAAGTGCTTTAGTTATAATATCATTGACGCAAATAGTCCGCAATTTAGCTAAGGGTTAGTATTTGTTTCACCGAACTTATACAATTCATTAAATTACAAAGATAATAAAAGTATCAATAATTTAAAAAAAAATAAAAAAATGTCATTTTTCTTTGCCATCAAACATACAAGCGAAATTCACAATACCCACCGAACAGTGGTTAAATGCACAAGCAGAATGTTGCAATCATTTTAGCAATATTTTAAATATAAAACGAAAAAAGCATGTAATATTTTCATATAACATACAATGACAGATGATGTAAAATTAAATAATGTCCGCCATCTTAAACTGTACGAAAATCGGTACCAAAATAGAACACGTTTTAGGCGACCCATAAAGAAACTGGACGAAAAAAAGCATCGTGTAAAAAGTCCATTAGTGTACCTACCCTGATAACACGGCGCGACGTTGCCATTTATACAGCTGGAAGATATTATAATACGTAATTACTCTCAATGCAAGTACAATGCATTATAATAATAAAAAAAAAAAATATTTTCCTTTTTTGTAACAAGGGTGATAATGAAATCGTCACTGGTGTTGATATATCATATACACATTATTAAAATTTCGTAGTAAAGTAATTATAAATATATTGTGTAGGGTGTTTTCTGAAACAATTATAAATATATTACTTCTACAATAATTGCAAAATTACTTTGTGGTATCATTTTAATTAAATGAAAATAATATACTTTTACCACAATTTCATCAAAATCTATTTTAAAATTTGTTAATTTGCATCATAAATATTCTGTTTATCCCGACGAAGAAACCTAGAAACGTGTCGATCTGTTTTGATTAAATAGTGATGTATAAAAAGTATTTATTTTTATATAATAAATATATTACATGGTATATTTTAGTGCAGTTCAGTGGTTTCAGTTTCAATCTGTATTTTTATGTAAGAAATACATATATTACATGGTGTATTTTAGTGCAGTTCAGTGGTTTCGGTTTCAATCTGTATTTTTTATGTAATAAATATATTACATGGTGTATTGTAGTTCAGTTCAGTGGTTTCGGTTTTAATCTGTATTTTAATGTAATAAATATATTACATGGTGTATTGTAGTGCAGTTCAGTGGTTTCGGTTTCAATCTGTATTTTTATGTAATAAATATATTACATGGTGTATTGTAGTGCAGTTCAGTGGTTTCGGTTTCAATCTGTATTTTTATGTAATAAATATATTACATGGTGTATTTTAGTGCAGTTCAGTGGTTTCGGTTTAAATCTGTATTTTTATGTAAGAAATACATATATTACATGGTGTATTTTAGTGCAGTTCAGTGGTTTCGGTTTCAATCTGTATTTTTATGTAAGAAATACATATATTACATGGTGTATTTTAGTGCAGTTCAGTGGTTTCGGTTTAAATCTGTATTTTTATGTAAGAAATACATATATTACATGGTGTATTTTAGTGCAGTTCAGTGGTTTCGGTTTAAATCTGTATTTTTATGTAAGAAATACATATATTACATGGTGTATTTTAGTGCAGTTCAGTGGTTTCGGTTTCAATCTGTATTTTTATGTAATAAATATATTACATGGTGTATTGTAGTGCAGTTCAGTGGTTTCGGTTTCAATCTGTATTTTTATGTAATAAATATATTACATGGTGTATTGTAGTGCAGTTCAGTGGTTACGGTTTTAATCTGTATTTTTATGTAATAAATATATTACATGGTGTATTTTAGTGCAGTTCAGTGGTTTCGGTTTCAATCTGTATTTTTATGTAATAAATATATTACATGGTGTATTTTAGTGCAGTTCAGTGGTTTCGGTTTAAATCTGTATTTTTATGTAAGAAATACATATATTACATGGTGTATTTTAGTGCAGTTCAGTGGTTTCGGTTTCAATCTGTATTTTTATGTAATAAATATATTACATGGTGTATTGTAGTGCAGTTCAGTGGTTTCGGTTTCAATCTGTATTTTTATGTAATAAATATATTACATGGTGTATTGTAGTGCAGTTCAGTGGTTACGGTTTTAATCTGTATTTTTATGTAATAAATATATTACATGGTGTATTTTAGTGCAGTTCAGTGGTTTCGGTTTCAATCTGTATTTTTATGTAATAAATATATTACATGGTGTATTTTAGTGCAGTTCAGTGGTTTCGGTTTAAATCTGTATTTTTATGTAAGAAATACATATATTACATGGTGTATTTTAGTGCAGTTCAGTGGTTTCGGTTTCAATCTGTATTTTTATGTAATAAATATATTACATGGTGTATTGTAGTGCAGTTCAGTGGTTTCGGTTTCAATCTGTATTTTTATGTAATAAATATATTACATGGTGTATTGTAGTGCAGTTCAGTGGTTACGGTTTTAATCTGTATTTTTATGTAATAAATATATTACATGGTGTATTTTAGTGCAGTTCAGTGGTTTCGGTTTCAATCTGTATTTTTATGTAATAAATATACTATATACCATACAAATGATACTCCTAAAAATTTTAACATTGTAATACATAATAATACTAAAATTCACAGCCAAAACTATTGCAAATCAAACTGTACAGTACTAAAAACAACAAATAAAATTAAATATCTAGGAGTAATTATTGATAAAAATCTGAAATGGAAGGAACAAATATGTCAAGTAGTAAACAAAATTAGAAAATTAATATATATATTTTTAAGAATTAGAAACTTTCTGTCGATGAAAAATCTATATTTAATTTACTATGCCTTAGTTCAATCCACTTTACAATACGCTATTATTAGTTGGGGATCCGCGTATAAATGTAACCTTCTTCCAATTGAAATTTTACAAAGAACAATTATTAAAATTATATTAAAAAAATCCTTTGACTACCCAACAGAACGCCTGTTTGAAGAATTTCAAGTACCTACATTTAAAGACCTATATATTAAAAACTCATTAATCCAAATTATAAAAGAAAAAGATAAATATCAATTTTTAAATGAAAACAGAACGCGACTTAGACATGTTTTTCTATGCCCAAAACTAAATACGTCTTTTGCACAACATCATTATACTTACCAGGGAAGAACTTTTTTCAATCGTCTACCAGAAGAAATCAGAAGCATTAATGATAAAACCCTAATACTGCTCTCTGTCAAGAGACACTTTAAAAATATTCTGAAAAAAAAAAACTACTGTCACTTAATTAATCTCACAAATATCCTTAGTTTTCCATAATTTCCTTTCTTCTTTTAAATTTATTATATTAATATATTATCCTTCACTACTATCAAAAAAAAATACTACAGCAAACATACATTTATGTAAAAAAATAAAATATATATATATACAGGGTGTCCGGAAACTCGTAGTACAAGCGGGAAACTGGTGAATCTACATCACATTTGGAGTCGATTTTGTAGTATATTTTTTTTTGATTTGAGCTTTCGTTATCGAGTAAATCGAGTTAGAAGTTGATTTTTTTTAAATTTTTTTTTTTTTTTTTAATCAAATTCTTATAAATTATTACTGAAGATCAAAGTACCCAACTAATTAAAACTATTTGAAAGTAAAACAAATGAAGAAACTCGGATTTGAAGCATTATTTTGAAATCACCCTTCATTTAATCCGGTGTAATCATAAAATATTTCTGCTCTGCAGGGTTAAAACATCTGTTGTTCAACCATAAACACCAGAAAAAACTTTAACCCTAAAATAGCCGAAAAATATATTTTTTGGTTTTTTTTTTTTTTTTTGTGAAAATGCTCAAATCAAAAAACTTTATGTTTATTTGGGTTCCCCATGTGGTGTAGATTCTCCAGTTTCCCGCTTGTACTACGAGTTTCCGGACACCGTGTATATATATATATATATTACATGGTGTATTTTAGTGCAGTTCAGTGGTTTCGGTTTCAATCTGTATTTTTATGTAATAAATATATTACATGGTGTATTTTAGTGCAGTTCAGTGGTTTCGGTTTCAATCTGTATTTTTATGTAATAAATATATTACATGGTGTATTTTAGTGCAGTTCAGTGGTTTCGGTTTTAATCTGTATTTGGTTTCATTATATTTGTTATTTCTGATCTCCCTATGTTTTGTATGGTTTATTGTATTTGATATTTACTTTCGTGAATTATTTTTGTCTTTTTTAAATATTATATGTACTTATATTTTCAATAGCCCCTCAATAATATTATTACTATTGACAATTGGCTAACCAAAATTATTTTGTACTCATCCGTATATTTATTTTTATCGTGAATAATCTATAACTTTCCTAATATGACTTACATGAATTAGGTGCCCGATGTATTACACAAATATAAAAAAATGAATTCATATTAAAGCAAAGTTAACAACCTACATAAATTTAACATTACCGATGAGTTATTAAAAACGTTTAATATAATATTATCCGTGAGACCCAAACCGGTTTGGCGCGCGCTCATTGTAGAAGAGCGATGACATTCCAAAATTAAATTTGTTTCATAATGGGCCATGGAAAGCTGCTCGTGAGACGCAGTACCATTAAAAATCTATAGTATAACCCGTGTCAGTTAGAAATTATCGATGCATAAAAATAATTGTGGGTGATGTGCATTATTGAATGATTTTTATGTGTCGCCAAAAGCGGGAACAAGACTTCAAAACGGTATTTTTTAGACTGAAATTTGCGTAACGACTTGTTCAAGATACCACGCGGCAGAACATATGTTCTAGCACATATTAGCAGAAGTAATGGTTCAATTGAATTAAATTTCTAAATAGTAAATGTTTACTACTCTTTAAATGAATATAGTGATTTATTTTTGGGGTATTTTGCTGTGTTGAGCTACCTCCTCCTTATTGCAGTGTCTATCATCATCAAAGCATACGTGTAAATACATTACATTACACATTAACATTGGCTAAAGAAGGAGGTGGCGCAACACGGCGTAATACCCCAAAAATGAATCACTATAATACTTTTGGCTGTGAAAATCTCAAATCATATCACTCTTTAAATAATATTAAAACATTTTTGTAGGTATACTTATCCCAAATGTTAAGAATGTCAAAAAAATAAATATTGTACTATAATTGCATAATTGATTTGTCGCCCAGTAAATTAAATAAATAAAACTAAAGATGCGTTTCACTGTAGTTAACTGAGCTTAGTGAAGCCATGTTTTAACTCGACCGTTTTGCGATTTGTCTGTCTGTAAATTTGTTTGTACATACCGTTTCAAGATTATGGCCGTTAAAACTAAATGTATAATTCTTTATTTAATATAAAAATAATGTTTCACAAAATATGTATACTTTTTAATTAAGGACCTACTTAAGCGCCCTTGGGGTGATTTTATATAAATTAGCCAAATATTATGATTAAAAATTGTATGATTTGAGATGAAATTTTGGATTTGATTTAAAAAATAAGATAAAATTAGAAAGATATTTTTTTGGACGCGAAAATACAGTTAACAGAACTGCTCGTATGATAAGACATTGAAATGAAATTTCACAAAAAATTGTACTATAAAAATTTGCCTAGTTTTTTTATGACTTGGTTGCAAGTTGCAAATCCATACCTGGGAAAACTTTACAATAATATACAGTTTCGGAGTATTTTCAACAATTAACTGCATTAAGTTAAGTATAACGTTCCGTGCGCGGAAAATGCACTTTTAAATATATACATTTATTCTAACAACAGCACATCGGGAAGAAGAGTCGTCTCGATTACGTCATTATAATCTCGTTTGGTGATTAAAATTCTTTGGAAAATTCCCATTTGCAAAGTTAACGTAAGATCCCGCCATAATGGCTGGTGATAAGCCAAATTACACAGCCGCTCTTTGATACACAATTTACTTGGAATTATTAGATTTGCATTTCGTTTCGTAGAGGATTCGCTCAATTTACGGCACTAATATTGTCCAACTAAGATTACTACCTCTATGTTTAGATAACGGCGCAAGTTAAAATAGGTCTAACGCTTGGAGTCAGTTGTTTTCCCACGTTAGGGGTATTAGGAAATAAAGTAGAAAACTTGATACGTGGACAAGCAAGAAAACTTGCGATAGAGAAGATCTATGCAAAGTTTTTCTAGGGTGAAAAATAATCGTTCTTGCTATGGGGTATTAAAACTCCGTCAAAAGCGTTCAAAAAGAAGAAGAAGATTACTTAAGAATGTTTGAAATGGAGATGTGTAAATAGGAATAGTGGAGGTAGTGAGCTAAAAAACATTATAAACCGTTATAATTAATAGACGTAAGCGAAAATATTTACTAAAACATGACTTGTTTAAAATAGCAAAAATCTGTATATATCTGAGGTAAGTAGAATTTAAAGGAGCACTGTGAATTTTTTCATATCTTAGATAACAGAATCAGATGTGTTTTTTTAAGTTGTAAGTAACGGAGCATACTTTGCGATTTTTTTCTATCTCATATCTCAAAATATCATATGAAGAGATTATCTTTAAGAAATAATATAAAGTGTTCAAGGGAAGCATGTTATATGTCAATAAAAATTCAGAATACGAGATCTTAACTCCCTCTTAAAGCCCTCTATCAGGCTTTTTTTACTCAAATCTCTGTTGCTGGTATGACCGTTCAAGAGGATATATGCCATTATCAGCAAAGCACATTCCAGATAAGAAGGCTGAAAGATATAACCCGTGTAGGTACCCGAAGCCTGCAAAATAGAAATGCCTTAGAAACGCAATTTCACTATAAATATTGTTGCATTTCAAATTATTTAACAAACCATTAAAATGATCACAGCGTCAAAACAAATCAGATTAGATCCGGGATACCAACAAAATAAGATAATAAGCGTCCTTACCTTGTTTTGTTCTAGAAGAGGATCTAACTGAAGTTTGTGTTCACCAAAGACCAATCGCCTGTTTTGCAGAGTTCTGAAAAAAAATCTGATATTAATAATTAATATAATGTTGTGGTCGATTATCAAATTTAAAAAAATATAATATCCATAATGTTCATTTTTCATGTGAATGGCGAAATTGGAAAGGAAACTCGGTGTGAGGGGTAGGGTAGTTGGTGACATAGATAGTGTAGATTTAGTGGATACAAAAATATCTATAGATTTAAAAAATAGTTCGTTCTTTCGCTATTCTTCCGCCCATAGCAAAGCCATGGTTGTCTAGATGCGGTACTCCTAGACAAAGATTTATTTATTTATTGGACAATTTGTATAGCGCCGCTTTTGTGAGATATCACCGCAGGGGCGCTTTACAGTTGATGATACACAGATACCAGACTTTGGTAGCACCGCTGTGACGTTCGACGAAGTTAGAAGATGGAGAATCTGCAGCAAGAATCCTAGGTGGTGAAGAAGTAAAAAATCCTTTTTAGTATAGTAATAATAGTTATATATTTCAGGATGTGGGGAGGTTGGTGCAATCTCACACGACCCATATTGTTACACAAGTAAGATAATAACAAAAAGTAACAAAACACAAATACATGTTAATCGTATTATTATATTTAACAATTGTATCGGCGTGGTCTTAAAATTTCAGACAAACTGTCTTTTTAAAAATAAATCTAGCACATCAGATTTATTTGTTATTTTGTTATTATTGTTCAGTTATTATTCTGTTGATAGGCAGTTATGCACTTATTTATTATTAAATTAAAAATAAAGTGGTTTAAATGTGAAAACAATTAATACCACAAGGTATGTCAATGCGGGTTGGTCTTTGCAAATACTTTAGAATACTACAGAACTACGTCCAGTTTAAGGCATTCTCCATACATTGAGGTTATATGATTTCATTACATTAAACATTTTTATTACTATCTACTTAATTTACATATATTTATTTACTTAACTGTTTAATTTTTCTATTTTAATTTTCATTTAATTATTGTTATTTTATATTTATAATTATTCATACTATCCTTCTTGTCATATTCAGTATGGTCACCACATGATTGTGGCTGAAAAGCCACCACAGGTACGTAATTAGTTTACAGTACAATGTTATTGTTGCCAAACATAAACATACTGCCCAGCTGTAATTTTAATTGAAAAAACTGTAATTAGTGTTTATTTTTGTAATAATTTTGTAGGTTTACATATATTTAATAAGTTCTGTATTCTTCGTATTTCTATGATTGTAAGGCTTTGGACATCTCGACGTAGGAATGCTCTAGTGAGATGAGAACGGCTTATGATTTTATTTTATTACACTATTTACTGAATATATAAATAAACGTACTTGACAAACTTTAACCGGTGATTCCTGGCACTATTTGAAGTAAAAAATATAGTGAAATTTTGGTCTCAGACGACATTTTGTAATTAAACAGCTAGAGTCGATATTAGGGGTTGGCGGTTACTTGACTGAGGTACCAATGACGACACGTGGAAGATTTTAAAAAAGTTATTCTGAAAAAAAAAAAAAAAAAAAAACCAAAAAAGTCACAGAGGACCAAAATATCATTAACATATTTTTACTCTAAATAATTTCAGGAATAACTGGTTAAAGTAACGTCCCTTAACACCCTGTATTCAGATTCTCGAGTTTCTCGCTTGTACTACGAGTTTCCGGACACCATGTATGACACCAATGAATAGTATTTGTTTGATGTTTGGCATTAACAACACCCAATTCCGGAAGAAATTTACTCAATAATGAATACTGCCGGTATATTGGTATATACCTACCTACGTTTCGACCCCAGAGACAGTGAACTCGACATTTTCGGCTGCAGGTCTTAATATCTTAAAATTAACTTAAAAGCAGCCTGTTATTTTTAGTGTACTTTAAAAGATTGGAAAATTTTATTGAAATGACGTTGAGCCAAAATCCAATCTGTAATATCTTTGACATACTTACGTAAGTTTTATTGGGAAGATAATTTTTAAATGGCAGACATCTTACAATAAACGCTTTATCTAAATTCAGTCAATACGACGGAAAATAACGGTTACGGTATAAAAAACATATATTTTTATTGATTTCGTTCGATTCGCAACATTATGACTATAATAATGCTCTGGATTTCTGGCTTGAAACCGGAATCCCAATGAGTTTGGAAAAATATTCAAATTTATTCTAAATGTTACGAGTATTATCAATCGGCTCACACCAGTTGATCACCAGGTGGTCTGTAACACATTTATATTAGAAGTCAATAGTTCCTTTTGAAGTTTAGGCACCCCTACACGAATGTTCCTACTCAATTATTCCAACTTCACTATCGGAACACATTATCTGAACTAAGAGAGACGACCACCATGGTTCAAATGCTGAATTTGATAGCCATCTCTGGTCTAGAGCCCCAAAATACTTATATAAAAAGTAAATAAAACATTTGACTATGTGCAAAAACGGGCGGTCCGTTTGATAGATTCCCACATCTTGATAAACGGAATGCAATCTTTAAAGCACAAGCGTCAAGAAGGTATGCTGTCATTGTTCTACACGTATTACAATGGAATTTACTCCGAGGAACTAGCGTCATTGATCCCTTCGGCACCGGTTGAAATTTGTCACATTACACGAGAGAGAGTCGTTTGCACGAGTCGTTCTTGAGTTCAACATCTCGGCTGTGGAAAGATTTGCAGGCCTCTGTGTTTCCCCCCTCCTACGACATGGGGCTCTTTAAGACCCACGTTCACTACTTCCTCTCCCCAAAAAGACCCTCCACACGCATCCCCAAAAATGAAAAGCCCTGAGGGAAATTATTTTACGAAGTTTTTTTTTTTTAAATGGGTATGGTAATCTTAAGTGACCAGATTTTAACAGCCAGGTACTTGTCAACCCTCTTCAACCACATCTCCTTTGTCTCCACGCTTTCGTCAGTCTTACATATTTCCCCGAAAATCGAAATGTCATAGAGCAAGTGGCTGCAAGCAGTTGATATGCTTGTGGTGTGTGTTGGTATTCAGATGTAAACTGTTTATTTCTGAGTGGAGAATAATGGAGTTAAAGGAAAAATATTCATAAATCCTTCTGCATGAACCGATGTAACGCGATGTAACTCGTCAACAACATCTGTATTCCTCTACAGAACATGCCAGTAGTTTCAACTGTTCGGCCTAGAACCGAGACACAAGACACAATACCAAACGGTGGGAAAATGATAATGTCGTTCGTGTTTCTTTTCAGCCAGATACGTAAGCAGTAGCGGCCAGTTAATAAGTGCTCCCGATCACCGAACAACATACAAAATTTCCGACATGGCTAATCACAATACGAAACTCGGTTCAGTTATAACATCTCACAAAGATCTCATACAAAGTGTACCTAATAAGCGGGCGTAACTTGCACAGCGATAGTGCCTATGTTCGTAGTAGTTCGTTTTTGATTGCCATCCAGAATTTTAATACTTCGTTTGCGTATTCTGTGAACAGTCGAATGCGTAGGTACATTCGATTCTTTCCCAATGTTAGGATATCGGACGCCGTCCGAACATTTACTACCACATCGGAAGGAACGGTTTGTTTAGTAGCATGTTAAATGGAAACGCGTATATGTGATATTGTGGTTGATATTGTGTCTTCAATTTTACATCTACTGTTTTCTCAGACACCCCATAATGACAAGATACAACATGTCATTATGGGGTGAGTTGTCATCGAGCATTGTCTTGCAGTGATGCTATGTCCGGAGAGAAATCCCGTTTTTGACATTTAAAGGGAGAAAGAGAGTTTTTTTCATTGTTCATATTTCAAAAAGAGGGCCATAGAGGTTTTCACTAAACAAAAGAAGAGGAGAATAGAACTTCTTTATAAATAGGTATGACCCTAAAACGATTTATTGTCTGACTTAATGTTGTACTCGGGTGAACCCCCAGATATTTTGACCACCGGCCGCCACTGTGGTAAGACACCTTTAATTAGGAGCCTCGAACGCTGCGGCATTTATTGCATTACCAGGCCGAATCTGGCGCGGAGAAATGGAAGAGTTTGTTTATAATACGGTGTCGTGACTCGCGACACCTTTGTGCTGTGCTCTATAAAGAAAGTGGATAATGTCGAAGACAACCAGATTAATAACAAGTACCGCATTAACTACTGTGGCTGCCGCAGCTACTGAGGCGGATTGGCTGATAACCGTGGGAAATGGGATTATCTCAATGTGCTTAATGTCAAAGGTAGACATGCTAACATTTAAAACAAATGGGTTTAACTAACTAACTAACTAACCATTACACTGTTTCCCCGGAGGGTTAAGCATTTTCCCTGTAACACATGCCTTGTTTCATTCACATTTATAAGATTATTATGTATCTGATGTCTTTTTAAGTTTTAAAATCATTTATTACCTTGTTGAAAGCACTACGATTGATTTCATGCCCTTTCGATTGATTTCATTTCATGTTCCTAATAGAGTTACACGAGCTAAATATATATTTCACTGCAACAATAATGTCAATACCAATTCGTTTATAAACTCACTTATACCCCGAATACAGCTTTGGTAACCAATAGCACTGAAAGATTTTACAAAAAAAACGATTCACATTTTTTTTAAACAGTTGTTATTAGTTAATATTTTGTTTCCTATGGCCTGATTGTAAAATTTAGTTAATTTAAACCATGTTATTACGTTTACACTGTATACTTGTTTTGCCATCCTTTTTTTGTAAAAATTTTTTATTTTGTATTTAAAGGCACTTCTAGAGTAGATAAGTATATTTTTCTTTTTCCGTCGTATGAGCATCAACGAATAGGAATAGGCCCATCGAAATAGTGAGAGATTGCCCGTTTATGCACGAGCGGAGTATTTATTTTTACCAAGGGTAATTTTTCAGCAAAATGGGGGCTCCAAACAGGGATGACAGTCGTGGGCTGTTGTATATAATATATGCTTGCTCTTTACATTACGACCAGTTTCTGAGAGGCTCTTCAAATTCAGGCTTCGAAGAAGTTCACATCCCTGAGCTTATTACACTGAGTATCTAGGGTTTTCCACATACGTAAATAAAAACAGCAAACAAAAAGCAGCAGTAGCGTGGTAATTATAATGACATAGAAGTAGGTATATTCAACGGTCTCTAGGATTAGACAATCTTCAGAGGAGCACCGCGAATGGTAGGAACGTGAATAGAATTCTGTTTTATAGTTTTGTTAACAAAAACAGTAAGCAAAAAGATGATAAATTTAATACAAGTTATTGGCATGTTAATGAGAATGAGTCTTGCACATAATATTGCTTTGCATCTTGCGCCATTCGTACTAAGCATTCTTAGCACGAAGCTAGTAAGAAAAAAATCCGTTATTACTTGTTAAGTCATAAAAGTTTGGTGTAAAGCCTAAGTAATTCTGCGGTATCGATTGAAATAAAGATTAAAAACTTCGGTTTTAATAATAAAGTTATGTTTATTTTAGATATAAGAAATATTATTTTGTTCCTTAAGGCCAAGTAAAGGGTTTTCCAATATGGTTTTGGTTCAAATATGGTTTGAAAGGGAGATATATAAATATGAATGTTAGAGAGAGCGCGCTAATATAAAAAACGATAATAATTAAGCGAAATTGTGAAAATATTTAATAAAACAAGACTCGTTTGAAATGGAGCAACAATCTCTCGACAAATGCTTTAGTTTTATTTAAAGATACACTGGGAATTATATTTGTCTTTAACATATTAAAAACAGACCAAAACGTGTTTTCAATATATTTTTAAGCTTACTTTGCTATTTTTTTCTATCGATGGAATTTCATATAATTAACGTTTCGGCATAACAAATGTATAGATATTATTGAAAAAAAAAAAAATTTTTGGAAATTAAAAATTTAACGAGAAACTTAATGAGAACCCAGAATTTACTAACAGTGAGGACAAAAAGAGTGGGTGTTACCAGCTATGGAATTGATAAAGAAAATAGTACCTATACGAACTGAGCTACGCGACTGTTAGGCCAGTGCAATTAGCGATTCGCGATCGAAGTAATTCCGGTAGTCCCAATTTTTTTATATGTTATATAAACTGATCCCCTGATATAAAATCTGAGTTTCCGACCTTGGCGCACCTGTGCTCGCGCCGCCATTTTGAAAAAACTGGCCGAAATTGGGCAAAAATCTAGTTTTTCCCAAATATCTCATTTCCAATGCAAATTTCGGCTAAAGTATCTTGACAAGTATAATAGAACATAAAATAACCTACAACTTTTGTAAGAACAAATTTCTTCTATCTCTAATAGGTACCGAGGTAGAAAGTCGTAAAGGTGCGTATATTTTTTAAAAAACAAGTTTTTTGCGCGACTAGGTTTGTTTTTTTATAAATACCTCGTTTCCAGTACAATTTTGTGAAAAATTTATTGATAATAATTTTGTAGAAAATAAAATTTCGTTAAAGAAATAGGTATATAATTTATATTTTTTATCTCTATTACGTATCCAAACTCTAATCCACCAAAACCAGGCCAAAAATTGAAACAGAGGTTAGGTGTTTTGTATCAGACGTAATGGTGACACATAAGACTGTAAGGGGCCGGTGATCCCAATCTGTGGAGGCGGAAGGCGTCGTCCTTCAGTGGCGTGGAGGGGTAGAACGGGGCCGTCTCTGAAGCCGCTGTAGCGCTGGTCCGATTGCTTGTCGCTTGTTCTTGAGCTGATTCCGAGTCTGGTCCGAAGGGGTAGGCAAGTCCGTGGTGAAGGGTGAGGCGGGGGTCAGAGTGAAAGAAGGCGAGTAGAAGCAGAAGTCGGAGCGAGGTAGAGGGCAGAGCAGAGAGAGAGGTGTTGAGCTGGTGAGTGTTGCTGGCTATCTGACTTTCCAAGGGACTGTTGCCCGTTTTATAGGACCCCGGCGGCCTTCGCTGGCCGAGCGACGTTCACACGGGCCCGCTTTCTCTTTGATTCCTGGAATCGAGGCCCGTGTTTGTGACGTGCCCGCGGCCCGCCGCCGGGTTGGCTACCGCCTCTCGGCCGGTAATTTCGGGCTCGTGGTCGAACGCGACCACGGCCTCTCTTTGTTCAGGCACGGTTCCCAGAATCGCGCTTGTGGAACGCTCGGGCGGCAAACCACCTCGACGCTATGACGGCGCGCGGCCCTTTGCTTCGGGTCGCGGCCGAGCGTTCCCTCTCGTATAAGCAGGATTCTCATAACCGTGCCCGAATTGAATGCTATTAATCCACCAGCTCTCTCAGTATACTTCTCTGCCCGTGTCCCCTAGCCAAGCTCCGACGTTTCGTTTATTGTTACATTTTGCATTACATTTTCATACATTTACATTTTTCGGCAGTATATTTTACTTTAATAACAGGGCAAATAGCAAATTAATAATATGGGGCGACGTCGGCTGATATTGAAGCAGTACGTCCGTTACATGTTTTAAACTTGGCATTTCTTGATTTTATTTTTCTTTAACAATTATTGTTCTAAGAACATATACGTTGACAACAATCGTCATGCCTGTGTCAGACCTAGCTATAAATATAGTAGATAGACTATTTCAGCATATCGGTCGCCATACATTCCTAATGGGAAGACCACTAAAATTGGCCAAGCCACTACATTTGTGCTCGCAGCTTGGTCTGACATGCCTATCAACGTAATCACAACATACATTTAAGATTATTAATACAATTAAGATGATAAGGTACATAAAAAAGATCAAAAATTGGTATTTTCGTAAAATTAACATTTATTGACATTCTTTTCTTTATTAGTTAAGTTGTCAGCATAGCAAAAAAAAATTAATGGTAGATCAGTTTAGACAGAAGTACGAGCCCTTGACTATAGTTTCTTACTTCTGGCCCTGCATAGCTTCTTCATCTGTCTCATCACCCAAATTTGTGGCGACTGGGTCATCATATTCCTCGTCATCGTCATCAACGAAGGCTTCTACAGCATTCTCGCAGGAGTTGCCATTGCAATTAATGCAGAGTAGGGAACATTTCAAACCCGACTTTCTGCAGGTGCACTTTCCAGCGCAACCTTTTTTTGCATTGACATGATATGAAGTTCAGCAAGGCTTGAGGTGCAGCTTCCTTCAACATTGTTACTGGAGTAAGTAACCCAACAGCATCCTTTTTCCACCCCCATTCAGTCGGATCTTTATCGTGACCAAGCCAAGTCTGCACTTGCAAGTATGTTCTTGAAGCGTGTTGCTGGACTGCATCTTTGGTGGGTGGTAGCCTGGATAAATTGAATTTGTTCTTTTTTACTCCTTTACAAAAACGATGTACCTTAAATTTTCCAAATTTGATTTCTCGTTGCCGCCATACAAAAGTGCAAATAGTTGTTCGGCAGCCAAAGTGATTGTTTCTGTCTTTGCTTTTGGGTCTTGAAATACACGAACAAGTTCATTCACTGAGTGGTTCTTGAGAAGAATATTACAAAATTTGTGTTTGCCTTGACCGAGCGGAGCTCCAGTTGTATCGCAACCACTTATGGCATGAAGGAATAAAATGTTTTCAACTATTTCAATGTGTTTAAAACATTTGTTAGAGTACAACGCGTTAGATGATTTACCTTTTCCAACTTTTTGGTAATATACGTTGGGAGGTGAGAGAGGTGTAAGGAGTACCAGCAGATCAATATCCTGACCAACGATTATGACTACATCATGTTGAGATGACAAAGAATTTGCTGTGTTCACTATGAGAACGTCAGCATCCTCTTCAGCTTGTACTGTCGTTATGTGGGATCGTGCAAATGAGGTTCTGAGTAGGGAAATAAAACGAGACTTGTTCTTCTCATTTCCCAGAAACTTTTTATGTGGCACTTATTTTATTTTTTTATTTATAGAATACATGATAATACAATAATACATTTTCTTACATGTGATACATTAAATTACCACACTAGGCGACTGCCTGTCTCGTGGCAACCAATGGTATATAGTTAGTATGTGAGGTCTAGTGTTAACATATGAATTAAATATTTATACATGTTTAAAGTATGAAAGATTATATTAGAATGAATTATAATGGAAATAGAAAATATATAAATGTTAAAGTAGAAAGTAGAAGACAAAAAAAAGAAAAATAAAAATAATAAAGAAGAAATAAAAATAAAAGAAATACAAAAAAAAATAAAAAATTTAGAAGTCTAAGACATGCTATTATGCAGGAAAAGATCAAATACATAACTCTCTTTTCTGGTTGTGTAAGTGTACATGCATGTATGAGCGCGTAAATACGCGTGTACACGCATACATCCACACACACACTTATTCATATTTATAGATGCATACATATTTTATTTATTTATTTATTTATTTATTGCATCTCACTATACATAAAACACTTTTTTTCACATAATAATCAACCTCACTAGGACTAAGCCTGTATCGAGGTTAACAATTTACATATGAGTGAAGCAAACATAAGAGTATCACAAACATAAAGTAATTTTACATAAAAATACAAAATATTTCAAAATTAAAGAAAAAATGAGTATTAGATGTGTTACCAGATGGGTAATTTGACAGTATATTGTAACAATATTTGAACCATAACTAATCATTATTCAAAAGAAGAAGCAAAGTAGATAATAAAGACAGATAGGGTGACATTCAGTTTTTAGCAAATGGGACTTATATAAAATCTTATTATTTAAGAAAGGACAAGGATGAAAAAATATTAAGACAATTGTCTGTCAATACATAAACCTTAATTAACTTTTTAAATTTAACTAAGGAATTGGTAGATTTAATATGATTTGGAAGAATATTAAACATAAGTGGTGCCTGATATAAATAATTTCTTTGACCAAAAGAAGTTTTAGTATGTACCGCCACAAAGTTCAATGTAGAGCTAATTCTAGTTGTACGCATTTGTTGTGTTCTTTCAGCAAATTTAATATTGATAAAAAATCGACAAAGTATTTGAGTGATATATAGCTGTTTTATGCACATAACATTACATTCCTTATAAAGTAGGTTGGATGGATAACAGAATTTTTTTTTGTACATCACTTTAAGGATCAATTTTTGAGTAATATTTAGTGGTTCAACATTGGACTTTAGACATGATCCCCAGCATACTATGTTATAAGAAAGTCGAGATTGGACTAAGGCAAAATAGACAGTTTTTAATTTCTCTTTGTCCAATATGTGTCGAAGTTCTTTAAAAATAAATGTAAGTCTCCTGATATTCTTTGTTAACATATCGATATGATCATTCCATCTTAAAAATTTATCAATCTTTACACCTAGATACATGATACAATCTACACTTTCCAAGGGGTGGCAATTACAATTTAGCAGACAATTATGTATAATTAGATTATGAGAGTCAGAAGGCTGACTTTTTGATGATATACTGAATGTCACATATTTAGTTTTTATTGTATTCAAAGTTAAGATGTTATTATTCAGCCAACTCTTTACTGCTCTTAATCCTAAGTCACATTTGTTAAAAGCATCTCTCCAGGTTTTACCCTCAAATATTAAAGCAGTATCGTCTGCGAAACTAACAATGTTACCTGGAATATATAAATTACACAAATCATTAATGTAGATTAAAAACAATATTGGTCCAAGCACACTACCTTGCGGAACCCCAAAAGAGATTGGTTTGCTATTGCTTAAATGATTATTTATCTCTACTTGTTGCGTTCTATCACTTAGATAGGATGTGAACCAGCCTAGTGCTGTACTATGAATGCCAAGAGAGGATAATTTTTTGAGGAGTAATCCATGGGACACCGTGTCAAATGCCTTTGATAGATCTAAGAACACAGCCAAAGCTTTGTTTCCATAGTCTAACGCACTAGTGACTTTGGACAATACCCTCAACACTGCATCACTTGTTCCTATATTCTCTCTGAAACCAAACTGATTGCTAGAGAGTATATTATATGTTTCTAAGAATGATACCAATCTCGACTTAGCCAATCTCTCTATTACTTTTGAAAGAGTATTGAGTAAGGATATAGGTCTGTAATTATTTACATCTAGACGATCTCCACCTTTAAAAAGGGGAATTACTTTAGCTTTCTTACAATGAGAAGGGAACATCCCGCTCTTGAAGCTAATATTTACAAGGTGAGATATGGGACCAGCTAATTCAGATACATGCATTTTATACACCATAACACTTAAAGAATCAATACCGCACGAGAAAGACATTTTTAAATCATTTATCACATTTGTGACTTCAGAAATGCTAGTTGGTTTAAAATAAAAATTGTCCCCTGTAACGTGAAGTTCAGATTTAAAATCATTCACAAGACACATCTCACTAGTTTTATTAGCACTGCACAATTTATTAGCGAAGCTTGGACCAATGTCACTGAAGAAATTATTTACATGATTAGTAACTATATTTGGACTCTCTTCCATTGAAGTAATAATATTATTAATTTTCAATTTGTTTATGGTAGTTTGTTCCTTTTGTAGGTTGATAGCCTCCTTTATAATCTTCCACTGTTGTTTAATGTTTCCATTGACTTCATCCAATTTTCTTCTGTAGTATGCTTGTTTTGTTGTTCGTATTATCTTTGTACACCAATTCCGATATCTTTTATAGTATTCCAACAGTTCTTTGTTATAGATTTCTCTTCTACATTTATTGTGCAATTTATCACGTGTTCTGAGGCATTTGATTATTCCAACATTTATCCATGGTTTTAGATATTTTCTGTAATGTTTCTCAATTTGTACTGAAGTACAACTTTGCACATGAGTTTTCAAACATTTAATGAAATTATCTGTTGCCAGATTGACGTCGTTAATTGATAGTACTGTATCCCAGGATTCCTCCTTTAATTTGGTCTTCAAAAGGTTGTTGTCAACAACAAGTTTTGGTTTTCCATTATTATTTGAAATATTTTTAAGAGTTAAGCTCATAAACTTCATCAAAATTGCAAAATGGTCTGTTATGCCAGTAGTAAAAGCCGCTCCCTGTGGTTTTAATTTTGATTTCGCCATAATATGATCAATGCAGCTTAATTTGTTAGGAGTTACTCTTGTTGGTGAGTTTATGATGGGCTTAATACCATGAAATGCTAGAAGTGATAGATATTTTTGTGTTTTTAGGTTCTTCAAATCTAGAGTATCAATATTTAAGTCCCCACATAATATAATCTCCTTATATTGCAAGGATACAGAGTCAAGCAATTCATCCAATGAATCGAGAAAGTTATCTATATTAATCTGAGATGGAGATCGATATATAGCTATTAAACATATTGTATTGGAAAATTGTATTTTTAAGCAGTTGGCATTGGGGAGAGAAATTTCCTCAACAGTTACCTGAATGTTTTGCTTTATATAGATAGCTACTCCATCATTTTGCAAATAGTTCATCTTTGTTTTGTAAACTACATACTCAGGAATGATAGGCATATTAATCAAACTGCCCAGCCAAGCTTCTGTGAAGACTAGTACTTCTAGACGATGATTAATGCAATCAAGCATAGAAACAGTTTCATCAAAATTTTTGCTTAAACTTCTAATATTCATGCATAATAAAGAAAATTTTGAATCCCTCAAAAAATTTTTGCAAGAATGTGAATCTTCTAATGTTATGTTAGATTCATTATTGTCAGCCAAATCAATTATGTTGTAGATATCATCCATTTAATTTTTTTTTTAAATAATAGTGACAGTCTCTGAGTGATGATTAAGACAATTGATTCAAGTCATCCGCGTGTTTAATGATTAGAACTCTTGAGGATTGTTCCGGGTTCTTTTTCACACAAATTTTATTATTACGAAACCATACAAATTGAAAATTAGCTTCTTTAGCTTTTTGTTTGGTTTTCCAAAGAAGGTTTTTTGAATAAGAGGATAAAACTTCACCAATGAATACTTTACAGTCCTTCAATTGCTTTATTTTTTTGCGTGCGTTAAGAAATTCAGATTGGGACTTGTCATCTTTGAAATGAATGATCATCCTCTGAGCTCCAGGTTTATTGATAGATTTATCAGGATATTGAGAAATTTTATTGATTCTAGCTGGTTCAATCGGAATGTCAAGTTGTTTTATAAATCTTACAACGGTTTCCACAGAATTTTCTCCCATCAAAGTTTCTACCCCAGACAATTCAGCACAATTATAGCTTATATTTTGTTGTTCTATTTCAGCTACACGAATTTCTAAATTTTTAATTTTTAAATCTTTGATAGAATTTGCGTTTTCTAAGTAATCAACATTTTTTTTTAATTGCATCATGTTTCCAATATTCATAGTGATTTCATCATATTGTTTACTGATAAATTCAATACTTTTTCTCATATCGGATATCTCCGATTCAAGATTTTTTTTCAATGTACTCGATTCGAGTTCAATTTTGGCAAAAACTTGTTGCTTAAAATCGTCCATTTTTTTATCCATGTATTTAACAATTTTTCCAAATTGATCCTCATTAGATGGAGAATCCAATGCTTTTGATCTAGTTTGCACTAGATTCTGATTGCTAGGCATTATATATAATTATAATAATGTGACTCACAACTGGCAAATTAAAGATGGTCACCCCACAGACTTTATGCTCACTGGTAAACAAAGTGTAATATAGTAGGTACAAATTTATTGTTGTGAATACTAAAAGTAGTAAATAGTGGAATATCACAGAGCAGACGTCTTCACTCAACAACAGTATTGTCGCAACAATGAATTGTAATATATTAATAATTGTAATATTCATACAAAGGTATACAAATATATACAAATATATATGTATACATACATACATACACATATATACATATAGATGCATACATATTCATACAAAGGTATACAAATATATATGTATACATACATACATACACATATGCATACATACATACACACATATACACATGCCTACTTGTACATAGTTGTTTATTCACTATCTGAGAATGAGAAACAAGTGATTAACACTGTCACAATCATTAATCAAAAAGTCATCAAGCGCCTTTTTGAAGGTGTGATATTTGGTTATTGACTTTATTTCAATTGATAAATTGTTAAATATTTTAGGGGCAAGAAAGTTAAACTGGGACTGTGCCATTGAAGTTTTTGTTGCCGGAATAATATAGTTGTATTGGTTCGAGTATCTTGTGTTATAATTTGAATCGGATATATATTTTTTTGTAAATTTGAATTTAAAATAAGAGGTAACATTTTTTACATATAAGGATTTTATATTAAGAACTTTAAAGTCTTTAAATAAGTCCTTCGTGGGTTGTATATAATGTGCTTTGTAGATAGTCCGTATTATCAATTTTTGGGCTTTTATTAGTGGATCTAGTACAGTTTTAGAGCATCCTCCCCAGACAATTATACCGTACGATAAAATTGATTGACACAGGGAAAAGTATACTGTTTTCAGTGTGTTTTTGTTTAGTATATTTCGCAATGCTCTGAAAATATATGCCAGTTTCCTTATACGGTTCGTGGCATTAATTACATGATCTTCCCATCGAAGTTTATTGTCGATTATTACGCCCAAGTATCTAATTGAATCTACTCGTTCCAGTGTGTTGCATAGACAGCTAGATATATCCCTACAGGAATGTATTTTTAGTACATGATTAATTGAGGGTTGATTTGGATTATTTGTGCTAAATGTTAGGTATTTTGTTTTACTTATGTTTAATGTGAGTAAATTATTATCCAGCCATTGTTTAATAATATTCAAGATTAGTTCTGCTCTATGAAAAGTTTCTTCCCATGTTTTACTTTTTATTACTAAGGCAGTATCATCGGCAAAAGTGATTATATTGCCATCAATTTGTAGTCTACATAAGTCATTAATGTATATGAGAAAAAGTATAGGACCGAGTACGCTGCCCTGTGGTACACCAAAATTAATTCTGGTAGGTTGAGACGATTTTTGTGATGGTAGCTTAATACATTGCTTTCTGTCTGTCAGGTATGATTTGAACCATTCAAAGGCCTTATTCTTTATTCCGATTTTCTGTAGTTTAGCTAGAAGGATTGGACGAGAGACTGTGTCAAATGCCTTAGCCAAGTCCAGAAATATTGCCAGACATTTATCACCTTTATCTAGGGCTTGTGTTATGTGTGATGTTAATTCTAGAATAGCTGAGTCTGTGCTTAGCCCTTCTCTGAACCCATGCTGGTTTGGCGAGAGAATGTTGTATTTTGTAAGATGGTCGATAAGTCTTTTTTTTACAATTTTTTCTATAATTTTGGACAGTGATGATAAAATGGAGATAGGTCTATAGTTTGAAATATCAGTTGGAGTTCCAGCCTTAAAAATTGGTTGAACCAGAGCAAGTTTGAGTTTATTCGGAAATACGCCTTTATTGAGACTGAGGTTAATGATATGTACTAGTGGTTGATTTATAAAAGGTTCAATAATTTTGAGTATGTTTGAGGATATTTTGTCATGATTACATGAATGGGAGGGCTTTAATTGTTTGATAGTTTGCGTAATTTCAGTAGAGTTCGTGGGGTTAAGTGTGAGTGAATTATTTGTTTCACAAGCAGAGTTTTTGATTTTGTCGGCAAGAGAATTTTCATCGGTTGGTGTCTTATTTAAGATTTGTGATGCTAAATTTTTTCCGATATTACAAAAATATTCATTTATATGATTGGTCACAGTGTCAGGGTCGTCTTTTAGGGAGGTGTCTAGTCCGTTGATATTTAATTTATTGATTGGTGGTATTGATTGGTTAGTGTCAGATATTTCTTTAATAATTTGCCAAATTTTTTTATTGTTATTGCCGGCTCTGAACAATTTTTGTTTATAGTAGTTTTCTTTAGTGATTTTAATGAGATTGTTACATATGTTTCTGTATTTTTTATAAAATATTTGAGCTTGTGTATCTGGATTTTTAAGTAAATTTTTGTGGAGCTTGTCCCGTTTTTTAATACAAAAAATTAGGCCATCTGTGATCCATGGTTTCAGTTTTTTATTATTTAAGTTATTCAAAGGGGATTCAACTGTAACAGCCTCAATATGTTTCAATAGTGTTTCAGAAAATGTATTAAATGCAACATTTACGTCTGACGAATTAAGGGTAGAGAGCCAATTTTCCAATTTAATTTTGGAGGTGAATTCCTCGAAATTGATCTTAGTCTTTATTATATTTTCACATGAGGAAATGGAAATGGATTTTTTATTCATGAGGCCAATTACTATTGAGAAGTGGTCAGTTATGGTTGATTGATATACAATTCCTTTCGCATTTTTTTTTGTTCTTAGGAATATGTGGTCAATACATGATTTAGTCATGTCGGTTACTCTAGTTGGGGCATTAATGTGAGAAACAAGCCCGTGCTGAGTCATCAGGTTTATATAATCGAGTGTCTGTATTGACTTGGGCTTGAGTAAGTCTATGTTAATGTCACCGATTACCATTAGTTCTTCATTTGATGTACAGTTCAATAAGGCCACGTCTAAAGTTTTTAGGAAGGTTGAAATATTTTGTTGTTTAGGTGACCTGTATAGTGCAAGAATGGTGGTTTGGTTTATTTTAATTTTAAGGCAGTTGGCATTTTCGATGGGTAGTTCAGATATAGTCGGGTCTAACTCGGTTTTAACATAGACGATTACTCCATCCGACTGTGTCTTGTTATTTAGTGTATTGGAAACTGTAAATCCTGCAATTTGTTTGTGAGTGTAATTTGATTTGATCCAACATTCAGTTAAAATTATTATGTCAAACATATTATTCAAACCGGCAAGCGTTATAAGTAGATTATTAAAGTTTTTATCTATGCTGCGAATGTTTGTAGAAAGTAATTTTAATCGTGTATATGGCTTTAATATATCTATACAATTTGATGCAACATTAGTTTCAGATGTTATTATGTTACCATGGTTTTCGATTTGTATATTAATATCACTCATTTTTTATGACAAAAATTGTTTTCTTATTTTTTTGTATGGTGATAATATTGAGCAATACAATATGAAATAAGACATTTTTTAAGGTTATTATGATAGAAGCAGAGGAATCTAGTTCGGAGTGTAAGAATTTATATTGAGTACACATATAATTATTATTGCTATGACTCATATAAAAAGTTGCCAGGAAAGTAGTGATAATTAGATTATATACTTGATTCTCAAAAGATATTAAAAGACTTGAGATTGGAATAAGGATGGTAGTAATTGTGTGTGTTTCAGAATGGTTTAGCTGTAAGATAAGATATTTAATACATATTTTAGTTGTTTTTATGATAGAGCTAGGAGAGCAATAATTAGAATAGTTAGTATATTGATGGAAATATTTAAAGTAAATATACTTCAATTTCTTTTTGTTAAAAGTTACAAAAGAAAATAAATTGTTGGTTATAAGTAGAGCACTAGTGATGTTATATATACTAATTACAACATAAGTAAGCTGGATGATAATATGTTTTATATTGGTTAGATATAGTTTTACTGTAAGAATGGGATTACATAATATAAACTCACTAATTGTGTTAAAAATGGATGAGCTTGATAGATTAAAGAAAAATACATTATATCTCATGTAGGGTATCCTGGTGGTGGTGTGATTCATAAAACAAAAACAAAAAACAATCAATTTAAATAATAATAATACTAAGAAGAAGGAGAGTACATTATTTTGAGAATGTGTTAGTTTGTCGAAATTCGTGGTATGGCTCATGAAAGAATCAGAGAAAAAAGTTATGTTTACAGAATTAACAATATTAAAATATATATAAACAATATACTGAATAATAGTAAGGTAAATATTTTTGTTTTTGTTGGACCTAGTTTGGTGAGGAAAATAATTTATCATCGAAGATGCAACTAAATTAACAAGCGAAACATACCACAATGCGAATGAAAAGATCCATATGATTTTGCAATAAGATTGTTTATGAGTTTTAAATGCTATTGGAATGTCTTTATGTATTTTCGCAATAGATGAGATATATTTATATGTTCGAAAGCAATGTAATATAATATTAGAAGACATACTAATAGCCATTAGGGAAAGTAAAAATACACATTGAGTATAATAGAATATCGGGTAGAAGCATTTTATAATACAATCATGAATGTCTGGTATAATGGAGTGATATAGCAGCATAGTACCTTGTATCGTCAGTCACAGTAATTGACGTTTAACTTTGTATTGACTTGTGGGTGCATGCTTTCAAAAAACAAAACTTCAGCAGAAGTTGTAACTCTGGCACGCCGTGCTCTTTCCACCCCTTTAGTGCTTTTCTTTTCCATAGAATCTGGGTATCCATCGAATACCACTACTGCATTGGATCCATAATGATTTTGTACATACCAGACATATTGCTGGAAAATTACTGAAAAATGTTGAGCACGACCCCATACAACTTTGTGCAGTAAATATCCTCCATCAATTACGTGTATTTTACTGCTTCCTAGTTCTGTATTATTTGGTAGAGGGTTGAATGATGAATAAAATATAGACTTCGTTCCTTTGCACATGCCTTCCTCTGAGAAAAGAGACAATGGTACAGGAGAGAGTTCATATTGAATAGCATTAATGGATGTATTGCCATAGTCACACCCTGATTTTTGACACTGCTGGTCACCGCCGCAAGAGAAACTATCGCATCATTACGTTTTAAGTGTAGGTTTCCAAAGTTCTGGTTGATAACTTTAGACATAGCTAATTTCCCCATATTTTCAGCCACGTGACAAGTGACTTTGCTATCCCCGATTGTGCCACTGCTAATAGACATAATCACGTTTGTTTTAGGAAATGGTTCATGGCAAGCAAACCAATCAATGAGAGTTTGAACGTCTCGATCATCCCTCTTAATTCTTGTAGGCCTCATCTCTACATGTTGCTCTGACGTTCCTGATTCAATCCCACAGAATGACTCGATACCCTCACAAATGTTATGCAGATAAACGAATCCAGCAGTCCAACGAAGAAGGGAACCGGAGGGAAGGAGTAGTAGGGTGGGGGGTAGCCCCCCCCCATACCGAAGTGCCCTCTAGTAAATTTATAGATGTATGTATTTAAAAATGCAAACAAAAATCTAATAACGTGATAATAAACCGTGATAGATTTTCTGTGCGTACCTACCTAGATTTGTTTATTCTTTATATCGGTAAAAAAACTATATAAACATAAAAACTGCACAGCTTTTTTTGAAATTTTATGTTCTACATAATTGGTATCAATAAAATTTTCATGAAATTCCACTGGAAACGAGGTATTTATAAAAAACCAAACCTAGTCGCGCAAAAAACTTGTTTTTCAAAAATATACGCACCTTTACGACTTTCTACCTCGGTACCTATTAGAGATAGAACAAATTTGTTTTACAAAAGTTGTAGGTTATTTTATGTTCTATTATACTTGTTAAGATACTTTAGCCAAAATTTGCATTGGAAATGAGATATTTGGGAAAAACTAGATTTTTGCCCGATTTCGGCCAGTTTTTTCAAAATGGCGGCGCGAGCACAGGTGCGCCAAGGTCGGAAACTCAGATTTTACATCAGGGGATCAGTTTATATAACATATAAAAAAATTGGGACTACCGGAATTACTTCGATCGCGACCCCCTTTTTGGCGTTAATTGCACTGGCCTATGTATCATAATTTGAGATACTGCCAGTATGCGCCCCATACGCGACTATCGCCATGAGTCTTATATTGCACACCGCCCACTTTCCAAGTATATTTTTCTTCTACTCCTCTTCAAAACAACATTAAGGCGATGCACTACGTCGTGTAATATTTTGAATCAAGCCGCCATCAATAACACTCCTTACGTAGATGGCGATAAGGCTTTAATTCCCGCTTAACACCATCCAGCTGTTTTGATTTAGGCGAGAAAAAAACATGGCCAAAAAGTGCCTTTTATTTTATTTTGTGGATGTTCAGGCACAAATATTTAATTTTTTTTCCGATCATTTTATAAATAACTTAATTTGCCACATTATATAATAAAACAATAACCGAAAATGGGTTCGTAAGTAGGAAATTTTGAACATTAAAGCAGTTTCATAGGCCTTATAAATTATTGTTTCTGGGCTTATAAAAAGGCTTATGTAAAAAATACTAGATTATTTCAAAGGCCTGGATGTATTATACTCGCGGTATTTATTTAGCATCTGAAATATTTCTAGGCGACCAAATTTTCAAACCAAAAACACATGATTTTGCATTGCTACGTAGTGCATCGCCTTAAATTCACTTAATTCAATCCCATATGGACACGTGTCGAATCCGGATAATCGAGAATTGTGGGTTCACATTGCGCGTGCGCAGTTCGGAACGTACAGCCGCCACGAACGTCGTAGAGGTACTGGCACAAACTTTCATCCTTCCTCTTTAAAATGAGATTAAAATGGATTAATGTTTGAAGTTACCGTCAGAAACTGTCACACATTAGGTCGAGATTGACTCCCATGGCATCGATTTCAATAAAGCAATATTCCCGATATAGACTTTACTATAACACTACATATTCTGTATCTATATAGGTACTGTGGTTGGAAACAATATGAGCAATAATTAGAAAAGCCAATAAAGGCAGTGTAATTATTTCATCCAATCTAAGTCCACAGCAATATATACCAACCATCATGTGTCCTAGAAAATCAAACAACTTTATCAAATTTGGATCAAACTTTACCAAATGGACCATGAACTGGAGTCAGCAATTTTACCGGAATAAAGACCAATAAATCAAAAAGGGCAACACAATTAAACCGCAGGTACAATGCATCAGCGTGGGAATTGATTGGACCGTGTGATGAGTTGCCTAAGTTAAGTGTCGAACATCTTGTACGTCTTTATCTTTGCGGACCAAACATATTTGAAACGCAAGGGATATCATAATTGCACTGGCACGAGAGATATATAAATTTCGTAAGGCGGAATTACAAAGCCAATCGAGAGAATATCCGTCTAATTCCATGGCTAATTACGGGACGGATGTGCCCACGCTCTAAGCTCGCAAGAGCGGGTGCATTCGGAAAGAACAAAACATAATCGGTGGATCAAAAAACATATGGTTATGTGGACAAAAAACATATGTTCATGTGGACCAAAAAACATTTATTCATGTGGACCAAAAAATTTATGTTAATGTGGACCGAAAACATATGTTCGTGTGGACCAAAAAACATATGTTCATATGTGTCAAAAAACAACATGTCAACGTATAAATATGTTTTTTCGCATGATCATATGTTTTTGGTCCACATGAACAAATGTTTTTTGGTCTACATGAATATATGGTTTTGGGCATGAACATATGTTTTTGGTCCACATGAACATATGTTTTTTATTATACACGAACATACGTATTTTGGTCCACATAAATACATGTATTTTGGTTGACATGAATATGTTTTTTAGTCCGCATGAACATATGTTTTGTGTAAATATATTTTTTTTGGATGACATGAACATATGTTTTGGTTTTTTTTGCTATTTGTTTTTGGGGTGTTATGCCGTGTTACGCTAACTCCTTCTTAAGCCAACGTTTCTTCATGAATATATGTTTTTGGTCCACATAAACATATGTTTTTGGTGCACATAAATATATATGTTTTTGGTTGACACAAACATGTTTTTTGGTTTTTTGTCAATATATGGTTTTTGGTCTATATGAATAAATGTTTTTTGGTTGACATGAACATATGTGTTTGGTCCACATGAACATATGTTTTTTGGTGCACATGCTCGAGCACGTGCACGAGCTCCCTGGTCCACCTGGACTCCCTGGTTTCCTAGGCCTCCTTCCAGGGGCCGACCTGGTTCCGGACCCGGGCTCCGGGGACGGAGAGCTTCTCTTGGATGGGGACCCCCAGGTTTGCGAAACTTAAACATTGATTTTAAATATTGAGAAATATGGGCGTCGGACAATATCATGAAAATTCGTAAGATCTAAAATACAAAAGAAATGGCGTACTATCACGCTTTTTTAACAGGATTCTAATAAACCAGCCATACCATAAACGGGCGGTCCGTTTGATAGATTCCCCAATCTTAACAAGCGGACTGCAATCTTTAGAGCACAGGCGTCAGGTAGGTATGCTGTCCTTGTTCTATCGGTATTACAATGGAAGATGCTCTGAGGAACTAGCGTCATTGATCCCTTCGGCACCGGTGCGTAGTCGGGATACACGCCAAACGCGCGCCCAACATTTGTACACGGTTGACATTTGTCACATGAGAACGGGTCGCTTCTACGATTCGTTCTTAAGTTCAACAGCTCGGCTGTGGAACGAACTGCCGGCCTCTGTGTTTCCTCCCTCCTACAACATGGGACTCTTCAAGACCCATGTTCACTCCTTCCTCTCCACAAAAAGACCCTCCACACAGCATCCCCAAAGATGACATAGGCCCTGAGGGAAATTATTTTCTTCAGGGCCTCCTGTGTGGAGTTAATATAAAAAAAAAAAAAAAAAAAAAAAACCATAATCCATCGAAGAAGTCAGTTCGTAATGTCAGTTCAAGGTGTTTGAAAAAATAATATACGATCAGATGTTTCCCGCTTTGAAATCCTCACTCAATGTTAACCAACATGGGTTTATGAGTGGAAAATCAACAACAACCAATCTAATAGCATTCACGGAATTCTTGCAAGATTATATGGATCAACGTGTACAAGTAGACGCAATATACACGGATTATAGCAAAGCTTTTGACCTAGTGAATCACGACATATTATTACGCAAGCTTATGCAAATCGGAGTCCACGGTGATCTTCTCAGATGGCTCTCATCTTATGTATCAAACCGTAGTCAAGTCGTAGTTGTGGGTGGCTTTAAATCGGACTGGGTAACCGTCCCATCAGGTGTGCCTCAAGGATCTCTATTGGGACCGTTACTATTTAACATTTACATCAATGATATAGGCCAATGCTTCAAATACTCCAAAACATTACTTTACGCAGATGATATGAAGGTTTTTTATCCTATCAGATGTACTGCTGACTGTCAAAAAATGCAAGAGGACCTAAACCGTCTTAATATTTACTGTACAGCATACCCTTAAAATTAATGTTAAAAAGTGTTTCGTTGTGAATTTCACACGAAATAAAAATATCATTATCAATAAATATAATCTGAACGGCTCAATATTAACCAACAAAACAGAAATCAAAGATTTGGGAGTGACATTGGACTCTAAGCTTATTTTTGATATTCAAATAGACTCAGTCACATCAAAAGCCTCTAAAATGTTAGGATTCATTCTTAGGACATGTAAAAAATTCAATAACCTTAGAACAATGAAAATCCTATATTTTGCTTATGTCCGCAGCTTACTAGAATACGCGTCACAAGTTTGGAACCCGCAATACATATCGTATGTGGAAATTCTAGAACGTATTCAAAATCGTTTTCTACGATACTTGGATTTCCGCAGCTACCGCCCACATCTAAGTCACCAAGATTCAGCAGCGTACTTCAATATACCATCATTAGAAGTTCGAAGAAGCTCGGCCGATGTACTTTTTCTTCAAAAAATAGCCAAGTCCATTGTTGATTGCCCAGAACTCCTAGAACGAATTCAGATACGAGTTCCTAACAGACGAACCAGATCAAACATGATTTTTAGCCTCCCTCGATGCAACACTAATTCTAAGCAGAATTCTTTCATCTATCGTGCGTCCAACACTTTTAACACACACTATTCACAATTTGACATATTTAACTCTGCACCACACTCCTTAAAATCCCACAGACACTCTCTCGATACATTACAATAACAATAACTACAGATACCATCTAATACAACCACTGGTATCTATCTATTGTGCAATTTACGAGTTTCGGGGAAGTTAATCTCCATGTCTCGCGAACTGAGGGTGTAAAGTACCTGGGGGATGGTTTTTTTCTACCCGATGAGTGGGCTGCCTATAGCAACTTATAGGACTGAAATACTATATTTTTTGTATTTTATTTTTATTTTTTTTGATTATAGGAATTTTTTACATATATTTTTTTTGTAAATTTTGTGTTTGTTTTTTTTTTTAGAAAATCGTTATTATTATATTTTTTAAAGTTGATTGTTTGTAAATGTATACTATATTTTTTGTATATTTGGTTGCAATTTTAATTTTTTATTTAAGTCCACTCATCAAGGGGGGAAGGTTATAGAGACTGGGAATGGATAGGTGGGTTCGTCGTCGGGACTTGAGCGCCCGAGACATGCTATGCTGGGATTTGAGTGCATAGGAAGTTTCGCATAGAATGTTTTGGCTAATTCTACCACATGAGTTTTAAATGGGGGGATTTTCGTGCCTGAATTAATTATACTATTACGGACGAACCAAGGGCTTTTGGTGAATCTTCTAAGTGTGACATTCTGGAATGTGGCGAGACTTTTTGTGTTTGCTGTGCCCCAAATGGGTGAAGCGTATGACATGATGGGGCGTATTTGTGTTTTGTAGATGAGTAG